>CAJQUN010000049.1:1783523-2454180 GCA_907163345.1 Haberlea rhodopensis | reverse complement strand
GTATTATTGGGTGCCCACTTTGATACTATATGTCTGAATTGGAAGGTGCATTTGTTAGCCTAATTAGTTCGTGAAGCCTATAAAATAAAATCTCTATAAATTAGTATTTGATAAATTGATAATTTTTTAAAATTTTGATAATTTAATAAGATAATAATTTTAGGAAAACCCTTATATAAAATTATAGTCCCATTAATATTATAAAGTAATCAAAAATTACAAACACGACTAGAAAACAATTTAGTATAAAAATATATTTGTTTGTTTTTTCTCGAAATTTAAATCTAGGTGGATTAAATCTTTAACTTTCTCATTGCATTCAAAAGTTTGGAGTCGTGTAGTCGAACTGCAACACAAAATTGTGAAAACTTATTGCCTCATCAGTGCTTCCATTATGTGATTTGGCATCGAAGTACTGAATTATCACTAATTTCATCATCAACAGGATTTTCAATAACACTAGCCAAAATTTTTCCAAGCTTTTAGATCTCTGAAAATTCATCAATTTTCAGTTGGATAATTCAACAGGTAATTGACATCTATTTTATTATGGTAATCAATATCATTAATATTCTCAAGCTCATGAAAACCTTCTTCACGAGTTGGTTCATTTAAGTTTCTTGATGTTGTTGCACAATTGATAAATTATTAATTTATCGATTAATTAATATCTCTCTAAATTAATAAATTTCTTGGTCTCAACATTATTAATTTATAGAGTTTTTACTATGTAGTTATATTTATATAATATAAATTTTCAATAGAAAAAAAGGGTTTCACACTTGATTTATTTAATCTTCGTAATTAATTCAGGATAATCATATGCAAAATATTAGAGTATAATTGTATGATCAAGCGCTTGCTGCTTTACTAAAAGTTATAGTAGTGCAACTTAAATTTTTTAAATCGTACAACAGCCCAAGTGACATGGTTCGACCTCTCTCCTAGTATAGGCAATTACTCCTAACAACCTCCATCCCAATAATTACACTACTTGCAATACACTAGGATTGAACACGTGACATTGACTCTGATATCAATTGTAGAATCAAATGATTACAGTCTTACCAAAGTTATAGTCCATGGTAACATTGTAACTCAAATAATTTAAATCGTACAACAGCCCAAGCATTATGATTCGATCGCTCTTCTAGCAGGAGCAAATATATAACATGGAAAAACCATGTTAAAAATGTCCAAAATATGTTATATATATATATATATATATATATATATATATTTGTTCAAAAAAAAAAAAATAGATATGTGAGACAACAACCATTCTATGGGGGGCCGGTGGAAGTTCACTTCATCGTGCATGGCATCGTGCCTATAATGCAGGTGGCCGGTGACTATATTTTTTGATAATCAAAATATTCATTTAATTGACAACCTAGAGCTAGCCTGGTGGTTTGTCATCCGCGCGATTCCTCTTATGTAGATGAGGGTTCGAGTCTTCCCTCCCCCAAAATTATAGTTGAAATGTAATAAAAAAAATTTCATTCAATTTGACCGAAGTACAAGACGTATGCCATAAAAACAAATAAATGTACGAATTTTATGGCTCGATCACACAAATATGAGCCAACAAAAAACAGTCTTCCTAGTCACAATAGACCAGAGAAAGCCTAAACATATAGTGCTCTATTCCATAATAATTACGTTTCATGCCAATTATAAAATACCCCAAACGTTCATTTGTGCATAAATACCGATGATATATAGGTAATTAATATCAAAATTCACAAGCAATATTTTTATAAATATTTAAAAACATAATTAAATCTAAGAATTTTATTTGGAATTTCTTTCAAGAATATTTTTGCTTGATATAAATTGGACTCGGAAATTAAAGAACGAGCTACTAATAAACTAATTGTCAATATTGTGTAACTCGTTTTCGTGTTTTTTTTTTTAAATGAGCACTTGCATTCATTGAGGGGACAAGAAGATTAATAATGTGTCACATAATAATATAAAATACTTTTTAACAAATAAATAAATATTAGAAGATTGTGAAAACAACAAATATTCCAAGTGAAGATTAAAAAAAAAATTAGTTAAAACTTAAAGGACTTGATCACATTTTCCTTTATCTATCCATAAATAATTCGATGCCATCAATCGGAAAAAATAATTTGTTTTTGAGGGTCGATTAAAAAAAAGTCTCATAGAATATTAGGATTTTCATTCGTCGTCTCAAATAGTCCCAAAGAAATTATATTTTAATGAAAGTAGTCCCACATAAATATTTTTATCAAATATAGTTTCATGAAAATTATTTTTTAACAAAAATAATGCCAAGTTTTGTTAATGTTTTACGGTTCACTGTTGTTAAAAATAATTTTTTTGGTACTATATTTGATAAATTATTTATGTTGGACTATTTTTACTAAAATATTTTCTTTGTAACTATATTTTATTAGCCTAAAACGTTTGTGACTAATATTACAAACATCACTATCGTATGAGACCATTTTGTAATTTCCCGTAAGATTTATTACAAGAGCCCACACCCTTTATGTTTTAGTAAATTGTATCATATACAAGGGTCAAAATAGTTAACCAAAATAACATAATAAGAGCTAAATTTACTACAAACTTTTTTGGAAATACACCACAAAGTATGAAAACTTGAAAGTCTCTGTGCATCCACTAAAATTAAAAATAAAACTTACATTTTGAAAAAAAAATTAATTACACATACTTTAAGGATTTTCCAATTAAAAAGTGTATCAAGTGGCCCTACTTCTACAGTTCTGCTTTATTCTTGGTCAAGTTATTCGTTTAAACGTTAAGGATAACGTAGGAAGCCTTTGGATAAATTTCGAAAATGGAGCCATAGCTTGCTAGAACTTGGCCCCTCTTGTTTTTTTTTTTTTTTTTGGATAGGATAATCTAGATATCCGAACTTTTGCCTGACTAATTCTGGTAAAGGGGATAGTTTTCCCTGGTTTATTGCTCATAAATTCGGATGCGTTCATAGCCTAAACATACTTGAAGCTGACTCTTATTTAGTTTTTTGTCCTCCACTGGATTTAAGCTTGTGACCTTCACATTATCCTCCAAATAGTTTGCCCTCTTGTTTATATGCTAAATCCTTTTTGCCTTTGCTTGATGCCATTGCCCAAAAACAAAAATTTTTTTTACACTAAAATATTTTTAATTTTTTTTTTTTTGCATTTTTACCCCTAAAATTACATTTTACTTCCAAAAAAATATAGTTTGCCCCAGCTTAATTTGTTTCTTGACCCCTTAAAAAATTCTTTGCCCTAAATTTTTGAGAAATTTTTTTTTGCTCCCCTTTTATATAATTTCTGGCTCCACCCACGTGTATGCCTTTTGCATAACTATGAGCGGGGGTGGGCCACTTACAAAAAACTTTCTTGTTATCCTATTTCTTTTATAAAAAATGTATTTTACATTCCAAAAATTACAGTTTGTCCATCAAAAATTATATTTGCCTCCCAAAAATTATATTTGACTCCCTATAATTTTTTTTGCCCTCCATTTATATTGTGTCTGTGGTCCGTTTCAAACACAATAGATAAGTGTATTTTCCATTTTGGACCCATAAACACAGTGTATTATTTTAATATTTTTTACACTCGCCATATTTCATGCATCCGCCCTGAGTTGCAAATGCTAGTTTCTTGGATATAAAATTTAAATATAAAATATACTAGTAAGCAAGAGATCATACCTAATAGAGTATTACAAAATTTTTGAATTACATCCTCAGGTCTTTCCCTGCAATTGCAATAGGTACCAAGGATTCATTTTTTATGTGCTGAATTCCAACAAAAAACCTCGATTATTCAATCATGGGATAGATTTGATAGTGCTAGCAAACGTGACACAATTTTATAGGTGAGATCCAATCTATGAGTGAGTTGGTCTTCTTTTTAATTAAGAAAAATAAAATTTAATTTACTATATCATTAAAAACATGAGGCATCCCTTCAAATTTAAATATTATCTATATATAGTCGAACCTCGATAATTTCATATTTGATTAATTAATAATCTCGCATAAATAATATTGTTAGCATTATCCCGATTTAGGGATAACGTGCTAAATTAATAATTCACGAAATTTATAAGATAATACGTATTCGAGAATTAATAAGGACTACATACTATCATTTTCAATTCCGTCGCCTTATAGTTCACATTACACTCTCAATTATCTGCTCGTCAGTCAACATCTCTAAAGTTGTGTTATTTTTTCAGGGTGGTTTAAGAGATATTCAACATCCATTACATTATGATAATTTAACGGGTTTTTTAACTTTTTATTCGAAAAAAAAATTTATTTAACAAAATAATCGTTTTTTTTTTATTAAGAAAGTAACTTACGTCGCCATGTCAGATGGCGACTTCATTTGAAGTCGCCAACTGACATGGCGACTTCCAAAAGAATTCTTAAAAAAAAGATTATTTTTCCGATGTCGCCATGTCAGATGGTGACATCACCTGAAGTCGTCATCTGACATGGCGACTTCCATAAAAATTCTTAAAAATATATTATTTTCTGATGTCGCCATCTGACATGGAGACATCTTTAAAAAAATAAATTTTTTTTTTCGCCGGTGTCGGTATATAACGACATAAATTATTTTTGTTTTTAAATATTGTCGCCATCTGAGATGGCGACAATTAAAAAAAAAATATTTTTTTATTTAATGTCGCCATTTTAGATGGCGACAATAATCAATTACTTTGTCTATAAAACTGAACAAAATGTTACTCATTTTGAAATATAAAGCCAAATCTCTTCGGCTTTCGAATATTCAAATTCTCTTCAGAATTCGTGATTATTCAAATTCTCTTCAGAATTCGTGAATATTTTCTCTGCAGGTATGTTGTTATACAAATAATTAAATTTAATAATATTATATATACTGTACTAATTTATAAAATTTGTGTTTATTTTTTAAGGTATGTCAATTAAAGTTTTGTTGTATTGGTGAGGCGATATATTACAAGATTCAGAATATGTTAGATATGATCGTGGTCCGTCGAAAGGCATGACAATATCTCGCACTATTAATTATTTGCAGTTAGTGAACGACGTATATGATATTGCTGGCATCGACCGTAACCAGTTCATTTTGAAAATATATTGTAAATATATATTTAGTGACTTTTCTAGGATAAAACAAACAATTTTTCCCGTTGACAGTGATTACAATTTAGCATGGGTATTGGATTCTGAACAAAATTATAGTTGTTTGGAGATGTATATATAAACAGAACGAAGAGATTATGATTTTATTACAGAAATGCCAACAAGTGGTAGTGGTCCATTTGTAGTAGATACAGAAAGACCAACTACCTCTAGGATTCAAGATGATGCTCCTATAGTTGCTGACAATATTGTTCCCGACCCAATAGCAGACAGTTTTGTGGATTTTGGAGATGATATTCAGACTGAACCGGAGGGAATTCCATCTGAGGATGAGTCTGATGACGATGAGGTTGATATTGAAGAAGTGCCAGATAATGTAACAGACACAACCACAACAAATACTCATGTCCTTTATCCAACAATTCCATTCTTCTCAATGACACATCCCGAAGTATTTGGAGACTCATTAGACATTCCAACAGGTAGATGGGGGAGTTATTACGACTACTCCAAAGGGGATATCCATCTAGATATGGTTTTCAAAAATAAAGCTCATTTGCAGGCAGCTATAAAGGATTACTCTGTACGTGTTGCAAAACGGGAGTATCGCGTTGTCAAGAGTACAAAACATTGTGGAAAGTGGTGTGCAAACACAGTACAGAAGATATGCCTTGTAGATGGTACCTGCGGGCCTCGTTGAAGAAAAAAGATGGATTATTCAAAATAAACAAGTATGGAGGTTCTCACACTTGCCTTTTGAGTGAGCTGTCGGTCGATCATGCAAATTTGGACAAAAACATGATTGCTAGCTTGTTAGTGGGAATTGTTCAGCGTGATCCAGCTTACAAAATAAAGTATGTAATTCAAACAGTGAAAGATAAATATGGATTTGAGATCTCCTATGCAAAAGGATGGTTTAGTTTACGACGTGCTGTTGAGAATGTGTACGGAACATGGGAGAGCTCCGTGAGGAAATTGCCTTACTATATGGGAGCTTTGCAAAAATAGAATCCCGGCACAGTCGTTGAGTGGGTTCACCTTGAAAATGCCAGACCAATAGAAAAGACTTTGAATTACGTGTTCTGGGCCTTCCATCCATGTGTACAAGGATTTCAACATTGCCGCCAGGTAATAAGTGTGGATGGAACACATATGTATACGAAATATCAACATAAGATGTTGATTGCCGTGGCAATGGACGCGAATAATCAAATCTTACCTTCGGCATTTGCAATTGTTGACGAAGAAAACTTTGTGTCATGGAGATGGTTTTTGGAGATGATTAGCAAGCATATTGTGAGAAGATCTGAGGGTGGTGTATGTTTGATTTCTGACCGTCATCCACGCCTCATTGCTGCAGCCGATTGTATTCCTGACTTCAAATCACACCGTGGAGTACATCGATTTTGTTTGAGACATGTTTGTTCAAACATTAATGGTCGCTTCAAATCCGTTCATTTGAAAGACTTATGTTGGAGAGCGGGATCAGAAAATCAGGTCAGAAATTTGATCGCGCAATGGAAGAGATTAAACTTATAGAACCAAGGGCTTTTGATTACTTGAGTCGTATTGATAAGTGTCAATGATCGTTTGCTCATGACGGAGGCTGGCGTTGTGGTATCATGACCACAAATATGTCAGAATGCATAAATGGAGTTATGAAAGGTGCTCGTCGACTTCCAATCACCGCCATTGTGCAATTAACTTTTGATCGTTGTGTGCTTTATTTTTTCGAACGGCTTAAGAAGACAGAGCGAATGATTCATAATAATCAAGAATGGCCAGATTATGTGTTCAAAAGATATGGTCGTGCTGACTATCATTCCATCCATCATGATGTCCAGATGTTCGATCGTAGACGTCTAACCGCTTCTGTTATCACAAGAGTACAACCGGGACGTGGGGGTAATACGCATGTTGTGTATTTAAAATCCGGGGAATGCTCTTGTGGAAAATGAAAAGAGTTCGGAATACCTTGCTCGCATGTGATCCAAGTGTGTCGAAAGTATGGCTTAAACGCTAAAACTTTTGTGAAGCCATATTACAATATGAATGAATATTAGAGCAAATATCAAGGACAATTCGAACCAATGTGGGGGGAGGAGCATTGGGACACCCCATGTTTTGAGTTGTACCACAACTCCACTCTGCGAAAAAACAGAAGAGTAGGTCGAGATCGAACAACGCGCATTCAGATTGAGATGGACTGGCCAGAAGCCCGTGCAAGACGACAAAGTGCTTCAACTTCTCGAAATCAATACATTTTTTATTGTGTAAATGATTTTACGTTATTGTGACATTATTGTATGTTTACGTTACATTATTGTGACATTATTGTATGTTTAATTACGAAATTATTGTATGTCGATTGTATGCTCAAAGAACAAACATTTTCAAATTTAATCTATAAGAATCGGTTACTATTTACAACATAATGATGACTTCAACGACGACGACGAGGAGCTAGATTTCCTCCAGTACCACAAGGAGGAGGATTTGTCTATCTTCTAACTCTTCGTTGTTGAACGACTTCTTCGCCCCTTTCCCTTGCCACAGGTGTGTTGGCAGGCTGCTGAATTGGCGTCAATTGAGGGAATAGAACTTGCGAAATATCGAAAGGTGAAGTCCTAGCTGCATATGTCGCAAACCCAAGACTGACATCTGTACCCATGCTGCTGAACTGGGGTTGAGTGGACATGGGGGGATATGGCGTGAAGGGAGATAAATCATATGATTGTACAGGAACAGGAATATAATAGTCTGTACACATATCTGGCCCTGTCCACGCAGATGGACCTGCAATATCTGTCCACGTAGATGGACCTGCAATATCTGTCTGCATATGTGTAGATGGAGTGCCTGCATGGAACCGACGTGTATCAACAGGCTGGACTTCACTGTATGGCGGGAAGTTTCTGTCTCGCCGTTCACGAGCCACTCGCACCACATTGTCGAACATAGTCCTGTGTTGCCTCATCGACTCTGTCGTAATAGGCACTCCATCAGCCAGATGTCGGTCATAGCTTGTAGTTAACTGTTCCATCTGCTCAATCTGCAAAGTACAAAAGTCCATATAAAATTTATACATCGAAACACAAATATAAAAATAAAATTTCACGTAATTAACGTACCACATGCTGCCATGCCGGGCCATCACCATGTTGATATCCTGTCTGTACAAAATATTCTTGACGCCCAATGTATCTACGTGTGACTTGTTCATACCACTCACTGTATCCGCCAACAACGTAGTAACCACCGTCAGTAAATCGTGGTCTGTCTACACGTAGATCATTTGCCCTCTCCCAGCAAAGTATGTATGTTCTATGCCTAGTGCTCCAGTTTTTGTTGACATTTCCCCTTCGACCAACATTATGCAATGCCTCATCCCCCGATGGTGGATCTTCTGGGATATCTTGTAGCATCCCAAATTGTCGCAGTACTCGATCAGACCGTTGCATTTCAACTATGTCGAAGAAAATCAACGGTCCCTTATATGTCCCCAACTCAGTGATTCCTTCAGTGTACTCATCAGGATACGACTGCCAATTAAACTGCAAAACAACATTGCTTTACATACTATGAAAAGAGTATTTTTGTACAAACTAATTTAACAGCATGTTTACTTGAGTTATTGGCTGGTCATCGAGGATGTCCCTTATGATGCGTATGGAATGACTCCCAGTTTCTGTAAAGATTAAATGACATGACCACCTGTATATATTCAAATAAATGATTAAATGCATTAACACATAAAATCAATTATAAAACAATGCATATTCGTATTACCTTACACCATATGGAGCAGAAGGTAACACATTGTCTGGGCCGACCATTATTGGCCCAATATCAGATCTATCGCTACCCAATTGCGGAGTCAAACTTGGGATTCGTGACCATGCCCAAATCTCATTTATTGTAGTGACATCAATAACACAAGTTAGATTGACCAGAAACATATTTTAATTATTAAAACAAACAAACATATTATTTACATGTAAGAGTTGCAATGCACCACCTATAACTTTTTTCCCTTTTTCTGATGACGTGCACAACTCACGATATAAGTATGCCAACACAGCACTGCCCCAACTATATGTACTGGCAGAGTCGATATCCTCCAACTTCTGTAAATACAATAACCTAACCAAATTGCCTGAGGAATCAGGGCACATAATCCCCCCTAACATCAATAACGCAAAAACCCTTGTAAACTTAGCAACATCATCTGGTGTACTATGTACCCCCAAGGGATTTTGCAGCAAATGATTTTTCAAAACAACTAATCTCAACCTCGCACCTTTAAAATCATTGATATCTGGTATGAATCCTAAATATATATGGCAATATTCTTGCCATTCACGTAGAGTCCTATCATAATCTATTCCAGACACTACGATGACATCTACTGGCAACGCCCATATTACTGCAATGTCTTGCAGTGTGATGGACGCTTCTCCTGATCTAATATGAAACGTGTGTGTTTCACAGCGCCATCTCTCAACTAAAGCCGTGATCAGGTGCATGTCAAGTTCAATCTTACCACACCTATATATACCATAAAATCCAATAACGTGCAATAAATTAACAACATGTAATCTAATGGACACATATCCCAAAAATAGCTATCTGGGTTTCTGACACGAAGTATACTATCCATATCACCTCCCCATACATCCTCAGATCGATGTGAAGACTGTAACGAGAAAAGATGTGTGTCAACCGGGCCTGGTTGTCTCATTTGATCCATCGTGAAATATAATACAAAAATTAACAACATTAATCTCAACATTACAAAAACTACCCGCTTACAGTCTACGACCGCCGCCAACCCACGCCGCCGCTGGCCACCCTCGGCCACCCCGCCCACAATGCAACCAGCCTTCTTCCGGAGCCAACTTAAATTTTAATCATTCACATCACAAAAATATACTCCAACAACTAATATACTCCCACTAAATATATCAAAATCATAATTTATCTACAATACACAAATAACAAAAATAAAAAAGCTTACCTTAAATATTTTGGAAAAAAATGACTTGATTTTGCAAGAGATGTTCGATTTTCGTAGCTTGTTCACCGATGAAAGAAAATGAGAATGAGAGCTGCGGACGGAAGAAAAAAATGAGAGCGGCGGACGAAAAAAAATGAGATTCAGAATGAGATTGCGAGTGCGACGCCTAGGGTTAATAACACTGTTGTCGCCATCTCAGATGGCGACATCAATAAATTAAATTGATGTCGCCATCTGAGTTGGCGACACCAATAAATTAAACTGATGTCGCCAACTCAGATTGCGACATCAATAAATTAAACTGATGTCGCCAACTGAGATGGCGACACCAATAAATTAAATTGATGTCGCCAACTCAGATGGCGATATCAAAAAAAATTTTTTTTTATTAAAGTCACCATGTCAGATGGCGACTTCAAATGAAGTCGCCATCTGACATGGCGACTTAGGTTAGTTTGATAAAAAAAAAAATCGGTTAAATTGTTAAATTATTTTCGAAAATCGATTATTTGATTAAAAAACCCTAATTTAATTATATCATCAATTAATCTATAAATTAATAAACATTAATTTATCGATCAAAAGTATACACTAAATTAATAGGATTTCGTTAATCTCAAGTCTATTAGTTAATAGAGGTTAAAATTGTATATAAGTAATTCTTTACATTTGAAATCGTGTATTCGTAATTCTTTATGCAAATTATTTAAATTGAATATCAACAACAGATATAAATTCATATTTTCTGAATCATATAAAACAACAAATATAAATTCATATTTTAATAATATAAACTACAGCTAAAACGAGTATCAGATTCCGGGGACACGTAACATGTTATAATGTTTGATTGAGGGCAACGTGAGGCGATGACAATGACCTACATGGAATTTAATGACCTTTCCATTTCACATACTACAAATATATTTTATTTAAATTATTTTTTTTTAAAAAAAAAAATTTTAGGGGAGGGGAAGACTCAAACCCGAGACCTCTTACGCTAGGAAAAGATGACAACCACTAGATCAAATTCTTTTTGTTTTTTTTTTAATTATTTGTTACTTATTATGCTACGTAAATATATCGTTTTCAATGTACAGCAAAAGGTGCCTTCTATAAAACAAGAAACTCATGAAATAATTAAGGTACACAGGATCAGGATTGAATTCCTGAGCCAAACATTCCATTGTTCTGTTAGCTAGTAAATGAGTAAAGTCGGGGACGAATTTAGAATTAAGATTGAGGTAAAGAAAATATGGGAAAACATATATTTTAAGGGACAATCTCTGTTAGCTAGTAGATGAGTAAAGTCGGGGACGAATTTAGAATTTAAATTTAGAGGAAGAAAAATATTAAAAATGAGAGAACATATATTTTAAGGAACAATGGTATTTTGGGAGACAAAATATAATTTTTGGGAGAAAAATAAACTTTTAGGAAGTAATTGAAAACAATTTTTTAGTATGACATTTGTCCTCCCTTGCCTTCACGTAAGTCAGAATAAAGTATATATATATATATATATATATATTTGTGTGTGTGTGTGTCATATGACATATTGGCCTTCTCGGGTAAAATCCCTACAAGAAATCGAACAAGTAGATTATAACCGAAAAACATCGCACCGAACAGACTATAACCAGTGCACCGAACAGACAAAAGCTAAACGGTTGGTAAATCCTACTAGGTATGTTTGGTAAAAGATCAGCGGAAGACCCGGCTCAACAGATTAACCGTCGGAGATAAACGTGCATTAGTGAGGTGCGGATTTCTCGAATACACTCGCTACATTAGCGCCACTACAAAGAAGATCTGATCCTAGCTTTCCCGCCAAATAATCACAAGAATCGAGCCTATAAATATAGGCGAGCAACCTCATTACAAAGGGTTGGACTTTTGCAGAAAAAGAGGACTCTGAAGAGAGCTTTATATTGTCTGTTCGGACTCCCTTTGTTATTTTTCCAGATATTCTTAAATGTTGATTTTCATTTAGATTTTGTGTCAAGTCCTGTTAAATAGAAATAGTGATTAGTACAAATTATACTGGACTTGTGTCCCGTGGTTTTTTCCTCAATTTGAGGGTTTTCCACGTAAAAAATCTTGGTGCTTTTTCTTTTATTTTCCGCAAATCACTTAAATCTACCGAACCCGAAAAGAATCGAATTACATCATTGGCGCCGTCTGTGGGAAATTTTTTTGACCAAAGACGTTGAAGTAAGAAAACTTTTCATCCTGCAAAGAGTGCAAGGAAAAATGGTTAAGAGTAGTAAGGGCCGTTGACAAACTGCGAGGGGAAATATACCGAGCACCCTCCTTATTCGTTCCCGGGACCGGAAGAGGAGGAAGAGGCAGGTTCATCTCGAAATGTTCCCCAGGCATTTCCTGCTGGGGGAATGCCCATGGAACAGTTAACTGAGATAATCGCCAGAACTGCGGGAGAAGTCATGGAGCAATTTATGACTCCGCCCAGCCAGAGAAAACTGAGGAAGAGGAAGAAGATCTAGCCTTTTCAAAGGAGCCAAAGGAAAGTGCGAAAGAGATTAAAGATCCTTCTAGTCACATGGGGGAGGAAGCCGACAAAGCTTTGCACCACAAGATGGAGGATTTAAAAGACGAGTTGGAGCATATGCGTAGCAAAATGGAGGGACGTATATATCCAGCAGAAGGAGGACCCCATTTGCTCCCGAAATTATCATCCAATTTCCGAACTTTAAGTGTTGGGAATTACGATGGTGGTACAGATCCTGAGGATACTTATCCCGATTTGAGAATGTTGAGCCTTAAACGCATTGTTGAGTTTAATGCTTAATTTATCTCCGAATTATTTCTGAGTTTTGATGATCAACAAAACTTGCATTTGTTATACTAATGTGTCTAATTAGTGTACTTGTTTAGATGGTTGAAAAGTGGATTGTTTGGGAGACATCGCCCCGCACATCGACTGAAGCAACGCCGAGGACTGCACGCATGGAGAGATCGCCTGAGGCGATGGGTAGAATGCCTGAGGCGATGCATGGTTCGTTTGAGGCCATGGAGAGTTCGTTTGAGGCGATCCAGAATTTTAGCTACGGCATTTTTTTGGTGGTGATCGCCTGAGGCGATCTGCGCAATTTCGTGACCTTTGGAGCGCGACGATGGTGATCGCCCGAGGCGATGTCCAAGGCGATATTGGAGTGATTCAAGCCTTATGTGTAGCAACGGGTAGTAGGATCCTTGGGAGACTTCTACACTATAAATATGGATGTTTTGGATCAATTTGATGACAAGAAACAAGAGTATAAACTATAAGAAAGTTGTGTTCAATCAAAATCATTCTAGCATTGCAAACTTCATACATTTGTGTTGTATTGAAGTTTGTAATTTATTTCTTGTGTGAGAGCTTTGATTCTTCGTGTTGTTACACGGTGAAGGTGTTCTTTGATTTATTGTAAGGTCCTCCAACACCGTCACAAGTTGAAACTTGTATAAGACATCAACAAGTGACGTTGGTGCAAGGGTGTCGCTATCCTTGGAGCCCTTAAGGCCAAGAAGACTCGTGAAGAGTGTGTGTGACTCGGGAAGAGTTTGTGTGTTGCTATCCTTGGAGTTCTTAAGGCCAAGAAGACTCGTGAAGAGTGTGTTACTCGGGAAGAGTGTGTTGTGGCTAACATGGAGCCCTTAAGGCCAAGATCAAAGTTGTTCTAGTGGAACCTCGGTTGGACGTTTTCTAGCCGGGAAGAGGAGACGTAGGCGATTCATCGCCGAACTTCTATAACAAATATTTGTGTCGTATTGCTTTATTTACTTTACGCATTTATTTATTACTTCTTATTATTTATTGTTCGATTGACTTTAAGTCTTTCGCAACGCAAACTAGACTATTGCTAATTCATTTTGAAACGCTAAAGTAGCCAAGGAACCTCGTTCACCCCCCTCTTCGGTTCCAACAGAGAACCCTGCACTCCTTCTTCGGCATCGTAGATTCTTTCTCCAAATTCAGCTCACTATTCCTGCATCAGTTTGCAAGAAGCAGAAGTTACAAGAGAACATCTTTATCCCTAAATCCGATAGAGTAAATCACATAAAGTTAATATCATGTTTAAATTTACTTAGAGATATGTTATGTATGTAGGACATGATAGTATTACTAAAATAAAGAAATGATATGACTAAGTAAATTTGACTTACTTGAAGGACTTCATGTGTATAGTGTAGTGGGGAAGACTAAATGTGTAAATAAAGAAAGTGGGAGGATTAAATGGTAATGTGAGGGAGGGTCAAGTGTATAAGAGGATTAAAATTGGAGGACTTAAGTGCAATTGGGTCATCTTTATCCCTAAATCTGATAGAGGAAATCACATAATGCTTTCAACAAACATTCCCTAAACTTTTCTCTCATCCTTTCTGAAATTCTGGACAAATTGCTCTTCAATCCTTGGTGAAGAGGTGGAAGAACTCATTGAGTAAGTGAATTACATTCATTCTTGACTTCTTGTTGTTTATTTAGGAGGTTTTATAGGATATGTATTGGTAAACTCTTTTGGTTGCAACTCTTGAATTATGTATGTGTTGTGTTGAAACAAGAGCTTATATGAAGCAATAAGTTGGATGAGGATAGGTGAATGTTGGTTAGTTGCATGGAATGAAGTTTGGTATGATGTATTTGTAAGAGTAGCTGGAAGAAGGTGAGGAAGGTGCAAAAATGGTGATAAAGAATCAAAAATTCGGGTAACAGGTCGTACCGATCGATCGGGACATTACACTGATCGATCGGTCAAGGAAGAATAAAGTTTCTGCAAGCTTCGATCAATCGAGTGTCTCAGGCGATCGATCGAGAAGGTCGGTGCTGTTTACCGATCGATCGGTAAGATGAAAAATGGGATTTTTATTTGTTGTTATATTTTTTTCAATTGAGGGATGGTTACATATTTGATGCTGTATTTCATGATAACCGATGATATGATTCTAATATTATTATATCCACGTAGAGCCGTCACATAATACGGGACATCGAACAGGGTGAAAGGTCTTGTTGGTGATCACTCTACCTATTTTGTATCAAGTACGTGGGACGTACGAGCATTTGTTTTATCATTCATACCTTATTGTGAATATTGTATGAAATGGAATGAGTGAATATCAACGCATTGAGGCGTGGTTGTGTACGATTGCGAGGCATGCCGTAATATAATATTTGAGGTTCTTATATGGAGTTGAAATGCAATATACATTGGCTACTCTTATGATGGGATCATAGTGAGCGTAATAGCAATGGTATATGTGCTACTCATATACGACTAACTATTATATGCATCCTGCAGAGTTGGTGATGGTTTTCACTGGGATGAGTTTACTATGACTTTACGAGTGAGATGAGATGTACGATTGAGATGAGATTATGACATGTCATGGCATTTACATTATATAATTTGCAGAAATTATATTATGTTGAGCATGCTACAGGAACAACTAAAGGAACCCGAGATACAAATGAGATACATGGAGTTTTTATAACTACTGTGTTGGTGATTTAATTGTACTATTTGTTGCTTATATGTTGATTTCATAATGTATAGTACAATGGTATTCATGTATCTTTTGTGGGTTGTTCTGTAGGGACATTTTGGGCGAGGGAAGTCAGGATTGTGGGTCCTTTTTGCTACATCAATGATGATAGAGTAGTCGATTAGAGCAGAGAGAAGACATGTCTATTTTGAATGTATTTAAACTATGGCTTTTAATCAATGAATACATAGTTGTGTTACATAATCGACTAAACTCTAGAAGTGAAAATATATATAATTAATGTTCATATTATTATGTCATTACAATTAAGGCAGTGAGGGCCTTACAGAAGTCCCATCAGAAATCTCCCACCTTGTACGAATATTAGATGAGTGCTGGTCCGATCTAACCCCTGATTCAAAAATTTTGAACCAAGGGACTTTGTCATTCACCAAGTCTTGTTCCTTAGCAGCTCGTTGCTCTTCTTTACGAGCAGCTGAAGTGGATGAAGAGCTTAGAACCTCCTCGCTATTCGAGGAGGATGACGATCGAGGAGAAGAGATATTGACAACCCCCCTCATCGAACGCATCAATCGCCCTCAAGGAGGAAACATCTGAAGAAGAAGCCATACTTGATAGATAGAAGCCGGAGAGGATTGAAGATAAATTGCTCGGTCGTCTAAACGCTAGCTCGGAAGCAGAATGCAGCAAAGTGAAGTAAATGAAGGGAATGGTAGGGTATTTATAGATATGGGCCACATGAACAGTCGTCAAATCCACACCGTCCAAAATAAGTTGAATGGACGGCTGCAGATATGCCTCGGGAAACGAACGTCGCACGGTGTTTGAAATGTTTGAGCGGGAAAAAAGAGCGGCAAAATCCGAACAGGTCAAGATTTGAATTTTACCCGAAGATAATAAAACAAGACTTCAATACTCTCGTCTTGATTTCCTTAAGGGGTGTGAGGTGGTGTCATATGATATATTGACCTTCTCGGGTAAAATCACCTACAAGAAACCGAACAAGCAGATTATAACCGAACATCGCACCGAACAGACTATAACCAGTGCACCGAACAGACTAAATCTAAACGGTTGGTAAACCATGCTCGGTATGTTTGGTCAAAGATCAGCGGAAGACCCGGCTGTAAACAACAGGTTAATCTGCGGAGATCAACGTCCATTAGTGAGGTGCGGATTTCTCGGACACACTCGCTACATTAGCCCCACTATCAAAGAAGATCTGATCATAGCTTTCCCGCCAAGCAATCACAAGAATCGAGCCTATAAATAGAGGCGAGCAACCTCATTACAAAGGGTTGGCTTTTGAAGAAAAAGAGGACTCCGAAGAGAGCTTTATATTGTTTGTTCGGACACCCTTTGTTATTTTTCTGGATATTCTTAAGTGTTGATTTTTCATTTAGATTTTGTGTCAAGTTCTGTAACAAATAGAAAGAGTGGTTAGTACAGATTATACTGGACTTGTGTCCCGTGGTTTTTCCTCAATTCGAGGGTTTTTCATGTAAAAAATCTTGATGTTTTTTATTTTTATTTTCCGTAAATCACTTAAATCTACCGAACCCAGAAAGAATCGAATCAATATGTGTGTGGGTAAATATATGTATATATACAAGAAGGGCGGGGTTGAGGTGGGGGTATGTAACTTTATTTGAGAATAACTACTTTATTCGTTGTTGGTAAATGGTAAGCATAGCTTTAACAAAAGTGAAATACTAAAGATTCCTGCTGGCCATGACGATGAGGAGTTAGACTGATTGTACCGAGCCCAGTACTTGGGTAAAAGTTTCAAAATTACTTTCTATGTTGTAAAATATAAAATTTTTACATTATAGAGCTAGTGGTAATTTACACCTTATACTAGACACTTTACTCAATGTAGTTTGTAAAATATAGCTCATCATCTTGTCTAGTCGTGAAGAAAATACCATTGTTTAGGAGAAAATATTTTGCACCTACTCACAAACCATATGAGATGTGTGTATTTTCAAATCACAGGATACTAAGTTGCACCTGATAAAAAACATAGGGGGTAAGCTATATCTGACCGAAACCACATATGGTAAATTGCCACTGGGTAAAGCTCTGTCAAATTGATTTTCTAATTTTAGATGCAGCTTACCCATTTTGTTATTCTTTAAGTACAAATTACCCATCTTTATTATTCTTTAGGTGCATCTTACCCCCTATATTTTTATTTAGGTGCATTTTACCCTCTCAATGTTACCTTTGCATTTTAACACATAATTACAACGCAAAGACGCATAAAAAAGACGTGTGCCACACAAATCAAATACGGATGAGGTGTTTTGCATTTATTTACAAATAATCTGGGCTAAACTGTCTATTTGAAAAAATAGAGGGACTTCCATGCCAACTATTGACGGGGAAGAAAAATAAAAAATTCTCGCTTTCTCTCCCATTTTTTTTATACCATTCAAATTATATATATAGTACAATTCTACACTATTTTGGGGAGGGGAGTGAAATATCTCGAAATTGAGATCTCCCACACTCAAATGAGTACTCTGCCGATTGAAACATCGTCTATCGCAACTATATATCATTACAATCATGAAATACTTAGATGCACCTGGTTTGTGCCATATTTATACATCAACTAAATATTAAAACATAGTAACTTTTAAATAAAATAATAATTAACTGATATACAAACTATTTTCGACTAACATATTGAATTTGGTCTATAGATGGAGCTCTCATCGGGTCCATACAAGCATTTTCCATAATGATAGATGAGACAAGTCCCACTAGGTATTATTGTTGGAGATTATTGACAAATGATTATAATATTATGGTGAAATTTTATTGGGATAGTGACCTGCAACCAAAGTACGTAAGTCTAGATAGATTTTCCGAACATTAGCAAGAATTGTACAAAAAGTGAATTCTTTGGATTTTATCGGGTGATTAACAAGCATTTACCTTCCTTAGGTAATTATTTATTGGGAAAATCCCAAACATTGAAGCTTGAGCATAGAGAGAATTTCTTTTTGACCAATGTGTTAGAATTGGCATAAAGTTGAGATCAACTACATAAAATTAAATTAGACACTATATGTTCGTAAATTTGCAACCAGGAGTCGTCCCAAGAATGAAATGACTATTACGTTGTTGAATAAGGGGAAAATTAATTGATTATTTATATATATATAGAAATATATATATATGTATATATATATATATATATATATATATATATATATATATATATATATCAACTTAAATAGACGCCAAATGTCCATGAAAAATTATAAACTTGGTTCTGATTTTGATCTTTTTGTCAGGAAACCACTCGAACCGAAAGAAATTGCTTACTTGGAACTTATACTTGGTATCATAATTGGAGAGAAATATTCTACTTCGATTCCAAACATCAATAAATAATAATTGTTATTATTATTATAATAATGATAATATAAACGTAATATGTTAATCTTATGTAATATATAATATGTAAATATCGTGTTGCATGTATTAATAATAATAATAATAATAATAATTATTATTATTATATAAAATAAAAACATAAATAATGATGATGATGAGGCCGAGTCTGGGCAACAAGCTGTTGCCTGGGATGACGAAGAAGTTGATGCCCAAGATTATCGAGCACTGTATCTGTTTTGTGAAATGGTATGTCCATTTACGTTTAGGGTGCGATTTTTGACGATATAGTGCCTCCAAATGGTCTCTATTCGGACTTGTTTTAGGTTAACTATATATACAACATAACCCCACTTGTTTTGAAGATGGAATTTCAAAATTCACATCATATTTGAAGATCAAAATTTGAGTAATTTTGTGAGTCTTCATCATTGTTATGGTTGAGCGTTTTTAGACATTTGTGGTTTAAATAGTTTGTGATTTGGAGTGCTCCTAACACAAATCATAGTCGTTGTATATCGGGAGACAAATTGCCAAAGTAAACCGTTCGCACTGTAGCGGGACAATATTGTCTTAAGGGCAGAGATTTCAAATCTCGCATCGACATTTCTAATACAAAGCTATTTGTTGTTTTTGCTTGCTACTTTCCTAAGATACACACCCATAAAATTTTGTACTACAATCTTAAGACAATATTAGCTACAAATGGCTTCGTCGAGTGCAACAACGACTCCAGTTCATCATGGTGAAAGGCCTGAAAAGTTCAATGGGAAAAATTTCAAGCGATGGCAACAAAAGATGTTGTTTTATGTGACAACCTTGGGGTTGTCAAGGTTCCTCAATGAGGATCCTCCTACTATTATGGAGAGTGAAACCGACAACCAAAAGAGGGTCGCGGTTGATGCGTGGAATCAAAGCGATTTCCTGTGCAAGTATTATATTCTCAACGGACTGGACAATACATTATACAATGTGTATTGTCTAGTGAAGACGGCCAATGAATTGTGAAAATCCTTGGAGAAAAAGTATAGATCCGAGGATGCCGGCATGAAGAAATTCATCGTTGGGCGATTCTTGGATTTCAAAATGGTTGATACAAAGCCTATGATAGCACAAGTGCAAGATTTGCAAGTAATCATGCACGAAATTCATGCGGAGGAATGGTTCTAAGTGACTCATTCCAAGTGGCCGCCATGATTGGAAAGTTGCTTCCGTCATGGAAGGACTTCGAGAATTATCTCAAGCATAAACGAAAAGAGATAAATCTTGAAGACCTTATGGTTCGCTTGAGAATCGAATAAGACAACAAAATTTCCGAAAGGATGGAAAATTGGCACCAACATGAAGCACGCGTGAACTTAGTGGAAAAACACTCAGGAACAAAGCAGAAGTTTGACAGCATGGCCTCCAAATCTGGAAAAACGAAGAAGTTCAAAGGCAAGTGCTACAAATGTGGAAAACCCAATCACCTGGCAAATGATTGTCGCAATAAAGATGATCGCGGGAAGGCTATAGATCAAGTAAATGTGACATAAGAAGATCGTATCTCAATTAATTTGGATGATCTAGCGCTTACCGCTTAAATTAGATTGTGTATCTTTGAAAGTTGTAAACTCCAAGAATGGAGTGATTCTAAATAAATGTAATGACGATATTTGTTGAAAATAATAAAATTTATGTTATTACTTCTTGTAGTGGATCTTATGGTTTGTGGCATGATTGTTAGGATCATTTAAACCATAGTTCTCAGCACAAATTGTAATGTTAAATTTATTGCTTATATGTGCACTAAGTTAACAAAAATGTCATTCATTTGTTAGAAGAATCGTAACGTCGCTAGAGTTAACTCACAATAAAATTTGTGCTGGAATGATATTGCAATAAAATTTAGCAAATGAGTTTTGCTATGGGAAATTGTGAGTATATTATACTTGTGTTGTCTAAGAATTTGACGCTTAAGCTTGAATCTGTAAGACTATAAAATCTTGAATTTGAGTTTCTAAGCTTTGTACGCTTAAAACACAAGTGATAAATCGACCACAAATTTTGATTAGGCATTGTAATATCTCAAATTGGTTCATTTTAAATTTCTAAGCTAGTACGCTTATAACATGAATTTGCAAGATTTAAAATCTTGAATTCAAGTTTTCTAAGTTAGTGCGCTTAAATTGAAAATTGTGAACCGAGTTTGAGAATGCCAGCTCCTCCCCGAGAAGCTGTCACTCCCTTAATAGAGCTATCTAGTAGTTACATATTGTTTGTTAAGAGGTATTCTCAATCCATGTTTCAACTTTTGTAAGCAACTACGCTTAAATCCGAAATTTTCAAGAAATAAAAACTTGAATTTGGATTTGTAAGACTATAACGTTTAGAACTTGAAACACGAAAGTTTGAACGCCAGTGCACTTCGATACTACCCGAAGTTGTCGGGGTTGCAATTCTAGGATCAAATCACTTACCACATTTAGGCAATGACGAAAACCTTGTGATTGAAGGAACATAGAGTTTCCTACAATATTTGAAATGTGTGGGTACTTGGCTAAACTAGATATGAATGCTAAAGTGAAGTCATAACAAACATCAAATAAGTGACATGGGACAAATAATGTTGTCAAATAGATCAACGAGTGTGATATGTACACTCCTAAGCATATGTATGCTTGTGTATTGATGATATGCTCAGTGGAGAAGCAATTTAGAAATCATCAAGTAAATAAAGAAAAATGTGAACGATACATTTTTGAAACGTGTGCATCAAGAACAATACTTGGAATTAAAGTTTCCAAGACATTTGAAGAATAAAAACTCAATGATTAATTCGAGTTTCAAAATTTAAGCTTTGTGTTTAAATTTCAAGTTTGCAAGAAATGGAATCTTGCACTTGTAATTTTTATGCGCTTAATTTTGAATTGTGAATTAAAGTTGAGTATTTCCTCTGGTCTCGAATTTTGTAAGAAATAACCCGTTAACAACGCTTAAAATTTCATGATGGAAATATCCTAAAAGGAAAAAATGATGCAAAATAGGTAATGTGATTACAAAAACTGAAGATATATTGTTGTGAAAAATTCTCTATGCAAAACATATAAAGCTTCTTCAGTCGAGTGATTTTATAAGTTGTTAGAGAAAAATCATGTGCATGCAGCTAAAATGTGTTGCGATAATGCTATATGACAAAATGATCTCTAATGGTATAATCGTGGTGATTATGTGAAACCGGGGATCAGCATATGAAATGGTTAACCGAGAGATCATGTGAAAGTTTATCGAGGGGAATGGGGTTAAAACCCTATAATCAAAATCTCATAGTGGATAACCAACCTTGTTGACTGGAGATCCCAAGATCTAGGCTCAAAAATGACAACTAAATTATGAGATTGTATAAACACCTTGGAGATCAATCTACAACCCATTCTTATGATAAGGGATGTAGCCTGCAAAAAGGGTACGAGGATAGGCAAAAGGCCTTTAATGATTCCTAAAACATATAAGAATATGTTGGAGTATAGCGGGATAATCTTCTAGGAGATCACCTAAGTAAGTGCGAAGTGTGGCCGCTTCAAAGAAGAAAAGCACTTATGAAACCAAGCGTGGTCCATGGTCAGAACGAACACAACCGTAAGAAACCAATACGAATGTTAGAATTATTATGGTGTAGGTCCAATTGTATTGGTTTACTTCAACGACTAAATAGTTCAAGACTATAAGTTCACTATTAAGTCAAGTAAATCCGATTGAATACCACTACGGAAGATTCAAAGCCGCAAGCTATCTCTCCAGATACCATAATAGTTCGTTAAGCACTCAATTGAATACATGCATTAATTTAATTAATGTGAGGGGTTGTTGGAAACAATGTGAAATAAATTATTGCTCAATCGATCGAGCACCATGCTCGATCGATCGAGCGGGCCAGATAATTGTTGCCTTCGTGAACAGTAGCTCGATTGATCGAGCTCCTTGTTCGATCAATCGAGCACTGTATATGTTTTGTGAAATTGTATGTCCATTCACGTTTATGTGCGATTTTTGGCGATATAGTGCCTCCAAATGGTGTCCATTCAGACTTGTTTTTGGTTCATTATATATACAACATAACCCCACTTGTTTTGAAGATGGAATTTCGAAATTCACATCATATTTGAAGATCAAAATTTGAGTAATTTTGTGAGTCTTCATCATTAATATGTTTGAAGGATTTCTGATTTGGAGTGCTCCTATCACAAATCATAGTCGTTGTATATTGGGAGACAAATTGCCAAAGTAAATCGTTAGCACCATAGCGGGGTAATATTGGCTTAATGATAAAGATTTCAAATCTCGCATCGACATTTCTAATACAAAGTCATTTGTTGTTTTTCCTTGCTACTTTCCTAAGTACACACCCATAAAATTTCATAATACAAATTATGGGGTATACTTAATTTTTGATAATTTTACTATTCATCATCATCTTAATAATAATAATAATTATATAATATTATATTATATCAAATTATGTTTTAGCGCCACACACAAATACGTCAGAAAAAGGAATAAAATTACAAAAAATGTAAAGATAGCAGACTAATACTGCGATGAATCATCATTTATTAGTAGTACTAATTATAGTTATATATTTTCGATAGTTACAATATATATTCGCATTTTTCCCAACCACAAAGTCATATTTCACATTGCTCCTTCAATTCTTTTGATAGAAAATTCCCTAAGCAAAATTTGCAATATGATACGTATGAATATTATATAACATCGAGCCATATTGATTAATATATACATAAATATTGCAAATTAATTAGTACCTAAGTTTTCTAGATACTAAGGAAAACAAGTGGTCACAATATTGCATATACGGAATCAGGTTGGGTCGCACATACGTCAGTCTTCTGCAGGAAAACAAGTGGTCACAATATTGCATATACGGAATCAGGTTGGGTCGCACATACGTCAATCTTCTGCAAGAGCTTCTTTTGATCAAAATATCATCGTCTTTACATATAACTTCACGCCAAGCCTTACTACTATTGAATTAAATTGATATGATCATCAGCTAGCTTGTATCTTGATTTCATGCACAAATATGAAAATTTGATCTTATTAATGACATATGAAATCTCACCATTTACTTAGTTGAAAGGGATATATTCTGTATAAATCAACCTGGATTAAATAAGATCTTCCAAGCATCAACTTTCTTAAAACACATTAGATTTCATCAATGTCTAAACATACAAAGCTACAAGAAATCACACACTCAACATACAAATTAAGATAGAAAAGAAAAAAAAAATTAACCTACCAATTCAAGGGTTTTCCGATATTTGGAAACTTATATCAGATTTTTTGAATTAACCCTTCTTCCACAAATGATCGTCTCTTGGGGGAGGATCGAAGATTTGAACAAAACATACTTCAAATTTACAAGGGATTATTTGTGGAAGAAGAGCTGAAACTTGAAAGATCGGTCCAAGCAACAGCAGGAACAGCAGCAGCACTGCTCCAATTAACATTATTTCCTTGTATAGTTTCTCCAAATAATTGCCTTGATAAATTAAGCTCAGGGTTTCCTTCCATTTTCAAAGATGTTGAAACTCGACTAATCATTGGACTAGAAATCTTAGGTCTCAATTGATCAATATGACTCGTTTCGCCACCTACTAATCCCGACTCCGTGCCTTGAAACTGGTACATCCCTGCCGGAGAGGGGTCTAAACCACCGCCCAAGAAAGGGAACTGCTGCACTTGCTGCAGTCGCCATGGCTCGCTGCCGCCGCTGGAGAAAAGTGAAGCCACCCCACCACCACCACCACCACCAAGAAAGTTGCTAACCCCCGTAGGAAAGTTCATCTGATGATCACTTGTAGTACTAGCCATTGGCGTAGACATTCCATTATAATTTAACCCCATTTCATTGCTATAATTATCGGTGAATTGATTTAAAGGAGACATGAATCGAAGAGGCGGAAGTATTTGAGGTGTGAGGCCTAGTAGATTACTTTGTACTCCATGAACGGTGGAGATATTGGTCGTAGAACTGCCGGTGGTCTGCCTATCGCCACTAGCCAGAGACTTTGAGCTGTTTGATTTGCTTCTTTTATTCCTCCGGCAACCGCCACCAACTGGGACGCTTCTCAACGCTCCGCCTCTTGTCCAGTACCTTCTGCAAGTCTTGCAAAAGTGGCGTGGCTGAGAGAGACTGTAGTTGTTGAAATAACAAAACTTTGTGTTCGTAGACTCGCAACGAGGGCAGTTGAGAGCTGTTTCGGGCATAGGTACGTTAGCAAGTCGAGCCCGTTCAGACATGGATCCGGGGCGGACTGAACCAGCTCCGCCTCCTCCATGTGGCTGAAGAGATGGAGGAGGAGGAGTCACAGGCGGTTGCTGCGGTGTTGGGATCAGAGAAGGGTTTGCACTGCTGCTTCCAATTATCTGCTGACTACTTTGCTGCTGAAGACAAAAATCAAGAAAAAGATGGTATATTCATCAAGAAATTAAAGAGACCACAAATATAAGAACATATTAACAAAAAGGGGTTGGAACATTTATCTTTTAAATTAGTTACTTCTGCAAAAATAAAGCTAACTATGATAAAAAATAATAATACATCACACAGAAATAAAGGTAAAAATTCTTTAAAAATCCTCAATTGATTACCAACCTGCTGCCAGTTGGAAGGATCAAGATAACTAGGAATGGAAGAAAAAACCATTGTTCTTGAGCTTTAATTCTTTCTCTTTTGTAAAGGATATTTGGTTTTTGGAGAGGTAGTGGAGAATCACATCAACTAGAGGCCAGGCCAGAGAGGAAAATAAAAAAGGAGAAAGAATATAAAAAGAAGAATGAGAATATAATAGGAGATAAAATAAAGTAGATGGCTTTATTCATGTATATATATATACACATACACAAACAGCAAGCACTGATATGTTTTCACTATGTCTATATAGTTTCGTTTTATTACTTTTTAGGGTTTCGAGAGAAGTGATGTTTTTTTTTTTTAGCTTTATTACTTAGCCTTTAAGCTTCTGTTCTGGTGGCAATGTTGCATGGGAAAGTAGTGTTTCTGTATTTTATATATATATATATATATATATATATATATATATATATTATTTAAGAGGAATTACAAAGCCCTATATGTGATTTTTTAATACTAGTATCAAACATTTAGGATTAATCAAATATAGTCCTACGAAAATTGTATTTTATCAAAAGTGGTCTCATAATTGAATAGGGGGCTTTGAGACAACTTTTGATAAAATGCGATTTATGTGAGACTCTATTTGATTAGTCCTAAAAGTTTGTGACTAGTATTGATTAAAAATAATTTCTGTGGAACTATTTAATTAGTTGTAAAAGTTTAGGATTAATATTAAAAATACATCTATTCTATGAGAACAATTTTGAAATGAACCCTTTATTTAGATATGTGTAGTGGTTTCTATATCATTTTTTTCACATTTATTTAAATATGTGTAGTGGTTTCTGTGTCATTTTTTTGTTTATATATATATATACACACACAAATTATTTAAATATATGTGGAAAAATTGCAGAACCCATTCTGAAAGTTGGCCTAAATACATTTTTTATCCTGATCTCGAATCCACGACTTAAAAATCAAATATTAATTTCTCCAAAGATTGAAGCTTGTTGACTGTCTTGTGTGTTCGCACGCCCGCGCGTGTGAGAGATTATGGGTTGGTTATATAGAACAAAAGTTATGCATTGTCCGACAGAAGTTTATAAAATGACATACTTGTACACTAATATATATACTACTTGCACCATATATTTCATATGGACACATTACGATTTAGCTTATGTTATCTATGAGAGGGGTAAAGATCTGTGTATGATCTTTATAGACTTGAAGAATGTCTACGATAAAGTACCAAGGGAGATATTATGGTGGGTTTTGATGAAGAAAAAAATTCACATCAAGTATGTCAATATAATCAAGGACATGTACGACGAAGTAGCATCTAATATGAGAACGCACAGTGGGGTGACAAGTGAGTTCTCGATCACTATTGGATTGCATCAAGGGTCTGCGTTGAGTTCTTTCCTGCTCGCAATAGTGATGGATGAGATAACAAAAGACATACAAATTGAATTACCTTGGGACATACTTTTTGCTGACGATGTTGTGGTAATCGACGAGACAAATGGCAGGGGTAAATGCCAAATTGGAGTTATGGAGAGAGACGTTGTAATCAGAGGGTTTTAGATTAAGTAGGTATAAAACGGAATATGTGGATTGCAGATTTAGTGGTAGTTCCTTTCGAGATTCCGGTGTGGTAGCACTCGATGGACAAGAGGTATCGATGAGCAGCAAGTGTCGATACGTAGGTCCAATTATCCAAAATGATGGAGAAATTTGTCGTAATAAATTTCTCTCAAAGTGTATCTCAGGAAAAAATAACAATGGCTTCAAAATAAGTTTTATGTCGAGGCGAGATTTGTAATCTCCGTCCTTAAGATAATATTGCCCCGCTATGGTGCTAACGGTTTGCTATGGCAATTTGTCTCCCAAGATACAACGACTATGACTTGTGATAGGAGCACTCCAAATCACAAGTCCTCAAACCACAAAGGTTCAAAGCACTCAAATTGATGAACAACAAATGCTCTCAAATTTCACTAAAAAATTGATAATGATTTCAAAAATCTCTCTTTTAAATCAAGTGGGTTATGTTGTTTTTATAGTAGACCAAAAACCAAGTCCAAAGGACACCATTTGGAGGTACCATTTGGCGAAAAATCGCACCCCAAACATGAATGGACATACTATTTCACAAATCTGAAACAGGGCTCGATCGATCGAGATCCCCGCTCGATCGATCGAGCTCCTGTAGCAACACACCAGAATTTTTCTGGTCCGCTCGATCGATCGAGCAACTGTGCTCGATCGATCGAGCGTTTAAAATTTTTGAATTCATTTTAAAACATGCACATTTTCCAACAATCCTCCACATGAATTAAATTTTATGCATGTATGCAATTGAGTACTTTGACGAACTATTATGGCATCTGGAGAGATAGCTTGCGGCTTTGAATCTTCCGTAGTAGTATTCAATTGGATTTACTTGACTTAATAGTGAACTTATAGTCTTGAACTATTTAGTCGTTGGTGTAAACCAAGACAATTGAACCCACACCATAACAATTCTAACCTCCGTATTGGTTTCTTACGGTTGTGTCCGTTTCGGCCATGGACCATGCTTGGTTTCATAAGTGCTTTCCATTCTTTGAAGCGGCAACACTTCGCACTTACGTAGGTGATCTCCTAGAAGAGTATCCCGCTATACTCCAACATATTCTAATATCTTAGGAATCATTAAAGGCCTTTTGCCTATCCTCGTACCCCTTTTGCAGGCTACACCCCTTTATCATAGGAATGGGTCGGAGATTAATTCTCCAAGGTGTTTATACAATCTTGTAGTTTGGTTGTCCCTTTTGAACCTAGATTTGGGATCTCCAGTCACATAGGTTGGGTATCCACCACAAGATTTTGATGGTAGGGTTTTAATCCCATTCCCCTCGATAAACTATATACTTGATCTCTAGGCAAACCTTTCGTGAGCGGATCCGCAATATTTTCCTTTGACTTCACGAAGTCAATGGACATAATGCCATTTGAGATCAACTGTTTAATAGTATTGTGTCTACGACGTATATGTCTAGACTTACCATTATACATGCTACTATGTGCCCTTCCTATAGCAGATTGGCTATCACAATGTATTTTAATTGCAGGCACATGTTTTTCCCAACAAGGAATTTCTTTCAAGAAACTTCTAAGCCATTCGGCTTCTTCTCCCGCTTTATCCAATGCTATGAATTCAGATTCCATAGTGGATCTAGCAATACAAGTTTGCTTGGTAGATTTCCACGACACTGCAGCCCCTCCAATGGTAAACACATAACCACTTGTCGACTTGGAGTCTTGAGTGTCCGATATCCAATTTGCATCACTGTATCCTTCAAATACAGCAGGATATCTAGTATAGTACAATCCATAGTTCAGGGTGTATCTTAAATATTTAAGTACCCTCGTCAATGCCTTCCAATGGTCATTGTTGGAATTGCTCGTAAATCTACTTAGTTTGCCAACCGCATATGCAATATCAGGACGTGTACAGTTCATGAGATACATGAGACTGCCAATTATCCTTGAGTATTCTAATTGCATGACAGGGTCCCCTTTGTTTTTAACCAAATGTAATCCGGGTCATTTGGTGTTTTTACAGACGACGTATCATTTGCGAGAAATTTCTCGAGTATTTTCTCAACATAATGAGACTATGACAACACTCGTCCTTCAGATATCTTGGAGATTTTAATTCCAAGTATCACATTAGTTTCACCCATATCTTTCATTTCAAAATGTTTTATCAACATTTTCTTTGTCCAGTTGATGATTTCTAAGTTGCTTCCCACTATGAGCATATCATCAACGTACAAGCATATTATTACATATGCTTTAGGCGTGTTTTTCATATATACACATTTGTCGCACTCATTAATTTTGAAACCATTTGACAACATAGTTTTGTCAAATTTTTCATGCCATTGTTTTGGCGCTTGCTTAAGCCCATACAATGACTTAACGAGTCTACACACATTTTTCTCTTGTACGGGAACAACAAACCCCTCGGGTTGTTTCATATAAATTTCCTCCTCAAGTTCCCCATTGAGGAGTGCCGTTTTTCATGAAGTCAGGACCATAAGTCTTAGCCACTTTGGTTCTCTTGCTACGTCGTGGTTCTACTTCCTCAATAGAGTCACGGTTAGCATCTTCATACACCCTTTTCTTAGGGCTCATTTCCTTGTTAGTTTTGTAAGGAAATACTTCTTCAAAAAATACCACATTTCTTGATTCCATGATTGTACATTTATGCACATCACTTACTAAAAATCGACATGCACTACTATTGTTAGCATACACAATCTATTGTTTTAGGCCCGATTTTCACTTGCTTTGGTTTTGTTACTTCTACCTTAGCCAAGCACCCCCACACTTTCAAGTATTTGTAGGAAGGCTTGTGACCTTTCCATAACTCATAAGGAGTTTCATCCTTACTTTTGTGTGGTATTTAGTTTAGAATGTAGTTGGCAGACATGATTGCTTCCCCCACAACTTCGGGTAGTAACGAAGTGCACTGGCGTTCAATCTTTTGTGTTTCAAGTTCTAAGCGTTATCGTCTTACAAATCCAAATCCAAGTTTTTATTTCTTGAAAATTTCGGATTTAAGCGTACTTGCTTACAAAAGTTGAAATTGGATAATATTCTCAAACTCGGTTCACAATTTGCAATTTAAGCGTACTAACTTAGAAAACTTGAATTCAAGATTTTAAATCTTGCAAATTCATGTTATAAGCGTACTAGCTTAGAAATTCAAAATGAACCAATTTGAGATATTACAACGCCTAATCAAAATTTGTGGCTTCGATTTATCACTTGTGTTTTAAGCGTACAAAGCTTAGAAACTCGAATTCAAGATTTTATAGTCTTCAGATTCAAGCTTAAGCGTCAAATTCTTAGACAACACAAGTATAATCTACTCACAATTTCCCATAGCAAAACTCATTTGCTAAATTTTATTCCAATCTCATTCTTGAAGTGTTTAAACACCTTACTGGCCTTGTCGCTACTTCATAGCAATAAAGTCACAACAATGTCATGTGCAGATATTGTTAAAGTAACAAATTACTTTTCTCACATCTCTAGTTTGCACAATCTTTCCATCACAAACATCATTGTGAGTAAACTCTAGAGACGTTACGATTCTTCTAACAAATGAATGACGATTTTGTTAACTTAGTGCACATATAAGCAATAAATTTAACATTACAATTTGTGCTGCGAACTATGGTTTAAATGATCCTAACAATCATGCCACAAACCATAAGATTCACTACAAGAAGTAATACATAAATTTTATTGCTTTCAACAAATATCGTCATTACATTTATTTAGAATCACTCAATTCTAGGAGTTTACAACTTTCAAAGATACACAATCTAATGTTAAGCGGTAAGCGCAAGATCATCCAAATCAATTGAGAGAAGATTTTCTTCGGTCACATTGACTTGATCTTTTGCTTTCCCACGAGTGTCTTTGTTACGACAATCTTTTGCTAAGTGATTGGGCTTTCCACACTTATAGCATTTTCCTTTGAACTTTTTCGCCTTGCCACTGTTGGAGACCGTACCGTCAAACTTACGCTTTGATCCAGTTCTTTGTTCAACTAGGTTAGCCCGTGCTTCCATTTGAAACCTTCCCGCCTTCCTCTCGGAAACTTTGTTGTCCTCCTCGATTCGTAATCGAACCACAAGGTCTTCAAGACTCATTTCATTTCGTTTGTGTTTCAGATAGTTCTTGAAGTCCTTCCACATAGGAGACAATTTCTCAATCATAGCGGCGACTTGGAACGAATCACTTAGACTCATTCCCTCCGCATGAATGTCATGCAAGATCACTTGTAGATCTTGCACTTGCGCCATCACAGGCTTGGTATCAACCATCTTGAAATCCAGGAACTGTCCAACTATGAATTTCTTCATGCCGGCATCCTCGGATTTGTACTTCTTTTCCAGCGATGCCCAGAGTTCCTTTGCTGTTTTCACAAGACAATAAACATTATATAATTTATTGTCTAACCCGTTTAGGATGTAGTTCTTGCATAGGAAGTTGCTTTGATTCCATGCATCCAGAGTCGCCCTCTTTTGGGTGTCAGTCTCTCCTTCTTCAACCGTAGGAGGCTCCTCGGTTAAGAACCTTGCCAAACTTAGTGTGATCAAGTAAAATAGCATTTTTTGTTGCCACCGCTTGAAGTCGTTCCCATTGAACTTTTCAGGCCTTTCACCATGGTGAACAGGAGTCGTTGTTGCACTCAAAGAAGCCATTGAATTGTACGTTATTGTCTTAAGATTGTTGTAAAAAATTTCTCTCAAAGTGTATCTCAGAAAAAAATAACAATGGCTTCAAAAATTTCACAAGTCCTCAAACCACAAAGGTTCAAAGCACTCAATTTGATGAACAACAAATACTCTCAAATTTCACTAAAAAATTGATAATGATTTCGAAAATCTCTCTTTTAAATCAAGTGGGGTTATGTTGTTTTTATAGTAGACCAAAAACCAAGTCCAAAGGACACCATTTGGATGCACCATTTGGCCAAAAATCGCACCCCAAACATGAATGGACATACTATTTCATAAATCTGAAACAGGGCTCGATCGATCGAGATATCGATCGAGATCCCCGCTCGATCGATCGAGCTCCTGTAGCAACACACCAGAATTTTTTATGGTCCGCTCGATCGATCGAGCAACTGTGCTCGATCGATCGAGCGTTTAAAATTTTTGAATTTATTTTAAAACATGCACGTTTTCCAACAAAATTGACAGTGATGTTAACCACATGATTCGGTCTGGCTGGTTGAAATGGAGAAACGCCACCGAAGTTCTATGCGATCGTAATATCCCGCTGAAATTGAAGGGAAAGGTTTATAGAACAGTCGTTAGACCCGCAATGTTGTATGGGATGGAATGCTGGGCACCCAAGAAGAATCACATCCAAAAGATGAGTGTGGCAGATATGCGTATGCTTCGTTTGATGTGCAATAAGACCAGAAGAGATAAAATAAGGAACGGAGATATTCGAGTTGAAGTAGATGTAGCTTATATAGAAGAGAAGATGCAAGAAAGCTGCTTACGTTGATTTGGTCATGTTCGACATAGGCCCAAAAGTTCACCTGTGCGTCGAGTGGAGTCCATGGATTTCGGCCAGTCACGAGAGCGAGAGGACGACCGAAAAAGACATGGCTCGAAGTTATACGCAAAGACTTGGAGTGCAAGGGGATTACAGAAGATATGTTCATCGATAGAAGCGTTTGGAGAAGACTGATGCATGTGTCCGACCCGATTTAATTATCTCTATTTTAACCCAATTCATTAGGATAAAAAACTTAGTTGTTGTTTATACATTCAATCATTTACAACTTGACGCGTTTATATTTAATCATTAGTACTCAAACAATTGTTAGATTAATAAATATGAATTGATAATTTAACGGATATATTATACAGAAGTGAAATTTTAGAAAACTATCCTATAAGTTAGCATGTATAATTTTTTAATCATCTAATTAGTCAAAACTTGATCTTAGTATAATAAATTATTATTTTTGCATATTTAGTCCGATTTCATCGAAGTGCTGGTATAACACCGGACATTGTTGACATATCGTACTAAATACAAAAAATAATATTATGATATTTAGCCCAAATTTTGAACAATAATAAGACCAAAAGTCTATCTAGATGAATCAGGCTTGTCACAACATGGGTACCTTATTAATGGCCCAAACACAGATAAATAATCAGTTTAGATTTGAATCAATGCATATATTTCTAGGTTTAACTCTGACTAAACGAATAAAATGAAAATTCGCAGCATTAGGGAAAAACGAATATATCTTCGATATAATATATATATCCACCAAAATTAAAAAAGATCTCACATATAAATCAAAACCCCTCGATCCAATAAGGGAAAATTATGAAAATCATCATTCAAGTTGGCATGTTTTGACTTCTGGTCCTGTATATAGTCAAAGTTTGGTCATAGTGTAACAACTTGAGTTTTCTTTTTGCTTCAATACTTTTCTGTTGGAGTGCTGACGTGACACTAATACCAAACTTTAAAAATTGCTGGTATAGTCTCGAAAATTGCTGATATGACGTGATGCCGACATCTTTAGCTTCACTTCAGCACTCTAGTGAAATAACTTTTAAAAAATAATTTACTACACTAATACTAAACTTTGACTACATACAAGATTAAAAGTCAAAACAGATCAATTTAAAGGACGATTTTTGCAATTTTCAAGCCAAATAGCCTGAACAACCCCGGATTGACTCAGTATATCGAAATGACATGCATGAATATCTGATCAAGATTCAAGGGATTAATTCGGCACGGCAGAGGGGGCAATGAGGGTGACTATCCACCCACCTACCGATACAAGCTGCATGAAACGCATGAGAACATTCGGGCAACACTCGTACCCCTTCGCCTTCAACGAATTCTCCCAAGCACACCACACATACATCTCCGTCGCGCTCTTTCGAAAACTCAGACGTGACAGTCACTTGTAATGTTAAATCATCCATATTTTTGGCGTTAGGCACATTTTCTTGATCGTTTTCGGGATTGTTTAGCCCTCGATTCGTAGAAATAGTTGTTGCTCGACTGCGCACGACCAAGCAATGGCAAATTGCTACAACTACGGCACCCGCCATGATCCCGAAAAGCCCCACGAAAAATGGGTTCATTTCAAGAGGGCTATATGATATTTAGTTTGTTGATTTTGTTATGTATATTTATAATGTGATCTTAAGGTGTGGCGTTACGGGCACGTAATGAAAGGAAAACACTGTAATTGAACATATATTTGGACTCACTAGAGATACTATATGGGAACATAAATTTGGACTTAATTCACTATTGTTTTGGATTTTGAGCAAGCTTATCTATAATTTAACTCAAAATAAATTTATTCATTCTTACATCGGTGTTGATTAGCATTGACTTGTCACATTAGGCGAGCTAGGGGCGAAGGTACATGTATCCAAGGGTAAATATCTCTCTTAAAAAATTATTATATATAAAATTATATTTTGACACATATTAAAAAATGTCAATATCTTTTTTTTCCTCAATATAAATTCTAAATTTGTTCCTGACTCGAGTAAGATTGATAAGGTACGGAGATTTTATAATCATTCAATTTTCTTTACAAGTTTTTTAAGTTTCTATTTTAGAGAAAATATTTTTAATTCGAAGGAATTTGCAATGTTTACTTTTAGAATTATATAAAATTGTGGGAAAATATTAAAAGCACATGATCCAATACATGGGACAACGCCTACTTGATGAATTAATTCATTTTTTTTAAAATTGAAATTTGTGTAAGGTTATTGGCCAAATATTTTCACTAATTAAGCGCAACTAAAACAGATACTAAATGATAGGAAATGTAATTTAGTAAAATCTTAGTGTTGCTGAAAATAAATAGAAGATACCACAATTTTTTATGTGGTAAACCTCGAAGACGAAGAAAAACCACGAGACATTGTCCAGTATAATTTCTACTATGACCTTTGATTTGTTACAGGATTTTGACACAATAAAAAGAAATACTTTAAGCAAAGCATAAGAATAAAGACCGAACAAATAGTGTACTGTATTTCTCTTCGGTGTTTTCGCTTGCCCATAAAGTCCAACCTGCTGAAATGTGTGAAAACCCGGTTTCCAACCAAGCTAACAACTAGAGTTTTGGTCAAGCCAACAACTCGAGTCAAAATACCAAAAGATGTTAAGATAATATTGAAATATAAGATAATATTTGATAGATGATCTAGATTACAAAATACTTTATAGATAATCTTTTAGTTTGAAAACACTTATTAGATAAGCTTGTATTAGCTAAACCTTTAATAAATAGCTAAGAATTTCACTTTAGATAATAAGATGTGACTAAATCTCAAAGGTAGTAGGATATTAGGACTCTTGAAATTTACACTTTATAAATATCATAGTACACTTCTACACCAAAACGACTTAAAAATCTCTCACAATTCACACAATTTTCGAAACATATACTAGCACACACTAAAAGGTGTGAAAATTAAACAAGGAAATAAGAGGAAATTCATCGCGTTTTTGCCACCCAAATTCTTTGAAACACGCAAGAATCGTCTATGCTCTCTGTAAGTGGGCTTTTGTTATATATTCGTTTCGATTTTTGAAAATCATATGTATGCTTTAATACTACAATCGATTATGTGAATTTTGTTGATACTATGCAATTCTGATAAAAATTATATTTTTTTAAGCACTCTAAATTTCAAAATCTCATTGGAAAGAATTCTTTATGGCCCTAATGCGGTGGGATTATAACCGTTTTTCTGACCTGATATGGTGGTTAACCGTTGTTCTGGAAAGTCCAGACCTTTTTTTCATGGGTGATCCGATGTTGTGATCTTATCTCTATGAGGGTTAAGTCTAGAGACTGATATCAGTACCAAGAGGAAATTAGAGGATTTACTGTGCTTAACGTAAATGAAAAATATTGCTGATATGATATGTTATGGCTCGATGGAAGCAATTATGATAAGTTATGGCTCGACGGGAGCAATTATGTTAAGATGCATTCATATCAGTTTATGATTCGATTATGATATATGTTTTGGAAAAATTATGAATATGTATTATACTGTCACATCGATTGGCCCCCACTTGCTGAGTATTTTCCAAAATAATCACCCCTTACATCCACTTCCCAAATATAAATAAATCAAAAAAATCGAAGATGAATATCAAAAGCAGTTTTGGAGATGGTGGTTTAGTTGATATTATTCAAGACTCCGCTATCATTGATTCATTGAAGCTTCTGCTGATATTTGTAAGATATATTTAATTTACGAAAGACTGATTTTAGTTAGATTCTGTAATATGAGGCTTGTTGATTTTGATTGCATTTAGAATCAACGGCGTTGCAATTGACCCCAGTCTCGGGAGGTGACAAAACCGACCATGAGCTTGTATTTATAGTGCTGAATCTGGGAGTTAATGAGCGTCAAATCTGGGACACGATCTCCTCTTATCTTGGTGTTATTAGCTCAAGACGTGTCCGAGAAATCCACGCGCCATCAACGCACATTTGTCTGCATCCGTTGATTGCCATTTATATCCGAGTATTCCGCTACCGTCTGACCAATAAGCCGAGCAGGTATTGACAATGCTCGGGTAACCTATGTTCGGGACTCTGTGTTTGGGGTATTTCTTATTCGACACTTGTATGAGATTTTACCCGAAGAGACTGATTTATCCTATAACATCACCTCACCCCCTGAAGTAAAGCAAGATGAGGACATTGAAGTCTTGGTTTATCGTTTAAGGGTAAAATGTGGGTTATGACCTGCTCGGGGTTTTTTTCCCACTCAATATTCAAAAATATTTCACGATGTCTGGTTTCCAGAAGTCCATCATCTCTGATAGTTCATCCGACTTATTTGTAACGATGTTGATTAAATGACAATTCAACTGGCCCCTATAAATATGCAATCATATATTGTCATTTTTCACATTTGCTTCAACTTGCTTTTGAGCTAGCATCAGACGAACAAGCAACTTCTTCTCATGATACTCTAGAAAGCATTCGGCAAGTATGCCTTCTTCCTCGGACGATTCCTCCATGCGCAAAAAAGATCAATATGGCATGTAAATGGGAGAAAGAGTTTCCAACCTCACTCCTCTATCTTCTTCCTCTTCGGCTAGCGATGATACTTTAAGCTCTTCTGGTTCTTCGGCCCTTTTGAAGGAGAATGAACAAGATAACACCTAGCAGACCTTAGTGGCAGCTAAGTTCCCTTGGTATGAAATTTTCGAATCAAGGATTCAAACTAGCCAACATCTCTCTCAAATCCGAGCAAAATGGGAGATTCCTGAAGACATCTCCATTATTGTTCCCTCCTATGGGTCACGTCCCCACTTACCCCCTAAGGGCTGTTTTACCTTTTACTTAGACCAATTCCGATGGGGCTTTCGTTTTTCTATTCCTTTTTTCTTTCTCGAGATTGCCAATTACTTCACTATTTCCCTTAGTCAACTGGTCCCCAACAGTTACAGACTATTAGCTGGTTTCTTTATTGTCATTTGTTTTCTAGGTTTTACCCCTACTATCAAACTCTTTCATTGTTTCTTTCAATTGAATAAGAAAGAGATCGGCATTTTTTACTTTTCTTCCAGAACAATGGTTGGTTTCCTCAAGAACTACCCCTCTTTAATAAAAGACTGGAAAATTTTTATATTTGTTCATCCATCTCAGCCATGGGATTGTCCATGGTACGGAGGGAAAGTCTTCCGAAGGCTAAGTCCATCAAGGGTCTCCTTGAAAAGAACCGTACATGTCTGCTCGTCGAAAACTTGGCCACCAGTGTTATAGTCTGGCAGAGCTGATTGACGACGGACTACTGTACATGTTCTTGCTGAGCCAGAAGGTGCATCATTACACATGCCCTCGGGGCAACTTGAGCATTTTTCTTTCATGACAAACTTTGCTTATATGCTCGGACTAACCTTGATGTTCACTTACTGCATAGGAAAAAATTATGAGAGCAAGGATGGCTGAGAACTTGAGGGCGAAAGCCCAGAAGAGCCAAGCTTCTGGGCAAGCATCGGGGTCCAAGGATCCAACCTCTTCTGTTGTCGAACTCATTTCAACGGTGCCCCCCTCTTCTCCCAATATTGACATTACCGATCAACCTGAAAGGAGCCTTTGGTTACTCAGCCTCGCAAGAGGAAAGCACCCGAGGGCCATGGCTCTTCTTCAAAAGCTCCCATGGCCAAAGAAGCCATAACCTCAACTCCAAACTCTGAACCCCGAGCTTCATCCCAACCTCCTTCAGCTGCCCCGGGCACAACATGCCTCCATGGGGAGCTGGCTTTCAGCAACCTAGTGAATGACTTCTCCACTTCTCTCGTGAAGGTACACGTATTTCATCAAAAAATTTCTAAGTACATTTGTTCTGATGATTAACCCTTTACATTTTGTGCAGGCCCAGATGACGGCGGGTGAGCTCCTGACCCGATTTAATTCTCTTCGATCAAAGGTTACTGCTCGGCGCAAGGAGACTGGCCAACTCCAAAACATGTGCGAGGACTTGTGGAAGAACGATGGCCTGCTCGAAGGGCAGCAATACTCATCAATGAAGAAGGCTCGGAATGAGGCCCAGAAGGCTCTGGAAGGCGAGCGACGGAGGTCAACTGATCTCGATGAAGCCTAGAAGCCCTTATCTGAGCAATTCGAACATGAGAAATCAAGTTTTGATGCTCGGGTAGAGAAAATATGGCTGAAGAGGAAGGCTGGCTTCCTATAGTCCAAATAGTACAAAAATTATGGTGTCTGAGCGTGCCACCAAATTTTTTGAGCATGGGTTTGAAGCATATGCTCGCCAATTTGAGGCGAAGGGTTATCTACCTGAGGGAACTTCGAAGGACTTCCTCGACCAAGGAGCTGCTCTTGAAAGTCTCCCCCCCGAAGTATTTGAGCCCTAGAGTAGGGTTTTCTTCGTTGTAATTTTTTATTTTTATTTTGCCTTTGTAATTTTCTTTTAGAAATGAAAATTACTTCATGCAACTTCTCATTCAAAGAAATCGATCTCCAACACTTAGACAATTTTAGGTTTAAACATGGACCATACATCGCAATAGCATGAATAAACTAATAAACTTCCAAACAAGCTCAACATCCCGAGCCCAAACACTTAGGCAATTTTAGGTTTAAACATGGACCAAACATTGCGATCCCATGAATAAACTAATAAAATTTCGAATAAACTCGAACATCTCGAGTACAAACACTTAGGCAATTTTAGATGTAAATATGTACCAAACATCCCGATCCCATGAATAAATTAATAAAATTCCGAAAGAAGCTCGAACATCCCGAGCACAAACATTTAGGCAATTTTAGGTTTAAACATGGACTAAACATCCCGATCCCATGAAAAAACTAATAAAATTCCGAACAAGCTCGAACATCCCGAACACAAACACTTACGCAATTTTAGGTTAAAGAGGACCAGACATCCCGATCTGATGAATAAAGTACTAAAATTCTGAACAAGCTTGAACCTCCTGAGCACAAACACTTATGCAGTTTTAGGTTTAAACATGGACCAAACATCCTGATCTCATTAACAAACTAATAAAATTTCGAACAAGCTCGAACATCCTGAGGTCAAACACTTAGGCAATTTTAGGTTTAAACATAGACTAAACATCACAATCTCATGAATAAACTAATAAAATTCCGAACAAGCTCGAACCTCCTGAGCACAAACACTTAGGCAATTTTAGGTTTAAACATAGACCAAACATCCAGATCTCATGAATAAACTAATAAAATTCGAACAAGCTCGAATAATTCGAGACAAACACTTAGGCAATTTTAGGTTTAACTATGGACCAAACATCCCGATCCCATGAATAAACTAATAAATTTCCAAAAAAGCTCGTGCATCCCGAGCACAAACACTTAGGTAATTTTAGGTTTAAACATTGACCAAACATCTCGATCTCATGAATAAGCTAATAAAATTCCGAACAAGCTCGAACCTCCCAGCATAAACACTTAGGTAATTCTAGGTTTAAGCATGGAACCAACATCCCGATCTCATTAATAAACTAATAAAATTATGAATAAGCTCGAACCTCCCAAGCACAAACACTTAGGCAATTATGGGTTTAAAAATGGACCAAACATCCCGATCTCATTAATAAACTAATAAAATTCCGAACAATCTCGAACCTCCTGAGCACAAACACTTAGGCAATTTTAAGTTTAAATATGGACCACATATCTCGATCCCATGAATAAACTAATAAAATCCTGAACAAGCTCGAACATCCCGAGCACAAACACTTAGACAATTTTAGATTTAAACATTGGACAAACATCCCGATCACGTGAATAAACTAATAAAATTTTGAACAAGTCCACACGAAAGCAATTTCATTTTATTGATATCCTAAGTACGTGAAAAAGGTAAAAACACAATCAAAACATCATATAAAGTACTTCTTAAGATTGTGAACATTCCAAGGCCTCGTTGATTCTCGGCCTTGTTGATCTTCCAGTCTGTATGATCCTCGCCCAACCACCACCTTCACTTTGTAGGGGCCTTCATACTTTTGTTCTAGTTTCTTTACATCACCGGCCGGATTGGCTTTTTGTAACACAAGATCTCCGATCTGAAAAGCTCTCGGGCCAACCCTTCGATTATACGCATTGGTGATCCTTATCTTGTACATCTCAATGCGAGCGGCTGCTCTTTCCCTCAACAGGTCCACCTCATCCAATTCCGACTTTCTTATGTCCTCATTTTTTTCAGGATCATAACATTGTACCCAAAGAGATTCCACATTGATCTCAGCGGGGATAAGGGCCTCAGAACCATATACTAGACTATATGGAGTTTCCCCTGTAAATATACGTGTTGTTGTTCGGTATGCCCATAGCAAACCAGGCAGTTCATCGACCAAAGCTTCTCTTGCTCCTTCTAATCTGGTTTTAATCCCATGCAGTAAGATCCGATTCGTCACCTCGGCTTGTCCATTAGATTGAGGATAAGCTACTGATGTGAATGCTTGTTGATTTTCATATCCTTGCACCAGTCTTACACTCTTGCCCCCTGCCCCTGAAATTACCTCCCATTATTGGAGATCAATTTCCTCGATATTCCAAACGACATAATGTTCTTCCATAAAAATTTAATGACTTCACAGTCGCAACACACGCACAGTAGCAACAAACTGTACGCTGTTAATGTTCTATTTTGACATTAATATAATCAATTTGTTGCTTATGGTTTTGGCTACAGCCTACAGTTGATAATCTTATTGAATAATCTTGTCGAAGCACTATAATATGATGGCTGTATATTGCAAACTAAATATAGACCAAAAAAAAGGATAAAAACATATTTATTTTATCAACAAAGGTAATCGACTGTAGCCAAAACCATAAGCACAAAGCAACATATTTTCCTTCGAATATATTTGTAAAAATCAATGAACACCTTAGAATAAGATAATCAACTGTAGCCAAAAGCATAAGCAACAAAGGTTGTATGAACATTCTCACTTCCCAGTTAAAAGCCTGCCCCTAATTTATACACCTCAACTTACATACATAGCTCAGAAGCGGGAAATTTAAAAAAATATTATAAAAATTAAAAAAATTTAACAAAATAAAGTCAAAAATGAAAGGTTTACAATTCTATTGTGATTTGCAATCCTGGATTGCGATTATACTATTGAGAATTCACAAACCTGGATTGTAATTTCTCAATAGTGAGAACTATTGAGAATTCGCAATCCCGATTGCGAATTCTCAATAGTTAGAACTGTTGAGAACTCTCAATCCCGGATTGCAAATTCTCAATAGTTCTCACTATTGAGAATTTGCAATCCAGGTTTTCGAAATCTAAACAATTGAATTTTTATTTTTTATTTTTTATTTTTGATAAAAGCGATAGAAATTTCTTGATTCGATATAATATAAGAAATTTTTTTGTTGACCAAATGATTTGGTAAATATAAATTTTTTTGGTTGTATTGAATTATTATATTGATGTTTTATTGAGCTTTTTTAATTTAAAATATCAATTCAAAACTCAAAGTTAAGAAGTAATAATGTTTTATGCTTCTTATTTTCTTAATAAATAATTATCAAATACTATATTAAAAAATACAAATATATTTGATACATTCTAACTAAAAAATGGAGATGATATATCACATGGTCCCACTAGTTTACATTGTGACCCGGTTCAGTCCCTAATATTTTCAGTGACCATGTTTAGTCCCTAATGTTTTTAAACTTTTTTTCATTTCAGTCCCCGACGTTAGGTCAGTCCCGACGTTAGGTCAGTCGTGAGAACAAACAAGATGGACTGATTCGGTAATCTTTTTAAAATTTGAGCGACTGATTCGTGAAAATTTTACATTACCCAATTTAGTCACTAAAGTTTTAAAAACATTCATGAACCAATCCCTCTTTGTTTCTACTCATGGCCGACTAAACATTATGGACTAAACTGAACGCAAACTAGAGGGACCATTTGATGTATCATCCCCATTTTTTAGTTACAATATATCAAATATATTTGTATTTTTTAAATATGGTATTTCATAATTATTTATTAGGAAAATAAGAAGCATAAAATCTTATTACTTCTTAACTTTGATTTTTGAATTGATATTTTAAATTAAAAATGCTCAATAAAACATCAATATAATAATTAAATACAAATAAATGTTAAAAATAATTTATGTATCTAAAAAAATTTATATTTACCAACTCATTTGGTCAACAAAAAAATTTCATATATTGAATCAAGAAATTTCTACCGTTTTTATCAAAAAAAAAATAATTGAAAATTTGTTTAGAATTCGCGGATTGCGAATTCTCAATAGTTCTAACTATTGAGAATTTGCAATCCTGGATTGCAAATTCTCAACAGTTCTCACTATTGAGAATTTGCAATCCTGGTTTGCGAACTCTCAGTAGTATAATTCGCAATCCAGGATTGCAAATCATAATAGAATTGTAAACCTTTCATTTTTGACCTTATTTTGTTAATTTTTTTAATTTTTATAATATTTTTTTAAATTTGCCCTCAGAAGCTAAACCATGCCCAAAATTTTTCGAAAATACAGATAAGCAAACAAAATTCGAGAATTTCAGTGCAACGAGCGATACCTTTAATCCAAGAAGACAAACTAAAATATAAATAATACAAAATAAAAATATATATCGCGTGCAAGTCTTCACCATCTATGAAAGCTTATAGAAATCTTACACTTTATCACATAATAATCTCTCTTTTGCTCTACCACAGTAATATATCATCGATCAGATGTCATCGATTTGAGGAACTTACGTGAGAAATCTTCACGATTTTGCAGCAAGAAAAGAGAGAGAAATGGCGTCCAGCTTTCAGATGGCGTCGGCTGAAGAAGAAGAAAGGAGTTTGGAGAAGGGGAGTCGGCTGAAGAAGGAGTTTGGAGGAAGAGAGTCGGCTGAAGTAGTGGGATTTAGACTTTAGAGCTCAACAAACGTGAATAACTTTATGTTAGCAAATTAAAAAAAAAATTGATAAAATAAAAAGAGAACATAGGTACCACTTTCCAAAATATGTTTAACTAAATCTATCATAATATTTTATTGTCAACTAAATATACCTTTTAAAAACTTATTTCAACTAATTCTAATGATTTATTTCCTCTATTTATATGTTTTCCTCCTTCCCAAATTAATCATATCTATTTTTAATTCCTGAACTTGTTTTCCTTTAAACACTATTTGCGTGAATGTTCCCCATATACAGAATTTGTAGAGCAGAATCGGCAGGCTGTTGATTGAAGTGAGATCAAGTCCACATGGTGGAGGAGGTGGCGGCGATGGATAGGGATGAAGGGAGGTGGCGGGCAATGGCGGATGCGGCGGCAGGCCCATCTGGCGGAGAGGAAGAAGAGCGTGATTGGAATTATAATGGAGAAGAGAACGAGGATAAAGTATAGGGTGCAGCCATGGATTTGGAAGTTGTTGTCGTCGAACTCGGTTATAGTGCCATCGGAACAGTGACTCTGATGACAGGAAATTTTTCTTTACGTGTCAATTCCGCGATTCTGTTGTGTTTTTTGTTCAGTTTTTTCTATTCAAATTACCATCGGTGTTTTGCGTCAAATTTTTTGTTGATTTGTACTTGAATTGTGCAAAAAATTTCAGTAATCATGCCCCGAAAATTGATCAACACTGACTTTCGCTCTTCACAAGCGCTCGGTTTTTTTTCCTCCGTCGTATTATTACGTTGTGAGATCCAATTTCCGTAACATGAATTCCAGATTCATAACATTTGAGTGCAGATCGTTGCTTGCAAATTGTTGCTTTTGTGATGGATTCTTGTGATTTCTCGTTGCTTTTGTGCTTTAATTTGATCGAATTCCATTGTCAAACGAGTTTTACGTGTTTGTTATTGCCCTCATTGGTTCACATTGTGGTATGTGATATTTTTTTTTTTTTGTTTACGTGATATTGTTACTCCTGCAGATGGTTTTGTTTTTTGCCGGATGAATTTTGATAAATAAAGTATGAATGGTGTTAAGTTTATTTGTTCAGCAACCATCTGTATCTAATGCAATCTCGAAATTAATTCTACTTCCTTATTTTGATTCTCAGTAACTTATATTCGATGATTGTATATGTGATCGAAGATTGTGATAAAAAAATAATATACATGCATCATATGACTCTAGAGGTGCATGTAACTTACATGCACCTATAGACACATATGGTGCATGTGAGTCATGCGGTGCATATAATTTACATGCACCGCACGAGACTAACAAGAAATTACCTAGCGGTGCATGTAATTTATATGCACCGCTAGTCTATTGGTGCATGTAAATTACATGCACCGACAGACTCGGGTACTGTATTTAACCAAAATATAGTCTATCGATGCATGTAAATTACATGCACCACTAGGTAATTTCTTGTTAGTCTCGTACAGTGCATATAGATTACATGCACCGCATGACTCAGATGCACCATATGAGTCTATAGGTGCATGTAATTTACAACTAAAAAAATAATTAACCCATATTATTTTAAGTATTATATCGTGTTTAAGTGACTTTTCACATATAAGTCTTGGTCAAAATAGTTTATTGTGATCATGCAAATGAATTTTTTTGTAATACCAAGTCAAATTAAATTCACGAGTCTTGGTCACCATGCGAGAGCAGAGACAGCCTCGAAGCGTAACAAAAGAATTCAAAACAACTTTTGTATTTCAGAATCAGTTATTATTATCATCATTTTCACTTTCTTGTGTCTAGCGATGCATGTAATTTGCATGCACCGCTAGACTCTTGCGATGCATATCTCATGCGGTGCATATAAACCAACAGTTTTTATCTACAAGACTGCATCCATCAATTCATAATTCCCTCTCTAAAGGGATTTCATCATCATTATGAATTTTTAGAAACTAATCTCAGTTAAATATAGAAAAAGCTTCACATTTTCATTATTATAATGATTTTCACTTTCTTGTGTCTAGCGGTGCATGTAATTTACATGCACCGCTAGACTCATGAGATGCATATCTCATACGGTGCATGTAAATAACTTGATTCCACCAAGTTTTTATCTACAAGACTGCATCCATCAATTCTTAATTTCCTTTTGTAAAAAGATTTCATCATCATTATGAATTTTCAGAAACTAATCTCAGTTAAAAATAGAAAAATCTTCACATTTTTCATAATTATTATCATTTTCACTTTCTTGTGCCTAGCGGTGTGTGATGCCCGGGGATTAATGGTGTTAACCCCGGTGTGGTAATAGTCCTTAATTGATTTTATTTGTGGCAATTATGAATTAATTGCGGTTTCGAGACTCTCGGGGGTTTTAAATCCGTTATTTGGAGTCGTTGGATCCAAGGGATGAGATTGTATTCTCATCGTGGTGATAACCTTGGAATTTGGTCTTTGGTGGAATTTGGGGTCCGGAGTACTTTGTACTGGGGCTGATAATGGAAATAGAGTTTGGGAGGTAATTATTGAAAACATGTGATATTTAATGAATCGTGATGTATTTGTGGAAGAGTCGGTATTTTGGAGCTTTAGAGCTATATATACCAGGTGGACTCCGTATTCCGTCATTTGGACGGATTCTCTTTCTCTCTCCCTCTCTCTCTATGCGCCCAAACCCTTCCCCCATTTCCCTCTCTTCTCCCTTGGAGGAGAAATCGTTGATGGCTTGGCTCGTGAGCCGGACTTCTCGAAGATAATCAGGTATTCATCTTCCCATCACCTTTGTCTTCGATTTGGTAGTAGTATTGTAGAGTTTGGTTGGGTTGGGTTTGAATTGGTTATGGGATTTTGGGAATTTTGGTTAAAATCCAATGTTGAGTTTTTGGAGTTTTTATTGGTTTTAAATGGAGTATTTGAGGTGTTGAGGAGGTTAGGGGTGTTGATTTTGAGTTTGGGTGTGAAAAACACCATGGAAGCTCGAGTTTTTCGAAAAATCGCAGGTGGCGATCGATCGTCGATGAGGGGCAATCGATCGCGACGTTCAGCTGTAAAAATTAGTGACGATGAACAGTGCAGGCGATCGATCGCGTGGTCTAGGTGATCGATCGAGCATTTTGGCGATCGATCGCGAGAAGGCAATTTTGCCCACTGGTCAGGGGCGATCGATCGCGCTAAAAGAGGTGATCGATCGCCGCCCGTAAGTTTTGGTTTTTTTGGAAAATTTGGAAAATGTCGGGATTTTGGAAACGGGGTTTAATTAACCGTTTACGGGGCAATGTCTACATTCCAATGGGAATGCTATACTTTTAAAATGGATTGGTTAGAGCCAAAGTTTAATAAAATGGGATTCTCGATTGAGTTTTTGGCTATCTTTTAAACTTGTAAAATGATATATTTTGGGTATTACAGCATGCTTAGCCGGGGTCTTTTAAAATGGTTAACCGTCATGGATAGACGATGGGTTTAGAGGATTGTGAACGTGCTTGGGCACGTGGTTGCATGCTTGTAATTGATTATGAATTATTTATGTGTTAGCACATAATTCATTGGATCACGGGACTAGGGCAAGGTTGGACTCGGACTACGGAATCATAAGGTACGTATAACGTACGAGCATAGCCTGTTATAATATTGCAATTGCGAAATGCATGGTATGAGTAAATGGATAGTGAAATGTGTGGCATATGGTACTTGCTATTAATGGATAGTGAAATGCATGGTATACGGTAATTTGCGATAAATGGACCTACATTGGGAATTATATGGTGCCGCTTTTGAGCGAGCAATATTTGGGATGTTGTCGCCGTTGAGCGACCATCGGTTATGACGCCGCTATTGTTGAGCATGCGTGGGATTAGGCGCCGCTATTGTTGAGCGTGCGTGGGATTAAAATGCCGCTATGGTAGAGCGAGCTATGAAACATAAACATGGAATTATTGGCTAGTTACATGCGATATCTGTAATGCTCTATTGGGTGATTTAATCATATTTGGTTATGAAACTGTATAGCAGGAATGGTTTTAGTTGATCAATGAGATGATCAACTGGCTAATGAGAATTTAATGATTTGGTTATTTTGAGAACATGGACAATACAGGGGATCCCAGATGAGGGTATTACCATCAAGGGAGTATCATTTAAATTCATGGCATTTACATTCTGTAAATTATGAACTGCAATATTTTGTTATTGGATTGGTGGTATTGGTATGCTCACCCCGTGTGGGGGCTGTCTCTGTTGGGGCAGGTGATACACGTGTAGCAGCAGCTTTGGAGTTGAGCTTGGGCTGTTGATTAGAGGTACTTCCAGGATCGAGGTACCAGAGCTGGTTGAATAAGTACACGGATCTAGAGTTGAGATCGAGTTGTGCTTGGGAGGTGCTTCCAGGATTGAAGTACCAGTAACGGTATCTGGTGGAGTATTTTATACATTAGATACACACTTATTCATTGGGTGCTCTCATGTGAGTACGTTTTACGTGTATATGAATGTATAAATGGGCATGGTTGTCTCTCTTCATTTATGGTTTGCATGCAATTAAATACGGAATTGCTAAATGAACTGAGAGTATGTTAGTGTATTATTAGGGTGCATACTATGAAAATGGCTTTAGTTGGGGGAAGTTGAATATTATGAGGTTCTAATGCAAGAAATTTTATAAATGGTAAGTGATGTTATTCTTGTATATGGTTTCCTTCCCATGATAATATGATTGTATGCACTTAATAACATGGATTAATACACTAATAACGGGTTAAGGGCACGGGGATCCTTACATTAATGGTATCAGAGCAGTGGTTTGCTCTTTGGGACTGTTGAGGGCCTAGGAACATGTTAACGGGAATCAGAAGCACATACTTATGCATGATGGTAGTTAGTGTTGTGTGGCACAACTATATTGCTTATGTGCGTTTATGATATGTGTTCATAATTGGATTATATTGTTGCTAACCATGGTGGTTGCAGGGTCTTATGAGACGTGGATTATGCATTAAGGTTGCATATATATCGGAGTGATGATTTTAATGCTTTACCACTAAATGTTGAAGCGATGGTGAAATTCCGCATGTCACATTTGAAGCGAGGTGCATTAAAATATACTCATGGCGATGTTTATTGGAATACGGGTTATGCATTACGGTTGCATGCATGGCGTAGCGATGTGAATACTTGCCGCTTCATGGCGTAGCAATGTGAATACTTGCCGCTGTCATACCGTAGCGATGAGAGAATATTTGCCTCTGATTTGAAGCAAAGAACACGACCGCTGTCATATCTTAGCGAGAGATATTATTTTCCACTGGTATTGTCGAAGCAAGGGGTATTTCCACTGTCATGTAAAGCGAGGGGTATTTCCGCTGTCATGATAAAATGAGGAGTAGTAGAGCCGCTTGACTACCACCGCGATGAAGAATATTTGTCATTTAAGCGAGGGATATTATACCGCCAATATGGCGTAGCGATGAGCTTTCCGCTGTCATATGATAGCGACGGAGGATATTTGCCGCTTAAGCGAGGGATATTATGCCGCTGGTATGTCGAAGCGAAGTAGCGAAGAGGGATATTTGCCGCTTCTTAGCGAGGGATATCATGACACTAGTCTATTGGCGATGGTTTATGCCGTCGGGTATCTATATAGCGATGGTTCATTCCGTTAGTTTATTGGCGATGGTTTGTGCCACCAGGTATCTATATAGCGATGGTTCATTCAGCTATTCTATTGGCGATTGTTCATGCCGCCGGGTATTCATAGTGATGGTTTATTACGCTATTCTATTGGCGATGGTTCATGCCGCCGGGTATTCATAGTGATGGTTTATTCCGCTATTCTATTGGCGATGGTTCATGCCGCCGGGTATTACATAGCGACGGGTCATTCCGCTACATCTACGGAGATGGTTCATGCCAGGTATCATATAGTGATGGTACATTCCGCTATATCTATGGCGATGGTTCATACCGCCGGATATCTATAGCGATGTTTTATGCCCCTGACTCTATGACGAGGGATCACGCCGATGATTCTATAGCGATGGGTTATGCCGCTATGTGCGTAACACTGGATTATGCCGCCTACGAGCGATGGGTGCTGCTTGTGTACCACTGGTGGACGATGGATACAGGTATGCCACTATCATGATAGCGATGAGGTATGGTATATTACTGTTTTATTAGCATTGTTGTGAATACCATGTGTCGTTATATACCGTCATGTGTTTGACGATAAGATTATGGATGTCGTGTATCAACAAATACCGTCAAGAGTTGACGATGTTATTTGGATGTCATATGTTGACATATACCGTCACGGGATGACGATGACATAGTGGATGTTCTATGTAGACGTGTATCATCGTTTTGATGAATAATACGTCTGGGTGTACGTATTTAGTCATATGGTTTGAGTGACGTTGATGAGCACAAGGTGGTGTCTACGTCACTGGTTGACAAGACTGTTACGCCGAGTGGGTTTGCTCGATGGATTATTGGATGCATTGTACCGGTTAGTGTACTGCATCATGTAATAGAGGTAAATATTTTCGAGTAGTGATACCTTTGGGTATACTCGCTGGAATGGCTAAGGCCAATGATTGGTGGTAAGAGTAGTCATTGAGGAAACTACTCGCTTGTCGTTGTAATGTGTGGTAGACATGGTTACACCCACCCTGAGGGTGTGGAACAAGTCCTAATGGATTAGGATTGCACCGTGGTTGAGAAAGGACCCCGGGACGTACATTATGCTTTGGTGTTATAGAGATATATTGGGTGATGACCCACAACTCTAATGGTTTGTACGATATGGTATACCGGGATGGAACGTGTGTCACGTTGATGGGTTGGTATGAACCTACTGTAAGGACCCTAATCCTTAAGTGCGGAATAAAGGCATAATAGAGCTAAATAAATGATCAGAGTAGAGTAAACAAGTTGAGTTTGTGAGCTTAAGCATTTACATGCCAAAATAAAGGACTACCAAAAAGGATTAATTACATTCCAACAAATGAATGTGTCCACTATATTTTTACGCTACTCCTAGAGTAGGAACTATACAAAAGAATCCTGTCCTTTCATCTACCAAAGATGCTCGAGAAGCTCACTGTCTCAACCCGTTCAAGCCCATCTATCATGCCAAAAAGGTACCTACAAGGACAACCCCCAAACATGAGCAATAATAATCATTCATATTCATCACAATATGAAGATAAAGCGTAAATGCATAATCAATATAAAACACTTCCTGTTTCCCATGCATTTCAAACGCTTCCCGTTTGGTTGTCCCTGTACCATAACTCATGAGTATAATCAACAGATTATTTTTAATGGCCAAAACATGTCATGACATCCTATACCATCTCAACTGTACCACATATTGGTCACCATTCCCTAGTCTGTCCATCACAGTGTATTTTAATGCCCCTCGCTTATTTTCATATGGGCGGCATAGGATAACCTCGCTACAATGGACATGCGGCGCTCCCACCCCTCGCTTCACAGAGAGCGGCAAATACCCTTTCCTCGCCCCATATGATAACCACGCTCAAATGTGACATGCGGCGCTCCCACCCCTCGCTTCACATTTGGCGGAACCAATACAAAAAGCGGCAAGCATTAAAATCATCAAAGGATGACCACGACTCATGGGATGTGCATCCAATAATCATAATGTGCATCTAACATCAATATGCATAAATTACCATGTATATGCATCCACTATGCAATACCTCATATGGCATAAATCAACATGTATATGCATCCACTATGCAATACCACATATATACCCGCATACACAATGCATAAACAATGAGTATATAAAATACATGTTACCGTTGGGTGCCCGTACGTCCACTACGTACCTTTCCAAAAGTGGAATATGGTAGGACTTCAATTCCTCGGCTGTGTTGCCACCTGGGTTGGTTCTACATATTCACAAATACCAATATTAGAACCCAATAATAGTCCAATACCAAAAATCCCACAAAAATATCCAAAAAAACCATATTTTGGCTTTCGCGATCGATCGCCCCTCACGGCGATCGATCGCCAATACCCACTGTCCGAAAAAAATAATATTGCACCCTTCGGCGATCGATCGCCACCCCTGGCGCGATCGATCGCCAGACCCGCCGATCGATCGCCCAAGAGTGGCGATCGATCGCCAAAGGCTTGAAAAGCCTACTGCCTGGGCGCGATCGATCGCCTGGAATGGGCGATCGATCGCCATCCCCTGTAACCCGAAAATCCACCATTTTTGCATCTCAAAACCATTCCAACCCATTCCAACTCTTAACCAACAAACCTACAACTCAAATAACAACATAAACCATCAAAATACACCTTAAAACAACCATAAATCCAACCTTTAACCAAAACCACAACAACCCAACAAAACCCATTTTAAAACCCTTCAAAATCAAACCAAACTCAAACAAAACTTCACAAAATTAAAGCATGAGGTACCCATACCTCTTGGGGATCTCAAATCACCCAATATGCTCCACAAATCAAGATTTTTGCAAGGTTCCTCTTCCACCCAAGGCTTGAGCTCGAAATTTGGAGAAGGGAAGGGTTTGTGGTTTTGATTTGGTAAAGTAAGAATGAGGTTAAAAGAGTGGGGTTGGGGATAAAAGGGGGATTGGGTTAATTTAATTAAAGGTATACCCAAAATAATTCCATGGTGTATAAAACACCCCAACATGATATTTTTCAAAGCATTTACTCAAAATGCACCAAATATCAAATAAACACATGATTTCCAATTAATTGCTAACCAATGCAAATAAATCATGCTTCCAATAATATTTATCCAACATGCACCACATGCACCATAAAATGCAACCCCGGGTCATCCCTATCCATATGACCATGCATTTTCCATAAGGTAAATAAATCCCAACACATAATCAATTACCACATAATTAATCATGTAAACACAATTAAAGCCCAATAGCAATTAACCATTTCGGGGATGTCACAATACTCCCCTACTTATAAGATTTCGCCCTCGAAATCACATGCACTTACTCCAACAGAAACTAAACATAAACTCATACCAGAGAATAGTTCCGGGTAATGCTGCACCATATGCTGCTCCGTCTCCCACGTAGCCTCCTCGACACCCCTGCGATCCCACTGAACTTTGATCATCGGTATCACTTTATTCCGAAGTCTACGGTCTGCTCTGTCCAGAATTCTAACAGGCCGTTCCACATAAGATATGTCTGATTCTAACTGAACTTCGGAAGGCTGTAACACGTGAGACGGATCCGGCTCATACTTTCGCAGCATCGATACATGAAACACATCATGTATCCCAGATAAAGAAGGCGGCAAAGCCAGTCGGTAAGCCAATGTGCCAATGCGCTGCAAAATCTCGTACGGTCCCACAAACCTCGGAGACAGTTTCCCGCGCATCCCAAACCGCACAACGCCTCTGAAAGGCGAGATCTTCAAAAAGACCTTATCTCCCAACTGAAACTCTAACGGTCTCCGCCGTTTATTTGCATAAGCTGCCTGTCTGTCTTGGGCTGCTTTCATTTTCTGCCTTATAGTCTTTATCTTCTCTTCCATTTCCCGGATCAACTCAGGCCCTCCGACTGATCTACTGTCCAAATCGTCCCAACACAAGGGCGATCTACATCGTCTGCCATAAAGAGCTTCAAACGGAGCCATCTGAATACTTGCCTGGTAGCTATTGTTATACGAAAACTCTACCAAAGGCACTGAATCCTGCCAAGAAGCATCGAACTCCAAAACACAAGCTCTTAACATGTCCTCGAGCGTCTGAATAGTGCGCTCGGTCTGACCATCCGTCTGAGGATGATAAGCAGTGCTCAATCTGACCTCAGTTCCCAAAGCTGACTGAAGGCCTTCCCAAAAATGAGATGTGAATCGCGGATCTCGATCTGACACAATAGAAACGGGAATCCCATGCAATCTCACCACATCTCTAACATACAGCTGCGCCATCCTCAAAAACGTAAATGTCATGCTATAGGGGATAAAGTGGGCTACCTTGGTCAATCTGTCCACAATCACCCAAATAGCATCGAAGCCTGAAGCACTCCTCGGCAAATGAGTCACGAAGTCCATGGAAATGTGCTCCCACTTCCACTTCGGTATCTCCAAGCTCCTCAATTCGCCGCCAGGTCTCTGCCTCTCTGCCTTAACCTGCTGGCAGATCAGACACCTCTTCACAAAAGCGACGACATCGGACTTCATTCTCTTCCACCAAAACTGACCACGCAGATCTCTGTACATCTTCTTCCCGCCTGGGTGGATGCTAAGTCTGCTACTGTGAGCTCGCCCCAAGATTCCCTTACGCAACTCCGGCGTACTCGGAACTACCCAGCGGTTACCCAATCTCAAAGATCCGTCGTCGGCCACTCTGAACTTCGTCGGCTGACCAAGATGCACTATAGACAACCATCTCTGAACCTCAGCATCTGACCTCTGAGCTCTCCTGATACTCTCAAAGATATCTGGCTCAGCTAGCAAAGTCGATACATACACAGGTGATGCATCAATGTCAAAGTCATAGCCCATATGGCAATAGGAGGTCATCATAGCCGACAAATGGATGACGTCCTCAGCAGAACTCCTCACTTTCCGGCTCAAAGCGTCTGCTGTCAAGTTGGCCTTCCCCGGATGGTACTCTATCTCGCAATCATAGTCCTTGAGTAGGTCCATCCATCTTCTCTGTCTCATGTTCAGCTCCGCCTGAGTGAATAGAAACTTGAGGCTTTTGTGATCCGTATAGATGGTAAACGACGTACCATACAAATAATGCCTCCAGATCTTCAGGGCGAAGATGATAGCCGCCAATTCCAAGTCATGAACTGGATATCTGGTCTCATGCGGCTTCAACTGCCTCGATGCATAAGCTACCACATGCTTATCTTGCATCAGAACACATCCAAGGCCCTGCAGTGATGCATCAGTATACAGAACAAATCTGGAGTTCTCCGTCGGAATCACTAACACTGGCGCCGTCGTCAACCGGTGCTTCAACTCCTGGAAGCTCTCCTCACAAGCTTCTGACCAAAAGAAAGGCACTCCTTTCTGAGTCAACTGAGTCAGCGGCTTGGCAATCTTCGAAAAGCCCTCAACAAAGCGCCGATAATACCCGGCCAAACCAAGAAAACTCCGGATCTCAGGCACAGAAGTGGGGGCAGCCCACTCCATCACAGCCTCAATCTTCTTCGGGTCCACTGATATCCCGCTGCTCGAAATGACATGCCCCAGAAACACTACACTGCTCAGCCAAAAATCGCATTTACTGAGCTTAGCATACAACTGATGCTCTCTGAGAATCTGAAGCACTGTCCTTAAGTGTTTCACATGATCTTCCTCGCTCCGGGAGTAGATAAGAATGTCGTCAATAAACACGATGACGAACTGATCAAGATACTGCTGAAACACTCTATTCATCAGACTCATGAAGACTGCTGGAGCATTCGTCACACCGAACGGCATTACTAAGAACTCATAATGCCCGTATCGAGTCCGGAACGCTGTCTTCTGCACATCTTCCTCTCTGACCCGAATCTGATGATACCCGGACCTCAAATCAATCTTGCTATACACCCTGGTACCTTGCAACTGATCAAACAAGTCGTCTATCCTTGGGAGAGGATACTTGTTCTTCACTGTAGCCTTGTTCAGCTGCCGGTAATCGATGCACAACCGCATCGAACCGTCCTTCTTCTTCACAAAGAGAACTGGTGCGCCCCATGGCGACACACTCGGGCGTATATAACCCTTGTCCAAGAGATCCTGCAACTGCTCTTTCAACTCCCTCAACTCTGCCGGTGCCATCCTATAAGGTGCACGAGAGATAGCGGATGTCCCTGGCAGCAACTCGATCCCAAATTCAACTTCCCTGGCCGGTGGAAATCCTGGGATCTCTTCTGGAAATACATCAGCAAATTCTGCCACAACTGGTACATCCTCAACCCTCAGTTCTTTACTCTTCCCAGACGTGTCCACGGCATATATAAGATAGCCCGTGTGTCCACGTTCCAACAACTGAGACATCTTGATCGCTGAAATCAACGGAATCTTCGCACGAGACCCGTTGCCAAAGAAAGTCCACTGACTGCCCAACTCAGGTCTGAACTTCACTGTTCTCTGCCGGCAATCTACCACTGCCTGATATCTGTTCAGAACATCAATACCCAAGATGCAGTCGAAGTCTGACATACCCAGCACAATCAAGTCTGATCTCAACTCGTTGCCCTCAAAATAAATGAGGCCATCTGCCAAAAACTGATCAGCAACGACGTTTCTTCCAGTGGGTGTCGAGACTAGTAGAGGCGTGGGCAAAGAAGACGTGCGCATATGGTGTCTTTCCACAAATCCCACAGACACAAAGGAATGGGAGGCACCTGTATCTATCAAAACAAAAGCAGGGTACGTAAATAAATGACACGTACCGGCAATCACCTCCTCTGGAGCTGCCTGAGCCTGCTCCCTGGTCAGTGCATATACTTGCCCCTGGGGTGGTCCCACTGTCTGACCTCCCGATGGACGAGGCCCAAACTGCTGCCTCTGCTGCACTGTCCTGTCCTCAAACCTTGGCCTGCTGCCCTGATACTCTGACTGGCCTCCCCTGGTGGGACAATACCGAGCAATGTGGCCCATCTTGCCACAGACATAACATGCAGGACACTTATTTGAAGAATGCGGTCCTCCACAATTGTTGCACCTAGGCTCTCCCGGCCTATCCCCCTGTGAAGATCCTCGATTGGCCGACCAATTTCCCTTCTTGTTATCCTGCTTCTGTCCAAAGTATTTCTTCCCACCATACCGTGAAGATGAAGAGGCACCACGGGGTTTAAATGACTCACCCCGAGGTCTCAAACTGTCAGTAGTCTGCCTCTGTGGCGGTACCGGTGGTGGCATGGCATAAGCTCCCACTCCTAGCTCAGCAAGCTCCGCTCTTGTGAGAGCATCATCAAAAGAAGTTGGGTTATTGATGATAACCCGGTCATAGAGCTCCGGTCGCAGTCCCTTCATGAAATTTCTCATCTTGGCGCGTCCATCAGAGGCAATATGGGGGACATACCTCAGTAGTGATGAGTACTGTGTGGCATAATCTGCTACGGTCATGTTCCCTTGCCTCAGATTGGTAAATTCATCCTCCTTTGTCTGCCTTGCTGCCGCGGAGAAGTATCGGTTCAAGAACCTGGTCCTGAAGAGCGTCCAGTCAATCACAGCACCCAGTGCTCTCATTTCCATCACTGTGCTCCTCCACCACATCAATGGTTTCTTAGCCAACTGGAACTCCGCCAGCCTCAGCCAAGCAGTAATAGCACACGGAGCCGATACAAAGATCTGTTCAAGCCTCTCCAGCCACTCTTCAGCTTCTTCTCCGGACTCTGTCCCCTCAAACCGGGGCGGATGATAAGACAGAAACTGAGTCAAGCTAATCTCACCCGGTAGCAATAACTGGACTACTGGTTCCATTCCCACAGCCGGTGGAGGTAGAGGATTAGCCTGTCCAATACTCGCATTTACACTCCCAACATCTCCGACTTCCTCATTAGCAGCCATGCTGTAACACAAATGTTAACAACAATCCAAAGCAATATATATAACATGTCGTTAGATAACAGGAGTGATATAAGCATGTTAGTATAACAGGATATACAGTAATATGCACCACATGCATAAACATGCTTCAAATGTAAGCACCTAGCCAACCATGCTAAGGCTACCCTTCACTCGTTCCCGGGTTCTCTAACCACTGCTCTGATACCACTAATGTAAGGACCCTAATCCTTAAGTGCGGAATAAAGGCATAATAGAGCTAAATAAATGATCAGAGTAGAGTAAACAAGTTGAGTTTGTGAGCTTAAGCATTTACATGCCAAAATAAAGGACTACCAAAAAGGATTAATTACATTCCAACAAATGAATGTGTCCACTATAGTTTTACGCTACTCCTAGAGTAGGAACTATACAAAAGAATCCTGTCCTTTCATCTACCAAAGATGCTCGAGAAGCTCACTGTCTCAACCCGTTCAAGCCCATCTATCATGCCAAAAAGGTACCTACAAGGACAACCCCCAAACATGAGCAATAATAATCATTCATATTCATCACAATATGAAGATAAAGCGTAAATGCATAATCAATATAAAACACTTCCTGTTTCCCATGCATTTCAAACGCTTCCCGTTTGGTTGTCCCTGTACCATAACTCATGAGTATAATCAACAGATTATTTTTAATGGCCAAAACATGTCATGACATCCTATACCATCTCAACTGTACCACATATTGGTCACCATTCCCTAGTCTGTCCATCACAGTGTATTTTAATGCCCCTCGCTTATTTTCATATGGGCGGCATAGGATAACCTCGCTACAATGGACATGCGGCGCTCCCACCCCTCGCTTCACAGAGAGCGGCAAATACCCTTTCCTCGCCCCATATGATAACCACGCTCAAATGTGACATGCGGCGCTCCCACCCCTCGCTTCACATTTGGCGGAACCAATACAAAAAGCGGCAAGCATTAAAATCATCAAAGGATGACCACGACTCATGGGATGTGCATCCAATAATCATAATGTGCATCTAACATCAATATGCATAAATTACCATGTATATGCATCCACTATGCAATACCTCATATGGCATAAATCAACATGTATATGCATCCACTATGCAATACCACATATATACCCGCATACACAATGCATAAACAATGAGTATATAAAATACATGTTACCGTTGGGTGCCCGTACGTCCACTACGTACCTTTCCAAAAGTGGAATATGGTAGGACTTCAATTCCTCGGCTGTGTTGCCACCTGGGTTGGTTCTACATATTCACAAATACCAATATTAGAACCCAATAATAGTCCAATACCAAAAATCCCACAAAAATATCCAAAAAAACCATATTTTGGCTTTCGCGATCGATCGCCCCTCACGGCGATCGATCGCCAATACCCACTGTCCGAAAAAAATAATATTGCACCCTTCGGCGATCGATCGCCACCCCTGGCGCGATCGATCGCCAGACCCGCCGATCGATCGCCCAAGAGTGGCGATCGATCGCCAAAGGCTTGAAAAGCCTACTGCCTGGGCGCGATCGATCGCCTGGAATGGGCGATCGATCGCCATCCCCTGTAACCCGAAAATCCACCATTTTTGCATCTCAAAACCATTCCAACCCATTCCAACTCTTAACCAACAAACCTACAACTCAAATAACAACATAAACCATCAAAATACACCTTAAAACAACCATAAATCCAACCTTTAACCAAAACCACAACAACCCAACAAAACCCATTTTAAAACCCTTCAAAATCAAACCAAACTCAAACAAAACTTCACAAAATTAAAGCATGAGGTACCCATACCTCTTGGGGATCTCAAATCACCCAATATGCTCCACAAATCAAGATTTTTGCAAGGTTCCTCTTCCACCCAAGGCTTGAGCTCGAAATTTGGAGAAGGGAAGGGTTTGTGGTTTTGATTTGGTAAAGTAAGAATGAGGTTAAAAGAGTGGGGTTGGGGATAAAAGGGGGATTGGGTTAATTTAATTAAAGGTATACCCAAAATAATTCCATGGTGTATAAAACACCCCAACATGATATTTTTCAAAGCATTTACTCAAAATGCACCAAATATCAAATAAACACATGATTTCCAATTAATTGCTAACCAATGCAAATAAATCATGCTTCCAATAATATTTATCCAACATGCACCACATGCACCATAAAATGCAACCCCGGGTCATCCCTATCCATATGACCATGCATTTTCCATAAGGTAAATAAATCCCAACACATAATCAATTACCACATAATTAATCATGTAAACACAATTAAAGCCCAATAGCAATTAACCATTTCGGGGATGTCACACCTACGGGAGCAACGAACCACTAGCCAGATATTGTTTCAGTACTTTAGAGTGCTTGTGATAGCCATTATACTGCTCGTTGGATTCGAGTTGGATAAATCGTATGGTGATACGATGAGGGTTTTGGTAGACTCTCGTAGTCTCCTCGTGGTATGATGATGGAAGCAGGGAATGCCTCACAGGGACGTTTATACGTCAAATGTTTCGAGGGACTTGTACCGGGACAACTCATTTCAGTTGGGAGTACCAACGTGAGTGTCGGCAAGTCGTTGTTAGCTCTGGTTGAGCATCTTTGCATGTGGAATGCAACGGGAGACACAATTGAAATTGTGGGATATAGCTAGTAGGGTAACACTACTATATTGATTTTATATCTTGGAGAGATTTGGATTGTACTGTCATGGAGACAACTGATATCGGTAGTGGGTTGATTGTAAATCAGCCATGGTAAGCATTACTAGTGTTGGATCGAGTAATGGATTACTTACCTTTCGGTGAGACGTTCGGGGAGACGTCTCCGAGGAAATGCTCGAGATTGTGTAGTACTATGGTATTAGTATAGAGCATTGTTAGGATGAGTATACATAACGTATACGGGTTTTGATTGGGCAATAGTGGCATTGGTGCACTATTCTAACCAGTCATGTATTTTGTTGGTTCCGGGATATACTTTGGTATAAATATATCTAGTTTCCGAACGGTGGTTCGAGGTTGGAAGGTCATGGTACATGACATTGTCCTTGAGAGGAAGGCAGTATTGATTTACCTACCCTTTGGGAATCTTTGTTGACTCGGTGAGTCGGTTGGTGCGATGTTGATATTGGAATCATAATTTGACCTTTGGTTCGTCAATCATCATTCTCCGTGATGTGAGAATAGCCGGGGATTGACAGCTGGTTATGGGACTCTGGGTATGTTTGGAGATACCTGGGTCTATTGCTTTGAATGTGCATGTGTGTGTTGGTGCTTAGGCATGTGTACAAGTATATGTATATGTTGAGCCTTAAACGCATGGTTGTGTTTAATGCGCTAAATTATCCCCGGTCAATCTTTGAGTTTTGATGATCAACAAAACTTGTGTTTGTTATACTAATGCATCTACTTAGTGTGCAGATTATGTGATGAAAAGTGGATTGGAATGATGATTTTCAAGTGTGTGCAATCTGGTCTGGATCGCCCCAGGCGATTGTGATCATCGCCCCAGGCGATGGGTGTCAGGCCAGGCAACGCCACGCACATCGACAGAAGCGATGGCTAGGCGAGCATGCGGGGACGATCGCCCCAGGCGATGGTGACCAACGCCTGAGGCGATGGCAGCCACAAGGACTTCGCCCCAGCACATCGACTGAAGTGACGCCGAGGCTTGGCGCGGGCATGCGCGCAGGGAGATCGCCCGAGGCGATGACACGAACGCCTGAGGCGATGGGCTGGAACGCCTGAGGCGATGTGGAGATCGTTTGAGGCGATGCATGATTTCAGGCTGCTGAAGCTACGGCATTGGGATTTGACTTGGATCGCCTGAGGCGATCCGTGATTTTTGCTGACCGTTGGGGCGCGGCGATGGTGATCGCCTGAGGCGATGTCCGAGGCGATCTTGGAGTGATTTCAGCCTTATGAGTAGCAACGGCTAGTAGGAGCTTTGGAGGCCTTCTACACTATAAATATGGATGCTTTGGAGCATTTTGAAGCTAAGAAACAAGTCTACAAACTATACCAAAGCTTTGATTATTAAATTCTTGAATAGCATTACAAACTCCATACATTGTTGTTGTATTGGAGCTAGTAATTGTTTCCATTTGTTAAGTCTTGTTGTCTTCGTGTGAGTACACCGTGAATGTGCTTTTGGTTTGATTTCTTGTAAAGGTCCTCCAACACCAAAGCAAGTTGGAAAATTGTAAAGTCATCAACAAGTCTAGTTGGTGCAAGTGTGTGGCTATCCTTGGAGCCCTTAAGGCCAAGAAGACTCGTGAAGAGTGTTGGTAGCTCGGGAAGAGCTTTGTATACTCGGGAAGAGTATTGTGCTCGGGAAGAGCTTGTGTACTCGGGAAGAGTAGTGTGCTCGGGAAGAGCGTTGTAAACTCGGGAAGAGTTGGGTTGTGGCTAACTTGGAGCCCTCAAGGCCAAGATCATTTATTCTAGTGGAACCTCGGTTGGAGGTTATCTAACCGGGAAGAGGAGACGTAGGCGATTCATCGCCGAACTTCTATAACAAATCCTTTTGTTATTTATTGCTTTATTTCCTTTACGCATTTATTTATTTCGTTCTTGGCATTTATCGATTGACTAAAGGCTTCCGCAAGCGCAAAATATTTTATTTTTACAAACTCATTTTAAAACGCTAAAGTAGCCAAGGAATCTCATTCACCCCCCCCCCCCCCCCCCCCCTCTTCGATTCCAACAGTATACGAATGCCAACCCTTCTTAATGCTCGTCGAGCATCGGACTAGTACGCTTGGTTGACGAATCTCTGGTGAGAGATTGTGGCACCTTGAGATTGGTAATCTCGATGGCACGATGTATTCTGAGGAATAATCGTGAGGTCCGGTTGACTTCCCCCGAGGAGGGATTGTCGTGTTTTGGGACCGTGATAATTCTTGCTGGTTAATTCGATAGTCTCCATGTGTTAGGATTGTTGAATCATAGGGTAAACGAGGGATGGCCAGAATTCGGATTGGGTAAGTGTCGTGGTTGACACGTGTGGCGGGAATGCAATTGATTGTTCTTGCATGTCCTTTCGAGAACTTGAGACCTTGTGGAGTCTCGATGGTTTGTTTGGATCAAGATGTGATTTCTTGGAACACACGGATATGGACATCTTTAGAGATGTGCTTTGTGTAGATCGGTAGCGGTGAGTTGCCCGAACCGTGTTGCAAAATGGTGCAACTGCTCCTTTCATGGAAGTATAATTGGAGTTTGGTAACGATGTATGTTTAACATCGTTGGCTATATCGTAGAGATATCATTGAGGCGATATCTATTTTGGGATCACGAATGATTCGTTTGGTTCGCAGTTATGGTTGGCTGACTGCTTTGAGACGGTTAGCACCAGGAAATACCGACGTCTTTCCTTGAGTTTGTGATGGTTTGGGAGGTTCACTCCATTCCAGATTTTGGTGCGAGGCCGGTGTCCTCGCGGTTGGTGTGTCGTTCATGACATGTTCACGATTCGACGATGTGAATCCGTTTGGATTTGTAATCTCGGCAATACATGGAGTACGCCGTGGAAATTTCGGGAACGAAATTTTATTAATGGAGGATTGTGATGCCCGAGGATTAATGGTGTTAACCCCGGTGTGGTAATAGTCCTTAATGGATTTTATTTGTGGCAATTATGAATTAATTGCGGTTTCGAGACTCTCGGGGGTTTTAAATCCGTTATTTGAAGTCGTTGGATCCAAGGGATGAGATTGTATTCTCATCGTGGTGATAACCTTTGGAATTTGGTCTTTGGTGGGATTTGGGGTCCGGAGTACTTTGTACTGGGCTGATAATGGAAATAGAGTTTGGGAGGTAATGATTGAAAACAGATGATATTTAATGAATCATGATGTATTTGTGGAGGAGTCGGTATTTTGGAGCTTTAGAGCTATATATACCAGGTGGACTCGGTATTCCGTCATTTGGACGGATTCCCTTTCTCTCTCCCTCTCTCTCTCTATGCGCCCAAACCCTTCCCCCATTTCCCTCTCTTCTCCCTTGGAGGAGAAATCGTTGATGGCTTGGCTCGTGAGCCGGACTTCTCGAAGATAATCAGGTATTCATCTTCCCCTCACCTTTGTCTTCGATTTGGTAATAGTATTGTAGAGTTTGGTTGGGTTTGAATTGGTTATGGGATTTGGGGAATTTTGGTTAAAATTCAATGTTGAGTTTTTGGAGTTTTTATTGGTTTTAAATGGAGTATTTGAGGTGTTGAGTAGGTTAGGGTGTTGGTTTTGAGTTTGGGTGTGAAAAACTGTAATAATCCAACGAGCATACAACGCAGCGGAATTAAAATTTTGGATTACTAAAACAGCGGATCTATACAAAGTGGTCATATCAGAATAGAGATAATAAAAGAGTCTCACCCTTGTAGCGTGTTTGAAGCAGATTCCACGTTGTAGCACCTCGAGTCACAAACAAAAGTTTGCACCTTTGTCTCTACGGTATCCACACGATCAAATCGAACAAGGGACGTTCAAGAACAAGTTGCTAGACTTATTCTTGAACCAAAACTGAACTCCCGGTTCAAAACCGATCAACGACTATCAATCTCTTCTCCCAAGAACTCGACGGCGGCCGTGAGGTTTAGATGAGAGAAAGAGGCGGCCGAATGGAGTAGAGTGGAGTCTAGGTTATGTGATTATGAATTGTATATTTAACAATTAATTATAACCTTATATTTATATTATAAGATTTAATTAAGGTTCAAGACTTTCTTAAAGTCTCATGGGCCCAAACCCATGATTTAATTAAATCCTTATAATCATTTAATTAAGACTCTTCTTAATTAATTAATTCATCCAATGAATTTAATTTTCCCTTATCGATTTAATCTTTTGTGCGACCCGATAGGATCTTGTAATATTGGCAGTGACATAAAATCTCATTTTATGTCACAAGCAATGAGCTGTATCTAGCAACACATCAAGGCTACCCAAATTACAAGAATGTCATTGACTCGACATTAACCTTAGAACTTGTGATAATATTAACTATGTAACTTAATCCCTTTGTCCATGTGTTTAGATTGAACACGAGTCATGGAATAGTCATACTCGTATATTCAATCTCTATTTCTTGATCCCCAAGTAGAACTATAATAAACGAATAAGCTCGATATCACATATCGACTCATTCGAGCACGGCCATGCATTTTAGTCTTACTTGATCAAGGGCCCAAACACTTCTCCTGTTATATAGGAGGGACAAATCCTATCTTGATCAATCAACATCCCTCTGCATAACTCGTAGTGTATCTAATAGTTGTCTTTATAGTTTACCCTGTTACAGGTAACGTTTGACAATATCAAGATACATAACTCCTTATGTTGGGATCTCTGATGATCTCAAGTCGTAAGGATTACATACATTATTATCACTATGAGAATTGCTTAGGACACTCATATAACTATCCATGTAGCATTCTCGTGGTGGGTCTGTCCAGTACATTGTTCTCTAACATGTACCCATGTGTTGATTTGATATCTCATATCCATGAACAATTCATCAATCAAAGCATACTAGTCTCAATGTATTATCATTATCCTTATTTATGATAATACATGCCTAGGGAAAATCTTTAAGAATAATACAATATTATTCTAAGGACATTAACTTATATATCAATTCATATTGCACAGATATTCGAATAATATATAATAATGACTTGCCATTAATAAAATCATAATACATTGTATGTCGTAAACAATCATCTAATGACTTGTCTTAGGGCATATCCCAACAAATCTCCCACTTGCACTAAGACCAATCAGACATATACCTAATGCCTAGAGATCTAGTATGACGATCATGCTTCTGCTGTGACAGTGGCTTCGTCAATGGGTCAGATACATTATCATTTGTTGGTACTTTGCAAATTTTAACATCTCCCCTTTCAACGATTTCTCGAATGAAATGAAAGCGCCGAAGTATGTGCTTGGATCTTTGGTGAGGTCTAGGTTCCTTAGCCAATGCGATCGCTCCATTGTTGTCACAATAGAGTTCTATCGGATCCTTAATGCTAGGCACCACTCCAATTTCAGAAATGAACTTCCTGATCCAAACAGCTTCCTTTGCTGCATCTGAGGCAGCAATGTACTCAGCTTCCGTTGTAGAATCGGCTATTGTCTCTTGCTTTGAACTCTTCCAGCTCATATCACCTCCATTTAGGCAATACACATATCCTGATTGCGATCGAAAATCATCTTTGTCGGTTTGGAAACTTGCATCAGTGTAACCAATTACATTGAGCTCTTCCTCACCTCCATAAATCAAGAATGTATCCTTAGTTCTTCTCAAGTACTTCAGGATATTCTTGACTACAATCCAGTGACTTTCACCTGGATCAACTTGATATCTGCTCGTCATGCTCAAAGCATACGAGACATCGGGACGAGTACATATCATGGCATACATGATAGATCCAATAGATGACGCATATGGAATCTTACTCATGCGTTGTCTCTCATCTGGTATTGAAGGACACTGATCCTTCGAGAGATGTATTCCATGTGTGTTGCGCCTTAAAACGCTACAACTCTCATTCCTCTATTTTAAATAAAATTATCGTTTTTGTTTTGATGATTACGAAACCTATATTTTGTACTAATGGTTTTTATTGAGTATGCAGCATAAATTATGATCAAATTTGAAGATTGTAATAGTATTGAAATGCCAAAGAAAATTTGTCTTTTGGAAGACACGGATCGCCCCAGGCGATGAGTGCCATCGCCCCAGGCGATGGGTGCCAGGCGAGGATCGCCACGCTCATCGACAGAGGCGATGGCCAGGTGAGCATGTGAGGAAGATCGCCCCAGGCGATGGTGACCAACGCCTGAGGCGATGGCAGCCACAGGGACTTTGCTCCCGCACATCGACTGAAGCGACGCCGAGGGATGGCGCGGGCATGCGCGCAGGGGTGTTCGCCCGAGGCGATGGCACGAACGCCTGAGGCGATGGGCTGGAACGCCTGAGGCGATGTGGAGTTCGTTTGAGGCGATGCAAAATTTGGACATGCTGAATCTACGGCCTTAATTTTTGCTCTTGATCGCCTGAGGCGATCCGTGATTTTTGCTGACCGTTGGGGCGCGGCGATGGTGATCGCCCGAGGCGATGTCCGAGGCGATCGAGGAGTGATTCAAGCCTTTTGTTTAGCAACGGCTAGTAGGAACCTAGGGGCCTTCTACACTATAAATATGGATGCTTTGGAGCATTTTGAAGCTAAGGAACAAGCCTACAAACTTCCACAAAGTCTTGAGAATTATTATTTGAATTTGCATTGCAATCTCCATACATTGTTGTTGTATTGGAGCTTGTAATTCTTATCTTTCTTAGAGACTTGTTTCTTCGTGTGAGTACACCGTGAAGGTGCTTTTAGTTTGATTTCTTGTAAAGGTCCTCCAACACCAAAGCAAGTTGGAGAATTGTAAAGTCATCAACAAGTCTAGTTGGTGCAAGTGTGTGGCTATCCTTGGAGCCCTTAAGGCCAAGAAGACTCGTGAAGAGTGTTGGTAGCTCGGGAAGAGCTTTGTATACTCGTGAAGGGTATTGTGCTCGGGAAGAGCGTTGTGTACTCGGGAAGAGTAGTGTGCTCGGGAAGAGCGTTGTTAACTCGGGAAGAGTTGTTGTGTGGCTAACTTGGAGCCCTCAAGGACAAGATCTATTGTTCTAGTGGAACCTCGGTTGGAGGTTATCTAACCGGGAAGAGGAGACGTAGGCGATTCATCGCCGAACTTCTATAACAAATATCCTTCTCTTTTATTGCTTTATTTTTCATTACGCATTTATTTATTTATTCTTTTTATTTATCGATTGACTAAAGACTTCCGCAAAGCGCAAAATATTTTTATTTTACAAACTCATTTTAAAAAGCTAAAGTAGCCAAGGAATCTCATTCACCCCCCCTCTTCGATTCCAACAAGTGGTATCAGAGATATTTGATTTTTGTTTTTAAATCAAAATATTTTTATGGCTAATCTAGCAAATGAGTTTGCTCAAGGTCAATCGACAAATCGCCATCCACTCTTCACGGGTGATAATTACGGCTATTGGAAAAATAGAATTTCTCTATACATCCAATCCGTAGATTATGACTTATGGAAGATCATAGTGAAAGGTCCACATGTTCCTTTAAAGGAAATTGGGGGAATAAGTGTTCCCAAAGAAATGGACGATTTTACTAGAGCGGATATGATTTTAATATCTCAAAATGCTAAAGCTATTAATATTTTACATTGTGCTTTAGATATGAAGGAGTACAACCGGATCTCGATGCGCTCAACCGCAAAGGAGATATGGGACAAATTACAAATTTGTCATGAAGGCACTAATCAAGTGAAGGAGACCAAGATTGATCTATTGCAACTCAAATATGAGACATTTGAGATGGATTCCGGAGAAGATGTGGATTCAATGTTTAGGAGGCTCACTCAAATCATAAACGAGCTTGCCCAACTTGGAGAGAAGTATCCTCCAAAGCAAATATGGAGGAGAGCACTAAGAGCCTTACCAAAGGAATGGGATGCCAAGAGGACGGCCATCATCGAGTCCAACAAAGGGGAGAACGCATCTTATGACCTTGATGAGCTTCATGGCACATTGGTGACCCATGAACTTGAAGTATCTACAAGAAAAGGAATGAAGGAGGATGATAGATCTATGAGAAAGGGGACCGCCTTGGTTGGAAGAAAAGATCAATCCGAGGATGAAGATGACGATGAGGAAATGGCATTGTTCACAAGGAAGTTCAAGAAGTTCTTCAACAAACATAGCAATCCAAAGGCCTCTAGTGCTACCAAACAAGAATCCAAATATGAGGTAACTTGTTATAATTGTCAAGATAAAGGTCATTACGCTAATAAATGTCCTAGGAAGAAGAATGAGGACAAAGGGAAGAAGAAGGCGTTTATAGCCACATGGAGTGATAGCGACTCCGATCAAGAAGAAGAAGCAACAAATCTTTGTCTCATGGCAAAAGATGACATAGATGAAGGAGATGATAGCGACGATGAGGTACCTTCATTTGATGAACTTTTAGAGTCTTATAATGAGCTTATAGATGTACTTGGTAAAACTAAGTTGAGCAACAAACTATTCAAACTTGAGATTGCTAAGAAAGATGAAGAAAATAATTCATTGAAAAATGAATTAGATTCTTTAAAATTATCTTTTTGCAAATTTAGTGAGAGTAGTCTAAAGATGAATGAGTTGCTTGGCTTGCAACGTTGTACCTTTGATAAAGCCGGGTTAGGCTTCTCAAGCAAATTAAAATCATTTTCAAGCTTGTTAGCAAAAGCCAAGCATGATTCTCCTACTTGTAACTATTGTTGTAAAAGTGGTCATACCAAAAACAAGTGTAGGTTTGCTAGAATCCAATACCAACCTAATAAAAGGTGGAAATGGATTCCAAAGGTGCCAAAGGAAGCTAACCCTCTAGGACCCAAAAATCAAATGGGTACCAAAGATCCTTCTATTGCCAACTTGTTTTGTAGGGTCAACAATGGGATGAAGGATGAAGGCACAAGCACCTCAATGGAGGAAACCATCTTATTCACCACTATAGAAGAAGCACGAGGCATAGGACCAATGACAAGAACGCACTCTTGTCATCGAAGGTAAAATTTATTTTATACATTTTAAATGAGCAATTCAAAATTAATTGGCACAAATTAATTGTGACCAATAAATAATGAAGCTCATAATTGATTGGAGTAAAATGCGTAACCCCTTAGTATGTGCACATATAAATTGTTTTATTGCATGATGTATGCCTATCCTTTTATAGTAAGTGCAATGAATTCTAATTTGAATATGTTATCTGATATTATGTGATTAAACATGCTATATTTGTTTAGATGCTCTATCTTTGAAATAATGCTATCATTATCTTAATAAATTTATCAAATGATGATTTGAGAATTCTAATGTTTATTGGGCACAAATACATGAAATTTTGGTAGAACATATGCACATTTTGCACATTTTGAATTCATTGTTGATCGCCTTAAAACGCATGTTTGTATTCCTCAAAATGAATTAATCTTATGCTTATTTTGGGCTATTATATGCTTGATGAGGAACATGTGTAAAATATGGCTATGGGTCAACATATATTTGTGATTTGTCTATTTAATTTTTGTACTTTTTGATTATCACAAAAAGGGGGATAATTGTGTGATAATCTTGAAGTTTACTTCATGCATAGTTTAAGGGGGAGAGCTTGTGTATGCATGGTTTGAGGGGGAGAGTTGTTTACTTTATGCTTTACTTGATTATTTTGTATGTGCTATGCAATTGTTAAGGGGGAATCAAGTTTACTCACATTTAATTTCAAAAATGCATTTTGAAATCACCTTTTAAAAGTCACAAATTGTGAATTATTGTGCTTTTTAGATTATGTGATTTATTTTTTGTTGTTAGATGATTTAATGTTAGATAGATTAATCAAAAATAAATTTTTGGTCCAAAAATTTACTCAAAATATGGCCAAACCATCGCCTCAGCATTCTGTGCGCAGCGCCTCGTCCGTGGCTCGCATCGCCTCAAACGATCGCAAGCATCGCCTCGGGCGTTCTCGATCGCCTCAGGCGATCTCGGTTTTTAAAGACAGAAAGCTACGGCTTTTGCTCATTTTTTCAGCAATATTTCGTGTTTTTCACCCATAATTCGAGCCTTCTTCATCATTGTTATAATCGATCAATCCTAAGCCCTTCCAAACCATCAATTTCACTTTCCAAACCAAATCTTCCAATTCGAAATTTTGCAACCCTAACCCCATTTCTCAAAAAATCGAAACTTTACCTCAATTCTCTCAAATTTCTTGCAAAATGTCGCGAAGCAACCGAGAAGAAGGAGAATCAAGCCGAAGGAGACGCTCTAATCGATCCTCTAGGAATTATACGGGTCCTCCTCTTGATGGTAAGCCAATTCCGGAAGATTATCTTACTCGCAAATTAATTCCGGGTTATGTCTTTGATTTCGATTTCCTTAGAACTTCCCAGCTCCCTATTCTTGATTGGATTCAATTCCAACAATGGGAAAAATTTTTCAAACCCCCTAGAAAGAACGATTTTTTGTATCCATCCATGATTCATTCTTTCTATGCCAATCTTGAATTGTTTGAGGGTGATGGTGAATTAACTATCAAAACCATCGTTTGCAATCGCCCAATTGAATTCAATAGCACTGAATTAGGACATATTCTTCGCATTCCTTCGGATGGTCCAGCTAAATTTGCTCTAGCTACTTGGCCTAATGATGGGGTATGTGATCCTGCCCAAGCCTTGTATCTCATATTTGGCGGAACTCCCCAATGTCCAAACCAATCTTTTCTTGTGAATTCTATTCCTACGAACTACCAAATCCTTCACAAGATTGTGATCACCTCGATGATCCCTCGGGATGGTGATCGTCTTAGGTTGAAATTCTCTGATGTATACTTGATGTATTACATCATTACAATGACCCCCTTCAACCTACCAAGATTCATTGTCCAAATCTTTAGGAACACCGCCCATAATCCTAAAAAGGTTATTCTCCCATTCGGCCGTGTCTTAACAAAGATTTTTCTTCATTTCAACCTTCCTTTCGATGACAATGAGAAACTCCCTATCAAATCCAAGGACACCTTCAATCTTAGGTGTTTTCTGTTTAACAAAATTTCTTGGAATCCTTTCACTTCCTGTTGGGTTAATGATCCGGGGAACCTACTTTCTGCTTTCAATCCTAAAGATCACCCCTCATTACCCATTGATAGGATGACTAGTGCCCAAAGGCTTCATTTTCCTTTTTTGATTGAACCAAATCAAGATGAGCCACCCATTCAGCATCAATCTCCTTCTACCTTTGATGACATGATGAAAATTGGGGCGGATATTCCAGCTCCTGATAGTCATCAACCTTCCTCTTCTTTTGAATTCAATCAAGACGCCTTTGCGTTCTTTACTTCTCAATTCCAAAGCCTTCGTGAGGATATGAACTCTCAATTTCAATCCTTGAGAGTCGACATGAATTCTCAATTCTATTCCCTTCGAGATGATGTTGCGTCTCTTCGAGCTTACCAAGACTCCTCGAGAGAAGATTTGTCGTATTTACGACATGAAGTGGACGCTCTTCGTTCTCAGTTTTCCAGTGCTCACATGGACGAGGATACTACTCACGGGAATGATGGTGATGGTGATGGTGGCATGGATTGAGTTGTCTTTGTTTTAGTGTTTTTTAGATTTTATCCTTTTGTAATTATTTGTAAAGATTAAATGGTTAAATGATGTTGGAATGAATTTATTGTGTATGTTGATGGATTTTAAGTTGTTGAATGGATTTTGAGTTGATTGTGTATTACTTGAATGAATTTATGGTTTATTCAATTTTTAAAGGGGACTATGTCAAATTTTCTTAAAAATCCTTTACCTTTTTTATTCTCACAAAAAGGGGGAGAATGTATGTGTAAACTTGGTGTAAACTTGATTGATGAAATGCTATTTGCAACCAAATTGTTTTTACAACTTGTGACACATTTTGTAAAGGTGATAAAAATGCACATTGAAATATTGTTTATCATTGCATTCATTAAGGGGGAGTTTAAACTCTCTATGCATTGCATTGTCATAAGTTTTATTTTCTTTCAAGTTTACCGGGTTTTGTGATCATCAAAAAGGGGGAGATTGTTACGCCTTAAAACGCTACAACTCTCATTCCTCTATTTTAAATAAAATTATCGTTTTTGTTTTGATGATTACAAAACCTATACATTTTGTACTAATGGTTTTTATTGAGTATGCAGCATAAATTATGATCAAATTTGAAGATTGTAATAGTATTGAAATGCCAAAGAAAATTTGTCTTTTGGAAGACACGGATCGCCCCAGGCGATGAGTGCCATCGCCCCAGGCGATGGGTGCCAGGCGAGGATCGCCAAGCTCATCGACAGAGGCGATGGCCAGGCGAGCATGAGAGGAAGATCGCCCCAGGCGATGGTGACCAACGCCTGAGGCGATGGCAGCCACAGGGACTTCGCTCCCGCACATCGACTGAAGCGACGCCGAGGGATGGCGCGGGCATGCGCGCAGGGGTGTTCGCCCGAGGCGATGGCACGAACGCCTGAGGCGATGGGCTGGAACGCCTGAGGCGATGTGGAGTTCGTTTGAGGCGATGCAAAATTTGGACATGCTGAAGCTACGGCCTTAATTTTTGCTCTTGATCGCCTGAGGCGATCCGTGATTTTTGCTGACCGTTGGGGCGCGGCGATGGTGATCGCCCGAGGCGATGTCCGAGGCGATCGAGGAGTGATTCAAGCCTTTTGTTTAGCAACGGCTAGTAGGAGCCTAGGGGGCCTTCTACACTATAAATATGGATGCTTTGGAGCATTTTGAAGCTAAGGAACAAGCCTACAAACTTCTACAAAGGCTTGAGAATTATTATTTGAATTTGCATTGCAATCTCCATACATTGTTGTTGTATTGGAGCTTGTAATTCTTATCTTTCTTAGAGACTTGTTTCTTCGTGTGAGTACACCATGAAGGTGCTTTTGGTTTGATTTCTTGTAATGGTCCTCCAACACCAAAGCAAGTTGGAGAATTGTAAAGTCATCAACAAGTCTAGTTGGTGCAAGTGTGTGGCTATCCTTGGAGCCCTTAAGGCCAAGAAGACTCGTGAAGAGTGTTGGTAGCTCGGGAAGAGCTTTGTATACTCGTGAAGGGTATTGTGCTCGGGAAGAGCGTTGTGTACTCGGGAAGAGTAGTGTGCTCGGGAAGAGCGTTGTTAACTCGGGAAGAGTTGTTGTGTGGCTACTTTGGAGCCCTCAAGGCCAAGATCTATTGTTCTAGTGGAACCTCGGTTGGAGGTTATCTAACCGGGAAGAGGAGACGTAGGCGATTCATCGCCGAACTTCTATAACAAATATCCTTCTCTTTTATTGCTTTATTTTTCATTACGCATTTATTTATTTATTCTTTTTATTTATCGATTGACTAAAGGCTTCCGCAAAGCGCAAAATATTTTTATTTTACAAACTCATTTTAAAAAGCTAAAGTAGCCAAGGAATCTCATTCACCCCCCCTCTTCGATTCCAACAATGTGTCATAGGCACGAATCCTTTCTTAGATTCTTGCATGCTAAACTGTTTTAGCACTTTGTCTATGTATGTACTTTGACTTAGGCCAAGTAATCTTCTCGATCTATCTCTATAGATCTTGATTCCTAATACATAGGTGGCTTCACCCAAGTCTTTCATAGAAAAGCAATTCCCTAGCCAAATCTTTACAGATTGTAAGGCAGGGATATCATTCTCAATTAGAAGTATGTCATCTACATACAATATTAGGAAGATAATTATGCTCCCACTGACCTTCTTGTAGACACAAGGTTCATCTACGTTTTTGATGAAACCAAACTCTTTGACTGCATCATCAAAATGAAGATTCCAACTCCGAGAAGCTTGCTTCAATCCATAAATGGATCGTTGTAGCTTGCATATCTTTCCAGCATCCTTTGGATCGACAAAACCCTCGGGCTGTGTCATGTACACATCCTCAAGCAGATTTCCATTAAGGAAAGCTGTTTTGACATCCATCTGCCAGATTTCATAATCATGAAATGCAGCTATTGCAAGTAAGATCCTTATGGATTTAACCATGGCAACTGGTGAAAAAGTTTCATCATAGTCAATACCATGAATTTGTTTGAATCCTTTTGCAACAAGTCGACCTTTAAAGGTTTGTACATTACCATCCATGTCGGTCTTCTTCTTGAAAATCCATTTGCACCCTACGGGTCTCACCCCTTCAGGTGGGTCAACCAAAGTCCATACTTGGTTTGCATACATGGATTCCATTTCAGATTTCATGGCTTCTTGCCATTTCTCAGAATCAGTGCCCATTATAGCTTGTTGATAAGATGCCGGCTCATCCTCATCAATAAGTAGTAAGTCACCTTGTTGAGTCACAAGAAATCCATATATCTGTGGCTCCCGGTGTTCTCTTACAGACCTACGCTGGGCTTGTGTCTCTTGAGCAGGCATTTTATCCTCAACAGCTTGTGGTGTCTGCTCTGTTTCCATCTCAATATCATGTTCAATGTTTTCTTGTGGTTGAACTTCACTAAGTTCTATTTGTCTCCCACTGGTTTTTCTAGAAATAAATTCTCTTTCAAGAAAGACAACAGTCCGAGCAACAACCACTTTGTTCTCGGTGGGATAATAGAAATAGTATCCTTTTTCCTTAGGATACCCCACAAATAAACACTTATCAGATTTGGGTCCAAGTTTGTTAGAGGCGTGACGTCTCACGAAAGTCTCACAACCCCAAATCTTCATAAAAGACATACCAGGACGTTTCCCAGTCCACATCTCATATGGTGTCTTTTCCACTGATGTAGATGGAACACGGTTCAGTATAAATATTGCTGTTTCTAAAGCATGTCCCCAAAAGGATATCGGAAGATCTGCATGACTCATCATTGATCTAACCATGTCCAACAAGGTTCGATTTCTCCTCTCGGATACACCATTCCATTGTGGAGTATACGGAGGAGTGAGTTGTGGGACAATCCCACACTCCTTTAGATAGTCATGAAACTCTTGGCTTAAGTATTCACCTCATCGATCTGATCGAAGGATTTTGATACTTTTGCCAAGTTGGTTTTGTACTTCATTCTTGAAATCTTTAAACTTTTCAAAGGTTTCATGCTTATGTTTCATTAGGTACACATACTCATATCTACTGAAGTCATCAGTAAATGTAACGAAGTATTGAAAACCACCTCTAGCATGTGTGCTTATTGGTCCACATACATCACTATGTATTAGTCCCAATAAAATATTTGCCCTTTCAACATGTCCTTTGAATGGGGCTTTAGTCATCTTGCCCATTAAACAAGATTCACATGTTTCATATGATTCAAAATCAAATGAATCCAATACTCCATCCTTATGAAGTTTTGATATGCGATTCTCGTTTATATGGCCCAAGCGACAATGCCAGAGATAAGTTGGATTAGAATCATTATTCTTAATCCTTTTAGTATTTATGTTATAGACAGGCATATCAAGATTTAATACATAAAGACCATTAATCATTTGTGCACTAGCATAAAACATATCATTTAAATAAATGGAGCAACAATTGTCCTTTATAATAAATGAAAATCCAGACTTGTCCAAACAAGAAATATAAATAAATGTTTTTGGTAATAGACGGCACAAAATAACAGTCTTTCAAAATCAATGATAAACCAGAAGGCAAAGATAAATGGTAATCTCCTATAGCTAATGCAGGAACTCTTGCTCCATTTCCAACTCGGAGATCAACTTCGCCTTTCGCCAACGTCCTACTCCTTTTGAGATCCTGCACATTTACACAAATGTGAGATCCACATCCAGTATCTAATACCCAAGATGAAGAAGTAGATAAATTGACTTCTATAACAAAAATACCTGAATTGGAAGTCACACTTCCCTTTGTCTTCTTAAGATCTTCCAGATATACTTTGCAATTCCTTTTCCAATGACCGGTCTCACCGCAATGGAAACAGTTCCCTTCCTTTGCCACTCCTCCCTTTGGCTTTAGTGCAGAAGCATGTGGCTTAGACTTAACAAGGACCTTCTTGTTCTTCTTGTAGCTCTTAGCTTTAGTCTTTCCTTTGCTCTTATTCACAATAAGAACATTTGTAGGCTTAGACTTCTTGCTATTTGCTTCAAAAGTTCTAAGCATGCCAAGTAACTGTGGTAGAGTGTTTTCAATTTCAATCATATTGTAATTCAAGACAAATTGACTGAAGCTTTCAGGCAACGATTGCAAGATCACATCAGTGGCCAACTCTTGGTCCAAAGGAAAACCCAACTTCTCCAGATTCTCAATATACCCAATCATCTTGAGTACATGAGTTCCAACTAGACTTCCTTCTACCATTCTACACTGGAACAACTATTTAGAGACGTCATACCTCTCTTGTCTTGCTTGTTGTTGGTGCAGTTGCTTTAGATGCTCGATCATATCGAACGCCTCCATTTCCTCATGTTGCTTCTGAAGCTCAGAGTTCATGGTGGCAAGCATAAGGCACCCAACATCAAGTGCGTCATTTTGATGCTTCTTATAAGCATCTTTATCGGCTTTAGCAGCCGTCAAGGGAGGTTCCTCAGCAGGTAAGGGTTCCTCTAGAACATATTGCTTCTTTTCTTGTTTGAGGACAATCCTCAAATTCCTATACCAGTCTAGGAAATTTGTCCCATTAAGTTTGTCCTTCTCAAGGACCGATCGCAATGATAATGTGCTTGTAACGTTGTTGGTTGCCATGGATATCTACAATATAAATATGCAAAATAAGTTTATGATTTTAATCATTTAATATGGTCTTATATTAAATGACACTCCCACTATTTTGTTTAAAATATCAACCCTCAAAACTATTAGTGGGCCAAGATCCATATTTCACTTAGTCTTGAGTTAGCTTTGGCTAATCGCCCAAGACTCGGTTATTTAGGTAGACAACACTTTGTCAATTACATCACATGTAATTCTTGGATGGTTGGACGAACAACACTTTGTTCAAATTCATCTAATGAATTATTATCCAACCCCATGCCTCTAGGTTCCCAATCCTATTGAGATAACACTAGTTAAGTCGAACCCAATTTAAAATAACACGGATATCACTATTATCCTTTCGCGCCTTGCTGAGATTGTCACGGTGCTTTGCTTTGGCAAACCCACACATGTTCAATCGAAGTCTTGACGAGTATTTTTAATTGGAAGGCATCTTAAACTTAATATTATAAGAGGGATTTATTGATCTCATGATTTTATTAATATTGAAAATATGTCCAGTACATATATGAATATATACATATCTACATATATATATAAGCATCAATATTAAATAAAACAGTAAACATGCATCTCATACATCAACATAAAGTTAAACGTGACATGGTTATAGCCCCAACTAATGATTTTCTTAAGCCAATGAGAAAATCCCAAAGGTCAACCTAAGGTAACTTCTCCAAGCACCTCTTTGGCTCCCTTTTGTGAATGGCCTCCTCATCCCGGCACCTTTGTCCATCTTCATTGATCTCCATCAATAAAATAAACTATACTATATAACATTTACAAGATATAGAGAATTCCTCGAGTCACATTCGAGGGGATCGTAGGGGAGGGATAACATTTAGAAAAAAATAGAGAAGGCACGACACGCAGGCCGTATTAAATTACAAACATTCACAAAATCTTATCTAATAGGTCATAGGGCTATAACCATGCACCATGCTCAAACAACACATAAAATATGCTATAACAATTAATGAATTAAATTCTAAACATTTTAAAATTTAATTCCAATAAAACTGTAAAATAATTTTTTTTGAAAATTATCGTACGCTCGGGACATCACATGCCACGAAACTAAAAGCAACTCAAACCATGAGCCAAATGGGTCCGAACCATCTAACCACACGGCTGGACCATGCTTGGGCCTAGGGTTCGAAGCCCTAGCCCAAGCCACGGTCCGAGCCATGTGCGTCCATGCGGCGCCGCTAGGGTTCCAAACCCTAGCCGTCCAAGCGCCGTTTTCATGTTCATCGAGCCACATGGTTCGAAATTCTTACCCACGAGCCACGGTCCAACCATGCACAAATTATGATGGTGGCGGCTCAACCATCTCGAGCCAATGGGTTCGAAAAACCCTAGCTCTCACATGGAAGTAGCCGTCAACCCTCATATTTTCGTGGACCATGATCGAACCATCTTGCATGGCATTAAAACTTATCGAGCCAAAAGAGTTCCAAACTCAAGCCATGTTTCGACACCTCCATTCACAAACATGAGCCGCAACGGCTAGACCATCTCGAGCCAAGGGTTCGAAAACCCTAGCCCTCATGTGGCCACCGTGGGTCAATGTGATGGTGGTGGCCGAACCATCAAGCTATGGGCTTGGTTTTGCGCCTTCATGTATCGTATACAATAAACTTTAATTATATCAAATATAATTTTATGATAATTTCACAAACTCGATTTACTCATATCATATATGATTATATACAGTTTTATTAGCATGCAATACAAATCTAAATATGATTAAACAATTAACCACATAAATCCGATATGAGCTTTGTACACGGCTCTGATACCACTGTAATAATCCAACGAGCATACAACGCAGCGGAATTAAAATTTTGGATTACTAAAACCGCGGATCTATACAAAGTGGTCATATCGGAATAGAGATAATAAAAGAGTCTCACCCTTGTAGCGTATTTGAAGCAGATTCCACGTTGTAGCACCTCGAGTCACAAACAAAAGTTTGCACCTTTGTCTCTACGGTATCCACACGATCAAATCGAACAAGGGACGTTCAAGAACAAGTTGCTAGACTTATTCTTGAACCAAAACTGAACTCCCGGTTCAAAACCGATCAACGACTATCAATCTCTTCTCCCAAGAACTCGACGTCGGCCGTGAGGTTTTGATGAGAGAAAGAGGCGGCCGAATGGAGTAGAGTGGAGTCTAGGTTATGTGATTATGAATTGTATATTTAACAATTAATTATAACCTTGTATTTATATTATAAGATTTAATTAAGGTTCAAGACTTTCTTAAAGTCTCATGGGCCCAAACCCATGATTTAATTAAATCCTTATAATCATTTAATTAAGACTCTTCTTAATTAATTAATTCATCCAATGAATTTAATTTTCCCTTGTCGATTTAATCTTTTGTGCGACCCGATAGGATCTTGTAATGTTGGCAGTGACATAAAATCGCATTTTATGTCACAAGTAATGAGCGGTATCTAGCAACACATCAAGGCTACCCAAATTACAAGAATGTCATTGACTCGACATTAACCTTAGAACTTGTGATAATATTAACTATGTAACTTAATCCATTTGTCCATGTGTTTAGATTGAACACGAGTCCTGGAATAGTCATACTCGTACATTCAATCTCTATTTCTTGATCCCCAAGTAGAACTATAATAAACGAATAAGCTCGATATCACATATCGACTCATTCGAGCACGGCCATGGATTTTAGTCTTACTTGATCAAGGGCCCCAAACACTTCTCCTGTTATATAGGAGGGACAAATCCTATCTTGATCAATCAACATCCCTCTGCATAACTCGTAGTGTATCTAATAGTTGCCTTTATAGTTTACCCTGTTACAATCAAGGGTGTATCATTTAAATTCATGGCATTTACATTCTGTAAATTATGAACTGCAATATTTTGTTATTGGATTGGTGGTATTGGTATGCTCACCCCGTGTGGCGGCTGTCTCTGTTGGGGCAGGTGATACAGGTGTAGCAGCAGCTTTGGAGTTGAGCTCGGGCTGTTGATTAGAGGTACTTCCAGGATCGAGGTACCAAAGCTGGTTGAATAAGTACACGGATCTAGAGTTGAGATCGAGTTGTGCTTGGGATACATGCACCCCTAGACTCATGCGATACATATCTCATGCAGTGCATGTAAATAACTTGATTCCACCAGCAGTTTTTGTCCACAAGACTGCATCCATCAATTCCTAATTCTTTTTAAGAGATTTTATCATCATCATGAATTTCAGAAACTAATCTCACTTAAAAATAGAAAAATCTTCACATTTTTCATTATTATCATCATTTTCACTTTCTTGTGTATAGCGGTGAATATAATTTACATGGACCGCTAGACTCATGCAGTGCGTATCTCATTAGGTGCATGTAAATAACTGGAAATGTGAATAGCTCATCTTCGCTCATTAATACATGAAGAGAACAATTCGATGGAATGGGTGAGAAATTACAGGAAATTTTGAGCAACTTTCTGTGTAACATGGAGAAATTACAGAGATAAAATGGAGGAGACGATTTGAGTTGGAGACGCAACGAGGAAGTGATAGTTTTTGGATATTTTGGTCATTTTGACCTAAAATGGACCTAGTTGAAAGCAAAATATTTTGGTAGACTGGACCGAAAAAACTTTCTCCTCTTGGTACCGGCAGACGGTCCTGGCCCATTTTGACAGCTCTACCCACTCCAAACCACATATTTCCCCAATATACCATTATTCAATCCAACACCAAAATCAACAAATCAAATAACAACCGTCTAATTCAATCTCATCATATAAAAACATTTCTACCTCCCCGACAACATAATTAAACCGAAAATTAAGATTCTTTACAAACCCACACACTTCAATCAAAATATTCTAAACCCAAGCAACAATGGCTCAACCACAAATACCCAAGCAGGAAGAATGGTTAAGGTGAAATAATACCTTACAACTATAATTATAAACAACCCTTGAGCTTTGATTGAAACTTTAGGGATTTCTTCCGTCCTTTGGGCAATTTGAGCGTGAAGAAGAAGAGGGGGAAAGAGTTTGGGTGCAAATTGGCTTATGGTGGATCCTCACTCCTCGTTCAAAGATATTTGTTACCAAATTTCATATTTGCACCTAAGTTCTCGCACCATAAGTTAATTGCATACTTCCCATCAAAATCAATATACCAAAATTTAAACCATACTCGATTTAATTCAATTCCAGGCCTCGAATCCAATTTACCATAGTTAATATCAAATATTCACATTATTTTGAATTCAAGCATCACAGATACAAAGATGCAAATCGGATAGATATGACACGAAAGACTGGAAACCCACAAGTGGCTTAGTATATTTAGGATCGATGATGGGGATGTGCCGTGGAAATCCACTAAACGAACATGCATCGCAAGATCCATGATGGAGTCAGAGTTTGTACCTCAAGACAAAGCTGTGAAAGAGGCAGAATGGCTTCGTAACTTCTTGGAAGATATTCCATGTTAGTCAAAACAGTTCTAGCATTGTGATAGTCAATCAATCATTGCTAGGGCATAAAATAATATGTATAACGGCAAGTCTCGACATATTCGTCGAAGACATAATACCGTATGACAATTATCTCTAATGGAGTTATCACAATTGATAAGTGAAATCAAAGGATGACTTAGCGGATCTGCAGACAAAAGCATTGAATAGAGATCAAGTGTATGGATTATCAAGAGGAATGTGATTAAAACATATAAAATAAATTTTTGTAGTAGTTAATGGGACATCTAAACTATGAAAGTTTGAGTTAGCACTCTGGAAATTTTCCCGATCCATTCCTAGGATGAAGAGTGCTTGAAGACCTACCAAAGTATTGAGGTTAAGTTTGGTACTTTAAATTATTCCTATATTTGAAAAGTAGAGTATATGAGGATACCCTAAATAGGAGGTCACATATTTAAGTGTGAGGACATGGCGCCTCAATGAAACACTTATAAGTCCAATGTGTTCCATGGCCAAAATGGACACAATCAGAAAACCAAAGCAAATGTATAAAAGTTATTTTGTAGATAATATTGTCTAGGTTTACACGACTGCCAAGAAGTTCAAGACATCATGCTCACTTCGTGGTCTATTAAATCCGATAGTATTCTGCTAGGGAAGGTTCATAGCCAAAAGATACTTCTCTTGATGCTATAAGTTTTCACGGGAACTGTCTTTTGAAATCACGTGCATTAATGCATTAATTTCATTCATGTGGGGGATTGTCCGAAAAATAAACTTACTGAATTGAAATTAAGCAAGAAAGAGACGAGGAAAAGTCGAATGTTTGTAAAAAGAAGGGATGAAATTGAGAAATTCGGGCACCATCGTGCTGCCTGGAAAAATCCTAGACAGCAGCAGGCCCTCCCAAGGGCGCTACACCACCCCTTGTGTTGCCTGAAATTTTCCAGGCAGAAATTGGCCAAGAAGGGAGGCAAGGGCTCCTCCTGCACCACTTCATTTGAAATTGGTGACCCTTGACAAATGGATGCAATTTTCCATGAAAATTCTCCTCCAAATGGTATCTTTAATCAGGTATTATGGACTAATATATAAACAACATATCACTTGATTTAAACATAAGTTTTTCTGCAGATTAACATAAAACATATGAGAAAATCTTATTTGAAAAGTGCTTTTGCATCCATCTTCATATTTTGTTCTTGAGAAAGAGAGGTAACATTTGTGGTTTGTAAGCCTGGTGATTTGTTGTGCTACTATCACGAGTTGAAATTGTTGTATCTTGAGAGAAGATTGTTGAATTTTGTAAGAACCATGAACGACGCAAAATCTTCCTAAAGAGAAAGTGTAGAACACTTACCTCGACTTGATGATATTGTCATAATCTTGTTACTACCGGCTGGAATAATCCCCATTTATATACTCCCTATAATATGTTATATGAATTTTATTTATAGAGCGAATTTTTTAATCACAAAATGTTTTATCGAGTTTTAGTGTTAGGATTTGAATAGAAATACCATCAGTAAACTTACGGGTATAATTTTTTTAAAAAATAAGCGATATATATTAAAGTGGAAATTGCAAGGAAGTACACTTTCGGGAAACATAATTCACTTAGGTCTGAGGGGAAAACAATAGTACAGAAAAATCCAATTTTCAGAATTTTTTATTCAGATATGTCCAATTTCGAAATTTCAAATCACTTTGGTGTTTTTTGTTGACACTTACCCTGTTGGGTTTTGGAAAACCGAATAATCTTAGTTTTGATGTTAACAAAACTTGTTATTGTGTTGCTAACATATTTCATCAAGTGTGCAGTTCATAGATGATATTTTACAGCTTAATGATCTGCTAAGAAAAGACATTGAGTTTGGTTGCTGAAATGAGAATTCAGCATCCAGTAGACCCCGAGCGCTGCTGACTAAATTGATCATATCTCATAGCTCTGATATCGAAACGACCTGAGTCTAAAAGGGTTAGATAGCCAACACAATTCTCCACAAGTCGTATTTCAGGCCAGTAGACTAGATTCGAAGGTTTACATGACGAACACATGTATGCAAGAGCTTGCTGGTATAAAGCTGAAACAGCAGCGGACAGATTGTAGCAGCTGTGGTATATCGGCCATAACTCTCAGCTCGCTTATTACAACGAGATGATTCAGTATGGGTTGGAAATCTAAGACAAAGATCTACAAGTCATATTTGGAATTGAAAGACTGACCCGGACGTTAAGATGGCCAAAAAGCTTCTGAAAGTCACGCCATGTGCTGCTGCATCCAGCAGGTCCATCGCCTTGTATTTCAAGCATAACTCTCTCATTCAAACTCAAAATCGAGTGATTCTTGATTACATGGAAAGCTAAGAGAAAGGACTACAACTTTTATGAAGATCACTTTGCCCATAAATAAACGAATCAAGAGATATAACCAAGAGAACAGAACAGCTGATGTTGTACCAGGAGACCCAGGCCAGCTGATGCTGTACCAGCAGACCTTGGCCAGCTGATGCTGTACCAACAGACCCCAGGCCAGCGGATGCTGTACCAGCAGACCTTGGCCAGCTGATGTTGTACCAGCAGACCCCAGGCCAACAGACCTTGTACCAGCTGATGCTATACCAGCAGACCCCAGGCCAGCTGATGCTGTACCAGCAGACCCCAGGCCAGCTGATGTTGAACCAGCAGACCTCAGGCCAGCTGATGCTGAACCAGCAGACCTCAGGCCAGCTGACCATACCAGCTGACCAGACCAGCTGACCATACCAGCTGAGCATACCAGCTGACCAGACCAGCAGACTTCCAAAAATAGCCCAGAAGCAGAATATGACCGTTGCATTGTTTGAAAGCTTACCAAAATTGTCCCAACGGATATAAATATGTATCTAACATATATATCATTACTTGGGGCTATATATACATGATTTGGAAGCTCAATAACAGCTGATTGAAGATCAATCCAAGCCTTCCAAAGCAAACCCACTTGGGATTCAATTGAGAAACTTAAAAGACAAAAGCTGCTAAATGAAGAGCACTCCTCAAACCTTTGGCACCTCTTACCTTGCTGTATCAGATTCATTATGGAATCATTTGTGCCTTTGTATTCACTCTATTCATTGTATTTGTGAGCTAAAATAGAAGAGTGAATACCATTGTAACACTTTGTGATTCATCACAACTGGATGAGAGGTCTTTGTATGTGAGACAATAAAGAACATACATAGTTGAGCTGCTAGGAGTTCTAGTTGGATGAGGAATGCCCAACTGGACCGGGTTTGTACAAAGAGTTGTATAAATCAAAGTCTTCTAGTGTAACCTTCCTGCAAAGGAAGAGGGGAGACGTAGAAGCGTTGTGCTTCGAACTTCAAGAAACAAATGCTTGTGTTATTTACTTTACTGCATTTATTTACCTTACTGTTTGTACATACTTTCTTGCATATCTTTAAAATGCCTTTCAAATGAGTAATCGATTTTAGAGCGGGTTATGTCGAGTGTCTTCCGCTCGGTTTTGTAACCGAACTCGATATAATCTCTCGGTGCAATTATTTCAAGAACACGAGCTATTAAAGCTCAAATTGGTTGAACTCGGGTGTGGAATGACAACCCACCCCCGAAATCGATCCTAACAAGTGGCATCAGAGCCTGGTTGTTCTTGGAAAGCATTTTAACCGATTTTAGAAGGAAATCTTTTAAGAAAACTTTCTCATGAGCATGATATTATTTTCATAGCATAATTTTCTAAAACTTGGTGTATGAAAATTTTTAGGATAAAAATCAATTTCATTGCATTCATTTTGCACGAAAATAATTTTAAAATCTATTTTAAATGTTCAAATTTTCGTTCAATATGTTCTAAACTCATTTTAAGTTTTATTTTGAACTTTTTTTCTAACAATTTTCGAAGCTTTCAGTTTTTCTGGCAGCTTGCAGCGACTTTGGGTAAATTGGCATAACTTCTTGCTCGGATGTCCAAATGACAAACCGTTTTTTGAGTTTCAAACTAGACTCATAGAGGATCGTAATGGTATAGGTCTTGCAGCCTATTTCTTAACAAGGAGATACAGTTTATTCTGTAAAGTTGGACTAAGTGTGCTGCCACCGCAGAAAGATGAAATGGACATTGTTGAGTTTTGTCAAGAAATTCAAATTTGTTGCCAAGTATGCTTCATCCATCATCAAAAGAGGTTATTTTTGTTCAAAAATTTAATGTGCATTGCATTTTTTTTAATTTGTTTAGTCTGCCCCATTTGCTCCTCACTTGCTCAAATTTTCAAACCTTTTAAAATTAAGGGGGAGAGTTTAATCTCAATACTTGAGGAGGAGTAAATTTTATTTGTCTTCCTTTTTGATTCACACAAAAAGGGGGAGAAATATGTTTAAAAAATATGTTTTTTTCTTGTTATGCAACATTGTGCTTTAATGTTTCATATTTTTTATTCAAGTTTTGTGATCATCAAAAAGGGGGAGATTGTTGGGTTTTGGAAAACCGAATAATCTTAGTTTTGATGTTAACAAAACTTGTTATTGTGTTGCTAACATATTTCATCAAGTGTGCAGTTCATAGATGTTATTTTACAGCTTGATGATGTGCTAAGAAAAGACATTGAGTTTGGTTGCTGAAATGAGAATTCAGCATCCAGTAGACCCCGAGCGCTGCTGACTAAATTGATCATATCTCATAGCTCGGATATCGAAACAACCTGAATCCAAAAGGGGTGGATATCCAACTCAATTTTCCACAAGTCATATTTCAGTCCAGCAGACTAGATTCGAAGGTTTACATGACGAAAACATGTATGCAAGAGCTTGCTTGTATAAAGCTGAAACAGCAGCGGACAGATTGTAGCAGCTGTGGTATATCGGCCATAACTCTCAGCTCGCTTATTGAAACGAGATGATTCAGTATGGGTTGGAAATCTAAGACAAATATCTACAAGTCATCTTTGGAAGTGAAAGACTGAACTGGACGTTAAGATGGCCAAAAATCTTCTGCAAGTCACGCCATGTGCTGCTGCATCCAGCAAACATACAGCAGGACCATCGCCTCGTATTTCGAGCATAACTCTCTCATATGAACTCGAAATTGAGCGATTCTTGATTATATGGAAAGCTAAGAAAAAGGGCTACAACTTTTATGAAGATCACATTGCCCAGAAATCAACGAATCAAGAGATATAACCAAGAAAACAGAACAACGGATGTTGTACCAGCAGACCCAGGCCAGCTGATGCTGTACCAGCAGACCCCAGGCCAGCTGATGCTGTACCAGCAGAACTTGGCCAGCTGATGCTGTACCAGCAGACCTTGGCCAGCTGATGCTGTACCAGCAGACCCTAGGCCAGCGGATGCTGTACCAGCAGACCTTGGCCAGCTGATGTTGTACCAGCAGACCCCAGGCCAGCAGACCTTGTACCAGCTGATGCTATACCAGCAGACCCCAAGCCAGCTGATGCTGAACCAGCAGACCTCAGGCCAGCTGACCATACCAGCTGAGCATACCAGCTGACAAGACCATCAGACTTCCAAAAATAGCCCAGAAGCAGAATATGACCGTTGCATTGTTTGAAAGCTTACCAAAATTGTCCCAACGATTATATTCTTGTATCTAACGTATATATCATTACTTGGGGCTATATACATGATTTTGAAGCTCAAGAACAGCTGATTGAAGATCAATCCAAGCCTTCCAAAGCAAACCCACTTGGGATTCAATTGAGAAACTTAAAAGACAAAAGCTGCTAAATGAAGAGCACTACTCAAACCTTTGGCACCTCTTACCTTGCTGTATCAGATTCATTATGGAATCATTTGTGCCTTTGTATTCACTCTATTCATTGTATTTGTGAGCTAAAATAGAAGAGTGAATACCATTGTAACACTTTGTGATTCATCACAACTGGATGAGAGGTCTTTGTATGTGAGACAATAAAGAACATACATAGTTGAGTTGCTAGGAGTTCTAGTTGGATGATGAATGCCCAACTGGACCAGGTTTGTACAAAGAGTTGTATAAATCAAAGTCTTCTAGTGTAACCTTCCTGCAAAGGAAGAAGGGGAGACGTAGAAGCGTTGTGCTTCGAACTTCCAGAAACAAATGCTTGTGTTATTTACTTTACTGCATTTATTTACCTTACTGTTTGTACATACTTTCTTGCATATCTTTAAAATGCCTTTCAAATGAGTAATCGGTTTTAGAGCGGGTTATGTCGAGTTTCTTCCGCTCGGTTTTGTAACCGAACTCGATATAATCTCTCGGTGCAATTATTTCAAGAACACGAGCTATTGAAGCTCAAATTGGTTGAACTCGGGTGTGGAATGACAACCCACCCCCGAAATCGATCCTAACATACCCCTCAATAGTTTACTAAATTGCATTATACTCCCATGAATTTTATTTTGATAACAAACCAGCCCTCGTGTAATATTATATTATCTATTACATCCTTACATTTATAAAAAGATGCATTTAACCCATTATTTTACTATTCCCCTTATTGTTTGGATCCTTGGCACAAAATGGTATCAGAGCGTAGGTTTATTCTGGAAAATACTAAAATAATATTTTGATTGATAATGTTATCCTTTAACGTGGGAGACAATACACGAGAATATGGATCCGAACGAATGTTCGAGGTGTCACTCATACAGGTGGTACTTCCAAAAATTGGAAGCACTAAATGAAAAGCATATGGCAGAAGCTCAACGCTTCAACCATAAGTGGAAATTATTACGAAGAACAGGATTATGCCTACCTGGCATAAACCATTACAAGAAACTGGAAAGGATGGCTAAGAGGCTTCATCAAGTGAACCTCAAACTACAGCTCCAGTTAGCGGAATTTCAAGAAGACGATTATCCTGAACCTGAGGACGTTATTCCTGACCCCAATGATCCAACAGGGTCTGGACCAGACGATTACGATGGGAGAACCAACCTTTCGAGAAATTGAGCCGGAGATTTCTAAGATATCCCAAGATCTTAGAGAGATTCAGTAGACAATACAGTGTTATGGATACCTACAATACCATGTCTCTGCACAGATCCATTAGATGCAAAGTTGGATGGAGATCATGATTAAAAATCAAGAGGAAATTCTTGAAAACCTTCGAGATGTTCAAAACCGAGTTAAGGAGTTTGAGTCACAACCAAGTTCTTCAGGAATAAAGAAATGAGGGTGTTTATCACTCTTCTATGGAACAGAACCCCTTTTACACCAAGAAGGAAAGCGGAGGAGGTCCGAAGGCCTTTGACGGATACTAAAAAATTATTGCAGTCCTACGAGGAGATCCAATACTTCCTAAAAAGTAATGGAAAGAATCAACCTGGAAGATCGACGGGATCTTGCTGATTCCTTTGCGGGATTGAATATTGTAGACCTTAAAACAAATCAAGTTGGCGAAATTCCTCAACTTCCACCACAGGAAAGTTTCGGGTCACACAATCCACCACCCAATGAAGATCAAAGAATGCCCTATCAAGAAGATTTTACTTCTGGGGCAACTTTAGATCGCCCCAGTTGGAACAATGAGTCGTTCCCGCAGGTCAGACATACACCAAACGCCTTACGGGAAGTCTCAGTTATATCTGATACATCCATATGGACTTATGTTCAACATGGATATCTTGGATTTTAAAAATCGAGAAGTTCTTATTGAAGAATGGGTTTCAATAATGAGAATCACAGCAGAAACGCTTGATCTAAGCAAAGAAGGATTCATATTACTCCTTAATATGAGTTTAGAAGGATCAACCAGAATTGACTGGGAACTTGCAGACCCAGGTACCAAGGAAGAAGTTCTAGCCGGAGAGTCCCTGAAAGAAATTGTGGACAAAATGGCTATTTTTTTTAAAATCGGTTTCATTGGAGTTGGTTACTTCGAAGGAATGGAGCAATAGAATGCGAAACTACATGATATCTGTTACGTAGATGAGTAATCAAATTCTTCACAGAGTACAGATGGAAGGCAATGATGACAGAAAGAGATGCAACACATCTATTCTTTGCCAAAATAACGTGTCCATGGAGAGAAATGCTTATCCAGGAATATACACCACAAGAAATAGAGACGGTGTCCATGAGAATGTCATTTCTTATAATGAAGCTTGCGGAGTGGTGCTATCAAGCAAAGCTCCAAAATAACTACAAGAATATAAGAGGGATCAACAAGACAACTCATCTTTGCTCTACAGGGAATGATCTCCCTACTATCATTGGAAACCACCCCCAAAGGCGGAAGGTGAAAGACACAGAAGTCATCTGTATGCCCGAGGAAACAGTTCGAGAAGAAGTAGGTCTTCATGGAGACCTAGAAAGTTCTGGTCAAAGCAAAAAGCCCAAAATTATAGATCAGGACAAAAATCTGGACCAACAAGGGGTATAACCTCATCAACGGGTTTTAATCAAGCAAGTTCTAGCAGAACACCAATGAAGACAACTTTCAGACGAACTCATACTCGTGTGAATGAGAGTTTCAAATATTGTAATTGCTGGACATGCGGCACAAGAGGACATATCTCTACAGATTGTCCAGAGAACCAAAACCGGGGAGTAAGACAGTTCGAGCAAACCAAAGAATTCGAGGATGCTGTTTATTTCTAGGATTTGGTGCAGGTGTATCAATTTGAGGATATTCCCTCAAATGAAAGCATCTACGAAGAAGGGATCTATTCTGACAATGGAGGTTAATCCAGTACATGATCAGAGTGAAGGAGAGTTCCTTCAACACATGATCAGAGAAGAGCCATCGGGATTTTCTCTCATAGAACTATTTCTCATAAAACTCTTATGAGGATCATGAAAGAAGAGCCAAAGCTTCAGAAGTACGATGGATTTACAATTGGAGAAATGGAAAAAATCATGGATATGATTGGTCTTCGAAGCAAGAAGCATCAAATTATTCATAGGGTCACAACAGGTGAATTTGCGATCCTGATGGAATTCACGGGAAACCAAATTGAGATGCAGTTAATCTCCTACAGAGAAATTCAGTAGATGAAGAACAAGGTTAAAAGGTAAGTTGCTAATACACTCTCACTGATTAAATATTGGAGCCATTAGAGTTATCATCAAGGCGACTTTCAAGGAAGGAATTGATTTAATCTGGCGATCTTTGACAAGAGAATCCTGAACCTTAAAGAGTCTTGTTTGGGGGCAGTTACATGAATTTTTTATGCTGGAAAGGTGGCCTTCAACATTTATCCCAAAATTGCAGACAATATGGGAGATCGAGAGTTCAACAAGATTCTTACTCTTCATCAGGTTTTTAAGAGAAATGATTTGATGAAAGAAGGGAATATGCCTTACTCTATCACATACAAGGTGTCTTACGCGCTCTCGAATACTCATCACATAGAAGTATTCTTGAGAAAGGAATTCATCGAAGTCCTCAGAATCATGGAAGACTTCGCAAAACCAGTGTTGCCGGTTATTATCGATACTCCGCAATTGGAGAGATCAACATGAGGATACAAGACCATCTTGTTTTGAACAGAGGCAAGAGCCTTATGATCGATCCAAGAAGAATGTCTTTCTTTATTTTAAACATTTTTTTCCAGTGTAACAATTATGTACCGCAAGTGCACGGTGTCAAGTTGAATGTAATGATATAAAAGTAAGGATTGTCGTACCCACAGAGACTAGAAGTAATTACCAAATTTAAGCGTCATATATTTAACCTACGAAATTGTTGTAAAAGATTAACTACTTTACTCAACTCTATGAATTAACCACACCACAAAGGAATAAGATATTAAACAGTAGAGATAAGTATCGAGACTTCGGTTCACTTGAGTAATCCACTACAATTCATCTACTAATTCTAATTAAAATTAATGCATCTAGGTGACAAGTTTTCCGGTTATATCTAATACACTCTCGAGTTATATTAAACCTAACACCAATTTGCAGTAAGTAACTCATGTTCACTTATTTAAAAAATCAATGTTGCATACGTTCTATTAAAACCCAGCTTTCGATTACTAATCTATATAGCTACCACACATGTATTTGAAGTCATCTCTCGATCTCGGTCTGAAATCCACGGTTTGTGTTATTTGTTCCGTATTACAATTTTATGTCTCGATCTCAATTGCAAACTAACATCATTCAAAGGTAGCTAATCCTTAAAAGCATTAAAACATAATACAAACACAAATATAACAAAAACTCAATCAAAAACTAGAATTAAAATTGTGGGTTCATAAACAAGATCATCTTGTCTCGATAATAAACTTAGCCTAGCATTATAATGGGAAAAATTGTTTTCTAACATATAACAACATTATAACATTGTAAAATCGAAAGTAAAACTAAAAAAAGTTCAGAAATACGAATAAACACTCGATGTTGAATCCGTGCGTCAATCTGATATTCCGTCTCTAGCTGCGTTGCTTTTAATCTCTCTTGTAGTGGTGGCTTCTTCCAAGGGTAGGTTATAATTTAAAGGTAAAGGAACCCTATTTTTGATGCAAAAACTACCTTTTATAGTGATACCCACGAGTCCACCAAATCTGGCATCTAAATATAGCAAATCTCTTTAAAAAGGTAATTTTTTCGTGCAGGACTCTGTAGCGATCGATCTCTTGGTTTAGGGCGATCGATCTCTTCAATTTTATCTCTACGGAGATCGATCTCTTCATGAAGTGCGATCGATCTCTTGGTTTAGGGCGATCGATCTCTTCTTGCATGAATTATTTCGCCTTCTTGCCTTGTAGCGATCGATCTCTTGTTTTAGGGCGATCGATCGCCTGCATCAATTTCATCAACTTGCTCTTTTTCAACTTCTTTTCACATGTCTTGACTTGTCTTGTCCCAGTTCCACCTTCCACTCCATAAAATGAGGTTTTTCAAGTGTTTCTGCACTTTTACTAGATTCCTGGAAATATGTCAAAACACAACCAAAAGCGTAAAATAGTCCAAGAATCACTATAACGCAAGAAATATATGCAAATATAAGTGTATATGACACTTATCAGTAATTATCCCGGGGAAAAATAGAAAGTCATCTCGAGCAGGATTCAGAAAATCCCTGATGTAATCAAAAGCATCATGAATGCTGAAATGCCCAGAAGGCTGGAAAGAAGTGCAGATAATCTTCGACATTACTGAGTAGAACAATATCTTCCCTTGTGATGTCCTATATTATTTGCTACAACCTATAGTTGGCAGGTATCAAGGAAACCTTCAAATTGGTGAAATTGATCTAACAATTGCAGGAACTGTAGGTGTATCCCAGAACAGCTTATTATTGGGATTGAGTTTCTTGAGGAACACAAACATTGGGAAAGATTTTAGGATGGAATGGAAGTCACTGTGGACGGGAAAAGATATAGAATACGATGACCACTAGTCCATTCTCAATATATATCTCAGTCAGGATGTTATAAGAGAAATATCGTGCAGAATATTTCACAACTTATATTGATTCAGAAGCTGGAATATGCACGGCCAAAAGAGACATCTTCCCTAAAGATGTTGGTGAGAAATTACTAGCCATTGCCGGAAGAGACTTTTCCAAGCGGATTCTTATTCTTAATGAAGGAGTCCCGGCGGCGGAAATAATAATTGGAAGAGCAGCTGGTACCCCCTGGTACAAATTCAAGACTCCACCTATTTATTTACATGATACATGAGCTTATTTTCTTCTTGGAAACAATTTCCTACATACATTCAAGCGATTTACATAGGAGAACGAGATAAGACTGGCTTATCTTCACAACCCTTTGTGATCATAAGATTATTGTCCAGCGTCTCAGGGAGGCATTTCACAGAAAATTTCCCATTAGTTTTCACAGCAAGCGTGATGATGAAGGAAAACTTCGACACCGAAAGAAGTTAATATTATGTCTTTCAGAGAACAAGATGAGGAAGAAGTTACTCCAGAAACCCTGTTGTTACTAAAAAAAAGCATTACATGATGAAGTTCCACAACCTAAAACTACCCTCGAAGAGCAAATCACTCTAGAGGATGTGAAAAGAAAGATTCGGAAGAACTACAATGAGGATCCCCTGGCATGGTGGAACAAGAATGAGCTCAAAGCTGCTCTGAAGGTGAAAGCCGGAAAAGAGAATGAGTTCGTCAGATTCAAACCCATCCCCATGAATATGGAATATCGGAGTGATATGCAGGAACATCTTGATCTTAAGTTAATCTCAGCAGGTGTTTCTCTATATAACAATCTGGGATTTCTTGTTCGGAATCATGGAGAAGTTAAACTAGGAAAACCAAGATTGACGATCAACTATAAAGGGATCAACGATATCTTGGAGTTCGATGGATACTTTATTTCAATCAGAAAACATTTGAAAAATAGCATCAAGAATGCCAAAGTGTTTTCTAAGTTCGATTGTAAGTCTGGATTCTACCAAATTAAGATGGAGGAAGCTAGCAGAAAGTTCACAGCATTCTTCACACCACAAAGACACTATATCCGGAATGTTATGCTAATGGGATTTGCAAATGCTCCTCAGAATATCAAAGGAAGATGGCATGTTCTTGTATATTGATGACATCCTCATTGCATCAAGAAACATGAAAGATCATCTTAAATATTTGGAAATCTTTTCAAAATGTTTACTACAAGGAAAGATTAGTGCTCTCCGAAAGGAAGGCAGTGATTGCTACAAGACAGATCGAGTTCATTGGAATTGAGATCGACGATTCTAGAATCATCTTGCAAAATCATATTGTTGAGAAAGTGCAAGGATATCCAGATGACCTCAAGGATTTAAAGCAACTTCAGAGTTTTCTTGGAGGATGTTCATCAATAACCTAGCAAGCCACAGGAAGGTGTTTAGTCCACTACTCAAAAAAGATGTTAAGTTTGAGTGGAATGAAGATCACAGACAAGCTGTTAAACAGCTTAAAGAAGTTTTCAAGAAACTACCAAAGCTTGTAATTCCAAACGACGAGGATGAACTGATATTACATACAGATGACATTGATCATTGGTGGGCTGCAATTCTTATGAGGGACACACCAGATCGATAATTGTCATGCAGATATTGCAGCTGTCTATTTGACAGCATCTAACTTATCAGATGACACATCAACCAGAAGGCGTTCTTTGCAATTCGAAAGGCTTTCAAAAAATGGCCATTATTTTTACTTGTGTAGGGCCTCGTTAAGCAAACTTATGATTAAGTAAATGGCATTTCTTTTATTTAACATGATTAAGATAATACTGATACTGATCAAGGTTATTACTATGTTTAACTATTACATTATTCTCATACATGGCATAATTTACATAATTTACATGTCATAATGTCCTAGTCAGTTCTCCCCTCAATAAATATCTCGCCTAGCAACAGAAGGTAGACTCACAATTCCGGTCTCCCCCGTCTATGAGTCCCTGCAGAAACAACCACACACCATGAGTATATATATCATAACCACAATCCAACATCATATGAAATGCATAAATACTAGACAAATGTTTTCCTGTATTTCATGCATTACAAGACTCCTCTTTGGTTGTTCCTATACAAGCATCAATATCACAATATACAAATATGTCATGACATGTTTCACTCATCATCATGTTATAACGGGACATATATGATATTGCTTTCCCACTCAATATGTCAGTGGCTCAGTGTTAGTTCCGGACCTTATCGATGAGATTTTAAAGATGACAAAACATTTCAGACCGGATCGATAGAAATCAGATTGACCAGATCGATCGGACAAAACAGAGCAAGATGACAGAACATTTCAGACCGGATCGATGGAAATCAGGCATACCAGATCGATCGCACAAAACAGAGCAAGCTGATAAAGAATATCACATATCAGACCGGATCGATGGATTCCAGACTGACTAGATCGATACTTCAGATCGATCTCAACCTTTATCAGATCAGAGCAGTCAAAGATACATAAAGGATGGCTTCTCAGTCCGAACCATTAACGGTTATTTATTGTAGCATTTAATGCTGTAATTAATGCTACAAAGGATCAAAAATTGAAGATTGCCATTAAAGGTAAGAAGACAAAGAAGAGCTTACCTGACAGTCGCCGAAAGCATACACCAGAACGGCAAGTGTCCTGAAGAAGAAGACTGTAGCTTTCTCAGAGTTTAAAAAGAGTCAAAGTTGCACATTAAGGGAAACAATGCCGTTGCTACCCTCAACTATAAAAGGATGCAACAAAAGGAAGACATGGACACTTGATTCCAACTCACGCTGATCAATTGAAAAACACACAAGAAAGCAACTGCACACGCTTACAAAGTTCAGAAGCTCTCGAGCTGAAGTTATTTATTTAAGCGCGATTACTTTGTAACATTTGATCATTGTAGGATCACTGTGCGCATTGTGTATTGAAAAATAGAAGTGAGCAACTTATTGTAACTGTCAGACAGAGTGTGTCTGAGCAGGTTGAGTGACTAGGAGTTTCAGACTGGTAGTGAGGTAAATCCAGCCTGAATCGGGTTTGTACAACAGGATTGTATAAATCAAAGTCTTCTAGTATAAACCTTCCTTAATTGGAAGAAGGGGAGACGTAGAAGGATTACACCACCTTCGAACTTCCAGAAACATATCCTGTGTTTTATCCTTCTGCACTTAGCCATCGAGCCGTTCTTACTTTTACAAGAGCAGACCGTTTCCGCACTTACCTTTTTAGTGGTCTGTTCTGTTCAAAGTGTTGATTAAGTAACAGATTTCTTTCACTAAATCCGAAAGAATTCACAAGGGATAAATTTTATAAGGAGTGTTCATTCACCCCCCCCCCCCCCCCCCTCTAAACACTCCGGACCGATCCTAACACTCAGCCTTCACATCTTCATATTAGCAGCACATATCATATTTCCGTCCTCATACGTTATAACAGTCATATCTCATGCCTCAAGAGCATCGTGTCCCACAGCACCAATCTCATGTCTCAACAGCATCGTGCCTCACAGCACCAATCATATGCCTCAACAGCATAATCTCAACAATATATATGTATCCATCATCACATGTGTATAACATAAATGTATCATCAATACTCGTACGTCAACAGGCACCTGTTGTCGTTTCCAAAAATTAGAAAAGTATGAGTTATTTGTTACACTTCTCTTTGACCTGTTCCCTAATATGGTGTTACATGAATATCGACAATTCAATATTATAATAGGCCTCATTATCAAATTTCCAAGAAAATATTAATTTTTCAATAGTTTGTTTCCCGCCATCGATCGCCACTCAACACGCGATCGATCGCCAAAATATGAAAAATTGAAGTAAAGTTTTTGGCATCAGCGATGATCTCTAAGTCTTACATGATCGATCTCCAGGCCAGGGATCGATCGCCACATGGCTCGGAATCGATCGCCTGACTATTAAAAATTCAAAACATGATGATTTTCAAGATGATCTTCCTAGTTTCATTTCTACACTTCAAATCACACCACCAAAACTTGATAAAATTACTACCAAAATATCAGATGTACTTCTTTTCTTCATAAATCAAGATTATTCCTTCTAATTCATCTATACCAATTCAATAGAGATCAGATGAACTTTTATCATGTTCACATGTGTAACTACCAAGCATACACATCGTATTCTAAGGAAACCTCACCACAAAGCTTTGAGTTCACTTCACACAAATTTATATCTTGATTTCCAAGCTTAAATCCAAGAAAAGAAGCAAGAACAAACAAGGGTTTGAGAAGAGTGTTGGTAGAGATTTCTAGGTGTGTTTGGGTATATTGTGTGAGTTTAAATCTGATTGTTACTATATATACCTAATAACACCACATATAACATAAACTTATGTAGTTTATCATGTAATAAAGGCATGCCTTCCATGTAGCATTACTACTAAACCATGTACACACAACAAGTCCATGTATTTGTTCTCAACTAGCTCATTTCCCTTGTCATGCATAAAATGAACATCAGGTACTACCATTATTCAGTTATTCATAAGTTCTCACATACTCGATCAAATCCAAACCCTAGTCCTGATCATATTGTAGTTAACTCCTAATTACACAATCAACCATTCATAATATATTTCTAGGCATTAAGTTTATTCCCTACTTAATGAATTACATCCTCGAATTTAACTACATATGTCCCAACATTGCAATAAGAAGTAAATCATATACTTACCAACATTGCAATAAGACTATAAAATAAACATACCAGAAAATAATTCAGGATATTGTCGTCTCATATGCTGCTACGTCTCCCACGTCGTCTTCTCGACACCCCGCTTGTCCCATTGAATCTTTAGCATCTGTATCACTTCGTTTCAAAGTTTACGTTCCATTCGATCCAAGATTCTAATCGGACATTCTAGATACGAGACATCTAGATCTAACTGTATCTCGGAAGGCTACAAGACATGTGAGGGATCTTGCTCATATTCCTCAACATTGACACATGAAACACATCATGAATACTATTCAAGGATGGTGGTATTGCTAATCGGTATGCCAACTTACCAACACACTGCAATATCTCATATGGAGCATTATATCTGTGGGTCCTTGTTACTTAATCCATTATGTATCAATTAAGCATACATACGTGAGTCTGAATTAAGTAAAAACATGCATTGATTAAGAGTTTCTGACTAGTTAAGTTGTTACAAGGGTTATAAAAACCTAACCAACTATACATCACATGTACAAGCAACAACCTAATCCAAGATAACTCCTAGGCAGTGGTTCAGCTCGCAGCGAAAAATGACTCACATCCCGTCTTCCCACGTCTATGAGTCCCTACAGAAACATTCACACAACGTGAGTATAGATAACAACTATCTCAGTGCAATATCAAAACACAATATTAATGATAAAGCACAATAACAATCATCAAATGTGAATGCTCTGTATCATGCATCAACAAATGCAACTATGTCATGACATGTCTCATCACACATCCTATTATCATGAGACTAATATGATATGTCTATTTCCGCTCAATATGTCAGTGGAACCGCCTCACATCTTCATATTAGCAACACATATCATAGTACCGTCCTCACATGATAATAGCTAGAGCATATACCCAAAAACCGGTGTATATCTCTCATACCAAGTATATGTAGCATACCCGAGCATATACCCAAACCAGGCGTATACCTCTAATGCTAACGTATATGTAGCATACCCGAGCATATACCCAAACCAGGCGTATACCTCTAATGCTAAAGCATATACCTCATCCATCTCAAACACATGATATCCATGAATGTACATGCATATCATACTACAAATCATATGATACCAACACAACACAATTCATATGATATCAATCTCATAACATCATCACACAATATCTATACTCCGTACGTCAACACGTACCTGTTCTGCGACAAAAACGATATAATTTAGACGTCAATGTCTAACCGCCTCGTTGCCCCGTCCCCTGTGATGATGCTACAACAATACCAACAATATATCATGTTATCATAGGCATTAAAATCAAATTCTACAAAATATAACATTTTAAATCTACCAATCGATCGTTTACTCTAGCGATTCCATCATTTTATACTTTCAAATGATTACTTTAACCTCATAGCAATTCATATACAAGAATTACTTCACATGCTTCAAAGTTGATATAAGCACATATATCCATCAATTTATACTACCTTCCTTACCAATTTATGCACTTCCTTGTTGTTCTTGCAAGTCCAACTCCAAAATCAACTCAAGGAGAATGAGAGAGTGTGTGTAGAGATTACTAGGTGAGTTGAGGTGAGGTATGTGTTGAACAATCTGATTTTAGTTATATCTTGTCACCTCCACATGCACCCCAAATGCAAATACACATTCTCCCCAAATTCATGTTAAATGCAAGACATATTAAGATTCAACTAGGTGATGCATTTCAAGTCTCTTTTTCCACTATCACATAAAAATGTTAAGTCCCTCTAATCACATGTTCATGTTCTTAACTCACTCTCTTTGAAATCTCATATCTATATGAGATTTCATTCATTCGTAACATTAGTCGTGCTCGGTTCAACCCGAATCCGAGTCCACATCGTACTGTAATTAATCATAATTACACCATAAGCATATTAACCAAAATTAATCATATTAACGGTATAATCATATGACACGTGTATAAAGCAACTCGAGGCATTACAATTCTCCCCTACTTATTGAATTTCGTCCTCGAAATTCCATATTCATAATATGAATCTCATATATCATATGAATCTCATACAGAAAGCCATAAGCTTTCAACCCTACTAGCAACACTACAAGGAATAACAACATAGTGGCAAATAAGCTTTGCACAAATATGCATTATAAATGCAACATTATTTGCCGGAACAAATAATCAAAAATAAATCTGCTACATACTCAACATGCTCAACTAGCAGATACTTACCAGACCAGCAGTATAAGAAACCAAAAGAAAACATACCAGACATTGCACTTTGGATTCTACTGCATACTCATGTTCTCGCATAACAGTTTGTTACCATTCGCTTTTGTCCACGTAGCCATATGCTCACAACACTCTACACCAGCCGGGCATAGATAGTATGTATGCATCGTTGTAATACCATCAACAGATAAACATTTCACTAGTATCAGTGAACACTCAAGAAATCATGTCCGGATGTTGGCACATATACATATCCTGTTATACACAACAGCATCCATCAAATTGACTTGATCTCATACAACTCATTGTACCGGTGGGTTCCCTTAACCAAGTCACTGCCCACTCCCATTCCTGCTGGATGCATACAAATGATCCCAATGGAGCATATGTTCGTCTAATGTCTAATACATCCGTCCCTCCTTGGATAACTAGTCACCATATAGTAATACAGTCAATGGTTCAAATCCTGGTATTACACCTTTTCCATACACATTATGCCACACTTTAGAAACACAGCAACACACATACCCGCGTTGTGTATTGTATAACGGTCTAGAATGTTTCCATTCATCTGTACTCTTGTGTAAGCCTACGCAGAATATCGAGATCAGCAAGATACTCTAAACCAAGTACCTCGGTCCTTGTCACATTCAGATTCTACACATCCAAATGTGCACAGAGCCATCTCTGCTCTAACATTTCACAAAGTTGTATTATAGTATGTAATTACACAATGTGATAGATACAACATATCCATCTATCATTTGCATACTAATCTCCCACGCCAGACTTCTCAGTCTAGATTAAACACTGGACACGAACTTGACCAAACCACAAGAAGCAATCCACATCACACTCATATGTCATCAATGCATATTGTACACCAAAGCCATGTACAATACATATGTCCATATGATTATATGGTTATCTCACCCAATGACTATGTTCTCATAGTATCTATCCACACCATTTGCGTGGTTCAATATTCCCTATCCTGACCCCTGTACCGGAAATGTCATTCTTTGTATCAACTGTTCCCCCAAGACTACCATCTTGAGTATGACAAGCTTTTACAACGATTCATTACTTTCTATTCACTTCTCCCTGTAATGATCAACACAAAATATCATGTAGCAGTGGAAACCAACACGTTTTCCAACCGATACGTTTTCCACGCATGTGCAATTCACTTGCTCCATGGATTACGCCAACAAGTCCCACACATCACAGGTACCTGATAACCCATTTCGTTCAGCTTCAAGAACATATCCATACGGATTATCATATCACCCGGATAGATCATACAATCGAAGATATCACCCGACTATATCACATGATCGAATATATCACTCAGATATATCACATGATCTCATATAGTACATAATCGAAACCAACAGTTGTCTACCTCGCCATATTCATTGAATCTTTCTTTATTGGAATGCATTCCTGATAAACACGACTGCTCCCAGCAAATCGTTATCACCTCTGGTTCATGAAGGAATAGCCAATCCAACAATACATGGAAGGTAACAAATTCCAACTCAACTGCAATCACACAATCCACACACTATTGTTGACATGAATGACAATCAAATTACCATATCACTCATGGTCATTCTGGCCTTATGACTCTACAATCGGACCCAAAAGAATTGCCATATCATATAGCATTGCCAATGATACCTTCACAATACTGTAATCGTATTATGATACTAGTACACCTTCCGTGTACAATCAAAGGATATCATATCAAAATACTCAAGTACAACCATATAGCAAAAATACCATTCACCATCTGGTATATGTCAAATCAGTCTCATATTGGTCGTACCACTATAACATGACACAAACTTCACTGCCATACACATATGTGTACGAACAAGCTCAAGAGATAATTCATTTCATGGACAAATCAAGTCCCATCACACTATCTCATACGTGTGAGCTTCTTCAACCTTCTCATAACCATCTGCTATTAATCAACCATCTTATGGTTTAGAATACCAACCATACTGTTTCCTCATGAAATATATTCACAGACTGTCCATCAATAGAGATCAACCCAACATCTATCGAGCACAAAATGCAAACCAATCAACTATGCAAACCAATCGCATGACGAGGTCGGCATATCACAATCACGATCCCATCAGTCATACATCTCCCGTCCTGACTGAAGAATATATGAATTTCATGTCAAACGCATAGTACAATCACAACACAACGGAAACTCTGATTGCATCAGTACTACAGTCGTAGTGTACAAGCAATCGACGGAAACTCAAACTTTCTTATCAATCTGGATAACTTGGACATTCAACATCAGACTTGTGAACCATACATCATAGCCACCAAGCTATGCTATCATACAATAGTTCACACTCAATGCTTACCGGATACTCACATTGCCAATCAATCTCTGTTGGTCTCACATTGCCAACCACTCTCTGTTGGTCTCACGTGTACAGATCAATATTGTCCTGCAATAATCCAGAATATGACAAGATGTCATACACAGTTCCACTAAAGAACCAATTTACGGATGTCTATCATGACGTCCTTTTCTATATCCAGAAGCCATACAAGCATCCAATGCTCTCAGCAACAACACAGATACCCACACTCTGTTCAAAGCAGACCAACCAATTTCAATCTCATAAATATAGTTCACAAACACTGAACTAGATGTTCATATACAACATCCCATACACAACTGTATGCACTTGAGGTATCTCGTGTCAATCAAAGACACCCATGGCTGCCACACATACCACATACATAGAGTCTCATACGGACAACCTTATAGCTCGGACGGAGTTCACATCAACATAATGATATCCATTCCCATATGTAATATACACTAACCAGATATAATACATGGCCACATAGCACCATGTATGTCCCAGTACAGCCATCACAAAGATCACATGTGCAGGCATCGCAGCAATCTTTGCCGGTGATCATTGCATCACTGCAATCTCCGCCGGTACTCATTTTCTTTCAATCTGAAAGACTTCCATGCTCAAATCCATATGATACAACAAGAACGAACACAAGAAGCTAATACACAGAAAGGATAAAACAATCCGTTAACCAGTCACCAAAACACGAGTGACTTAAACGACATAGGCTGATAACAGTCGAACAGTATAACTCACAGTTACTGCGGTTGTACCGCTCCATCAATAAGCCTCAGCGTCACTATCATTGAACTCTCCCAATTTATTGTTCCTTGTCAACTCCATGACAACAAACATAGAGTTCAACACACACATACACACCGGAGGACCATACCCAGATGATACCCTGACAAGATAATCATCACCACGGTGATCTCACAAATCACCAATTACCGCTGTGGAATACAATAAAAAGAATACTATTATTGTACAAGAATCTCACATTCGCTACAAGTACCATCTGAGTACCACAAGTAACCCATGCCTGCATCATCTCCCAATGTAAACACGCTGCGTAAGCCATACCATCCACAGATCAAGAGCAAAGTATTACATTCTCATTCAGGCCATACATCTCGAACTGACAATGCAACCACAGATTGCAATATCAAGAATTGCCCCTGAACTAGGTACAGTGATCAATAACCTGTATCTTCACTTCCATTCACACATCATATGTCAGCGGCCAGTCCATCATTAGGTCTGATACAATCTCATGCAGACTGACTTTGCACATGGAGTTGATACCAAGCTTTGCTTTTCACGCTCCAACCAATGTACAACTTACTTCTCCGATTCGGTATCGACCTACATACCATTACCACGGAATCAGTGGAATAGTTCCCGCGAAACATATCATGTTTCCCCTGCCAAATGATAGTACAGAAACCCGGTATACCAATCACGGGTACACCCACAACATCAGTTATGCCACGAATAAGGATTCATACCAAGTCATACTAGCATCCTGCAAAACAAGGGTTACCAATATCAGATACAAATACAAAGCATGTTCCCAGACACTATATCATAAGTATCACATGCCTTTAAGTGATTAGGTAACTCCCTAACTCACTTCATTTACCCTTGTTCATCCCGTTCTCGAACCACTGCTCTGATACTACTAATGTGGGGTCCTCGTTACTTAATCCATTATGTATCAATTAAGCATACATACGTGAGTCTGAATTAAGTAAAAACATGCACCGATTAAGAGTTTCTGACTAGTTAAGTTGTTACAAGGGTTATAAAAACCTAACCAACTATACATCACATGTACAAGCAACAACCTAATCCAAGATAACTCATAGGCAGTGGTTCAGCTCGCAGCGGAAAATGACTCACATCCCGTCTTCCCACGTCTATGAGTCCCTACAGAAACATTCACACAATGTGAGTATAGATAACAACTATCTCAGTGCAATATCAAAACACAATATTAATGATAAAGCACAATAACAATCATCAAATGTGAATGCTATGTATCATGCATCAACAAATGCAACTATGTCATGACATGTCTCATCACACATCCTATTATCACGAGACTAATATGATATGTCTATTTCCGCTCAATATGTCAGTGGAATCGCCTCACATCTTCATATTAGCAACACATATCATAGTACCGTCCTCACATGATAATAGCTAGAGCATATACCCAAAAACCGGCGTACATCTCTCATACCAAGTATATGTAGCATACCCGAGCATATACCCAAATCAGGCGTATACCTCTAATGCTAACGTATATGTAGCATACCCGAGCATATACCCAAACCAGGCGTATACCTCTAATGCTAAAGTATATACCTCATCCATCTCAAACACATGATATCCATGAATGTACATGCATTTCATACTACAAATCATATGATACCAACACAACACAATTCATATGATATCAATCTCATAACATCATCACACAGTATCTATACTCCGTACGTCAACACGTACCTGTTCTGCGACAAAAACGATATAATTTAGACGTCAATGTCTAACCGCCTCGTTGCCCCGTCCCCTGTGATGATGCTACAACAATACCAACAATATATCATGTTATCATAGGCATTAAAATCAAATTCTACAAAATATAACATTTTAAATCTACCGATCGATCGGTTACTCTAGCGATCGATCGGTCCAAACAGACAATCCTAGAGATCGGTCGGTCGGAAACTAGCGATCGATCGCTCAAGAATCTGAATTTCTCAAAAATGCTACGGCATTTCACCGATCGATCGGTCGCTTTCAGCGATCGATCGGTACATGAACCGCCTTACTTTCCCCTATTTCACCGATCGATCGGTACGATCCTAGCGATCGATCGGTCGACAACAGAATTTTTAAACAATGGCGATTTTCAAGCATATCTTCATGGTTCTTCTCATACACCTTAATTCATACCCTAACAACTTGAACATTAGATAAACTAGCATTATGTACACAACTTTCCATCATTTTATACTTTCAAATGATTACTTTAACCTCATAGCAATTCATATACAAGAATTACTTCACATGCTTCAAAGTTGATATACTAAGCACATATATCCATCAATTTATACTAAAGCATGGCAATTCTACCTTCCTTACCAATTTATGCACTTCCTTGTTGTTCTTGCAAGTCCAACTCCAAAATCAACTCAAGGAGAATGAGAGAGTGTGTGTAGAGATTACTAGGTGAGTTGAGGTGAGGTATGTGTTGAACAATCTGATTTTAGTTATATCTTGTCACCTCCACATGCAACACAAATGCAAATACACATTCTCCCCAAATTCATGTTAAATGCAAGACATAGTCTCTTTTTCCACTATCACATAAAAATGTTAAGTCCATCTATCACATGTTCATGTTCTTAACTCACTCTCTTTGAAATCTCATATCTATATGAGATTTCATTCATTCGTAACATTAGTCGTGCTCGATTCAGCCCGAATCCGAGTCCACATCGTACTGTAATTAATCATAATTACACCATAAGCATATTAACAGAAATTAATCATATTAACGGTATAATCATATGACACATGTATAAAGCAACTCGGGGAATTACAATATCTGGGTGACAACTTTCCTTTTATAACAACACCTTTAACAAGCAATATTTTCAAGAATACTTTTTCACCACATTGAAATTCAAGAGGCCTACGCTATTTATTTGCATAGGCAGCCTGTCTATCATGCGTTCTGTCTAATCACTTGCACTTTTCTTCCATTTCTCGTATCATATCTGGTCTACTGACACTGACTTTATCTAAATCATCCCAATAAAAGGTGATTTACATCGTCTCCTATACAGAGCTTCAAATGGTGCCATCTGTATGCTAGCTTGACAGCTATTATTATACGAGAATTCTACTAGTGGTAATGAATCTTGTCATGATTGATCAAACTCTAAAATGCAAGTCGTAGCATATCCTCAAGCGTCTGTATCGTACTATGTCAGAGGATGATATGATGTACTCAATCTCACCTCAGTTCCCATAGCTGATTGTAATCTTCCCAAAAATAAGAACTGAACCTCGGCTCTCGATTAGAAATAATGGAACTGGAATGCAATGTAATCGAACAACATTTTGAAGATATAATTGAGCCATCTTTAGATGTGTTAACGCCATATTATAAAGTATGAAATGAGCCACTTTGGTTAGTCTGCCAGTCACTGCCCAAATGGCAACGAATCCAGAAGGAGTTCTTGGCAAATGGGAAACAAAATCCATAGTAACATGTTCTCATTTCCACATTGGAATGTCTAAATTCTTTAATTTACCTCCTGATCTTTGTCTTTCGGCTTTCACCTGGTGACAGACCAAAAATTTCTTTACAAACTCGATCACATCTCGCTTCATCATTTTCCACCAGAATTGTGTACACAAATCCTTATACATTTTTTCCCGGATGTATACTGTATTGACTACAATAAGCACGTCTCATCAGTTCTTGGCGTAGTCCAGAAGTAGCATGAACTACCCAACGATCATTCAATCGAAGCTACCATCAGAAACTATTCGAAAGTTGGATGGTATTCCTTCATTGCTCAATGTCTTCCATTTATGAATCTCAACATCTGTCTCCTCTGCCCCTCTAATATTATCAAAGATATCAGAATCTATCAATAACGTAAATACTCGTACTGGAGATGCTGACATATCAAAATCATATCCCAAAGAACAACAAGAAACCATCAATGTTGATAACTGACTTACATCATTTGCAGTATATCGAACTTTGCTACTCAAAGTATCAGCTGTCAAATTAGCTTAACCTGGATGGATCGATTTCACAATCATAATCCTTCAGAATGTCCATCCACCTCCTTTGCCTCATGTTCAACTCAACCTAAGTGAACAAAAACTTCAAGCTCTTATGATCTATTATATGGTAAAAGATGTACCATATAAATAATGTCGTCAAATCTTTAACGCAAAGATTTTAGCAGCCAACTCGGGATCATGCACTGGATATCTCATTTCATGTGGCTTCAACTGTCTCGATGCATATGCTATCACATGTTTGTCTTGCATCAACACACAACCTAATCCATTCAATGAGGCATCAGTATACAGGGTAAACTTTCCATGTTATGAAGGAATGACCAACACCGGAGCAGATGTCAATCGTTGTTTCAATTCTTGAAAACTTTGTCACATGCCTCTGACCATATAAATGGTGTCTCCTTGTGTGTCAGTTGCATTATTGGTATAGCAATCTTATAAATCCTTCCACAAACCGTCTGTATTACCCTGCTAAACCCAAGAAACTACGGATCTCTGGCACAGAAGTAGGCGTTGACCATTCAATACTGCATCTATCTTCTTTGGATCTACAGTATACCTTCTTTGGAAATCACATGTCCCAAGAACACTACACTGTTAACCAAAACTCACACTTGCTGAGTTTGGCATACAGTTGGTTATTCCTCAAAATTTGCAACACAGTACGTAAATGTAATACATGGTCGGCCTCACTCCTAGAATAGATCAGTATATCATCAATAAATACAATCACAAACTGATCAAGGTAAGTATGAATACCTTATTTATCAAACTCATGAAGACAGCGGATCATTAGTTACTCCAAATGGCATCACCAAGAACTCATAATGCTCGTATCAAGTTCTAAATGATGTCTTCTGTATGTCCTCCTCCCTAACTCGTATTTGATGATAACCTGATCTCAAATCGATCTTAGAATATATCATAGATCCCTACAACTGATCAAATAAATCATCAATACGTGGGAGGGGATAGTTATTCTTAATTGTTACATTGTTCAAATGTCGATAATCAATGCACAATCGCATTGATTCATCCTTTTTATTCACAAACAGAACTGGAGCACCCCAAGGCGATACACTAGGGCGTATGTATCCCTTATCAAGTAAATCTTGCAATTGGATCTTTAGCTCCTTCAGTTCCGTTGGTGCCATTCGATACATCGCTCGAGATATAGGAGCAACTCCCGGTAACAATTCAATTTCAAATTCAACCTCACGACTTGGAGGAAAACCCGGAATTTCATCTGAAAACACACCACAAACTCTACAACTATCGGTATGTCTGTTATTCTCACCTCCACTTTATTTTTAGATACATCAATAGCATATATGATATACTCCACATATCCACGTTCTAACAAACATGACATTTTCATAGCAGATATCAATGGAATCCTCGAACGAGATCCCTATCCGTAAAAGATCCACTGACTTCCCTGTTCAGGTCGGAAACGAACTGTTTTCTAAACACAATCAGCAGTAGTCCTATATCTATTCAATACATCCATACCAACAATACAATCGAAATCCTCCATGTCCAGCACAATTAAATATGTTTGCAATATATTCTCCTCAGCATAAATAGGACATTCATAAATAACATGATCAGCTATAACATTCTTTCCCGTGGGTGTCGAGACATAAAGAGGAATCAAAAGTGAGGACGAGTGTATATGATACTTCTCAACAAATTCTTTCACCATAAATGAACGAGAAGCACCAGTATCAATCAATATTACAGTAGGATAAGTAAATAGGAGCTGCCTCTTCTTGTTTCTTGTTCAGTGCATACACTTGAACTTGGGTTGTCTTGTTGTTTGTCCCCCAACCACACGAGGCATAAACTATGGTCTCTATTGTACTGTGTTCTCCGACATATATCTTCTATTCGGTGGATCTCTAGTATGAGGACAATCCCTCACAATGTGGCCTGTCATACCACATCCAAAACAGATCGGACCATCTTTATGCGAATAATCTCTCCTAAAATGTGGTCCTCCACAATTATAACATTTCAGTCCCCTCGTACTGCTTCTCTGCGATTGTCCTTTATTGAATCGTTCACCGCTTCTATGATTATCAAATCTCTAACCACCGAACCTCGAGGTTGATGCCTCTCCTCTTGGTTTAAATTGCTCCCCTATAGGTTTCATGTTGTCTGAAGTAGGTTTCTGGGATCGACCAACATCTCGACGACCTTGTTCCTGGGGAGAATTCATGAGACCTTTCATTTCGTTCTTCTTTCTCCTCTCTGTAGCCTTAGCATGAAAATATGCAGTATTTCTGTCACCCTCTCTAAATCACTGAAATTATCTTCTCTCTTTCCATCTAAGATCTTCCCTGTCCAACTGCTCGTATAAGCTCCAATTCCAATCTCCGCCATCTCTGCTCTTGTCAAGACATCTTCAAATGACACAAGGTTATGTGAAATAACACTATCAAAAAACTCATGCCTTAATCGCTTTAAGAAATGTCTAATTCGGGCCTTGGTATTAGCAGCAATGTGTGGCACATTCGCAGTAGGGACGAGTACTGTAAAGCATAGTTTGCTACCTTCATATTACCTTGTTTCAAACTGTAAACTCATCATCCTTTAACTGTCTAGCTGCAACAGAGAAATAATGGTCCAGAAATGATTTCTGAATATCTCCCAATCTACCAGCTGCCCATGAGCTCTCACTTCAATCGCTGTTTCTTTCAACCACATCATCCCTTTCTTTGCCAGCTGAAATTCAGCTAATCTTAACCAAGCTGACTTTGCACATGGGGCTGGCACAAAGATCTATTCAATATGCTCTAACAACTTCTCATCTTGCTCACCAAATTCTGTCCCTTAAATTCTAGGTGGCTGATAACTCGAAAACTGAGTCAAACTCAATTCACCTGGTAGCGACACATGTTCCACTGGCCCTTGACCTATTGGTGGTGGTGTCAAAAGAACCAAACCAATACTAGAATTAACACTCATAGCATCCCCGACTTCTTCTTGGGGATTCACAGGTATTCTAGCTGTCATGCTGCAATTCAAGGGTTAACAATAATACTCAAACACATAAAGCATGTTAGTATAACGCAGTATACTGCATCACATGCATAAACATGCTTCTCAGTGAATACTCATCTCACTAATTCACTTCATCTACCCTTTGTTCAACCCCGGACATCTAAATCATTGCTCTGATACCACTAATGTAGGGCATCGCTACCTTAATCCTCAAGCAAACTTATGATTAAGTAAATGGCATTTCTTTTACTTAACAGGATTAAGATAATACTGATACCGATCAAGGTAATACTATGTTTAACTATTACATAATTCTCAATAATGACATAATTTACATCATTTACATGTCATAATTTCCTAGTGAGTTCTCCCCTCAATCAGTATCTCGTCTAGCAGCAGAAGGTAGACTCACAATCCCGGCCTCCCCCGTTTATGAGTCCTTACAGAAACAACCACACACCATGAGTATATATATCATAACCACAATCCAACATCATTTGAAATGCATAAATACTATACACAAGTTTTCTTGTATTTCATGATTACAAGACTCATATTTGGTTGTTCATGTACAAGCATCAATATACAATATACAAATATGACGTGACGTGTCTCACTCATCATCCTGTTATAACGGGACATATATGATATTGCTTTCCAGCTCAAAATGTCAGTGGCTCAGCCTTCACATCTTCATATTAGCAGCACATATCATATTTCCGTCATCACACGTTATAACAGTCATATCTCATGCCTCAACAGCATCGTGCCCCACAACACCAATCTAATGTCTCAATAGCATCGTGCCTCACAGCACCAATCATATGTCTCAACAACATAATCTCAACAATATATATATATCCATCCATCATCACATATGTATAACATAAATGTATCATTAATACTCGTACGTCAACACGTACCTGTTGTCGTTTCCAAAATTAGAAAAATAGGAGTTATTTGTTACCCTCCTCTTTGACCCGATCCATGAGATTGTGCTACATGAATATCAACAACTCAATGTTATAATAGGCCTCATTATCAAAATTCCAAGAAAATATTAATTTTCAATAATTTGTCTCACGCGATCGATTGCCACTCAACACGCGATCGATGGCCAAAACATGAAAAATTGAAGTAAAGTTTATGTCCATCAGCGATCGATCTCTAAGTCTTACGCGATCGATCTCAAAGCCAGTGATCGATCGGTTGCATTATAGCGATCGATCGCTACAAGCTTAAACGGTCTTAAAATTTCCCCTGTCTCAACGATCGATCGTCACATGGCTCGCGATCGATCGCCCGACTCTGAAAAATTCAAAACATGACGATTTTCAAGCTTATTTCCTAGTTTCATTTCTACACTTCAAATCACACCACCAAAACTTGATAAAATCACTACCAAAACATCATATGTACTTCTATTCTTCATAAATCAATATTATTCCTTCTAATTCAATCTATACCAATTCAATAGAGATCAAATGAACTTTTATCATGTTCACATGTGTAACTACCAAGCATACACATCATATGCTAAGGAAACCTTACCACAAAGCTTTGAGTTCACTTCACACAAATTTAAATCTTAATTTCCAAGCTTAAATCCAAGAAAAGAAGCAAGAACAAGCAAGGGTTTGAGGAGAGTGTTGGTAGAGATTTCTAGGTGTGTTTGAGTGTATTGTGTGAGTTTAAATCTGATTGTTACTATATATACCTAGTAACACCACATACAACATAATTCCATGTAGTTTATCATGTAATAAAGCCATGCCTTTCATGTAGCACTACTACTAAACCATGTACATACAACTTCATGTTACACAACAAGTCCATGCCTTTGTTTCTCAACTAGCTCATTTCCCTTATCATGCATGAAATGAACATCATGTACTACCATGGTTCAATTATTGCTATGTTCTCCCATACTCGATCCGAACCCGAGTCCTGGTCATATTGTAACTAACTCCTAATTACACAATCAACCATTCATAATCATGCATAATATATTTCTAGGCATTACAACTTGCAAAGAAGTTTATCTTGAAAATAGATAATACTAGTATTTCTTAACACGAGTGGAGGGACACATTGCTAGCGATACCCTCAAACGAGTTAGGAATCTCAGGGAAAACCTAGAGATCCTTGAACAAGATTTTGGGACTCTTTGTCTCAACCTGAGGTCGCAGGATGACTACACAGGCAGATCGGGACCAAGCTTCCGGTCATATACGGGTTTGTCTTCAGGCCCAAGAAAGATTGTTCGAAGTCTTGAAGGGGCCTATCCTCCAGGCCGCATCTCCAATGGTGAAAAAATGAGTATTTAGAGAACGTGGCTCATCTAACCCGGAGGCAAGGGATTCACATTGTTGGGATATGCCCTAAGACAAATCATTAGATGATTGTGTATGACATTCAATGTATTATGGTTTTATTAATGGCAGTTCATTATTATATATTATTCGAATATCTGTGTAATATGAATTGCTATATAAGTTAATGTCCTTAGAATAATATTGTATTGTTCTTAAAGATTGTCCCTAGTCAAGTATTATCATGAATTGGGATAATGATAATGCATTGAGACTAGTATGTTTTGATTGATGATTTGTTCATGGATTTGAGATATCGAATCAACACATGGGTACATGTTAGAGAACAATGTACTGGACAGACCCACCATGAGAATGCTACATGGATAGTTATATGAGTGTCATAAGCAATTCTCATAGTGATAATAGTGTATGTAAACCTTACGACTTGAGATCATCTGAGATCCCAACATAAGGAGTTATGTATCTTGATATTGTCAAACGTTACCTGTAACAGGGTAAACTATAAAGACAACTATTGGATACACTACCAATTATGTAGAGGGATGTTGATTGATCGAGATAGGATTTGTCCTTCCTATATAACTGGAGAAGTGTTTGGGCCCTTGATCAAGTGAGACTAAAATGCATGGCCATGCTCGAATAAGTCGATATGTGATATCGAGCTTATTCGTTTATTCTAGTTCTACTTGGGGATCAAGAAATAAAAGATTGAATATACGAGTATGACTATTCCATGACTCGTGTTCAATCTAAACACATTGGACAAAAGGACTAAGTTACATGGTTAATATTATCACAGTCCATAGGTTACGTCGAGTCAATGACATTCTTGTAATTTGGGTAGCCTTGATGTGTTGCTAGATACCGCTCATTGCTTGTGACATAAAATTAGATTTTATGTCACTGCCAACATTGCAAGATCCTATCGGGTCGCACAAAAGATTAAATCAATAAAGGGAGATTAAGTTCATTGGATGAATTAATTTAATTAAGATGAGTCTTAATTATAACATATGTTTGCATTTAATTAAAATTTGTTTATGGGCCAAATAAGGCTTTTTGAAAGCCCTTAATTAAATCATATACTAGATGTATATTAGGCCATTAGAGGTAATGGAATGATTAAGAGTTAACATTCATAACCTAATATCCTTCAACCACATTTCGGCCGCCTCTAACCTAGAACCCACGGCCACCACCGCCGCCGCCAAGTTCGGATTTCGGCCGCCGTTTATAGGCTAGTGAACCATGTGTGGTTTTTGGTTTCGGTTGAAGAACAAGTCTAGCAACTCGTTCTTTAACATACCTTTCGATTTGATCGTGTGGATACCGTAGAGACAAAGGTGAAAATCTTTGTTCGTGACTCGTGGTTTAGCATCAAGGATTCGGCTTCAAACACGCTACAAGGGTATGATTCTATTAAATCTTGATATGATTACTTTGTATAGGTCCTTGGTAGGAATCCAGTTTTATTTTCCGATGTGTTTTGCTTGATCGGATTCCTAACAGTGGTATCAGAGCCGTGTACAAAGCTCATATTGGGAATATGTGATTACTTGTTTTTAATCATGTTTTTTTGAATCTCTTGCATGCTTTGAAAATTGTATGATTCATATATGATATGTGATAATCGATTTTGTGGAAATCACGCAATATTATATATGATATAATTGACGGATTGATGTATACGATACATACATGAGCAAAACCGAGCCATTGGCTAACTCTTGGCCACCGCATGCAAGCTAGGGTCTCGGACCCTTGGCTCGAGCATGAGCCGAGCCGCCGCACCATCTAGGGTTTCGAACCCTTTTGGCTCGATAAAGATCTCGGCTGCCGTATGATGGTTAAGTTTTTCGAACCATTTGGCTCGAGTAGGTCAAGCCGCCGCCGCACATGGCTAGGGTTTCAAACCCAAGTCTCGTGCATGGTTGGGCCGTGTGTTAGGCTAGGGTTTTCAAACCCTTGGTCCGTGACATGGCTGCAACCGTGGGCTTGCTAGGGTTAGCAAGTCCATGGCTTGAGACGCGCCAAGTATCCGTGGCATGTGATGTCCCGAGCGTACGATAATTTTCAAAAAAAAAATTTTTACAGTTTTAATTAGAATTAAATTTTAAAATGTTTAGAATTTAATTCATTAATTGTTATAGCATGTTTTATGTGTTGTTTGAGCATGGTGCATGGTTATAGCCCTATGACCTATTAGATAGGATTTTGTGAATGTTTGTTATTTATTACGGCCTGCGTGTCGTGCCTTCTCTATTTTTCCTAAATGTTATCCCTCCCCTATGTTCCCCTCGAATGTAACTCGATCTTCTCTATTTTTCCTAAATGTTATCCCTCCCCTATGTTCCCCTCGAATGTAACTCGATGAATACTCTATATCATGTAATTGTTATATAGTGTAGTTTATTTTGTTGATGGAGATCAATGAAGATGGACCAAGGTGCCGGGTTGAGGAGGCCATTCAAAAAAGGGAGCCAAAGAGGTGCTTGGAGAAGTTACCTTAGGTTGACCTTTTAGGATTTTCTCATTGGCTTGAGAAAATCTTTAGTATGGGCTATAACCATGTCACGTTTAATTTAAGTTGATGTTTGATGCATGTTTATCTTATAATGTTTATATTGATGATTGTTATACATATATGTAGATATGTATATGCGTATATGTACCAGACATATTTTTAATTATCAATAAAATAATGAGATCAATAAATCCCTCTAATAATATAAAGTTTTAGATGCCTTCCAAAATTAAAAGTACTCGTCAAGACTTCGATTGAACATGTGTGGGTTTGCCAAAGCAAAGCACCGTGACAATCTTGGTAAGGCGCGAAAGGATAAAAGTGATATCCATTTTACTTTAAATTGGGTCCAACTTAACTAGGTTATCTCAATAGGATTGGGAACCTAGAGGCATGGGGTTGGATAATAATTCATTAGATGAATTTAAACAAAGTGTTCTTCGTCCAACCATCCAAAAATTACATATGATATAATTGACAAAGTGTTGTCTACCTAAATAACCGAGTCTTGGGTGATTAGCCAAAGCTAACTCAGGATTAGGTTAAATATGGATCTTGGCCCACTAAGGTTTCGAGGGTTGATAATTTTAAACAAAATAGTGGGAGTGTCATTTAATATAAGACCTTATTAAATGATTAAAATCGTAAACTTATTTTGCATATTTATATTGTAGATATCCATGGCATCAAACAACGTAACTAGCACACTGTCATTGCGATCGGTCCTTGAGAAGGACAAACTGAATGGGACTAATTTCCTAGACTGGTATAGGAATTTGAGGATTGTCCTCAAACAAGAGAAAAAGCAATATGTCCTAAAGGAACCCTTACCTGCTGAGGAACCTCCTGTGACGGCCGCTAAATCCGATAAGGATGCTTACAAGAAGCATCAAAATGACGCACTTGATGTTGGTTTCCTTATGCTTGCCACCATGAACTCTGAGCTTCAGAAGCAACATGAGGAAATGGAGGCGTTCGATATGATCGAGCACTTAAAGCAACTCTACCAACAACAAGCAAGACATGAGAGGTATGACGTCTCTAAAGCGTTATTCCAGTGCAGGATGGTAGAATGAAGCCTTGTTGGAACTCATTTACTGAAGATGATTGGGTACATTGAGAATCTTGAGAAGATGGGTTTTCTATTGGACCAAGAGTTGGCCACTGACGTAATCTTGCAATCATTGCCTGATAGCTACAGTCAATTTGTCTTGAGTTACAATATGATCGAAATCGAAAAGACTCTACCACAGTTGCTTGGTATGCTGAGAACCTTTGAAGCTAACACCAAGAAACCTAAGCCCACTAATGTTCTTATTGTGAATAAGAGCAAAGGAAAGGCTAAAGCAAAGGGCTTTAAGAAGAACAAGAAAGTCTTTGTTAAATCTAAGCCTCAAGCTTCTGCACTCAAGCCAAAGGGAGGAGTGGCTAAGGAAGGGAACTGCTTCCATTGATGTGAGACCGGACATTGGAAGAGGAATTGCAAATTATATCTGGAAGATCTTAAGAAGACGAAGGGAAGTGTGACTTCCACTTCAGGTATTTTTGTTATAGAAGTCAATTTATCTACTTCTTCATCTTGGGTATTACATACTGGATGTGGATCTCACATTTGTGTAAATGTGCAGGATCTCAAAAGGAGTAGGACGTTGGCGAAAGGCGAAGTTGATCTCCGAGTTGGAAATGGAGCAAGAGTTGCTGCATTAGCTATATGAGATTACCATTTATCTTTGCCTTCTGGTTTATCATTGATTTTGAAAGACTGTTATTTTGTGCCGTCTATTACCAAAAACATTATTTCTATTTCTTGTTTGGACAAGTCTGGATTTTCATTTATTATGAAGGACAATTGTTGCTCCATTTATTTAAATGATATGTTTTATGCTAGTGCACAAATGATTAATGGTCTTTATGTATTAAATCTTGATATGCCTGTCTATAACATAAATACTAAAAGGATTAAGAATAATGATTCTAATCCAACTTATCTCTGGCATTGTCGCTTGGGCCATATAAACGAGAATCGCATATCAAAACTTCATAAGGATGAAGCATTAGATTCATTTGATTTTGAATCATATGAAACATGTGAATCTTGTTTCATGGGCAAGATGACTAAAGCCCCTTTCAAGGGACATGTTGCAAGGGCAAATGTTTTGTTAAGTCTCATACATAGTGATGTATGTGGACCAATAAGCACACAAGCTAGAGGCGATTTTCAATACTTCGTTACATTTACTGATGACTTCAGTAGATATGGGTATGTGTACCTAATGAAACATAAACATGAAACCTTTGAAAAGTTCAAAGATTTCAAGAATGAAGTACAAAACCAACTTGGCAAAAGTATCAAAATCCTTCGATCAGATCGAGGAGGAGAATACCTAAGCCAAGAGTTTCATGACTATCTAAAGGAGTGTGGGATAGTCCCACAACTCACACCTCCGTATACTCCACAATGGAATGGTGTATCCTAAAGGAGGAATCAAACTTTGTTGGACATGGTTCGATCAATGATGAGTCATGCAGATCTTCCGATTTCCTTTTGGGGATATGCTTTAGAAACAGCAATATTTATACTGAACCGTGTTCCATCTAAATCAGTTGAAAAGACACCATATGAGATATGGACTGGGAAACGTCCTAGTATGTCTTTTATTAAGATTTGGGGTTGTGAGGCTTACGTGAGACGTCACGCCTCCAATAAACTTGAACCCAAATCTGATAAGTGTTTATTTGTGGGGTATCCTAAGGAAACGAAAGGATACTATTTCTATTATCCCACCGAGAACAAAGTAGTTGTTGCTCGGACTGGTGTCTTTCTTGAAAGAGAATTTATTTCGAGAAGAACCAGTGGGAGACAAATAGAACTTAGTGAAGTTCAACCACAAGAAAACATTGAACATGATATTGAGATGGAAACAGAGCAGACACCACAAGTTGTTGTGGATGAAATGCCTACTCAAGAGACACAAGCCCAGCGTAGGTCTGTAAGAGAACACTGTGAGCCAGAGAGATATGGATTTCTTGTGACTCAACAAGGTGACTTACTACTTATTGATGAGGATGAGCCGTCATCTTATCAAGAAGCTATAATGGGCCCTGATTTTGAGAAATGGCAAGAGGCCATGAAATCTGAGATGGAATCCATGTATGCAACCAAGTATGGACTTTGGTTGACCCGCATGAAGGGGTAAGACCCATAGGGTGCAAATGGATTTTCAAGAAAAAGACCGACATGGATGGTAATGTACAAACCTTTAAAGGTCTACTGGTTGCTAAAGGTTTCAAATAAATTCATGGTATTGACTATGATGAAACATTTTCACCAGTTGACATGGTTATATCCATTAGGATCTTACTTGCAATAGCTGCATTTCATGATTATGAAATCTGGCAGATGGATGTCAAAACAGCTTTCCTTAATGGAAATTTACTTGAGGATGTGTACATGACACAGCCCAAGGGTTTTGTCGATCCAAAGGATGCTGGAAAGATATGCAAGCTACAACGATCCATTTATGGATTGAAGCAAGCTTCTCGGAGTTGGATCTTCGTTTTGATGATCCAGTCAAAGAGTTTGATTTCATAAAAAACGTAGATGAACCTTGTGTCTACAAGAAGGTCAGTGGGAGCATAATTATCTTCCTAATATTGTATGTAGATGACATACTTCTCATTGGGAATGATATCCCTGCCTTACAATCTGTAAAGATTTGGCTAGGAAATTGCTTTTCTATGAAAGACTTGGGTAAAGCCACCTATGTATTAGGTATCAAGATCTATAGAGATAGATCAAGAAGATTACTTGGGCTAAGTCAAAGTACATACATAGACAAAGTGCTAGAACGGTTTAGCATGCAAGAATCAAAGAAAGGATTCATGCCTATGACACATGGGATACATCTCTCGAAGGATCAGTGCCCTTCAACACCAGATGAGAGACAACGCATGAGTAAGATTCCATATGCGTCAGCTATTGGATCTATCATGTATGCCATGATATGTACTCGTCCCGATGTCTCGTATGCTCTGAGCATGACGAGCAGATATCAAGTTGATCTAGGTGAATGTCACTGGATTGCTGTCAAGAATATCCTGAAGTACTTGAGAAGAACTAAGGATACATTCTTGATTTATGGAGGTGAGGAAGAGCTCAATGTAATGGGTTACTGATGCAAGCTTCCAAACCGACAAAGATGATTTCCGATCGCAATCAGGATATGTGTTTTTCCTAAATGGAGGTGTTGTAAGCTGGAAGAGTTCAAAGCAAGAGACAGTAGCCGATTCTACAACTGAAGCTGAATACATTGCTGCCTCAGATGCAGCAAAGGAAGCTGTTTGGATCAAGAAGTTCATTTCTAAACTTGGGGTGATGCCTAGCATACTAGATCCGATTGAACTCTATTGTGACAACAATGGAGCCATCCCATTGGCTAAGGAACCTAGATCTCACCAAAGATCCAAGCACATACTTCGGCGCTTACATTTCATTCGAGAATTCTTTGAAAGAGGAGATGTAAAAATATGCAAAGTACCAACTGATGATAATGTTTCTGACCCACTGACGAAGCCACTGTCACAGTAGAAGCATGATCGACATACTAGATCTCTAGGCATTAAGTATATGTCTGATTGGTCTTAGTGCAAGTGGGAGATTTGTTGGGATATGCCCTAAGACAACTCATTAGATGATTGTTTATGACATACAATGTATTATGGTTTTATTAATGGCAATTCATTATTATATATTATTCGAATATCTCTGTAATATGAATTGATATATAAGTTAATGTCCTTAGAATAATATTGTATTGTTCTTAAAGATTGTCCCTAGTCAAGTATTATCATGAATCGGGATAATGATAATGCATTGAGACTAGTATGTTTTGATTGATGAATTGTTCATGGATATGAGATATCGAATCAACACATGGGTACATGTTAGAGAACAATGTACTGGGCAGACCCACCATAAGAATGCACATGGATAGTTATATGAGTGTGATAAGCAATTCTCAAAGTGATGATAGTGTATGTAATCCTTACGAATTGAGATCATCTGAGATCCCAACATAAGGAGTTATGTATCTTGATATTGTCAAACGTTACCCGTAACAGGGTAATTTATAAAGACAACAATTGGATACATTACGAATTATGTAGAGGGATGTTGATTGATCGAGATAGGATTTGTCCCTTCTATATAACAGGAGAAGTGTTTGGGCCCTTGATCAAGTGAGACTAAAATGCATGGCCATGCTCGAATAAGTCGATATGTGATATCGAGCTTATTCGTTTATTCTAGTTCTACTTGGGGATCAAGAAATAAAAGATTGAATATACGAGTATGACTATTCCATGATTCGTGTTCAATCTAAACACATTGGACAAAGGGAATAAGTTACATGGTTAATATTATCACAGTCCATAGGTTATGTCGAGTCAATGAAATTCTTGTAATTTGGGTAGCCTTGATGTGTTGCTAGATACCACTCATTGCTTGTGACATAAAATTAGATTTTATGTCACTGCCAACATTGCAAGATCCTATCGGGTCGCACAAAAGATTAAATCGATAAAGGGAGATTAAGTTCATTTGATGAATTAATTTAATTAAGATGAGTCTTAATTATAACATATGTGTCGATTTAATTAAAATTTGTTTATGGGCCAAATAAGGCTTTTTGAAAGCCCTTAATTAAATCATATACTAGATGTATATTAGGCCATTAGAGGTAATGGCATGATTAAGAGTTAACATCATAACCTAATATCCTTCAACCACAAAAAGCTTTCGGCCGCCTCTAACCTAGAACCCACGGCCACCACCGCTGCCGCCAAGTTCGGATTTTGGCCGCCGTTTATAGGCTAGTGAACCGTGTGTGGTTTTTGGTTTCGGTTGAAGAACATGTCTAGCAACTTGTTCTTTAACATCCTTTTCGATTTGATCGTGTGGATACCATAGAGACAAAGGTGAAAATCTTTGTTCGTGACTCGTGGTTTAGCATCGAGGATTCGGCTTCAAACACGCTACAAGGGTATGATTCTATTAAATCTCGATATGATTACTTTGTATAGGTCCTTGGTAGGAATCCAGTTTTATTTTCCGCTGCGTTTTGCTTGATCAGATTCCTAACACACATACCCCTGTCAGTGCTGCAGATGATGCATTCCTGGAGGATGTGCAAGCTGTAGCGAATGTTGAAGGTCGGGTGTCATCACAATCCGAACCTTCAAGTCAACCCAGCACCTTTGGGGTAAAAGAGGGAGAGTTGAACCTTAGTCCACAGACATGCACTTCTATGGTTCAAATTAATGAGGATTTAGTTTTTTCTCATATGCAGGATTACCAACGTACTTGGGAGAAACTGATTACTAGACGGGTTATCAACCCAAACAAAACAATTGCTGATATCTCCAAAAAATATCCAAGGGTTTGGATGAAACCAGGTAGCCATCCAAACGAGGTACAAGAATGGTATAATTTCAGAGCTCTGGCTTCAGTTTATACTGTTGCGTCAGCATTCTCTGAAATCTCCAAATTATCAAAGTAGATCAGAGAAGCTGTTCACGAGACATAGGCCAATAATCCACATTTGGCTCGAGGAGATAGCTTTGAGTTGTATTTTTCTCAATGCCGCTCCAGAACCAGCAAAGAAAGGCTATATTGAAGCTCTTCACTTTATCAAGCTCAGACGACCAGATGGGAACGCCTTAAAAAATATCAAAACGGCACTACCAGAGGACGTATCAGTATTAGTTGGAGCCATCACTGAAGATGAAGCTTCAATTAGACGAGCGTGGGGTCTTTTGTTTTGTCTAATATAAATGGGCAAAGTCAAATACTCATTCAAGTTCTTTCAAAATTCAGCCAATGGAACTTTTCATGCTGAATTCCATGACAGGAACAACAACAGGATTTGTCGAAGAACTCTTCAAAGCAAAAAGGAGAATTCTTTGGAAGAACAAGATTCCGACAAGGAAAGAAACTAATCGAAAATTATGCAACATGGCACATATTGGCCGATGGAAAGATCAGATTTGCGAAGCATGCCCGGAGCAGAAAGAACTAGAATTCGGGAAAGGATTCCGATCCAAACCCAACACCTGCTGACAAGAGATCACGTTTTCTTAAAGCTCGGGGAACACATAAACCAATAATGTAAGATTCCCCGACAAAGGAAAAAGGCGTGGACCATTAAACGCACTCGAATAACAAAATGTACCACTCACGAGAAAAGTTGGCACACTCAGACAAAATGTCATACCACGAGATAAAGGCGCACTTAACATTCAACAGGAGTTTGGAATCCACATTTGTAGTCCGGATTCATGCCTATTTAAGGTCATGCATAGAGGAAGACATCGAAAATTCTCCATAGTTTTCTCAGGAATAAATACTATAGCCTCCAAGATGTAATATTATCATCTTTCATAGCTTGGTAATTATTTTTTCTTTCTTTGTAATATTTCTGTTTTGAATTCAGTATGTGTATGGGTTTCGAGTTCAGCCTCATTATATGAGAGGCTAACAAGTTAGTCTCCTCCCATGAGGGGAAGTATTAATGCAATAAATATTATAAGTGTTCCTAGAATAAAACGAAGGCTTTTTCCCATCTATCTCTCAGATTTCTTTAAAATCTTTTTATATATGGTTATACCTTACGTCTTAAGGTAGGAAACAAATTAAGACTGTGTTGTGTGGTTTCTGAAAGAGTCAGATAACTTGCAGACTAACGTCGTCGGAAGGGCTGGGGTTGGATGATGATGAGTCATTCGTAGAACAGTCAGTGGCAGTAATTTTCTGACTGGTGGATTTGCAACCCACCTCACCCGGTGTCGTTATGGTCAAAAAGGTATATATCGTTTTGTCAAAATTTATTGTAATGCGCTGATCAAAATCTCTGATGGACAGGCAGGCACCTCCAGGCTAACGCCATTAAAGCGCCGAATATACTCTCGAAGAGGCTTGCCGTCTACTTGTTTTACCTCAAACAGACTTAGCGAGGTCTTCTTGTACTGCTTACTGCTGGTAAACTAGTGAAGAAAGATCGAGCTGAACTCTAAGAAAGAGGTTATAGAACCTGATTCGAGTTGATTGAACCACTGTTGGGCTGACTTTACCAAAGTGGTGAGGAAAACCTTGCATTTCAGGCGGTCCGAATAACAATGTAACATGGCAGCGTTCTCAAATCTGCCCAAATGCTCCTCCGAATCCGTGCTCCCATCATACTCGCCAGCATTCGGTGGTCGAAAGTTACAGGGGAGCTCCTCCCATACTATCTCCGGGGAGAAAGGTGTACCCATCTTCGGGGCGCCCTGCCCCCCGATCCCCTTCTTCATCTCCCTCAACTCTTCTCTCAGTTCCTCCATTTCAACCTCGAGGTTAGGACACCCCGCGACCGGCGGGTGAGACGTGGATACATGTTCGGGCTGCTCGTTTTCTCGAATATTTTCCCCCCGACCACTTTCAGAGTGATCCATAGCTCGTTTCATGGATTTCTCTACTGTCACTGAGATGAGTCGCGTGAGTTGTTTGAATGTCAGGGCTCCCACCGTCATAGGTGGTGGCTCTCTCCCGTTGACAGACGGGGCCCGGTGCTCATTGTTTGTCGCCTGGTTCGTTCTCCGCGTGTTTACCATTTTTATCAACGCCTTAATACTCAATTTCCCACAGACGGTGCCAATTGTTACCTCGGATTTTGGTAGTGGGGATTCCTTGGCTAACAATAGCTCCTCCCCTACTAGAGATGAGAGGTCCTGAAAGAAAAAGGTTAGAAAGGGACGGAGAGAGATCTCCGGCGGGGCCCCTCCGACGATCAAGTCAGGATATTGGATTTACGATGTAAGAAAATAAAAACGCTTTTTTATGAAAATCACGGGAGAAAAGATGCTTCTTCAAACCTGATGCCCCCCATATATATACTGGACGATGAGAAAAAGGGTAACCTGCTATGGCCGGCCAGGACCTCGGGGGACCACTGTAAATACTCCACTAGCTACCGGTGTTTCGGTAAAGTGGGGACCACCGACAAACACTGCACCCCTCGTACGGTGCACTACCTACGGGATCTCAATAGTACCAGAAAATATTCCCAGAACACTAGTCATTATCTGATTGGTCCCATAGCGAGTGGTCACGTATTGGGAAATAAAATTCTGTTATATGTAGCCCGGGTGGAGGACCACACTAGTATCCAAAATACCTTCCTGAATTCCGAAGGAGAGACTAGGGCAACTATTTAAGGTCAGGATAACAACCCTGGCTAAGTCAGACTCAACCCAGCAGGGGTGAAGACACCTGACCGAGCTGAGCACCATCGCGTGCAAGCTTCCCGGATGCAAACACACCTCCCGAGCTGAGCACGACAGGGTGCGCTCAACCCACGGCACGGAGATAATTCCCGAGCTGAGAACCTGCGGGTGATTTTATGCTCGAGTAAGGGTCGAGACTGGACTGACCTCTTACCCGGATATCATGCGTGATACAAACACATTTTGAAAATCAGTTCCAATATAAACTTCATCCCAAAATACATTGAATTGAGCTCTCTATCCTTATCAGGATGGATAAGAGTTCATGCTCATTTCAGACAGACTCGAGTTCGAGTTGCTTTTGGCTAAAAAAAAATTGATTAGGCTCTCCCCCACTCAAAAAAAAAAAATTCATTGAATTTTTTTCCATTATAAAATTCTAAATCCACCGCTACCAAATAAAAAGTAATGGAGAATAATTTTCTTGAGGATGCTTTATTACGAATGTACTTTGAGTGGAGCTAAGCTAAAGAGTTGATAAAAAAAGGATTTATCTAGTGGATGGCGAAGCCTAAAAGAGATTCCCATCCACGTCGAATGGAGGAGGCTAATTTATACCCCAATATCTACAGTGCTATTGGTTTTACTTTCTGAAACTGTTTTTTTTTTCGTTTAATATAAATAATATATATACTTTTCAATATCATAATTACTTCGAGTTTAAGTTTTCATGAATTCCCACAATTACTTTTTAATTTGCAGACATCTAACCAGTGGTATACATCTAATTAATTTGTTTACCGATCGAAATGACTTTTTTTCAAACAAATCAGATCAACTAATTTTTTCATCAAAAGCAATTAGATCGAACCGAATTAAAAATCGATCATTTTGACAGTTAATCGAATCAACCAAATTTCAAAACTTTTAGAAAAATGGAACTAGCGCATTCAAAACCTCGGGCAGAAGAGAGAAGAGAACGATGATTGATGGTATTGGATTCTTACAATGCATTTTTAGGCCAACTATTAATGGGAAGTAGGGTAAAGAATTTTGGTCAAAAGCTTATTATGGACTCATGTAACAAAAATTGAAGCTCATTTATAGTGTGTTTGGACAAAAAATAAAGATGGGATTTGATGGAATTTGAATTTGTCAATACCATTTTACGTGTTTGGTAGAATATGATTCTAAAGGGGGTGTATTCAATCTAGACTTTTATTGATTTTTAATGACTTTTGTAAATGATTGACTTTTATGGAGTTGATAGATTTCTATTGACTTTTATAGAATTCCATGGAGTTATAAAAAGATTTGTATAGAGTCTCGTAGGCTTTTTCAATAGATTTCTATGGACTTTCTCGACTTTTAATGACTTTTTTAAATGATAGACTTTTATGAAGTTGATAGATTTCTAATAATTTTTATAGAATTACACGAAATTATCATAAGAATTTTATAGACTCTATAGATTTTATAACTTATAATTGATTTCTTTGAACTAACAATTGAACATAAATAACTTCTTCAACATATAATTTTTTTTTTACTATTAATGTAAACACATTTTACTTATTTAACAGTCAAAAATGTGAAAAATACCTATTCAATTCTTTTGCATGGCAAATATTGAACAACTTTTTTGCATCTTCAAGATGACGACTTTGAAGATTCAGTTAATGTTGCTATATAATTGTAATCTATAATTTTGTGTAATAAAACAAAAGTTTTCTATTAAATAACATTTTATAAACTTAAAATAGTTAACTCAAATATTTTAAAAAATGGTTGGATTTAGATTTTAAAACGGGATTTCATTTTCTTTTCCAATATTCCTTCATCATCATTTTAAGATATCACAAATAAATTCTATATTTCATTTATTTACAGTAATTATTTTCATAATTTTATAAAAAAATATTATAAGCCAAAATAACCGAATTTTTAAATAATCGAACCAGGATTTTGAATTAAATTAATTTATTCGATTTTTTAGATTTAATCAGAATTTGGACCATTCATATATCCAATAAAATACTTCCACAATATTATTTGTGTAAAATATTTTGTTAAAAGTATAAAAAATAAAATCTAATACTGCACAATTTGCTCCATTCCTTTATCATTTAAGGAAATTTATAGAATATAGCGCTTGCCATTTTAACAAAAATTATAGATAATAGTATTGATATAATTCAAATATTTTAAACTTTATAGTAGCTCAAATGTCGTGTTTCGGTCGCTCTACCAGCAGGGGTAATTTTTGATTTCAAACAATCCCCTCTCAATAATTAGACTTCATGCAATTCATAAGAATAAAATACATGACTTTGGCTCTGATATCATTTGAAGAATCGAAAGGTTGTCGTTTTACCAAAAACTATAATTGGTTGTAATCGTGCAATTCCAATCTTTTAAACAGTATAGTTGTCCAAACGTCATTCGATCGCTTTCTGTTTGGATTAATATTAAAAGCCCAATATTTGTGTTTAATTTTGTTAATGAGAACAAAATTTGATAAGTTAATTTTGAATAGTCAATTGGCTAAAGAAATCTCACATTGAAATTATGAGACAATTATGATTTGTTTATATTGAGAAACAAATCAATAGAGTGTAGTTAAGTAGAAAAGATGGGTCCCCTCGCGCGCCGTCCCTTCGTCCGCTCCGCTCGTCTCGACTCTATTCGACTCGCCTCACTCGAGCTCTCGCGTGTCGCTGCGGCGAAGGCAGACCTATCTTTTTACTACTCGGGTTTCTGAAATGACTTTTCATATTCTGCTGAGTATTAAGTTTGAGACTTTTCACCTACCTGCAGAATTGATTTCAGACGTAAGTGTGAGACTTAAATCCGTATTAATCTGATGTTAAATGTTGAGACTTTTCATCTACCCAACTAAACATTACACTTAAGTTCTGAGACTTTTGGAGAGGACTGTTGCTCTGCTATATAAGCTGCTCCAACACTATGTTTTCATCATTCCAAAAATCTGAATACATACATATAACATTCTGCTTTGAGAGTACTGCACACTACTAGTGTTCGAAATGTTCTGCTCGGATTTTGCTTCAATCCGAACAGAGGTTGATTGGGCGTTGTACCTTGGAACTCACTTGACCAGAAGCTAAGGAGGGCAAATTTGAGTTTACGGACACACGGCTTGTTGTGGCATCGTTCATAAATATTTCCAGATTCTTCTCGTGTCTCTACATTTTATAAATTATTACTGTAAGTTCTGTTGTTTCTGTATTTCAGTGTGATTTATGATTCAGTGATTGTTTAAACAGATTCAATCCGTAAATTTATGTAAATAGTTTCAATATTCGTAAACTCAAATTTTTTTTTATTTTGTTCTTTAATTTTCGGAACTTAATCAGTTTGAATAATCCTACTTTGCTAATTATAAAATTGTTGAATTTTCAACAAATAACGGTTTCTGGACTATCAAATGTTTTATACTATTTTTTTTTAAAACTAGTTTGATATTATTTATGTTGCGTCGTTTGGCTTTTGTTTTAGCTAATGACTTACCAGATTCCAAACCGAATTGCTGAGAATACTGAGATTCCAGTGGTGAAAGCTAGCGGCGCTGAGGTCGTTATGCCAGTTCTGAGAAACCTAATGTCGTTCTCTCAATTTGAGAAACCAAAAAATTTCAAAGTTTCCAACTTTAAACGTTGACAGCAGATGATGATGTTCTTTTTGACAACCTTGAACTTGACCAGGTTTCTCAAAGAGAAGAAATCAGTGGAGAACAAAGAGAATCTTCAATCTGCTGTAATAGTCGAATCGTGACTGAGTGCCGACTACCTCTGTCGTAACTATATACTAAATTCTCTTGACGATGCACTTCACATTGTGTATTCCCCAAAAGAAACTACGTAGGATCTTTGGGAATCGTTAGAAATGTAGTACAAAGTTGACGATGCAAGAAATTTGTAGCTGGACAATTCCATGACTATCGAATGGTAGATGGCAAGAACATTGTTGAGCAATGCGAAGTGCTGCAGCTGATATATCATGAACTTGATGCCGAAGATATGGGGCTAAATGTTGCCCTCCAAGTGGCGGTGATGATTGAAAAAGTACCGCCATCTTGGAAGGACTTCAAGAGCTACTTGAAGCACAAGCGAAAGATGATGAGTCTTGAGGATCTTATCAGGAGGCTCTGCATCGAGCAAGACAACCGAAAAGTTGACAAGAACTTGATCGGTATAATTTCCAAGGCCAACATGGTTGAAGTTGGGGACATTTCCCGTGGGAATAAGCACAAACACACTTTTGATTCCAATGGAGATACTCAGAACAGGAGGTTCACCGGTGATTGTTATGTGTGCGGTAAACCTAACCATAATGCCAAGGACTGCACTCAACGCCAAATCAATGAGGGTAAAAGGAAGGCAGACCCAAACAGATGCAAAGGCAATAGGCCTGATCATGCCAACATTGCTGAGGACAACCTGAGATCAGACATGGATGAGATGCATCTGACTGCAGTGGTGTCGGAGGTAACCTTGTTGGTGGGAACTCCAAGGAATGGTGGGTGGACACTGGGGCTACTCGCCACATTTGCGCCAACAAATGGATGTTTAAGACCTATCAACCAGTAAATGATGAGCACTGCTACATGGAAAATTCAGCAATCTCAAAAGTTGAAGGCAAAGAGACGGTTGTGCTAAAGATGACTTCCGGCAAAGAGTCAACTCTTACCGAGGTGCTCCACGTGCCAGAGATCTGAAAACATCTCACCTCCGGAGCAGTGGTGAACAAGAAAGGCTTTCGGCTCGTATTTGAATCCGACAAAGTCATTCTGTCCAAGGGTGGTATGTTTGTGGGCAAAGGCTACTTGGCCAATAACCTCTTCAAGATGAGCGTAATGACTTTAGCTCCTAGCGCTAAGTCTAGTGTAGTTGTTGAGGTTGATGTTAATGCAGCATATGAGGCTAGCGCAAGCAAAAATAATGTAATGATTATTGCCAATGTGGCTAATAAAACTTTAAAATTTGATTTCTTTACATTTGTGGCATGGTAGATTAGGACATGTGAATTATAAGTCCTTACAAAGGCTAATGTCTTAATATATTACCTAAATTTAACATCAAGCATAAACACAAGTGTGAGACTTGTGTGGAAGCCAAATTAATCAAGTCTTCATTCCACTCAATTGAGCGAAGCACCGAACCGTTAAACTTGATTCATACGGATGTATGCGATCTAAAGTATGTACAATCTAGAGGAGATAAAATTATTTCATAACCTTTATCGTTGATTGTACAAGATATTTTTATGTCTACTTAATTAGAAGTAAAGACGGAGCAATTGACATGTTCATTCACTACAAGAATGAAGTTGAGAATCAACTCGGTAAAGATTAAAAAACTTTGAAGTGAGCGATGCGGTGAATATGAGTCACCATTTGCACAAATATATACTTAGAGTGGCATTATTCATCAAACCACTGCACCTTATTCTCCTGAGCAAAATGGTATTGCAGAAAGGAAGAATATAACGCTTAAGGAATGATGAATGCAACGCTTATAAGTTCAGGTTTACCTCGTAACTTGTGGGGAGAAGCTCTGCTTTCCGCCAACTATGTGCTAAACAGAGTACCACATAAAAAGTTGGATAAAACACCTTATGCATTATGGAAAGGTCGCACACCTAGCTACAAGTTTTTAAGGGTTTGGGGCTGTCTAGCAAAGGTTCCAATTCCTCCTCCTAAACGGACTAGGATAGGACCTAAGACAGTGGATTGTGTATTTATCGGATATGCGCAGGATAGTAGTGCTTATCGATTTCTGGTACACAACTCAGATAATGCAGAAATGCATGTACATACTATTATTGAGGCTAGGGATGCTTCGTTCTTTGAGGAAATCTTTCCCACAAACTCCGACACTGCCTAAAACCAATGTTAAGAGAAATGTGGGGGATAGAGAATCTCAATAGAATGTAGAATGGCTTAGATGAAGTAAAAGAGCGAGAAAAGAAAATCTTTTGGCTCGGATTTCCTAACATATTTGTTGGAAAAGGATCCAGCTACTTTCAAGGAAGCAATGTCTTCACAAGACTCTGATCTTTGGAAAGAACCGTTGAACAGTGAGATATAATCTATTTTAGATAATCATACTTGGGAACTAGTGGATCTTCCTGCAGGTTGTAAACCACTAGGCCACAAGTAGATCTTCAAGAGGAAGATGAAAGTCGATGGTACGATAGATAAGTGCAAGGCTAGACTGTTGTCAAAGGCTACAGACAAACTGAGGGTGTTGATTATTCGACACATACGCTCATGTATCCAGGAAAACGTCGATAAGGTTAATAATTGAATTTGCTGCATTATATAGCCTAGAGATCCATCAAATGGATGTAAAAACGGCTTTTTTAAATGGAGAGTTAGAAGAGGAGGTTTACATGGACCAACCTGAAGGGCTTGTAGTTCTAGGTAAAGAAACAAATGTGTGTAGACTTGTGAAATCATTGTATGGATTAAAACAAGCATCTAAACAATGACACGAAAAATTTAATAGCGTCATGCTTTCAAATGGGTTTAAAACAATTCAATGCGATAAATGTGTCTATGTGAAAGGAGACAATACAAACTATGTGATAGTATGTCTCTACGTAGATGACATGATAATTGTTGGTAATAACAATAACATAAAAATTACCAAGAAAATGTTGTCGCAAAATTTTGAGATGAAAGACCTAGGTCTTGCAGATGTGATTCTTGGGATGAAAATCACCTAACATGCAGATGTCTATTATCTCTCCCAGAGTCATTATATCGAGAAGATACTTGACAAGGTTGACAAGGGACATAATACCATCGTGAGAACAACTATGGAGGTGGTGTCAAATCTTTGCAAGAATCGTGGAGAAGGTGTGTGACAACTTGAGTACTCTTGGGTCATAGGTAGTCTCATGTACCTCATGGATTGCACTAGACCTGATATAGCTAACTCAGTCAACAGATTGAGCAGATATATGAGTAATCCCAATTATGAGCACTGGAATGCAGTAGTTCGAGTTCTTAGATATCTAAGATGCACTACTAACTACGGACTACATTATACGAGATCTCCAGCAGTAATTGAGGGGTACTCAGATGCAAATTGGAAGAGTGATATACCTGTATCTTGGGAAGACTGAGCTCATGCTCTTAATGATTCTTCTATCTCGAGATGATAAAGTGGGGTATGACATGATATTTCTTAGGAGAAATCGCCTATATCGAATGTGAAGGGGTCGCTTATATGTGATGACCCGATAGCTAAATCTCTATAGCATTCGATGAAACAACCCAGGCAGTCCAGGGCCAAAATAGACAACAACGAAAGAACCAATAATAGTGTGGAGATGAAGCTGTGTGAGTATTGTTGTCTTGGTATACTTAAAACGTCGAACAGTTCAAGGCATCACGTCCACTGGTTGACAAGTATATCCGATGATACTTCACTAAGGAAGGTTCAAGGTTAACCACCACATATCCTGATGCAGTGAATTCTCAAAGTACTCTCAAATCTTCATCTAGGTGCATTGTATAATTTTTTCGCCATATTGCATTTATGTGGGGGATTGTTGGGATTAATATTAAAAGCCCAATAATTGTGTTTAATTTGTTAATGAGAACAAAATTTGGTATGTTAATTTTGAATAGTCAATTGGCTAAATAAATCTCACATTGAAATTATAAGACACTTATGGTTTGTTTATATTGAGAAACAAATAATGGAGTGTAGTTAAGTAGAAAAGATGGGTGGCTGTATGTCCATGAATTAATGGTGATAATCCCGGAGTGGTAATAATCCTTAATGGATTTTAATTATGGCAATTATGAGTTAATTACGGTGTTGGGACTCCCGAGGATTTTAAATCCGGTATTTGGGGTTGTTGGATCCAAGGGTTGAGATCGTATTCTCATCGTGGTGTTAAACCTTGGAATTGGGTTTTTTGTGGGAGTCTGGGGTGCTTTGTGTTGGGGTTGGTAACGGAATTGAGATTGAGAGGTATTTATTGAACACATATGATTTTTGAGCCTTGGTACTATATATACCAAGTGGACTCGGTGTTCAGATATTGCACGAATACTCTCCTCCCTCTCTCCTCTCTCTCGCGCCCCTTCTTCCCCAAACCCTTTTCTTTTCTCCCATGGAGGAAAATCGCTGGAGGCTCGACTTAGGAGCCGGATTTCACGAAGATAATTATGTATTGTTCTTCTCCTCGCATTTATCTTCGATTTGGTAAGTAGTATTGTGCTGTTTGGTTAAGGATAAGGTTGGGGTTTGAGTTTTTGAAATTTTAAAGATTTTTGGGTTGGAATGTTTAAGGAGTTTTATGGTATTTGTATTGAGGAATATTGGTTTAATGGGTGTTGGGTTTGTTATTTGGGGGTTTTTAAACCTTAAAACACCACTCTTGGTTGTTTCAGAGCTCGCCGATCGATTGGGATATGGGCTCGGTCAATCGCGAGTAATTTGTAAAATTGGACGACGATGAATAGTACGCTTGATCGATCGAGCAAAGTTGCCGATCGAACGAGATGGCTGCTCGATCTATCGAGCAAGGGAGATTTTTGGGCATATTTTTGCTGGAGCTCTTGATCGATCGATCACATTTGGCCGATCGATCGAGATGCTCTGTTTTGTGGTATATATTGTTGGTTGTTGTAGAATCGATGCATACTTCGCCCGGGGTCTTTTAAAATGGTTAATCATCATGGATTGATGATATTGGGGATTGTGAATGTGCTTGGGCACGTGGTTGCATGCTCTTCAATAATTATGAGTTATTTTTGTGTTAGCACATAATTCATCGGGTCACGGGACTAAGGCAAGGTTTGATTCGGATTACGGAATTATAAGGTACATATAACGTACGAGCATAGTCTTTTATATTATTGCAACTGTGAAATGCATGATATACTGTTAATGCAATAAATTGGTAAGTATTGTAAATTATATGGTGCCGCTATGGAGCGAGCAACAGCTGAGATGTTGTCGCTATGGAGTGAACATTTGTTATGATACGGCCACTATTGGGCGTGCGAGGTAACAAAACTGTGTAATTAGTGGTTAGATATCTGGAATATCGTAATCATTGTTTAATGATTTGGTTTATTGATTATGGTATTGTTATTGGGGAACTAATGAGTTAATCAATGTAATGATTAACTAGCTTTTGGAGATTTGATGGTTTGGTTTCTGTGAGAACATGAACATCACAGGGGATCCCGTATGAGGATGACACTATTCAGGGAGTGTCTTTTAAATTCATCGCTTTACATTCTGTAATTATGTAATGTGATATTGTGATTATTGAATCAGTGGTATTTGTATGCTTAACCGGTGTGGGGGCAGTCTCTGTTGGGGCAGGTGGAACAGGTACAACGGTAGCTCCGGAGTTGAGATCGAGCTATGGATTGGAGGTGCTTCCAGGATCGAAGTACCAGTGCCGGTATTGAGTAGGGTACTTTATACATTAAATACACATTCACTCATTTGATGCTCGCATGTGAGCATTGTTATATGTGTATATGGGTTGTATAAAGGGCATGTGCCTTTCTCTTTTCATTTATGGATTGCATGCAATTAATTAAGGAATTGCTAAATGAATTGAGAACGTGTTAGTGTATTATAGGATGCATACTTAAGGGTTGAGTGGTATGGGGGAGTTGGACATTAAGTGGTTTAATGCGAGGAATTTTATAATTGGTATATTATGCTATGGTAGCATGTGTTTTCCCCCTGATTACATGATAGTATGCACTAAATACATGTGTTAATACACTAATAGCGGGTTAAGGGCACGAGGTCCTTACAGTGGCCCTCGTGCGCTTTCCGTTCGCTTGGCTCGGCTCGGCTCGCCTCGCCTCGCTCGTGCGTGTCGCTGCCGCGAAAGCAGCCATATCTTTTTAATACTCGGATTTCTGAAATGACTTTCATCTACCTGACTTTTTATATTCTGCTGAGTATTAAGTTTGAGACTTTTCACCTACCTGCAGAATTGATTTCAGATTTAAGTGTGAGACTTAAATCCATATTAATCTGATGTTAAGTGTTGAGACTTTTCATCTACCCCACTAAACATTACACTTAAGTTCTGAGACCTTTGGATATGTCTGTTGCTCAACTATATAAGCTGCTTCAGCTCTATGTTTTCATCATTCCGAAAATCTGCATACATACATATAACATTCTGTTTTGAGGGTACTGCACACTACTAGTGTTCGAAGTATTCTGCTCGGAGTTCTGCTTCAATACGAACAGAGGTTGATTGTGCGTTGTACCTTGGAACTCACTTATCCATGAGGCCAGAAGCTAAGGCGGACAAATTTGAGTTTACGGGCACAAGGCTTGATGTGGCCTCGTCCAGAAACATTTCCAGATTCTTGTTGTGTCTCTACAGTTTATAACATATTATTGTAGGTTTTACTGTTTCTGTATTTCAGTGCGATTTATATTATGATTCAGTGATTGTTTAAACTGATTCAATCCGTAAATTTATGTAAACAGATCAACACTTTCTAGTATAGATAATTATTATTCCCCAACACAATCAATCCTTCAAGTTAAATAAACTCTTCTTAAAAAAAATTGGAACGTAATGTTGGAAAATACCTTACATGGATGTTGATAAAACGGAATCGCCGCAGCGACAAATAAACTCCAATCTTTGCCAAATAAATATTAGATCAAGGTGGGAGAAAGTATTGTGTTAAAGAGTATTTTCGCCTCCTCGAATGTAACATCTCGATGCAACAAGATTAACGATCAAATACTCCACAGAATACAACAATCTCGTCTTGCTTGCGAGTTGCATGATTCTGAGCAAGGCTTCCTTGAACGTTCACGGATTATGTCACGTCAACAATTAAAGATGTAGGATCAAACATTTGCCGTTTTACCAAAAACTATAGCCGGTGTTAACTGTACAACTCTAATTTTAAACCGTTTAGCAGCTCAAGCGACACACTTCGATCGCTCTCCAAACAGTGACAATTTATTGCAGTCCAACAATCTCCCTCCCAATCAGGGGCGGAACCAAAAAAATAAATTCATGGGGGGGCGAAAGTTAAATTTTGCAAAGTTTGTATAAATATATTATTGTCATAGATATATAAAATAATAACCAATATTATATTTGTACATATATTTTAATAAAAAATGATTATAAAAATTAATTTAGTAAAATAAAAAATGAAATAAAAATAAATTATCTAAAAACAATAAATATAATACCAAAGTATTTAATACTTCATCCCTGAATATTTCCTAGTAATCAAATTTTCAGAAAAGGATAAAAAAAATGTAATCCAAATATTGATATACAAATTTGAGTAAATAAAGATAATATAAAACTATTTATTAACTTATTTCTCATGTTTAATCTCGATATTTCTTCGCAATGTTCTGTAAATATATCATGTTTATAATTAAAATGAATATAAAATCAAATGAGTCTAGATTTCATTTATAACATAATATTTGAAAATACATTGTAATAATGAGTTTATAATTATTATCTTCTTGCAATTTAGTCATTTAAAATTGTTGAGCCTTAAACGCATTGTTGCGTTTAATGCTTAATTTATCTCCGAATTATTATGAGTTTTGATGATCAACAAAACTTGTGTTTGTTATTGTTGTATAAAATTTATTGGGTGTGTATCTTAGGAAAGTAGCAAGCACAACAAATGGCTTTTTAATAAGAATGCCGAGGCGAGATTTATAATCTCTATTCTTAAGAAAATATTGCCGCGCTATGATGCTAACGGTTTACTTTGGCAATTTGTCTCCCAAGAAACAACGACTATGATAGGAGCACTCCAAATTACAAATCCTTTAAACCACAAAGGTTTAAAAGCGCTCAATATTCAACAAGGATGAAGATCCACAAAATTACTCAAATTTTGTTCTTCTATATGATGTGAATTTCTAAAATTCCATGTCTAATTCATTCAAGGGTTGTTTCTTATATAGTATACCAAGTGGTGTCATCAAGAGACACAATTTGGAAGCATCCATCATGAAAAATTGCACCCCAACATGAATGGACACACCATTTAATTTGGAAGCATCCAATCATGAAAAAATACACCCCAACATGAATGGATACACCATTTAATTTGATTCAAATTCCAACAATCCCTCACATTAATTAAATTAATGCATATATGTAATTGAGCGGTTTTAACGAACTATTATGGCATCGGGAGAGATAGCTTGCGGCTTTGAATTTTCCGTAGTAGTATTCAATCGGATTTACTTGACTTAATAGTAAACGTATAGTCTTGAACTATTTAGTCGTTGGTGTAAACCAAGACAGTTGAACCCACACCATAATAATTCTAACCTTCGTATTGGTTTCTTACGGTTGTGTCCGTTTCGGCCATGGACCACGCTTGATTTCATAAGTGTTTTTCATCTTTGAAGCGGCCACACTTCGCACTTACATAGGTGATCTTCTAGAAGAGTATCCTGCTATACTCCAACATATTCTTATATGTCTTAGGAATCATTAAAGGCATTTTGTCTATCCTCGTACCCCTTTTGCAGGCTACACCCCTCATAGGAATGGGTTGGAGTTTGATCTCTAAGGTGTTTATACAATCTCATAATTTAGTTGTCCATTTTGAACCTAGACCTTGGGATCTCCAATCAACAAGGTTGGGTATCCACTATGAGATTTTGATTATAGGGTTTTAACTCCATTCCCCTCGATAAACTTCCACATGATCTCTCGGTTAACCAATTTATATGTGGATCCGCGGTTTCACATAATCACTCATGATTATGCCACTAGAGATCATTTTATCATATAGCATTATCGCAACACATTTTAGTTGCATGCACAGGATTTTTCTCTAACAACTTATAAAGCCACTCGGCCGAAGAAGCTTTATATGTTTTGCATAGAGAATTTTCCACAACAGTATATCTTCAGTTTTGGTAATGACATTACCTCTTTTGCATCATTTTATCCTTTTATGATATTTCCATCATCGAATTTTAAGCGTTGTTAACGCGTTTTTTCTTACAAAATTCGAGACCAAGGAAATACTCAACTTTAATTCACAATTCATATTTAAGCGCGTAGGTTTTAAAAAATTACAAGTTCAAGATTTTATTTTTTGCAAACTTGAAATTTTAAGTGCAAAGCTTAAAATTTGAAACTCGAATTAATCCTTGAGATTTCATTCTTCAAGTGTCTTGGAAACTTCATTCCAAGCATTATTCTTGATGCACACATGTCAAAATGTCTCGTCAACATATTTCCTTTGTTACTTGATGATTTTTAAATTGCTTCTCCAATGAGAATATCATCAATACACAAGCATACCTATGCTTAGGTGTGTACACATTTGTCACACTTGTTAATCTATTTGACAACATGATTTGTCAAACTCTTCATGCATTTTATTTGGTGTTGTTATGACTTTACTTTGGCCTTCATTTCTAGTTTAGCCAAGTACCCTCACATTTCAAATATTTTAGGATACTCTCTTTTCCTTCAATTACAAGGTTTTCGTCATTGCCTAAATGTGGTAAGTGATTGAATCCTAGAATTGCAACCCCCATAACTTCGGGTAGTAACGAAGTGCGCTGGCGTTTAAACTTTCTTGTTTCAAGTTCTAAGCGTTATAGTCTTACAAATCCAAATTCAAGTTTTTATTTCTTGAAAATTTTGAATTTAAGCGTACTTGCTTACAAAAGTTGAACTTGGATAATATTCTGAAATTCGGTTCACAATTTGCAATTTAAGCGCACTAACTTAGAAAACTTGAATTCAAGATTTTAAATCTTGCAAATTCATGTTATAAGCGTACTAGCTTAGAAATTCAAAATGAACCAATTTGAGATATTACAACGCCTAATCAAAATTTGTGGCTTCGATTTATCACTTGTGGTTTAAGTGTACAAAGCTTAGAAACTCGAATTCAAGATTTTATAGTCTTGCAAATTCAAGCTTAAGCGTCAAATTCTTATACAACACAAGTATAATCTACTCACAATTTCCCATAGCAAAACTCATTTGCTAAATTTTATTGCAATCTCATTTCTGAAGTGTTTCAACACCTCACTGGACTCGTTTTTGCTTCATAGCAAAAAAGTCACAACGATATCATGTGCAAATATTGATAAAGTAACAAATTACTTTTCTCATATCTCTAGTTTGCACAATATTTTCATCACAAACATCATTGTGAGTAACCTTTTGGAAATTTTGTTGTCCTCTTCGATTCTCAAGCGAACCACAAGGTCTTCAAGATTCATCTCTTTTTGTTTATGCTTGAGATAATTCTTGAAGCCCTTCCATGACGGAGGCAACTTTTCAATCATGGCGGACACTTGGAATGAGTCACTCAGAACCATTCCCTTCGCATGAATTTCGTGCATGATTACTTGCAAATCTTGCACTTGTGCTATCATAGGCTTTGTATCAACCATTTTGAAATTCAGGAATCGCCCAACGATGAATTTCTTCATGCCGGCATCCTCGGATCTATACTTTTCTCCAAGGATTGCCACAATTCATTGGCCGTCTTCACTAGACAATACAGATTGTATAATGTGTTGTCCAGTCCGTTGAGAATATAATTCTTGCACAGGAAATCGCTTTGATTCCACGCATCAACCGCAACCCTCTTTTGGTTGTCGGTTTCACTCTCCATAATAGTAGGAGCATCCTCATTGAGGAACCTTGTCAACCCCAAGGTTGTCAAATAAAACAACATCTCTTGTTGTCATCTCTTCAAATCGTTCCCATTGAACTTTTCAGGACTTTCACCATGATGAACGAGAGTCGTTGTTGCACTCGACGAAGCTATTTGTTGTTAATATTGTCTTAAGATTGTTGTATAAAATTTATTGGGTGTGTATCTTAGGAAAGTAGCAAGCACAACAAATGGCTTTTTAATAAGAATGCCGGGGCGAGATTTATAATCTCTGTCCTTAAGACAATATTGCCCCGCTACGGTGCTAACATTTTACTTTAGCAATTTGTCTCCTAAGATACAATGACTATGATTTGTGATAGGAGCACTCCAAATCACAAATCCTTTAAACCACAAAGGTTTAAAAGCGCTCAATATTCAACAAGGATGAAGATCCACACAATTACTCAAATTTGATCTTCTATATGATGTGAATTTCTAAAATTCCATGTCTAATTCATTCAAGGGTTGTTTCTTATATAGTATACCAAGTGGTGTCATCAAGAGACACAATTTGGAAGCATCCATCATGAAAAATTGCACCCCAACATGAATGGACACACCATTTAATTTGGAAGCATCCAATCATGAAAAAATGCACCCCAACATGAATGGACACACCATTTAATTTGATTCAAATTTCCAACAATACTAATGTGTCTACTTAGTGTACATGTTTAGTTGATTGAAAAGTGGGTTGTTTGAAGGAAGTCAAATGTGCAAGGATAAACTTGAAGCTTAATACATGCATGGTTTGAGGGGGAGAGTTGTTGTATGCATGGTTTGAGGGGAGAGTTTTTGTATTATGCTTTACTCGGTTAAACTTGTATGTGCTATGCAATTATTAAGGGGGAGTCTTGTTTACTCATATTTCATGCATATTACATCTTCAAGTTTATCAAGTTAAGTGATCATCAAAAAGGAGGAGATTGTTGAGCCTTAAACGCATTGTTGAGTTTAATGCTTAATTTATCTCGGAATTATTTATGAGTTTTGATGATCAACAAAACTTGTGTTTGTTATACTAATGTGTCTACTTAGTGTACATGTTAGTTGATTGAAAAGTGGATTGTTTGAAGGCAGTCAAATGTGCAAGGACTGGGTAGGATCGCCCCAGGCGATGGCAGCCACTCAAGTCATTGCCACGCTCATCGACTGAAGTTATGCCGAGGACAGCGCGCATGGCGAGATCCCCCGAGGCGATGGCTAGATCGCCTGAGGCGATTCTTGGATCGTTTGAGGCGATGGAGACTTTGTTTGAGGCGATGAAAATTTATGATCATTGAAGGCTACGGCATTATTTTTGGGTTACGATCGCCTGAGGCGATCAGGACTTCGCCTGAGGCGATCTGCAAAGTTTGGTGACCGTTGGGGCACGCCGAGGTGATGTCCGAGGCGATCTTGGAGTGATTCAAGCCTTAAGTGTAGCAACGACTAGTAGTAGCCTCGGGGGTCTTCTACACTATAAATATAGATGTTTTGGAGCATTTTGGAGACAAGAAACAAGACTATAAGCTACAAGAAAGCTTTGCTCAATTGAAATTCATTCTAGCATTGCAAACTTCATACATTTGTGTTGTATTGGAATTTGTAATTTATTTCTTGTGTGAGAGTTTTTTATTCTTCGTGTTCGTACACCGTGAAGGTGTCATTTGATTTATTGTAAGGTCCTCCAACACCGAACTCATAAATAATTCGGAGATAAATTAAGCATTAAACTCAACAATGCGTTTAAGGCTCAACAAACATAAAAACTGAAAATACATATTAATGATATATGTTAAAGATATGGTTCTTTTTAATATAGCTGAAACACATCTTTATAGAAAAAGAAATTAAACTTCTCTTACCCTATGTTTGGTTGAATAACAAAATTGGATTTGGAATTGGAATTGGATTTAAAAAATGTGGTGTTTGGTTCAAAATTTAAAAAATGATATTTATAAATCTATTTATTGTTTGGAGAAAAGGAGATTTGAATTTGAATTTAAATATTTAGTGAAGTAAATTTATTTTTTAAAAACCATATTACTCTATTATTAACTTTTTAAACTTCGTTACTTGATTTATTAATTAAACATATAATCAATTATAATATTAAAACTTCTTCCAAATCCCCGCAAATCCATGAGAGGAGTTTTATAAAAAAAAAAATTGATAAAAATCTATCTATTTGTGTTGATGACAAGAATGGAACTAATGAAAATCAACATGTGATATTGACTTGATACCAATTTAGGATCAAACGTTTGCCACTTTAAGCACCACGTTTTGATCGCTTTTCAAGTATGGACAATTATTATACTCTAATAAATTTGGTTTAAATTTCAATAAAGAATGGATTCAATTCGTGGTGAAAAAAGGGCTAAATTAATAAAATATTCACGCTGTATTATATTTGATATTTGATCTAAAATACATACTAAGTGAACATAATTATAATTATTGATTTATATCAATATCCAAATTAATATTAATATTTCATACAAAAAATTATAATGATTAATATGACAAAATTAAAAATTATAATGATATTGAAAATAATAGTTTATGCTCAAAACCACTTGGTTCAGTGACATTAATTCTCCCAAATTAGGAGGTCTCTGTCTCTAAATTTATTATTGTTGTAAAAAAATTCCCCCACGTACTAAAAATAATAATAATAATAGTTTGTTACAAAAAAATTTCGAAAGAAATACAATTTATATTTAAAAAATTATTTTCGGAAAGAAATACAAAAGGTGTTCTTCCCAACGCCCTGACCTGACCAACGCATCAAAGCATAAATGGAAAATGGCCATGTAACATGCATGTGGTTTCAACTTTGAACCATACATGCTTTTGTTCAATGTGGGGGTCCCAAACGTGATCCACGTTGGCGATTCACGTTAGAAACATAAAAGGTTTATTTTTTGTGTTGTTTTTTAAACTTTTTTTTTGTTTTTATAATATTTTATTAATTTAGCCTGAAAAAAGTGTTCTCTATGAATATAAAATCTTAAATTCATATTTGATCTTTGTAAAATACAATTACCTTATATCTTAATATATAAGGGAGGTGTATTGCTTATAGACGTTTATTGATTTTTAATGACTTTTATAGAGTTTAAAAGTCTAGAGTATTCAATACAAACTTTTATATACTTCATAAAAGTCCAGTGATATTCAAAACAAACTTTCGTAGAGTTTATAAAAGTTAAGTGGTATTCAAACTTGACATTTTAAAACTCTATAAAAGTTTATAGGAATAAAAAATCTCAAAATTTTAATGACTTCTATTGAAATCTTTAATTACAAACTTTGATGCCCCATATACATCCTGTTACCTCTCTTTTTGGTTCGCTTCGATAACAAATGAATTTATAGGGGAAGGGATGAGCCGTTTCGTGAAATCACAGTTTTGGCCGGAGTCCGGGAGGATCCTTTTCCCGTTTAGGATCTCCGGTGATCAATATTGGTTTCTTTTTTAGAGGAGGGCCTAGAGTCCTTCTTCTTGTCAACCATTCTCCTTTTTATAGGGGGAGGGATGCCAATGGTCCCGCCTTGCCGGGGATTCTGGGGACAATATCTGGAACTGAGAGGGGGGACCACAGACTGGGGACCATCTACATCTGTTACCTACCTCGTACGATCCTTTTGCTCTGGTGATTCTCTGCGTCCGGGAATATGCTTTTCTTACCCACAGTACTTGACCACCCTTTGATTGGTTAGTAGGCCTAGCCTTTACTTTAATAGGTGTCCGATTCCTGCAACCTTAGTCCCGGTATACAGGACCACCATAGGTGGCCTCAGCTCGGCTGTCCTGTCCAATGACTGCCCGTCCTTACCTATTGAGAAAACCTCGCCTCAGTCCGGCCATCTTGGTAAATACAACCCGTCCCGACCTATTGAGGAAACCAGCCTCAGTCCGGCTATCTTGGTAAATACAGCCCGTCCCGACCTATTGAGGAAACCTCGCCTCAGTCCGGCTATCTTGGTAAATACAGCCCGTCCCGACCTATTGAGGAAACCTCGCCTCAGTCCGGCTATCTTGTCCAATGATTTCCCGTCCTGACCTCTTGATGTACTTTCTCGCCGCCACGGCTCGGAGGCCGCTCCGAGGATTGCGGCCCAGGAACACTAAATAGGGCCCTGCCCGGACACGATAGTGGCAGCTAGCCAGAGGTGATCGTGCCCGCTATAAACTCGGGTCGGGCGGCGAGCTCGGTGAGGACAGCACGGTATCGGCCCTAACGACTTCCCTTGTTGGTTAAATGGGCCCCCCACTGACCGGGCCCAAATAAAGTTCGGACCCTCAAGACCTACTAGGCCTCCAGAACTAGGGATATCATCAGTATCCCCCCCAAGTCGAGCTAGAGTAGCGTTGCCTCGACTAATGGGCTTGTGGCGAACTTTATTGGTTCCTGACCCCGGTCCTTTGATTGGACAACTCCTGGTCCCGGGGTGACAGCTGTCCCGTACCAAACCCTAGTAGGTTGTCAGGCCACGTGCCCTTATCTGGCGTTCCGACCGTTCAGATTCCTCCATCTGCATCGTTGGTTTGGGCCAGGCTTTCCTCGGCCCACGCACCATATCTTCTATAAATTGAGGCCCTCGAGTCACTTTCATTTATTTGCGCTCTAGGTCAGATCAATCGTCTCTCCTTACCACCCTGTAAGTCAGCTCTGCTTTCCTTTCTGTTAATGTCACACTCCACTTCTTCCACTTCTGGTGCTCTCTTTCGAGGGGGGGACGAGGAGGCCGAGGTGTCTGATCTACCCAGCCCCTCGGGTCGGAGGTCGGATGCTCCCGAGGGAGACTTTCCCGAGGTGGCACCCCTCCGACAAGTCCCTCCTAGGGTATTTGATCACTCTCTCCCCACCTTCGAGGTTCTCGACCTGAGGAGTCTGGCCCAGGCTGGACTTCCCTGGTACGAGATCCTCGACTCGTGCGTTTCCCCTGAGGCCGAGCACCTTCTCCGTACGTGGTTTATTCCACCGGATCACGACGTCCGGGTCCCTAGGGCTGGTGAGCGTCCGCATCTCCCCCCGCCCGGGTACTTTCCCTTATTCCTTGAGCAGCTTAAAAGTGGACTCCGCTTTCCTATCCCCCTTTATTTCCAGGAGTTCTCCCACTTTCATTGTGTCTCTCTGAGCCAGCTTACCCCCAATTCCTACCAGAGCCTAGTCTCTGTCACTGCCCTCTTCCGATCCTTGGGTCTGCCCTTCTCCCCTACCCTTCTTAATTATTTTTTTAGGTTAAGAAAACCCCATCTCCCGGGGTGTTTTACTTTGGTGCCCGGACCTTTTATAAATTTTTAAACAACATCCCGAGCTCCCGTAAGGGATGGAAACAAACCTATTTTTTTGTCAAACCACCTCGACGCTGGGCTTGCCCAATGGCCTGGCGAGATACCCTACCTACCCCCCGATCTTTGCCCAAAAAATATAAAGAGGACGTGTTCTTCCAAACGGTTATCTCAACCCTTGGGGGTCGGCGTTTTGATTCAGCTGCCATGATCAGGGAGGACGTACTCAGGAGTTTTGGGCTGAGCTCCTATCCAGACGTCCCTGGTGGTACGTTCTTCCTATCTGGCCCCCGCTTATTACATTTATATATTTTTTTTATGTCTGAGCTGAATCCTTTCTCTTGCAGATAACATGTCTCTTCAGCAGCTGCTATCTACCATGGCGTCTCAGAAGAAAGCGGGAAAAGGGGCGGCCGGTGCGGGCCCTTCGAGCCAACCCCCTAGCGCCCCCGTTGCCCCCCCAAACCCTCCATTTCCAGTGGCCAGCCCTCCTCGCGCCGAAGAGGTTAGGGAGGAGACCGGCCTGAGAAAAAGGAAAAGGGACAGAGGCGCAGCTAGGATCCCGACTCGGGAAGAGGTGGCTACTTCCCCGGTTATTCATGAGATCGACACCCCACCTGCTTCCCCCCCAAGTCATCTATCCGCTGCTCCCACCGACCCGGGTTCACCGGGGGTACCGGTGGGCTATACTCGAGAAGTCAGCCTTATCAACTCTGCCCCCTCAGGTCTATCTGCCCGAATTGTTGAGTGTCTGACCTCCTCCGCTGATCAGCAAGTCTTATCCCAGCTGAGGTGGAAACCCCTAGCAGAGGAAGGCGTATCCCGGGCCCTATCAGTAAGCATTTTTTTTTATATGGAACTGAGTTCTCTTCCCCTTTTCTCTTCAGGGCCTAGTGATGATGTGCGAGAGCCTTCGTCGGGGTGCAAGTTACGGCCAATCAGCCAGGGACGCGAAGAAAGCAGCGCGGGAGGCCAAGTCAGAAGCTGAGAATGCTACTGCTAAGTCCGAGGCGGACGCTGCTGAACTGGAGTCTTATAGGGCCTCGGTGATCCGACTACGAGCTGATGTCGAACAGCTCCGTGGTGCTCTGGTCGGGAAGGAGCGAGACCTTTCCAATGCCATGGCCGAGCTTGGAAAGGTCAAATCCGAGTTGGAATCCTATGTGGCGGGTGAATCAGCCCGACACGAAGCCTTCATCAAGTCGGAGGAATTTACGCGCATGCTGGCCTCCAAGGCCTTTAAGTTTCTGGACCTCGGTTTCGAGGGGTGCAAGGGCCAGTTCAAAGCCCAGGGCTTCCCGCCTAGTGACCAGGACCCTGACGACTTCCTTGTCCTTAACGCAATCATTGCCAACATCCCTCCCGACTTTATCAACTAGTTTGACTTGTTCTTAATTTATCCTTTGTATTTTTTCTTTATTTCCCTTTTACGCTTGTACTGTGCTTCGGAGGCACCCCCTGTAATGAGGTCATTTTGAATTTTGATTGTCCTCTCTGAAGCAATTGATTTTACTTGTTAAGAATTGGCTTCCATCGCAACTTTATGAACGTTCCGACCACTTATACCAGCTTAGCCGGCCCGTGGTTTTACATTGGATTGATCCAAAAAATACAACTTAAAAATAATCCCACGCGTAGAACTGAATGCCGCATAGGGCCGTCGTGCAATAACGACTAGAATAATTCTAACAAAATAAAATCTTAAAACAGTGCTAACCTGTTAATCTCCACGGATACTCAACCGTGCAAAAGGTTTTACTAGACCCGAGCTCACGAAATAATCCTTACAAGCAGATGATGTCCTCTTGACCTGCGCTCATACACCCGGGCTCTATGATGCAGAGATGACCTGCACTTTTGATTGGTGCCATGGCCTCATACACCTGGGCTCTATGATGCAGAGATGACCTGCACTTTTGATTGGTGCCAGGGCCTCATACACCTTGGCTTTAGTGACAGGGATGACCTGCACTTTTAGTTGGTGCCAGGGCCTCATACACCTGGGCTTTAGTGACAGGGATGACCTGCACTTTTAATTGGTGCCAGGGCCTCATACACCTGGGCTTTAGTGACGGGGATGACCTGCACTTTTAATTGGTGCCAGGGCCTCATACACCTGGGCTTTAGCGACAGGGATGACCTGCATTTTTAATTGGTGCCAGGGCCTCATACACCTGGGCTTTAGCGACAGGGATGACCTGCACTTTTAATTGGTGCCAGGGCCTCATACACCTGGGCTTTAGCGACAGGGATGACCTGCACGTTTAATTGGTGTCAGGGCCTCATACACCTGGGCTTTAGCGACAGGGATGACCTGCACTTTTAAATGGTGCCAGGGCCTCATACACCTGGGCTTTAGTGACAGGGATGACCTGCACTTTTAATTGGTGACAGGGCCTCATACACTTGGGCTTTAGTGACAGGGATGACCTGCACTTTTAATTGGTGCCAGGGCCTCATACACCTGGGCTTTAGTGACAGGGATTACCTGCACTTTTAATTGGTGTCAGGGCCTCATACACCTGGGCTTTAGTGACAGGGATGACCTGCACTTTTAATTGGTGCCAGGGCCTCATACACATGGGCTTTAGCGACAGGGATGACCTGCACTTTTAATTGGTGCCAGGGCCTCATACACATGGGCTTTAGTGACAGGGATGACCTGCACTTTTAATTTTGTGACATGGGATTTAAGGGAAAAGTTCATAAAATAACAGTGTTCGTACATGGAATTGAAATAACAACAATAAAATGCCTAGGAATAATATTTTCTGAGGTGATATGCATTCCAAGGTCTTTTGAGGCGTCGGCCTTCGCCCTCCTCTAAGTAGTGATCCGGAACTAAGTCTCTGGACTACTTTGTATGGTCCCTCCCATCGGGGGTCGAGCTTTCTTACCTCCCCTGCTGGGTTAACCTTTTTGAGGACGAGGTCCCCCACTTGAAAATCCTGGGGTATCACCCTCTTGTTGTAGGCTTTGACTATCTTGCTGCGGTAAGCCTCCATCCTTATAGCGGCCCTTTCCCTTTTCTCATAGATCAGATCCAAATCCAGAGCTCGGTGTTCCTCATTGTTGTCATCATATGCTTGGACCCTGGCAGAAGTTTTTCCGACCTCAGCTGGGAGCCTGGCCTCCGTTCCATATACCATGCTGAAAGGCGTTTCTCCTGTTTGGACGCGAGCTGTCGTTCTGTAAGCCCACAACACACTTGGCAGCTCGTCCACCCAATCCTTACCAACCCCGTACAGTCTTGCCTTTAACGCTTGCACAATTGATCGGTTGGTGACCTCTGTCTGCCCATTGCTCTGCGGGTAACCCACCGATGTAAAGGCTTGTTCGATCTTCATTTCCTTGCACCAAGCCATTAACCTCTGCCCCTGGAACTGCCTCCCATTGTCTGATACTAATTTCCTGGGTACTCCGAAACGGCAAACTATGTTCTTCCACAGAAAATCCAGCACATTCTCCTCGGCGATCTTGGCTAATGGTTCGGCCTCGACCCACTTTGAGAAGTAATCTAGAGCCACCAACAGAAATTTCTTTTGTTTCGGGGCTATCGGGAAGGGTCCCACGATATCCAAACCCCATTTATCGAAAGGGCAGGCCGATGTTACCGCTTTCATGAGCCTTGCTGGCCTTAACTGAAACTTACTGTTCCTCTGACAACCCTCACAAGTGACTACAGTCCTGATCGCGTCATTCCTCAGGGTCGGCCAGAAATATCCAGCAAGGAGGGTCTTTCTGGCCAGAGCCAACCCCCCGAGATGGTCTCCACAGCATCCCTCGTGAATTTCTCTGAGCACATATTCTGCCTCCTCCGCGCTCAGACACCGGAGCAGGGGTCCGGAAAAGGACCTCTTATATAACACATCATCTATCAGAACCAAACGGAATGAATGCCTCTTCAACCGCCGGGCTTGGTTCTTATCAGCGGGCACTTCAAGCTTTCTCAAGTAGTTCAAAATTGGGGCCATCCAACCTAGGACCTCAGGGGACTCTGTGGCGGGCTGAGTTGACGGAACCAACTCAGTTTGAAATATGAGCTCCATTTGGGACAAAGGAACTAGGGATGTTGACCACTTGGAGAGCTCATCAGCTTCGTGATTATCCTCCCTAGGGATCTGCACTGTGCTCCACTCCACGAAACTTTCTGACATCTCCTGTATAGCCTTCAAGTATTCTATCATCTTCTCGCTTTTGGCTTCGTAATTCCCTTTCACCTACTGAGTGGCCAGCTGGGAGTCCGAGTGATGGATCACCCGGCTGGCACCGACCTCCTTTGCCAACCTCAGCCCGATCAGTATGGCCTCGTATTCTGCTTCATTGTTAGAAGCCCGGAAATCCAATCTGATAATGACCTTCATCTTTTCACCCGCGGGGGATATCAGAACAATCCCCACTCCACTGCCTTCACTGTTTGCTGCTCCATCCACGTATACTTTCCATGGCTCCTCAGCCTCAACCTCTATCATTTCCGCGAGGAAATCTGATAAAGCCTGGGCTTTAATGGATGACCGTGGTTGGTAGGTCACGTCGTACTCGCCGAGCTCGATTGTCCACTTCACCAATCTCACTGATACATCAGGCTGGGTCATTATCCTCCCCATGGGGCTGTTGGTTAGTACTGAGATGGGGTGTGACAAGAAGTAGGGTCTCAGCCTTCTTGCGGTTATGACCAAAGCTAATGCCAACTTCTCCACCTCTGGATATCTGAGTTCCGCTCCTCTCAGTGCATGGCTGACATAGTATACCGGCCTCTGGTCCGTGCCGTCCTGTTTTATCAGTACTGAGCTGACAGCACTCTCCGTAGCGGACAAATAGATCCATAATCGCTCGCCGGGCTGGGGTTTTACCAGGACGGGCAGCTCGGCCAGGTGCTTCTTCAAGTCAGAGAAAGCTCTCTCGCATTCGTCGTCCCAATCGAACTTTTTCGCCTTTCTCAGTACTTGGAAGAAAGGGTAACTCCTATGAGCCGACCTGGAAATAAAACGAGCTAAGGACGCAATCCGCCCTGTCAGTTTCTGTACCTCTTTTATATTGCGAGGTGAGGTCATCTCTTGAATTGCTCTGACCTTCTCCGGGTTGACCTCGATCCCCCTCTCGGTTACCATGAAACCCAAGAATTTCCCGCTCTTCACACCAAATACGCACTTAGCCGGATTCAGTTTCAGACCAAACCTGCTTAGTGTGGCAAAAGTTTCCTCCAAGTCGGGCAACAGGTCTGCCCGGCCCTTAGATTTTACCAAGATGTCATCCACGTAAACCTCAATGTTCCTTCCCGCCTGGTTTTCAAACACTTTGTCCATCAACCTCTGGTATGTGGCCCCAGCGTTCTTGAGGCCAAAAGGCATGACCACATAGCAGAACGTTCCATCCGACGTGATAAAACCGACCTTATCTTGGTCCTTTTTTGCCAAGGGTATTTGGTGATATCCCTGGTACGCGTCCATGAAACTTAACAGCTCGTACCCTGAGGTGGAGTCTACCAACTGGTCGATCCGGGGTAGGGGATAACAGTCCTTGGGACATGCTTTGTTCAAATTACGAAAGTCGATGCACATCCTCCATTTTCCCGCCGACTTTGGAACCAAAACCACGTTAGACAACCAGGTGGGGAATTGCACCTCCCTTATCTGTCCGGCCTTCAGCAAGGTCTGAACCTCGGCTCGGATAATTCTGTCTTTATCTGGTCCAAAATGCCTTTTCTTTTGCCGGGTTACTTTGACCTCTGGATTGACATTTAACATGTGCTGGGCTACCGCGGGCAACACCCCTGTCAGTTCGGTGGGAGACCAGGCAAATATTCCGGCATGCTTGGACAGGCATTCCACTAAGTCGTGCTTCAGGACGTTGTCTAGGTCAGCCGCTACTCTTGTGGTTTTATCAGGCTGTCCTGGGACTAATATAATTTCCTCTTCCCCGTCCCGCATCGCCTGCACCTCCTGCACCATCTGTACTCCCCTATCCTCTTGTCCTTCATCACCGCCCCTTCGGGATCTTTTCACCTCTACCCTCACAGTTTCCGCGTAACATTTCTTGGATGAGGGCTGGTCTCCCCTAACTTCCCCCACTCTTTTTCCTACAGGGAACTTTATCTTTTGGTGGAAGGTGGAGGCCACAGCCCTGAACTCGTTCATAGCTGGTCTTCCCAGGATGATGTTGTACGAAGACGAGGCCGCCACAATGGTGAAGGTGATCAACCTCGTTTTCCTATCCTCATTAGATCCCAAGGACAGGGGCAGGGAGATCTGACCGAGCGGGTACACGGTGTGCCCCGCGAAACCGAACAGGGGGGTGTTGATTGGCTCGAGGTGATATCCACCCAAGTCCATCTGCCGAAAGGCTTCGTCAAACAGCACATTCACCGAACTCCCGGTGTCTACAAACACCCTCCTGACTTCATAATTGGCGACAGTGGCTCGTACAACCAGGGCATCATTATGGGGTGCGCAAATATTTTCCAGATCTCGTGGCCCAAAGCTGATAACCACCTCCTCCTCAGCACCGCAAACCCCTCCTACACTCAGGGTCTCTCTCCTGCTGGCAGCCTTCCTGGCTCTATTGGAATCCCCATCCGTTGTGCCGCCCGAGATCATGTTGATGACTCCCCGTGTTGGTGAATCGACACGGGCAGGGGTTGACGTTATCTAAACTCCTCGGTGGTCCTCGAGCCCGTCCTCTACCACGAAACGGAGGACGGAAGTTGGTCCGTCCCCCTCTCCCTCTTGTCCACGACGGTCCTCAACCCCTTCCCCGAGGAAGATTATCTCCTTGTGGGACGGGTCGGGACAATAACTGCTTGAACTGGGAACTGTTATGTATTGCCTTCTCAAGTTCCTCATCCAAACGATGGCAATCTTGTGTGGTGTGCCCAGTCGCTTGGTGGAAGATGCAGTATTTCTCCGAGACCTCCTTGCTCGGCTCTACACTGGCTGGTGCTGGCTTTTGCAACACCTGTTTGTCCTCGCATATGCGAACGGCCTCCTCCTTGGAGACCTTCAATGGCGTATACTGGGAAAATCGACCGAGTTGTGCCCCTTCCACTGGCCTCTTCTCGCCCTGGCTGATCCGTTTCTCCCCGGTCCTCCTCACTTCCTTCCTCCTCAGTTGCTGGGCCTCCTCCACGTTGATGTACTTTTCCGCTCGGGTGAGCAGATCATCATAGGTAACAGGAGGCTTCTTTACTAAGGATCGGAAGTCGGAAGAAGTCTCCTCCTCTCAGGCCTTGGGTAAAGGCGCTGATCAGAATTTCCGCCGGGCAGGCAGGTATTTCGAGTATCACAGTGTTGAAGTTTTTGATATACTCCCGCAACGACTCATCCTCAGCTTGCCTCATCTCGAACAAGCTTAGAGAGGTCTTCTTATATTGCTTGCTGCAGGCATACTGGTGTAAGAACGCGGAGCTAAATCCGGCGAAGGAAGTAATGAAACCCGGCTCCAACTGGTTGAACCATTTCTGGGCCGACCTCACCAAAGTGGTCAGGAACACTTTGCACTTAAGGCGATCCGAGTAGCAATGTAGCATGGCAGCGTTTTCGAACCTGCCCAGGTGTTCTTTCGGGTCCGTGCTCCCATCGTATTCCCCAGCATTGGGGGGTCGGAAGTTATTTGGGAGTTCCTCGTTTACTATTTCACCCGAGAAAAGGGGTTCCCCTCCTGACAGAGGTACCCCCCATCCCCTTCTTCATCCTCTGGACCTCGTCCTTCAGCTCCTCCACCTGGCCCTCCAGATCCGGAGTAGCAGTCACTTTAGGACGGGAAGTTGCTCCTTGTTCGGGATCCTTCATCTGCTGGGAGCTTTCCCCGTGCACACCCTCGGACGGACCTTCCTTTCTCCTCATAGTCTGTTCCACCGTAACTGCAATTAGTCGTGTGAGCTGCTCCAGTGTTAAAGCTCCCACTGTCATGTTTACCACGGGCGGTGGCTGCTCCTCGCCATTGGTGGAGGCATGGTGCTCTCGACTTTCCTCTGCTTCGTTCTCCTTGTTCTTACCATTGGATCAACGTCTTTTGCTCAGATTTTCCCACAGACGGCGCCAATTTGTTACCTCTCTTTTTGGTTCCCTTCGATATCAAATGAATTTATAGGGGAAGGGATGAGCCGTTTCGTGAAATCACAGTTTTGGCCGGAGTCCGGGAGGATCCTTTTCCCGTTTAGGATCTCCGGTGATCAATATTGGTTTCTTTTTTAGAGGAGGGCCTAGAGTCCTTCTTCTTGTCAACCATTCTCCTTTTTATAGGGGGAGGGATGCCAATGGTCCCGCCTTGCCGGGGATTCTGGGGACAATATCTGGAACTGAGAGGGGGGGACCACAGACTGGGGACCATCTACATCTGTTACCTACCTCGTAGATCCTTTTGCTCTGGTGATTCTCTGCGTCCGGGAATATGCTTTTCTTACCCACAGTACTTGACCACCCTTTGATTGGTTAGTAGGCCTAGTCTTTACTTGTAGGTGTCCGATTCCTGCAACCCTAGTCCCGGTATACAGGACCACCATAGGTGGCCTCAGCTCGGCTGTCCTGTCCAATGACTGTCCGTCCTTACCTATTGAGAAAACCTCGCCTCAGTCCGGCCATCTTGGTAAATACAACCCGTCCCGACCTATTGAGGAAACCTCGCCTCAGTCCGGCTATCTTGGTAAATACAGCCCGTCCCGACCTATTGAGGAAACCTCGCCTCAGTCCGGCTATCTTGGTAAATACAGCCCGTCCCGACCTATTGAGGAAACCTCGCCTCAGTCCGGCTATCTTGTCCAATGATTGCCCGTCCTGACCTCTTGATGTACTTTCTCGCCGCCACGGCTCGGAGGCCGCTCCGAGGATTGCGGCCCAGGAACACTAAATAGGGCCCTGCCCGGACACGATAGTGGCAGCTAGCCAGAGGTGATCGTGCCCGCTATAAACTCGGGTCGGGCGGCGAGCTCGATGAGGACAGCACGGTATCGGCCCTAACGACTTCCCTTGTTGGTTAAATGGGCCCCCCACTGACCGGGCCCAAATAAAGTTCGGACCCTCAAGACCTACTGGGCCTCCAGAACTAGGGATATCACATCCTAAAAAGTTAAAAATTCTCCACCACTCATAGTAAAGATTTGGAATAAGTATTAATTCCTAATTATCATCGTCTCTCTTTACGTTTATTTTCATTTCCGACACGGTCACCTCTTCATTGGCTTTTCCTCCCATGTTATGTTTTCTACATGTACCATTTCTTTAATTCCTAATGTGAGACTGTGAGTATGTTTATGTATATCTATCTGTAATATATAAAAGATGCAACTCAGAAACGTGGAATTGTGATGAATATCGAAAGAATATTCAATTGTTATTTTTTCACATCTTTATTTTTTATTCAGTATAATACTAATATTTGCACAAGTATTTGATAAAATAGCAAGTTAATATGCTCAATTTTATATTAGATGATAGATTTTTAAAACGATTTGTATGGGTGTGTATCTATAAATAATTATAATAAATATTTTTCTAAAACAAAAGGTAATTATAACGATATAAATTATCATGTTTAATTTAAAAAGTATGTTTTATGAATTTTATAATAGTCAAATATCATCAAAAAATATTTTATTTTTATAAAATTTTATTCAATAGGAAACTTTTGTTATTATTACACAAAATTATAGATTACAATTATATATCAACATTGACTGAATCCTCAAGGTCGTCATCTTGAAGATCCAAAAAAATTGTTCAAACTTTGCCATATAAAAGAATTAAATAGCGATTTTTCATATTTTCTGTTGTTAAATAAGTAAAATTTGTTTACATTAATAGGGAAAAAAAATTATAAGTTGAATAAGTTATTTATGTTAATTGTTAGTTCAAAGAAATCAATTATAAGTTATTAAATCTATAGAGCATATAAAATTCTTTTTATAATTTTGTATAATTCTATAAAAATTATTAGAAATCTATCAATTTCATTAAAGTCCATCATTTAAAAAATATTAAATATTGAAAAAATCCATAGAAATCTATTGAAAAAATCCACGAGACTATATACACATCTTTTTATAACTCAATGAAATTCTATTAAAGTCAATAGAAATCTATCAACTTCATAAAAATCTATCATTTAAAAAAATTAATAAAAGTCTAGATTGAATACAATCCCCTAAATCAATATCTCCCCCAACTTTTCTTGCTTCTTTCGATTTAATTGGGGTCATATTCATTATCTATCAGTGGAAAAAGTCAAAAGAACAGGAAACTCCTTTAATAAAATCAGTATTTTTTTAAAAAAAACCCTAAAATATTATTAAATTACAATTATAAATCCCTTGAGAAGTGAAATATAAATTGGGCACATATGATTGTTATTAAAAATATAAGATTTTAAAAACTATTGATTTTTTGTGCTCTTTTGACTTTTTATATAAATCAGATTCAAGAATGTAATTTACCCATTATCTGACTTAAATTAAATACTATATTACTCCATTGATATTGATATATGTTAAGAATATATGGGGTTCTAGCTCAAAACTAATTGATAATGAACGGAGTAATCCATACATATATTTATATATCTTATAAAAAATTAACATAGCTTGTAATCTCTCAATTTGGGACAATTCTCGCCACGTCTCATCACGTGTGACATTATATAAATCAAACTCATGGATTGTAACGTTGGTGGCGGTGAGCATGATGGCGGAATAACCAATCGCATGGAAAACTTGCTCAAAAATAATTGGTAATGAATGGAGTAACATATTTATCTAATAAAGATCTAACATAACTTGTAAATTCCAATGTGGGACAACTCTTATTTATATATATATATATATATATATATATATATATATATTTGGATTGATACAACTATGGATGTGAAATTCAATAATCTAACAAGCCACTCCATTTTTAAGTTGTCTCCATTGTATAATAAGTGCTGATATTTAGTTTGAAAAATAATAGATGGGTCTTGTAGAATAGTTGTATTACCAATTCACATCCTGTAATTTGTAATAGATTGAGAGAAAATTACAAATATATCTCTTATGATTTGACATAAAATACTTAGCAGATGATATATACATTTAAGTTAGAAATGCTTAAAACATCAATTATGAAAACTAGAAGGGATATACATATAATTCACTCAATTTTAAATGACTCATTCATGGGAAGTTCAATACTACGCCCATTTTTTTATCAACTATTACAACTACAATTTGGGGAGAGGAAATTGTTTTTATATGAGTTTGAACGTATGCATCTTCCTCAAATGATAGATGTTTATGATACCAAGTGATATTGGACAATACTACGCCCATTTTAAGTTCAATTAATTGTGGGTACTGATATCAAGACATAAATAACAATGATAAATTGTCAATTAATAAAGTCCTTTCCAAATTACTATACATGTCTTCTTCTTCCTATGTACATTAAATTAAAATAAATAACAACCTGTTAATTCAAGATGTCCCATTTTTATGAATATATAATATGATACGTTGAAATTAAAACAAAAATATTAATAAGTTTGGATAAATCATTTTTTAAAAAATTAGAGTCGGTGAAAATAAAATGATACATAGTCATCATTTTGATGCACAAATCAATTTCATATTTGCACTTGACGAGACAAAATCGTGTACGCCGCTCACAATTCTCTACATATAAGTATATATATAATAAATTAAACGTATTACCCCAGTATCCGAGATGATAGAGCAGTGTGAGCTCGAGACCTTAAAATCACGAGTTTGGTTTCTATTGCCAACAATTTCTTAGTCTGAGGATGCCGTATCAAGGTTACTTATTACGGTTTACTTGATTGAGATGATTTATAGGCTAATGCATCAGCCAAGAATTTAATCAATGTTCACCCAAAAATACAGCAACGGGTTCGCTCGTCGTAAAAAAAATAAAAATAAATTAAACGTATTTGGGGAATAAACCAATGTTCACCCAAAAATGCAGCAACGGGTTCTCTCGTCGTAAAAAAAATAAAAATAAATTAAACGTATTTGGGGAATAACTGCCGTAGGATGATTCAACATGGACACTTATCTGGTGAACAAGGTATACTAGATCGTGTCACGTGTACGACCGCTATCCACTCAACTGCACTATAAATAAAGTTCATTGATTGATACCATTATTAAACGCATAGGAATCATTTCGAAGCTCTGAAATCTCAAATTTTCTTCTATTTTCTCAACCAAAAATTCGAATAATATGTCTTGCTGCGGAGGAAACTGTGGATGCGGCCCTAGCTGCAAGTGTGGCAATGGATGTGGAGGGTGCGTAATTCAGATCTATTTCATCTTTGTTTTTTTCATGTAAATTGTGTATTTTTTTTCTGACGATCTATGCGAAATCGATGCAGTTGCAAGATGTACCCTGACTTGAGCTACTCGGAGGTCTCCACCGAAACGACTAATACCGTTGTCCTTGGTTTGGCCCCACAGAAGGCGTACGGATTTGTTTAATTTCAGTGATTTTTTGTTGTTGATTTTGTTGAAAAAATAGCGAGTTTAATATTATTTACATTCTGTTATCTGATTCAGTTATTTTGAGGGAGCAGAGGTTGCTGCGGAGAACGGCTGCAAGTGCGGCGCTAACTGCACCTGCGATCCATGCACTTGCAAATGAATCTGGCCCGGTCCGGCCCAGATCTGATGAGACAGGAGCAGAGATGAAGGAGATTAAGTACTAATTATATATGGTAATTTCGAGTCTAATTATAGTGTAATCCAAAAGGCCAAATCTGTGTGTTGGTGAATGTATATTAGATCACAATCATCCCTTGCTGATGATTTTGATTTGATTTGATTTGTGCCCTTGTTTTTAATAAGACGGTCGTGTCTTGTTTGCTGTGTAATGAATATATGAAGTTGTATGTATAGATGTGCGTATAATCTCTGCTCTTTGATTGGGCCTGTCGTGTTATGGTATATGAAAGATGGGTTATTGGCTTGAATTAATGGAAACTCCTTTCTTCTTTATCAATCTTTATACACGCTATGATGATTATATGTTTCTTCTTTGCGTGGGTGTTTTTTTTTCAAGAAAATGTTTACCTTGTTATATTTCATTTCATTTTTCCAAAGATATGATGAAAAAATATCATCATCCTATACATGGGTCCAACCCTGAGAATAAGAATGCCTGATCTAGGCTAAAATAAGTTGTATGTGAATTATTATACAAGTAGTGTATAGATGATTTACCATCAGCCTACCGAGCATGTGCGGAGGGAGATGGTGCATGCATATGACACCCCTAAATTATAATCGTAGCTCTGTTCATGTTCTACCAGCCAACCTTAGCAGGTTGTCTTAGCATAGCTTGTATGTAGGGTTGTACACTGGCATGGATATTTAGGGTGTAAATGCCCATTGGACCTCAGAATGCCCTTGTTTCCTCTTGGATTGATCAAACAAATTGATTCTCTCTCCATTTTCTTTAAAAAAATTCGTTTGTTTCCTTATCTCGCCTTCAATAAATGGTCATTTTTAAGTAAAAATTCAATTGTTTCTTTATCTTGCCTTCAATTCCGCTTGATCTTAAATTTATTTAATCCCTTTGTCCTGGCTAAATTTCAATTATGAGATTTCATTGTTCAACTATTTTTTTCTGGGTGTTAAAGTATAGAGGTTAGGATAAGAGATCATGACAGACAAGCATGTTTCACCAATTTTAAGATTTCGATAGAAACAAGGAGTAACAATTTGCCGTCAGGGTGACTTTGGGTGAATAGGTATAAAAAAAATCACTTAACTCAAAATATACGAGTTAGCTAAATTATTAAACCATAAATATACGATAAATATACAAAATCATGTTGGTTATTGTGAGTGAGGACGGGTAACGGGTCAAATGAAAATAAATTACATAATATATCCTAAAACTTGATATATACACTATAAGCCATCATCCAAAAAATAGTATCATGTACTAAAATAAATGATTAAAAATTTGGTTTAAAAATTACAGTTTGTAGTTTAAACTCTTAAAATATTTAATTAATTTTATAATTTAGGATACATTAATATAAAATTATTGCGATGGATTGTGTGAGTCGGCGGGTGGAAGTACAACAATCCACTATCGCCAATATTAAATGCGGGTCGCTAAATTTTTAACTTTAAATTTTTTTTGCGAATGTTGAAACGACACGTATAAGGGTGGGTGTGAACATAGAGTTGTGCGATTTTTTTAACACCTCTACGTCTCATGGTTATTCTAATTGGACAATAGGATTAGACAAGTAGATCTTAAGTAGTTGGTTTCTTGCCTGTATATTAGGTAATTTTGCGTTAGATAAAAAGTTCGAGGGTGAATTTAGATTTTTTTTTGGGGCAAAAATAGTAAATAGTAACTTAAAAAATGTATGATAAAAAAAAATTAGGGGGTCAAATGTAATTTTTCGAATTTTTTTAGTGCAATAGAAAAAAACTTTTTAGGGGGACAACTACCCTCCACCCCTTAGGGTGGTTTGTTTGATGATAATGATAGTGACCTTAGGGGCATCATCACCAAATCTTTTTTTAAAAAAGAAAAAAAAGATTTCAGATGATGGATGATGCTTCTGGAGACAGTGCCATTCAGAACAACAACAATGTTTCCCCTTAAGGTGCATTAGTCCCTAAATGGCTCCAGATGTATTAAATATTCACCAATTTAATCCCCACGTTATCTTCCAGATAAACTAAATTGGGATAAAATTCAAAATATCATGGATTATTTTGATCTATCTAAAATTAGGAAATTGGAAAAATAAAATATCACTTTATTTAACCACATCTGGTCAAAAAACAAGCTTTTACACATAAATCTACTTTTCAAAAAATTCTATTCATTAAGTCCAATTTTTAACCTTTAATCTGTTAGATTTTTTATTTTTACTAAATTACCCCCAAACAACTCTTGCGCCCGTTAAAAAATAAAAAAGGATGCTCCTGCGAGTCCTCCCACTTCAGCTCTTGCCCCGCTAACGCCCGTTGCAGCTTCACCTCCTCCTACCACTATATCTCCACCAGCTTCACTACCTCCAGCATAATATCCACCACCTGTTGTTGCCTCACCGCCTCCTCCTGTGGCAACTCCTGCTTCTCCTTTGGTACCCATTTCTACTCTTCCACCTGCTAGTCCACCACCGACTGTTCCTCCACCAGCTCCAACTCCTGTCCAACGTCATCTCCTCCTCCTCCTCCCACTCGTAGTCCACCCCACCGGCCGTTGTTCCTGTTCAAGCTCGAGACCTCCCGGTCCAAGACATGACCGCGGTTTTTAAAAAACCACGGCCCGGCCCGAAACCGTAGCCGGGTCAGCGGGCCGGTTAACCGTTGACCCGGTTCACGGTTCCGAACCGTAACCGGCCCGTAACTGTAAGGGCCGATTACGGTTCATGCCTTTGCGGAACCGTAGAACCGGCGGTTCCGACCGCGGGAACAGCCGGTTCGCCCTTCTTTTTTTTTAATTATTTATTATTTAAATTTAAATTGTGTTGTTGAGGATTCGAACCCTTGACCTCTGTCATATATTCACAGCTTCTTACCACTAAGCTATTGTCTTGATTGTTTTATTTTAGACAATATAATTATAAATACTAAAAGATAATATATATTATATGTCCAATACAATAACTATTTTATATTGACAAATAAAAATTATCTAAAATAATATGTTATGCTCTTAAATAAATATTTTATAATAAAAAAATATATATTACAAAGTAAATATAACAAAAAATATTGGATAAATTAATAAGAACTATAAATAGTGGTTGCAAAATAAAATATTTGAAGCAAATTATTACAAAACAAATATATTATATACCTTTTATAGTTATTCTACAAGTATTTTATGCTCATTATTTGATTTACATTATATATAATAATTAAATAAGTATATCTTAATTTATCACAATATAACTTACAATAGAAATTCAATAATGTAATATTTGATTAATTAATAAACTATTTTAATAATTTACCTCTACTGATTTGGGAACAACGTATTGAATTGATAATTCACTAACTTAATATTATATAAATTAATAACTCCTAACTTAATATATTTATGATTAATCAATGAAATCATCATAAAAATAACTTTACTGTCATTTGTTTGTAAATTGATAGTGACAAATCTTGTTACTGACTTTTTTTAACATAACAAGAACTTTTGTGTTGTTTTGTTTATAGATAAATAATAACTCAATGTTATACTCGTCAATTTCATATGTAATTAATATCATAATTGTAAATGTTTCATGCCAATATCATTTGCAATTAGCACCAAAGTTGTATAAATTTCATACCAATTTCATAAGTAATTAGTACCAAAATTGTAAATATTTCATACCAATTTCTTTTGCAATTAGTATCAAAATTATATAGGTTTCATACCAATTTCATATGTAATTAGTATCATAATTGTAAATGCTTCATACTAATATCATTTGTAATTAGTACCAAAGTTGTATATTTTTCATACCAATTTCATATGTAATTAGTATCATAATTGTAAATGTTTCATACCAAACTCTTTTGTAATTAGTACCAAAGTTGTATATGTTTGATACGAATTTCATATGTAATTAGTATCATAATTGTAAATGTGTCATACCAATATCATTTGTAATTAGTATCAAAATTATATATGTTTAATACCAATTTCATATGTAAGTAGTATCGTTAGATAATCAGATTCAATCAATTAAAATTGCATTATCTTATTTGTGGTCCCATCGAGTTTGATGAAACAATTGGGTAAGTTTTGTAAGATTAATGGCATGCGAATTTCAACTAGATATACTTACACGTTGAACTAGAAATTCCTAAATGATTCATATGAATATAGAGAGTTAATGACAACTTAAAAAGTTCAAACTCCCCCCCGTTACATTTCCTTCGTTCTTTTTTATGATTCTTTTATAGTAAGTTTTAAATTGTTTAAATAAAATTTTAATTTTAATTTAAAAAATATAAGGGTCGAACCGTAATTCGTAACCGGTGGTTAATCGTAACCGTAACCGGCGGTTCACGAACCGTAACCGGAACCGTCTACGAAGGTTAAGGTTAAGGGTCGAGTTCTTTTGAACCGTCAACCGGCGGTTCCGAACCGTCAACCGGCGGTTCACGAACCGTGGTCATGTCTACCCGGTCCTCCCACTGGAATAGGGCGCTTAACAGATCAATCTGGTCTGATTCGGTTCGTCCGATAATTTCAGAATCGGTCCGATCCGATAAGAACCCGGATTGGATATATATATTTTTTCAAAAATCAGTTTTTCTAGCCAAGTTACCTTTTAATTTTTTTAAAAAAATTTCTAACGATTTCGGTTCCAATCCATTAGAACCAATCCGATCCGATAACTACCTAGCCGATCCGGTTCCTAACCGGTTGGCCCGATTTTCGATTCTGAACCGGTTCCGGGCCAATCCAGTTTGTTAAACAGCCCTATAGTAGAGCTTCTTAAAAAGAAATCTAATCGTAAAATTTCACTATATCACCACCTCCAGCGTCATCTCCACCACCTTTTGCTGACTCATTGTCTCCTCTTGTGGCAACACATGCTTCTCCTCAGCCGGCGTCGGTTGCTACTCCGCCTCCACCTTCCAGTCCCCCACCGACTGAATGGACAGTAAGGTACAAGAATTCTGGATCAAGAATTTTTGTTTGTTTGTGTGGATACATGATACTGCGAGAAATTTTGATGTCCATTGCTCGAGAAATTTATCTGTTTTTGTTTTTTGTATCTTAATGTCCATTGCTCTAGAAATCTTGTATCTTCCACTAGTGAAATATCTCGGTGAAATCTTAGTTTTGTATCTTGCTGTCCGTTGCTCTAGAAATCTTGTATCTTGAAATGGCGGTGCACGTTATAAAAGGGAGATTGGAATGATTGTGCACGCTGTTTGTGCTGGCGGTGCATGTGATTGTGATGGTGATGAAAGTAAAATCCTACATGTGCATCGGCAGACGGTGCATGTAAACCTGACCTATACAAATTATTGAGACTGTGGTGCCACGGTTGTGCTTCGGCCATTGAACACTGTTGGGAATAAGTTGAAATATTGCGTACGATATTGTCCTTATCACTGGAATTGGCGGTGCACGTTGGAAAGGGATATTGGAATGGCGGTGCAAGTTGGAAAGGGATATTGGAATGAAGGTGCACGTTCTTTGTGATGGCTGTGCACATGATTTATGATGGCGGTACACGTGATTTGGGATGACGGTGCATGTAACCTGTGCAAGTAAAACCCTACGATCGATCTCCTTATAATATCTACCTGCTTCTGTTTTCTGATATAGAGTTTCCACATAGAGGATAACTCCACTGAGGTATTGAACAGCACCAGGCTTTGTGAAAAGAAGCTCACGAAGAGCTCTCCTTGTTTGCTGTAATTTCCCGTGTAGATACCCATTTACCTTTTAATTTAAGCTATTGCAATTCTGAACTTGCAGGCATGGTTCGCAGAAATGGGAACGGAAAGGCCGTTCCGGAACAGGAACGGAGGTGAGCGTGCCAAAGTTTCAGCTTGTAACGTATGTTGCTCTGGAAAGGCGTTATGTAATCGGATATCGGCGATATATTGGTGGAACGGAGGTGGAACGGCGGAACGGTGCGGCGCGGAACGGACGTGAATTAAAAAAAATTGAATTTTTGAATTTTTTTTCGATGGAATGAAAGAGAGATTGAGGATGAACGAAACGAAGGAGAGAGTGGGATGTAGTAATTATATGTAGGGTCTAAAGTTATAGTTTTTTTGTTTGTGTTTTATTTAAAAGTAGTTTACTTGATTTAAATTTTTTTTAAAAAAACGTTTATTAATCTGAAATGATATTAATAATTCTGAAATATAAAAGTTATTATGAATTATTTAAATAAATTGTTATGTGTATTTTAATAATTTTATAATTAAATGAGTTTTTAAAAAAATTAATTTTTGTAAACAAAATGATAAAAAAATATTATGAGATATTAAGGATAAATTTATATTTTACATAAGATTTAATGATTTTATAATTTACTTGAAAATTTAACTAACTAGAAATTAAATGAAAAATATTTCATTTAGTTTGTTGATTTTATATTTTTATTAATATTATGATTTGAATGTAAAGTAGTTTTGTTATGGTTGTGAAAATTTTAGTATATACTGAGGATAAATTTATGTTTTAATAAAGTGTACATAAGATCTAAAAAAAATTAGTTTGTTATTTTCTTAAAAATAATATTTTTAAATATTATTTATGAAAGAAGATGAAAATAGTCTACCCAAATTTATTGGAAATAAATACTGAGTTATTGTTGTTTATAATTAAAGAAGATTAAAAATATTTTTTTTTCAAACTATTCAATCTTTTTGAATTTTTTAATATTATTTTTAAAAAATCCATACCGTGACCGTTCCGTGAAATGTCATTGGAACTGGAACGATGACCCCCGTTCCAGGCACCGTTCCCGCGATTGGAACCATACTTGCAGGTAAGCCCTTTGTTGATGTCTTGAGAACACTAAGTTTAAAGCGGCAGGCCTCAACGGAGAGAAATTCTGGGAAGGAGACGAAGAACAATGAATTCTCATCCACTTCCGAGAAATTCTAGGAAGGAGACGAAGAACAACGATAAGAGACCAAGAACATTGATATTATCGTATTGTAGTTAATATGGCTATTTTTGTGAAATGAACTTTATATAACAAGTTTTTTTGTTGAATTAGGCCGAAAAATGTTTTAACACTTGGTATCGGGCTAAAATTATCCCGACTACCAAGCAACATTTATTAACCAGATATTAGTCCGTTATTTGTAACTTATTACATGGCTTGGTAAGAAAACATGTTGACTTTATTTTCAAAACTATGTAAAAATATGCAAATATTTAAATGCGTTAATGTTGCAATTTTCGGGTGGAGTAGTTGCTGCCCAGAATACTGATACTGTTATTGGGACATCATCAAATAGACCCAATTTTCGAGCAAAATATCTGGCACTACATAAATAAATTACCTCCAAATTTTCTGCCATAAATCCACTAATCATTCTTAAATTTATTTCCTTTTACATCTTTGTAAACATAGGTTGAATCTTGGAAACTAAATATTCAACACTCGAATAATCCCAGCCGTCAGAACATCGCCTCATATCAATCCAACGGACTATATTTACCTAACAAAATAATCACCACTGCACATCCTACGTTGTGCATGTGAAATTACCCAAAAACCCTTAAATATTATGACGTATCAATGGCTAGATTCACACCATTAAATCTCGGCCATCGTTTTTTAATCCAACGGCCTTTTTTAACCCGGGAATATTTTACTCTATGCTCCGCATTTAACTAATGGCTGAGCTGCGAAAGGTGCCGTTTGAGGTTCAAACTTTTGTACCTAACGGCCACGTAGAGCCGTTAATCGCCGTCACAGTAATCTTTTCATATCCTTGCAAACTAATTGACAGCCGCCTACGGCGCCGTTACTGGCCCCTAATAAGTATTCGTTACATACAAAAGATCTACAACATATTTACTCGTCTTCTCTCACGTTCAACGGGAAAGGTTTTTTTGCAGCTCGGGAATCTCTCTCTTAATTAAAGAAGATTGGATTTCGGTTCGTAAGGTTAGTGTTTCTTTGTTAAAAAAAGGTTTTTGGGTTTTAACTTGTAGGAATCGTTCTCCAGTTTGATTTGACTCGATGAATTAGGTTAATTAAGCTGTTAATTTTTGTTTAACTAGCTTTGATCAAGCGATGCACAGAGAGGTTTTCTTTTTCCGTGGTTTGTTTATTCTGGATTTTGTTTAATGCTTTAGGTTTTTCGGAGAATATTGTGTGGTTTTTGAGATCTGGACTTATCATATATCTGTTTTTTTTCCTGAAATTATGTTGTAAGAAAGTGTGGAGGCTTTATTTGTTGTGAATATTTAATCAACTTGGTAATTAATGATCAGATTTTTGAATTAGGGGAGTTGGTTCAAAGACTTTTATGATGTGAGTAGTTTATAAAATCAGGGATCATTAGTTTACGAAATTAGTGATCATGTATCAAATTGATATATTTGATGTAATTGATATTTGATTCATAAGGTTTGTCTTGGTGTTGATTTAAGAACCTGTAATTTCTATTTCTATGAATTTGTTATCGATGACTTTTTTTCTTTTTATACTGGTATTATTAAACTGGTGAATCTTGAATTTGGAAGTTTGATAATTTTGAAAGGTTATGAGCTTGAAAGACAAATGGCAGAGGTGAAATCGGATGATTGTTTCCTTGAAAACAAGCAATCTACAGCTGATTCAACCTCTTCTGTTTCTGAGCACAGTAGCAGTGCTGCTTCTATGCCTCCCAACATCAGAAGTCCCAATAATGCTTCGCCAGCTCATCGGTATTGTTTTCATTTATATCTTGGTTTTTTAATGAATTATCTGTTTTGTGGCTTGTTACTGACTATGCAAATTATATTTGCCAAAAGGTTTTTGATATACTTTTTTGAACTTAAGGTATGATGCTTTGCATTACTATCTGAATCGAGAGCTATACCTTTTGAGGGGAATATTCAAAGTGATGGCTTTATCCCTAGAGCTTTGGTCAATCAGTTGATAAATTCTTTCCAACAGAAATATAATCTTCACCCACTCAAAGTGCAATTAATATAGGTTTAAAGAACTTTCTGGGAAATTAAATGAAATTGCAATAATAAGATGCTATAATCAGCTAAGATGACACGTAGTTTGCTTTGTGTTACTTGTTCACTGTTTCTTAACAAATGGCCTCCCAGCATTTGTGACATAGTGAAATTTACAAGTCCAATACGCTTTTTTATTAAGATCTTAACATATGAAGTGTCTCTAGGGTTCAACAGCCTGCTTCTTATGTATATTAGCTGTAGTTTTACTTGTGGATAGGGCCTTGCTTGTGTTGTATGTTGTTTCAAGTTATTAAAAGACGAAAATCCATAGGTTAAAGATTTGAAATTAAAGTGTCACAATTTTGGCTTACAGAAGAACTACGGGGCCAATTAGAAGAGCAAAGGGAGGTTGGACTCCAGAGGAGGTAAAGTTTTATCAACTGGAAACAATATGTCAACGTATACAAAAGGATGTATCAATATGGTCAATTATTTTGTGACCATGAATTCAAAGTTCATGTGCTTTAAAGTTATGAATGCCTCAATCATTTTGTTTTAGGATGATACACTGAGGAAAGCTGTCACAGCATTCAAAGGGAAGTCATGGAAGAAGATAGGTATAATTCTCCAAAATTCTCTCATTTATGCATGATGCTGTTTGCACTATATATTCATAATCGTAATTTGGATTTTTTTTGTTTAATGATGTTATGAAGGTGATGGTTAGCAATATTATTGTTTGGTGGTTCAGTGGAATTATATTGGTTGCATCTTTATAGTGAACAAGGTATAGGGAATACCCATATAGCATTGTTTGTTAGAGAAGTACACAGTAGATTTGATATGTCAATATCTTGAATTGCTAAAGACTAATGCTTATATATGTAATTCAGTAATGGTTTTTTTTGAATCACGACGATCTAGAAATTGTATGGTGTACTGATTTTTTAATCATGACAATCTAGAAATTGTATCCAGTATATATGAATGAATTATAAACGTGATGCTAAAATTAGTTTGATTCTTGCACATCTTAATTTTTGGAATATTTACCATAAAAATGTGATGGCTTTAGGTTAACAAGAGATGCTTTATTTGAGTGGTTGTCCCATAACATTTATGTTTCAAGAATACCGTTCGTAGTGATAAAGTATAGTTCAAACAATTTCCGGTTCATTGACTTGTAACTATAGCATGATGTACTTCTAAACTGTGGTGGAAGCTAAAAGTTTGTGACCTCTATCGCATTGATGTGCATGTAGCTGAGTTTTTCCCGCATAGATCAGAAGTGCAGTGCTTGCATCGGTGGCAAAAAGTTCTTAATCCCGAACTTGTTAAAGGTCCCTGGACTCAAGAGGTGGGCAGATAAAGTCCCTCCCTCTCCTATTGGTGTCTATCTCATTTTCCAATATTCTGTCATGGCCAATGTGTGTTAGTGATTCTGTAAATGTGATCTGCGAATTTCAGGAGGATGATAAAATTTCAGAATTGGTGGCTAAATATGGACCTACAAAATGGTCAGTTATAGCAAAATCATTGCCCGGTCGAATTGGAAAGCAGTGCCGCGAGAGGTAACATTATAAATGAATCCTAATTATTGATATATTTTGTTATAGAGAACTGTCCATCCAAGTTCCGTATATATGTGTTTTATAAATATATTTTGTTTCCTTGTCTTATATTGATTCCTTGTAAATGTTAAGATATTTCCTTCACCAGTTTTCAGGTTTTGTTATTCACATATATGCCTACTATTATGTGTTCATGGTTGAATGACCACCCCATCTCAACATTTTGAGCTGTTGAGATGGAAGACATTTTATGTTTAGTAGTCATAAATACATCCTGTATTGTGCAGGACAGTGAGTATCTAAAACCATGAGATTTTGAGATAGAATACTTTTATATTTATAGTCATAAATGAAACCCGCGATGTGTGCAGCCAATATTCTGGTTTTCTAGTCATTTTTTATTTGCAGTCATCAAGGCAACTCGCATGTTCCAGCAGTGATGTTCTTTTCTATCTAGTCTGTCCAGTTAAAAATTGTTGTAGACTTGTAGTCAGAGTATAGTGACTCAAATTTACGAACCTCTTATACTTTAGAATTTTATTTATAAATTGAATGGGTGTCGAATTAAGATGCTTGAGAAGTTGGAATATTTAATATAATACAAGCCGTATACATTACAAACAGCTATTGACAATTGTTCTTTCCATAACTGATAATTTTGTAAAGCAATTTTCTGGGGTTCTTTTTTTAGTTATATGTGTTGGAGTTCAAAATTTTCTAATGTTCATTGAAAAAATGGAGCTCATTTCTTGGAGAAAATTTCAGGTGGCACAACCATTTGAATCCAAACATTAACAAGGATGTCTGGACTATGGAGGAGGAACTTACTTTGCTTAGTGCCCACCGGGTTCATAGGAATAAATGGGCTGAATTAGCCAAGCTTCTGCCTGGAAGGTATCTATCTTACACTGCTATATGTATGCGAAGGGGGAAAACATAGTTTCATAGTCATGGGAATAAATGGGCTGAATTAGCCAAGCTTCTGCCTGGAAGGTATCTATCGTACAATGCTATATGTAAGCGAAGTGGGAAAACATGGTTTCGCTGCCTCTTGAAGAGAGATATTCCCTGTATCTTGAAGAGTGAATCCTCCTGTTCTCGTCTTTCTAGAGCTTTAATATTAACAATTTCAATAATATTCAGCCTTTTATTCTCTCCTCCAATGATACAGTTAAACCCTGTGAAAACTGAAATGCTAATAGAAAATTTACGTGTAACTATAGTTATTCTTAATTTTTGTAAATGAGATTCAAACTACAATTAAACCTTTAATCACAATGGATTGTGGTAGGCTACATGAACCATATAAAAAATCAAGTCGGGTCGCGCACATGTGTCAGTCTTCTCCCAGTGCTTCTATCGGTCAGGATATCCTCGTTGATTCCTTTGGACTCCAATTCTTTGTACATAACTTCGAGTCATATTTTCTTCGGTCGTCCACTTGCTCCCGTTCAAGGGCCGAAATCTATGGACTCTACTCGACGAACATGTGCATTACTGGCCTTCGTCATACGTGATCAAACCAGCGTAAACGACTTTCTTGCATCTTATCTTCTATATGAGTCACACCTACTTCAGATCGAACATCTTTATTCCTTATTTTTATCTCTTCTAGTTCTACCATACATCCAACAGAGCATACTCATCTATGACACACCCGTATTTTGAACGTAATTCCTCTTTGGTGCCCATCATTTCATCTCATACAGCATTGCAGGCCTAATAACAGTTCTATAAAACTCCCCCTTCAATCTGAGTTGGATATTACGATCACATAGGCCTTTGGTGGCATTTCTCCATTTCAAACAGCCCGGATGTATTTTGTGGTTAACGTCGCTATCAATCTCTTCATCCTTTTGGATAACAGAACCTATGTATCGGAACTTGGTACTCATCGATACCCGTCACAATATCAGGATCCCGAAATTACGACCACTAAATTTGCACGCCATATATTCTGTTTTAGACCTACTTAATCTAAAACCCTTTGATTCCAATGTCTCTCCCATAACTCCAATTTAGCATTAACTCCTGCCCTGGTCTCGTCGATTAACACAACATCGTCAGCAAATGTCTTTCGTGATCTCATCAATCACTAAGTCAAACAAGAAAGGACTCAACGCAGACCTTTGGTGCAATCTAATAGTGATCGAGAATTCATTTGTCACCCTGTTGCACGTTCTAACATTGGATGCTACTTCGTCGTACATATCCTTGATTATATTGACATATTTGATGTGAACTATTTTCTTCATCAAAGCCCATTACAATATCTCCCTTGACACTTTATCATAAGCCTTCTCCAAATCTATAAAGACCAGATGCAGATCTCTACTGCTCTCACAATAGCGCTCTATAAGGTGGCGAAGTAATTGTCATGAACCGTAAATGAGATTCATGATTACAAAATAAGCTTAGGTAATAGTTCTCTACTAGTTAGGGAAAGGCATATTTTTCAGAAGGATTCTTCATTTTATTTCTGCATCCGAGTTAGTTTTCTGTTGGCCATGCGACGTAATAAGAGGTAGGTTGTTTTGCATCAAAAAATTCAACAGTGCATGGTACTGTTCACTGCATACAACATATATTCTGAATGCAACTTGTAACTGGATGCGATCTGTGCAGAACTGATAATGCAATCAAGAATCACTGGAACAGCTCTCTGAAAAAGAAATTTGATTTCTATCTAGCCACCGGGAACCTTTCTACTGTTGCGAAACATGTCACTCGAGATGGTGCCTGTGACATCAATAGAACTAGTCTTAGTGGAGAACCACCTTCCGTTTCAAATAGTGGATTGGATATATCTGTTTTAGAGTCTTCTGGAATCACAGATAAACACAAAGTTGAAGATGGAAAGACTGCGCCAGTTATTATGACCAGAAATCGTGACATTGCTTCCTCAACTGTCGATCTGCAAATTGAGTCTACCAATTCTGAGAGCACTAAAAGTGACACGATGCCATCAAAAGCAGCTACTATCCAATCAAATGAAGAAACTAAGATTGAGCAACACAGAATATATGCTGATGTTTATAACTACGAAACATATGGTTCACTATACTACGTGCCACCACAGATAGAAGACAGCTGTGCTCCTTCAGATTTGAAATTATTCAATAATCATTTAGTGCAGTCTGAATCAGACAATACTCCAGCTACACCTTCTGAAACTTCCCTTGGTCCACCGAGTGTAGCAGGTGGAAGCTGGACTGAATTAACTCCTGAATCTATACTGGAAATTGCTGCAAAAATGGCTGCAAGAAGCTTTCCAAATACTCCATCCATACTGAGAAGGAGAAAGACTGAAACGCTGTATGGGGAAACTAATTTGCCTAATGGCGATAAAAATCATATGAGTACTTCCGAGAAGGTTGCCTCACAAAACCTTAGTTTATGTGCTGATCATACATGTGAAGATGACATTCAATTAAGCACCACCAAGTCCTTCAATGCATCTCCTCCGTATCGGTTAAAGTCCACAAGAACTTCTGTTCCCACATCTGTTGGGAAGCAGCTCAATTTCACTTCTAAAACGGAGCAAGAGTGTCGTCAAAATGGTACAAAATCAGGAGACTTGATAGCCAGGCCAATCCCTCCTGTTACAAAGTTCTACACACGTCAAAGACGAGGGTAATGTAATACAATACTTTTATATGTGTAGCTATAGCGTATACATTATGGAAGGCATCTATTATTCTCCTAGAAGCTTCACTTTCTATTAATCCTCAATGCTGCTGTGTTACATATTTAATAGCAACTGATTGTAGTGATGATTCTACTATTGATACTCATTCCCTCTTACTTGTAGATTATATCGAATCATAACATCCTTATGTTTTGGCTATAAACTTGGATTTCTCATTCTTCACTCCATTTCTTGTTTTGTTCTTGTCCTTCAGTTAAAAGAACCTTATGGTTTGGAAGTGACGAAGATCTTTGAGTTGCTGCTACATCGATGGGATATGGAGAATACATGAGTATAATCGAGATTCATGCGGGCGAAATAGTTAGAGACCGGCTACGTTACTGACATTTATATATATCTAATTTTTTCCGGTAGAATTTCTTCATAAGGAGGTTCAGTTCCTTCTTTGACTCCACATACGTTCTTATCATCCTGTATTTGGAATAAAACCTCCTTTCCTATGCTTTTAGGTTGAGAAATTATTTGATAAATTGCTGAGAATTTTTTCTACCAGAGCAAGGAGTACTCATGCATATATAATTTTGAGTATATATATAATTATTCTATATTTAAAATAATATCATTTGAGATTTTGTTAAATTGGGACAGAAATCCTGGGTCTAGCACTTTGTTGATATTGGCGACTATTGAAAAACTTAATAACTACAATATTTTATTTGAACGTCATTTATTTATTGAATGTTTTGTAATAAATCTTTGGGGAATTATGCCACGAAAGTATTATGATGCAAGTTTAATTTTCAAGTTTAATCATGATACAACCATAGCATGACATTTGCACAAGTCATAGCATTTGCATTTGTTGTGGGAGTATATTTTTTTTGTCCATGTCAATATATATGTTGGTGGGACAATGTGATCTTGATCAATAGGTTCTTTTGATGCCGCCTTTAAAGTCGATATTTTTTTGGACAACAATCATATCACAAATGTCCGTTTTTTGTGATAAAAAAAATAAAAAGACATGTGCTACCTGATGCCGTCTAAGAGCATCGCTTGTAAGGGTGACATCAAATAAACCTGATCGACGTCACTTGTTAGTGTACGATGACAACGGAAAATGAAATGGATTATATGGCACACATCTTTAGTCATCGGACCCTTCGTTAGAAAACCTTAATCTTCAATATGGTACAAGCAAGATCATTTTACACTATTGTTGAAATAATATTACTGTTAGGAGGGTATCCGCATTGGCATCGCCATGTGTACCTGCAAAACAAATACAAATACACAATATACGAATATAATACTAATATCAAAAGGATATCGAGTCAGGCTCAGATCTGCTGTTTTCCCAATCTATGTCACCGAAAAACCTAGGTAAAGGCCGGAAGGTGAAGGCAACACCCACTCCTCACACGACCCACTGCCTGACCAAATCTCCCACTGGACAGAACCAGTCAGCACACACAGTGCAACGGACAGGAACGCACATCCAGCACCCAGCCGAACAGAACCACCGTCGAGAACCACCGCACCCACACGGCCAGCAACCACCACTCACCACCGAACCCACACAGCACTCAATCGTACAGCACAAAGCCACGCTCAGCACTCAATCGCACAGCACAAAACCACGCACAACACTCAATCGCACAGCACACAACCACGACCAACAGAAGCAGGAAGAAAGGCGAGATAGAAGTGTGGTGATGGAGGCGCACGTCCAGACACTAAAAGGAGGGGGTGGACGAAGTCTGGTTTTCAGAGTGAAGGAGGAGCGGTCGAACGAAAGCTTGAGAGGAGGCAAACGTTCAATTTTTTCTGGAAGCGCTTATCTCAGACTTAGGTTTTAAGTGGGAGATTAGGGTAGGTTAATTAAGGTTAAAGCCTTAATAAGCTTAACCAATTGGGCCACCGACCCAACAAATCTCCACCTTGGCCCAATACTGGTTTCTCTTCAGACGTAGGGAAAACATACAAGCAGACATCATCATCGCCTTATGGTCCCACAATACACAGTAATTGTGTGGACCAAGTTCCTGTCAAAACACAAAGTAAAGACAAGGAAAACAATAACAAACACACAGCAAGTTAAAGTGGGAAAGTAACCAGGGTAACAGTTTTATAACGAGCACTCAGCAGGTTATAAAACACTAATCAAGGGACTAAACATGCATCAATCACCAGTATCAAATTTTAAAATTTTTAAACATGATTGAAACTTACCAATGGACAAACACTTAGTACACTTATCAGCATGATTAAACGCATAACCTTTGAGTTTAACAACTACAGACAACAGCCATTTAACAGCATTCCAATGCGACATGCCAGGGTTAGACACATACCTACTTAAGCAACTAACAGCATAAGATATAGCATGCCAAATAACCATCAAATACATAACATATCTTATATCATTTGAATAAGGCACAGTCTTCATAGAGTCAAAGTCAAAATCAGATTTAGGACATTGATCTTTACTCAACACAAAATGAGCAGCTAATGGCACATTAACAGGCTTAGCATCAGTGAAATCTACACCTTCTTTTTCAGTAAAACCTTTAACTACAAGTCTAGCTTTGAACCTAACAGAATCATTTTCATTCTTAACCTTAAACAACCATTTGCAGTCAACATAGCAATTAACATGTTTAGGAACAAGAATACAAGTATGATTCACAATCAAAGAATGCATTTCCTCTTTCATAGCACACAGCCAGTCATTAGCATTTTTGGATTTCAAAGCTTCATTGTAGGTTTTAGGTTCACAGTTATCAATTGATTCAAACACATTGAACACATAAGAAGCAAGGTCAAAGTCACTTAGCTTAGCAGGTTGTCTTATGTTTCTCCTAGCCCTATCTCTAGTCAATTGATAATCATGCAAATCTTCTTGTTCATTAGCAACCAATTCATCATGCACAACAGGTTCATGTTCAACAACAATATCATGATTTCCAGGCATTCCATGAATCTCAGGTTCATTAACAGGAAGCACACCCGAGAAATGCTCCACCTTGCTAGGAGTAGCACTAGACTCAGACTCATCAATAGGCACAGAATGAAGCAAGCAAGGCATTTCAGACTCATTGAAAATTACATCCCTACTTATAATACTTTTAAAACCAGGTTCACTTCTTAGCCATAGTCTATATCCCTTAACTCCCTCGGGATAACCTAGGAAGACACACTTAGTAGACCTAGGTTCAAGTTTATCACCTTTCCTATGCACAAAAGCAGAGCAACCAAACACTTTAAGATTAGAAAAATCAAGTTCTTTACCAACAAAAACAGATTCAGGACACAAACCATTTAAAGGCACAGAAGGAGATCTATTGATCAAGTAAGCAGCTGTCACAACAGCTTCACCCCAAAACTTCTTTGACAGGCCAGAAGATGCAAGCATACTTCTAACTTTCTCAAGGAGAGTCTTATTCCTCCTCTCAGCCACACCATTTTGCTGAGGGGTAGGGAACAGTCTTGTGCCTTTGAATCCCAGATTCATTGCACAAATTGTCAAACAAAGAATTACAGAACTCCAAGCCATTATCAGTCCTAAGTTTCTTAATCTTTTTACCATTTTGGTTCTCAATTAAAATCTTCCAATTTTGAAACTTTGCAAAAGCATCTGATTTATTTTTCATTAGAAAAACCCATACTTTTCTAGAAAAATCATCAATCACAGATAGGAAGTATCTATTATCACCTTGTGTAGGAACACTAGAGGGACCCCACACATCAGCATGCAAGTACTCAAGAATCACAAAACTCTTAGTCACATTAGGGGAAGGGAAAACCGGGAATTTAACTCTTTGTTGTTTGCCATAAACACAAGAATCACATAAAGGCATGTAAGACAACTTGTCTTTACCAAAACAACATTTTTTATGCAAAATCTCTAGACCTTTAGCACTCATATGACCTAATCTTCTATGCCACAGATCAGTCAAGTCATCAGCCACAGAATTCACATTATCATATACAGATTCAGTTTTGCAAACATAAAGATTTCTTTTCTTTTCAGCTTTAAAACTACCAAAGAACCCTTTAAGATTTTCATAACTCCATTTTCCCATCTACCCTCAAAACCACCAGATTCTAAAGCAGCACAAGACACCAAATTATTGCACAAAGCAGGAACATGTCTCACATCTTTTAGAGTCATAGAATAACCTGAATCAAATTTCAAATAAACATCACCAATACCAGCAACTTTACAAAGTTTCTCATCAGCCATAGAAACAGAACCATTTTCAACTTCTTTATAATTAGAAAACAAATTTCTAAAAGGTGACATGTGATAAGAGCAACCAGAATCAATTAGTCATTCATTTTCACACACAGTAGATGAATGCACAGAATTCACAGCATCACATAAATAAGTCACCATAAAGATATCCTCCGAGTTTTCACCGGATGAGGAAGCATGATTCACTTGTTCATAAGATTGGTTGTTATCATTTTGATGCTGGTTTTTTCTTTTTAGGACAGCCTTTAATAAAGTGATTAGGAACACCACAGTTAAAAGCACTTTCTGTTCTTAGGCCTAGACTTAGACCTAGTCTTGTTATACCTATGTTGAGACCTACCTCTAACATGCATAACTTCATCTAAATTTTGCTTACTATCTTTGTTCACTTTTAAATCTAGTTCTTTACTCTTAAGGCCACTAATCACAGTGTCAAGCGTAATAGAATCTCTACCATACTTAATAGCAGATTTGACATCACTATATGTCTCGGGAATATCATTTAAAAGCACAATTGGAGTATAATCATCAATATTCCTATTTCCAGTTAACTTAATATCTTGAATCAATTTAGTAAACGCATCAAGATTCTCGTCAACATCTTTGTTCAAGTCAAGCTTGAATCTGAAAAATTTTTCAAGTAAAAACAATTTACTAGGCAAAGAGGTTTCCGTATAAAGCTCTTCTAATTTTTCCCAAAGAAGTTTAGCAGAATTAAGTTTACCACATTTTCTGAGCACAGAGTCAGATAAGTTCAAGATTATGGAAGAGGAAGCAAATTCATCATCTTCGGCTGTCTTAGCAGGGGTAATATCATCAGCATAATTACCACCTATAGCCTTAAACATTTTCTGTTGAATTAAAATTCCTTTCATTTTCTGTAGCCAAATAGAAAAATCTGATTTTCCATTAAAGGGTTCCATGTTATAGCCAGAAATAGAAGCCATTGCACACAAGCAAAATTACGCACACTAAATCACAGGCTACCAAATTACACAAAGTAAGCAGCATAAGGACCACACAAAACAGGAGCATATAACGAAAAAACTGAAAGTTTTTAGACAATTTTAAAATTTCAGTGAGTCACACTGAAAATCACAGAAAACACAGAATCACATAAATTCCTAGTTTTCTACAGCAAGCAAGCCTCAGAACCTAAGACATAGATGCTCAACAAAGCAGTAAAAGTTTTAGGGTTCAAGCCAATCACTTACAACCCAGAGGCCAAAGCTCTGGGGTTTTTCCACCGAAAAGTCGAACCGACGCAAAATCTGAACCGCCGAACAGCCGCTGCCCGAGCGTCGCCGTTCAGCCACCAGGCGCGGATAGCCTCTTTGATACCACTGTTAGGAGGGTATCCGCATTGCCATCGCCATGTGTACCTGCAAAACAAATACAAATACACAATATACGAATATAATACTAATATCAAAAGGATATCGAGTCAGGCTCAGATCTGCTGTTTTCCCAATCTACGTCACCGAAAAACCTAGGTAATGGCCAGAAGGTGAAGGCAACACCCACTCCTCACACGACCCACTGCATGACCAAATCTCCCACTGGACAGAACCAATCAGCACACACAGTGCAACAGATAGGAACGCACGTCCAGCACCCAGCCGAACAGAGCCACCGTCGAGAACCACCGCACCCACACGGCCAGCAACCACCACTCACCACAGAACCCACACAACACTCAATCGCACAGCACAAAACCACGAACACACTCAATCGCACAGCACACAGCCACGACCAACAGAAGCAGGAAGAAAGGCGAGATAGAAGTGTGGTGATGGAGGCGCACGTCCAGACACTAAAAGGAGGGGGTGGATGAAGTCTGGTTTTCAGAGTGAAGGAGGAGCGGTCGAACGAAAGCTTGAGAGGAGGCAGACGTTCAATTTTTTTCTGGAGGCGCTTATCTCAGACTTAGGTTTTAAGTGGGAGATTAGGGTAGGTTAATTAAGTTTAAAGCCTTAATGGGCTTAACCAATTGGGCCACATACCCAACAATTACACTTAGTGGGTGGATCGACAAACAATAGCCCTCCTAATAATCAAATTTTTCTACAAGCGTATTTTATAAATCCACTTGTGATTATCATCATCAAATGTTGTATTCAAACATATCTCTGGAAATAGAATTTATTCTATGAAACGTTTGGTTATGGACAAGTTTAAGGCTTCATTTTACAACTTCAGAAGAAAAAGAAAAAAAGAAAGAACAGCACCAAAACAATTGCACTGAACCATCTGCACATCATTAGCACTTTTGCATAAAACAATTTTTTTAAGAGAATCTTGAAATATAAAAAATTATATGTCGATGCATTATTCTCCGACAAACTACGGAAACAAATTCAACATTAAATAAGAAACATATGACATTTCTTGCAAATAGAATACTACTTCAATGCAACTTTCCAATTCCATGGCGCCTACTGGAATCCATTGAATCTGAATCTTCAAGATATAATCTTTAACAGGCAACATACTCCTTAAAGTAGAGGCATGCAGGGTTAAATTATTCAATGTTACCGAATAACAGTTCAAAAGGCGAGTGTTAAGTTCCCATCTGCTTGAGAAATTTAGTTAGCCTCGAGTGCTTCGCAGCCCACTGCTCAGCCAGTTTCTGCTCTTTCGCTTCGGCTTCCCTTCTCAATCCCACTAATTGTTCCCTATATTCGAATTCGATCCGATCCAAACAAGCCCTCTGCTCTTCCTTAAGAGCTTTCACTTTTGCTTCTATATCCTCCATTTTCTCCTTCCTTCGACTAGCTTTTTCCGATTCCAACTGAAGTTCAATCCTTTTCAGTCTCCATTCAGCTTCTTTTTTATGTTCAACCCAAGATTGGTGCCCTTCCTCCAATTCTTTGCAGCATTCCAAGATCTCATAAAGTAGTGGATTCTCTCCAACTGGAGGATCAATCCCACAAGACGGGAAAGTACCGATTAAACCGTGTGATCCATTATCCGGTATTTGATCAGGCTGAGACCAGGGAGAAAGGCTTAACATCACAGATGGTGGCCTAATGGATGGCGTGGAGCTCAAACTAGCTAGCCATGGAGGAAGCACTGTTGGTGCTGAAGGGGAAGGAGCGTCAGAATGGAGAAATCCACCGTTTGAAGAGGTCATTGTTGATTCTTGGGATGTTCTGGTGAGGTTTTGCGAGTTTCTCTACGGTGATCTGAAAAATATATACACTCGTTTACCCTCCACAATCAATTCTATGTAAGAGTATGCTACACTTGGGTGAGATCCTTCCTTAATCCCTGCCTCTTTCTAAACAGGATTTGTCGTCCCGGATTGGAAACTCGTTCATATGGCTCCCGCAGAAGAGGATAATGGACCCAAACTCTTCACGGTTATCTGATTGTAAACAGTGAGCAAAGGTGCAAACATTTTTGAGTCACATTGATTGTAATATGTAAAAGAGAAGCTCTTGCATGCATCTTGGACTACTAAATAGCACACTGAGAATTCAAGCAACTCAAAAGCTCTGATTTGGTCAAATAAATTAATGGAGAAATGGAAACCAGCAAGAACAAAATTTGCTAAACCAGAGCATGACAAATTTCACATTAAGAAAACATCATCAAAAGGGTGGCTTCTAATCAATAGCTAAGCCATTTCTACACTAAATTTCAAGAAAATAGTGGTACTGATTTTGTAAAATTCACTTTCTTTGGGATTAAGCATAAATTTCAATTTAATAACCACAGCTGAGGAGTTCCCTTGATTATCTTAATTGAAGGCAGTTACGAGACCATACAAAGGTAAAAAAATATACATATTACTAAGAACAATTAGTCTTCAATACTCTACCCAAAGTTTACAATTGTCTCCATATGTATATCCAGTTTCTGCATAAGAAACTTAAACAGCAAGTGACTCTAAGGGTGCATTTAGATTCATTGAATTGTTTGGATGAACTTATATTGTTTGTACGTCAAACCCATCTCTTTACTAATTTATGTAAAAATAATGATAATTGTGAAGATTTAAAATGCACAGGATATAGGTGTAATTCATATCCAAATTTCAAAAGTTCGTTCTCAAATCTCTTCTTTCAAACCAAATACATGCATCCAAACCCAACATAAGTGAATACCGACTTGTTAGCTCATAAGATAAATAGTGAAGCAAGATTGATCTCATACTTCCAAACAACGTTAAGGCACGAGAAACATAGTACCAGAAGATTAAAACAAAATAAAAGCAAAGCAAACACAATCTTCTATTCAAAATGTTGCACAATTCTTAAATCTTTTATGTTTTTATCCAACAGAAAAATAAAATAAATCAAAATAAACACTTAGAACAACCCAAGAAAGACAGGCACCAATGCTATGAAAACTGAGAAAAAAAATGGATCAAACTTGCAGAAAAAAAATAAATTAAAGCTTACAATTATTATGTTGGAAAGCCAGCAAGTTTTATCCAAAGCCCATTTCCTATTTTCTCATATTAGCTGTAATCTGAAATGGCTGCCCTTTTTCAACTTTTAAGGCTCAGCAAAGAAAGGTGATAAAGAAAAGAAGCTCTGTGTTAGCGACCTCAAAATTGATAGAACTGTTTAAGTAGATTATTTGGTTATTTATTTAAAATAAATAATTATATTTTGAAAATTGTTATTTAGTTTTATTTTTTTTTTAAATATTTTTTTTGGTTCTATACATGTTTGGATTCTATTGATTTAATTATTTGCTGATTTAGTTTTTTAAAATAAATTTAGCTTGATTATTCAATTTTTGTGAAAGACGATGAGTAATTGAATTTCTTTAAAATTTTCAATAATTTTCAATTATTTTAAAATAAATTATTTTGAAATTAAAAACAATCGATATAAAAAAATCGAGTTAATATACATCTGTTCTCTTCGATATTTTTCTCTTTTATTTTTGACATTATTTTTTACTTTTTTCCATTTCTCTAAAATATTTGCCATCCATTTCTCTTCTTTTTATTTTGAAATATTACATACATGAACTCTTATCCATTCCGACAAGGTCGGGAATCTCAAACTATTATTTTCAATGTCCATATAATTCATAGACTACAATCTTTTAATTTGCAAATATTTTATATTTATAGATAATGGCTGAACTTGTTATTTTTACTTAATATTATATTTATATTAGTTACACTTTAATCATTAAATGATTTATTTATTTTTATATTCAATTTACAAGTACCATGTATAAAAAAAATAAACCCACCATTTTTCCGAGATTAATTTAATTCTTGCAAAAGAATTTATTAACTTGACCTAGTTCTCAGCATCTATCACCATCGTGGCATAGGAAGATTGCCTCCATTACTAATTTCAGACTCTGCTAAATTTCCAATTTTTTGCAAAAGACTGAAACTTTCAGGTGGCAGTCTATCTCTCAGAATATTAGTTTTAATATATCTCGGATATGTCATATCAACTTACGAATGTCCATTCAAGTTTAATGATGATACATGAAAAAATTCTCAAACATAAAAGTATGATTTACTTCTATTTTCAAATATTAAAAGTCAACCTATTATGTCTATGGCTATCTCACACCGATCGTAATTACGACTCGAAGATCTCGTGTTCGCATCTCCGTTGCCCATTCCAAATAGTTGTAATAGTTGAAAGACGTAAATTTACTTTTTTATAAAGTGTTGCCACAAAGGTTCTTACTAAGCGACAAGTGAAAATGATGGATTATATCATGTTTGTGCAAATGGGTTGGGTTTGTTATGCCTTAGACGATAGATGATCATATATCCATCCACGATCTCACAGAAGAATTGCTGGGTACACTGTTCCCAACAATCACCCCAGAAACTGTTTCTTGGATGACTCGAACTCATGGTGTCGTTCTAATATCAATTGTTAGGATCAAACAGTTACCATTAGGTCAGAAACTATAGATGTGCGCAATTTTATTTCTTTATGCATTAGTATCACAAACCCCCGCACAAAGCGACATGTAGACATTATGAATTATATCATGTATGTGTCAATTGATTTGAGTTGTTATGGCGTAAATGGTATATGATTATACATCCGTCTATAAATACATAAAAGAATCGATGAGTACACCAAACAATAAAAATACCTATTAAAAGAAGTCCCAAAAATAATATTAACATAATAAATAATTATAATATATAAATAAATAAAAGTGGTACATCATGTATTTAACTGTTGGCAATAAATGGTGTATTTGTGAGGAAGCCTGTAGTCCGGGTTTCACGGTACAAGGAGACGAATTTGATAAAGACAACTCTCTCACCAGTATTCTCAGTGATACGTTACATCTGTTTTTTCTTTTTATATATAATATATTATATATTATAATGTGTGAGCACCTTAGAGTAATAGCCACAAGATCATGAGATAAAGGATAATATCGGATGACCACCTATTAACTTCCCAACTTAGTTCCCAATTTTTCATCATTTTTTTTTCATTCTGAAAATATGTGCAACAGTTTTTTCACTTCCCCATAAAATATCATATTTAAATTAGATATTTCAAATATAAAAATTTAGTATACATATACAATATATAAAATTTAAAATTTTATTACACGCAACGCGTGTGCATTGGCTGCTAGTTATTATTAAATATGAATTGTTTCCACGTCGAGCCCACCCAAAGAATTTGGTTAAATTGATGGAAAATATAAAGTTATCATATTATTTTCTAAAAAAACTTTAATTTTAATGAGATACGTACTATAAAAAATTTTGTGGTTTTATTTCTTTAAGTGTAAAAATTATGAAACCCCACGACAGATATACCGACAAGATTAATAATAGAAGAAGGAAGGGAATGCGCTGGTAAGATATTTTTATTTTATTGTCAACCAAATGTAATAAAATAAATTGCGTATATGTTAACATGAATAACTTTTGGCCTAGTGGTAAGAATTTGATTTTAAGAAATTTATAAATTTATTTACAGGTTAGTTTAAACCATATATATTCGTGTAAAGGCGCTGGATCTCAACTTTCAATATTTTTTTTTATTTTAAAAGATATTAATTGTTAAAATTATGGCCAGAACTTTCATTGGAAAAATAAACTTAATTTTGTCATGTTTTAACTTTATTATTGATTATTAATCAGAATACTGTTTCAAAGCTACAGAGGTTGGGGACCAAAAATCATAGGTCTGAATAAGAAGAATACAAATATTAGTTTCCCATATTGTTTTAATTAAAATTATGAATGTGTTTTATTATATTCAAAAAATATTCTATTACTTGACTGTTATGATATTACCCGAGAAATTAATGTTGTTATAAGATCGATTTTTATGTTAAATTTATGAAAATTACTCGAACAATAATATTTATTATTTGCCAATAATATTTCCCATTCTTAAACATATATTAATCCAATGTACTATACTGCATACTATTGATTTCAGTTTTAAAGGATACTTCATTTTCTTGATTTTTCTTTAGATAGTCCTAAGTTTTCTGTAGACTTTCTGAATAAATACAGTGTATTTGGCATTTCAGTCTTTTATATAGCTAGATTGCTCTTAGATACAACATCAATATAATCGTTAAAAAGATTATTGTTGGTTCTATTTATTTAAAAAATAGAAGGATTGAATCAATTTAAATAATTGTGATAAAAATAAATTATACTGTAAATAGAAACATTATACCTAACAAATAAATCGAACAACAAAAACTGTAGACTTACAGCAGCAGTGATAAATTGAAGGCTTAACCACAAGAATCTGGAAACGATTCTGAACGATGCAACATCAAGCCATGTGCTCGTAAACTCGAATTTACCCGCATTAGCTTCTGGCCTCCTGGACAAGTGAGTTTCAAGGTATACACCCAATCAACCTATGTTCGGATTGAAGCAAAACTCCGAGCAGACTACTTCAAACTACTAACACTAGTAGTATATAGTAATCTCAAAGCACAATGTTATATGTATGTATGCAGATTTTCGGAATGATGAAAACATATAGTTGTAGCAGCTTATATAGACGAGCATCAAACCTCTCTAAATGTCTCAAAACTTAAGTGTAATGTTTAGTGGGTAGATGAAAAATCACAACACTTAACATCAGATTAATACGGATTTAAGTCTCACACTTAAATCTGAAATCAATTCTGCAGGTAGGTGAAAAGTCTCAAACTTAATACTCAGCAGAATATGAAAAGTCTGGTAGATGAAAAGTCATTTCAGAAATCCGAGTAGTAAGAAGACAGGGCTGCCTTTGCGACAGCGACAAGCGCGACGCGATGCGTCAAAGACGAGCTGACAAACGGACGGACGGTGCGCGAAGGACACCCATCTTTTCTACCTAACTAAACTCTATTGATTTGTTTATCAATATAAACAAACCATAAGTGCACGCTAATGGGTGGCACAGGTTTTGACCACATTGGAATGTCCTCCAAGAAACTCTGAAGCCAACCAGCTTCTTCTGCTTCAAGATCTAAAACTATTAATTCAGATTCCATAGTTGATCTAGCAATGCACTCATATAATGTAGTTCGTAGTTAGTAGTGTATCTTAGATATCTAAGAACTCGAACTACTGCCTTCCAGTGCTCATAACTGGGATTACTCGTCTATCTACTCAATCTGTTGACTGAGTTAGCTATATCATGTCTAGTGCAGTCCATGAGGTATATGAGACTATCTATGACCCTAGAGTACTCCAGTTGTCGCACACCTTCTCCACGATTCTAGCAAAGATTTGACACCACCTCAATAGATGTTCTCGCGATGGTATTATTTCCTTGTCAAATTTCTCAAGTATCTTCTCGATGTAATGACTCTGAGAGAGATAATAGCCATCTGCATGATTTTCATCCGAAGAATCACATCTGCAAGATCTAGGTCTTTCATCTCAAAATTCGCGACAACATTTTCTTGGTATTTTTTATATTGTTGTTATTACCAACAATTATCATGCCATCTATGTAGAGACATACTATCACATAGTTTGTATTGTCTCATTTCACGTAGACAAATTTATCGCATTGGTTTGTTTTAAACCCATTTAAAAGCATGACGCTATCAAAATTTTCGTGTCATTGTTTAGATGCTTGTTTTAATCCATACAAGGATTTCACAAGTCTACACACCTTCGTTTCTTTACCTCCTCTTCTAACTCTCCATTTAGAAAAGCCGTTTTTACATCCATTTGATAGATCTCTATGTTATATAATGCAGCAAATGCAATTATTAACCTTATCGACATTTTCCTGGATACATGAGCTTATGTATCGAAATAATCAACACTCTCAGTTTGTCTGTAGCCTTCACTACAAGTCTAGCCTTGTACTTATCTACCGTACCATCGGCTTTCATCTTCCTCTTGAAGATCCACTTGTGGCCTAGTGGTTTACAACCTGCAGGAAGATCCACTAGTTCTCAAGTATGATTATGTAAGATAGATTCTATCTCACTATTAACCGCTTCTTTCCAAAAATCAGAGTCTTGTTGCAGTGTTGTGTGCAAAATTGCCAAAGAAGTAGAACCAATAGAAACATTGATTTAAATATAAAGTACACCCTTTCCAGTACGCTTCTGGTCTAGGTACTTCATGCAGTTTCTGCGTCAGTGACCAGCAGTGAAACATAACTGCTCTTCATTCTTAGTTGCTACTATATCCATTTTGGTCTTTTGAGGTCGGGAACTATTTCCTTTCCTCTTCTTTTTCCATGAACCCTTCCTGCCTTGGTAGAAGATTTAACAAGAAGAACGCGTTTCTCCTTTTGAACCATGGACTAATAAGTTTGCAACATGCTGACTATAAGATCAGATCCACGGTCAGTTAATGAAATATCGACACACATATTTTCTAATTTCTCAACAAGATATATTATTCATATGTTATGCTCATGGACGGAAGCCCATCTTGCATGCGAAATGAAAATAGCTCTTTTGAAATCGTGAGTCTCAGTAATCGCGCTCGTCCACCAACAACATTTGTAGGTATTGAAAAAGATCAATGGTGTGAGAAAATTTCTCATAGCTCTGTTGAAACTCATTCGACAACGATGCTATCATATAACACATAGCTTTGAGATCATCGTCCCACAACTTCAGAAGTGTGGTGATATCTTCATTAGACAAATTAGGAAACACTTCAACAAAAGGCTTCCCATCAAGGATATAAAGAAACTTTCATAAGCAAACATAATTTTTAAATTTAATAGCCAATTAGAAAAAATTGATCCTGTTAATTTGTTTGCATTGAGATTTGATGTAATCAGATTCACGCATTCGCAATACATAAACAGATCGAAACCCGGGGACGATCGACTGCGCTAGATTCATATAACATGCAATTATCAAATATAAGTGCATGAAAAGAGATAACCGATAAAAATCAAATCAATATATATGATGTGATCACTCGAGTCAAATCAACCTGATCATATCTACAAGTCAACATTATGATGCTAGTTTGTATCAACCTATCTATGAGAGTATATCGATTGGAGTGATTATAACCCTAGATAATGAGCCATATTTATATTTGAGACCAAGTCATTGATTGGGTTAAGGTTCATAGAACACGACATACCAACCATTGGCTTGTAGGACATCTTATACTAGCAAGATACTACTTGTAGTTACTTTTCTCGATATATCATAGACCAATTATATATATATATAAATATATATATATATATATATATATATATATATATATATATATATTCTAAAGTTAGGTTTTTTTAGCAACCATTAAAACTATTTGGAAGTGGGGGATGGATCCAACACGAAACCTTTGGGTCGTTTACTATCGGTACCAGATGGGATACAAGCCACCGGCATTGACCAGTTATATATTATATATGTTTGTCGAGACAGTATATAAGTTATATGACAATTGATCAAATAACTCATAATAGAATTATTGATTTTTCATATTTTCAAAATAATAATATGAAATTCAAGTTACATGAGGATATATTTATAACTTTCAAACAATAAATACGATAAAGGTGAGAAAGCTGGACATTATATTAATAACGGGAGTGGGAGGAATCTAGCCTAAACATCTGATATTGAGAAATAGATGATAACTACTAGGTCAATGCAAGAGCAAACTGCCATTGTCAAATTCTTTTATTACCTGAAAAAAGTATTTTGAAAAAAAACTAATTTTACCCTACAAATTTATAATTTATTCCTCAAAAATTATATTTGACCCCCTAATATTTTTTATATCATTTTTTATTTTAATATATTTTACCCTTCCCAAAATTTATGCGTCCGCCCATGAGCCAATATCTTGCTGTCTCGCTCCACACAAATTATTTCTTCTCAACAAGTACAGAGAATAAACGATTATGGAGTTGCAACTTGCAAGCCAGCTAATCAACTAAACAAAGGAATTCGTATAGTCAATTTTTTGAAAATAGATGTGATGAAGAATGCAAAAATAAAAATTGAAGGGGTTTTAAACGTAGTGGGTAAAAGTAAAATTTTATTTTTATATTAAATTTATATTAAAAAAATTTATTAGAGGGATTGATTGTCCTGCTAACCATTTTTTTATTCCTGTGGATTTATAGAAAGAGTCAATAATAATTTACTATATTATAAATGAAAAATTTGCAATAACTTATTTTATTAAATTTTCATATTTTGATAATGGATGTGAGACAAAAGGGGAATTTGAACATTAATCATTTTGGCTTTCCTAAAGCATTTAAATATCCCTAATTAAAATTAGGGATGACAATATGTCCGGGTAATACTCGGGCTCGTAGCCCATATTAAATTCGTTCTGTTGCCATCAGTGTTTTCTAAATCGGACAGGATATAAAATCGATGCTCTTACTGGTGATCGGTCTATTGAACCAGTGTGATCGATTAAACCGGTTGAACCATTGGTTCAACCGGTGATGACATCAGCATTATTTAATATCCGGTTTAATTTTGGTAAAATATATATGTCATATATTTACTATAGTTTTAAGTTGTTTACAATAAAACAAATATCATTACAACAACATAAATGTCAAACTTAAAAAATCAAATCAAACCGAATGTTCAACATAAAAGAAAAAGAAAAAAAACATCCAAAAATAACAAGTAACGCCCAAAAATAACAATGCCCCAAAATCACAAGAAAATGTTTAAAAAATTATGACATGATTCACATCTTTTATAATTTACGAAAAACTAAATATATTTATGTATTATACAAGGCATCTTTATGGAATTTTATAGATTTTTTGATACTACATAATTATTATTTTGTAATTATTTCAACAACAATAAATTATATATAATATATTTTTGTTTTAAAAGAATTGATTTATAATTTTAACAAAAATAAACAAATTAAAATTCAAAAAAGAAATAAAAATGAAGAAACAACTGGTTCAACAGGTCGATCGGTTCACTGGTTGAACCGATTTTTGACTAGTTAAATGTGGTTCCTTCCGATTTTTTAGCATGACGGTTTTAGAGGGTCAATCGGACTGGATCAAATATCGATTACCGGTTGAACCAGTCAGTCCAATTCGATTTTCAAAACACTGGTTGTCATTCCTAGCAATAATTATTTAGCAAAAATAAAGAGTAAATACTAAAACAATAAATATACAAATAATTTTCTTTAATTTTACCAAAATGAAATCAAAGAGCTAATACTATTTAGCCTAATAGTGGTGAATAGTTTTCTGATTTTTTTAAAAAAATATTTTTATATATATAGTTTTATTTCAATTTCTTATGCCATCAACCTAAGATATGATTGCCCTCATCCTAATGTTGTACACACTTATATATTTATTATTATTATTATTATTATTAAAATTATCGAGTGAGAAACAAATCGAGTCAGACTGCAAAGATTTTATAGGGATCTGGGTGGGGGGACTGTGGTTGGGTTAATAAATCCGATCCTCCATTTTAACCTGACTCCTTGCCTAGTCTTACCCAAACTGGTCCGGTTATTAGGGAACATGGTAAGTCCCTTTAACTTTACATTTGGATCTTTCGGCGTCCACACTCTGTGTATCTAGAATTCACACAAAAACTATTTAAATAAATTGAATAATTTAAAAACTATTTAAATAAATTGAATAATTTAAAAAATATTTAATAATATTTAAAAAATATTTATTTGTGGGACCCGACTAGAGCACATAATAAATAATCCATTTATCCGGTACCACATTCTCTATGAATATTACGTACGAGGGTTTTAAACGTTTTTGGAAATAGCGGAAGCGTTAATAGTCAATCATTCATTTTATGGTAGCGAAAGCGTTTTAACAAACTAGTTAATAACAAAATACAACCTAGTACAAACTCCTCATAATGGTTCGACACTTAATAAAGAGAAAATACTAAACAGTTCCGGTAAGCCAACATTTCCATTTTTCCTAATTTCCCTCCGGTAATCCTGTATCTGGAAATTACAATAAATAACAAGGAAAACAGAGGTTAAGTCTTTGAAGATTTAGTGAGGGAATAACAATGACTTTCATATCTGTAATTATCAAACAATGCAATTTCTCAATATGATATGTCATGTAACAAAGATCTTGCAATCAAGTGATGATTTAGGATTTCAGAGTGAATATCGTGGACTAAAGAGGTGGCTCCCACCGGACAGTTTGATGTAGCACTTTTCCCCACATATTCATATGAGATCCGTACATTCAGGCATTTACGAGCCAAGGTAAACCATTCTCCGGACCGTAAAACGGTGCGCGTTGTTCAGATGAACCATATACCAGGACTGTCATCCGTTGTTCATTGGGCTCAATTTTCGGGTTGAAGCCACGTTGTCCAATGGATAAATATCTAGGGCTCCATTCATTCAGTCAAAGGATTCGTTCAATCAACGAAATCGATTAGTAATCGATAAAATTCCAGATAATTAAAGATATGACCAATTTGAACGAGACATAAATGAAGTGTGAGATAAGAAATAACAAGTTACTGTAAATTCCAGGCCAAATGCCAAAAGGGCTATATAACAAGAATTCGGTAGTACACATCACCTCACTATTTGTTATCTTACTGGATTGGCTCGATTTGAACCCAGATGTCAAATAAATTCCTATAAACATAATATAAGTAATTTATGGTGATTAGCAACCCAGATATGTTTGTTGAATCTTCTTCAAATCATTTTTGTACAAAACTTGTCCAGATAATTTCGAATAAGACTTTAAAAATTCATGATAATTCAACAATAAGTCGAAAAATCCACGAAACTTTCCAGAAATGCATAAAATCATTCCACCAGCGTTCGGCCGTCGAAAAATTTCAGGGAGGAACATGCATCTCATGCGCCGTCGTGCCGGCGCGTGGCTGAGCTCCGACCGCCACTCGCGACTGAAAATTACAGGGAGTGATCGTGTCGTCGTGACCTACAACTTTTGTTTAGAAACTATTTTGAAATTCTCAACCGATATTGCGCAGATTTTGATTTTTTGAAATGATTAGCTGGTGTGTTTTGGTCGCCGGAAATCCATACGTACGGCGACATTTTGGGCGATCGGTCGACATATCCATAAACTTTAATATATTTTGAACAACTTTTCATTTTATACACAAGCCCAAAAACAGTTTTAAAATATAAAAAATGAAGGCATGAACTTACTACCTCAAAACATATTTCTGGGTTGGATTTCTACAAATGTTCTTGAAGAGTTTTCGATTTTTCTGGGTGATTTGGCTTTGATTTTGTTACACCTCTCGGACTATATGTTTTCTGGGTTGATAAGGAAGGTTGTTTGAAAATCTTAGAATTTTTGGACAAGGCTTTGTAATTTTTCTGATTTTTGCTCTATTTTTGCCTAATTTCTACTTTATTCCTACACCACATTCTATCCAACATTTCTTCTTGAATTTGTGATCTAGATCTGATGAAAATAGGGGGTATTTATAGGGGTTTTGCATGGACTGGGGTGTTGATGGTTAGACAAGTGTTGGTAAGTCTTTTTGCCAAATATTAAGTCTTAAAATTAATTCAAAATTTATTTGTTATTATTTTTATTTAGAATTATATTCTTATTATTATTATTTCTATGATTTATATACATACATATATATTAAAAAATAATAGGGGTGTTACATTATTATACTTCAAAAATATTTATAAATACAATCTATGTTACGCTCAATGTACTTATGTGCATGCGTATGTGTACATGCAAATTAATAAGAAAATAAATTTTGTACAATGATGTTTGGCCACCAATCTCATAAACTATTTGTTTGGACTTAATTTAGAACTCATTTATGGATGAGCTCTGTTACCTAGGATTTCTGATATGGTGTTTTCCCAAATGAACAATAGCTCTTCCCCCTCTAGGATGAGTTGTCCTGAAAGAAAATGGGTTAGAAGGGAGCCGAAGAAGGTTCTCCGGCGAAGCCCCTCCGACGATCAAGTTACTACAGGAAAAAGGGAATAATCAAGCTTAGGAGAAAAATGTAAAAAATATATATATGCTTGTGCTGCAAACCTGATATATATATATATATATATATATATATATATATATATATATATATATATATATATACATACGCGCTCTCTAATGGTGAGAGAGCAAACGATCATATAACGACTTGCCGGGGCCTTGGGGGACCACCTTGATCGTGCCACTAAGAGTCATGGTCACAGAGAGGGGATCACCGACTCCTCATACGATGTGCCACCTCTGAGATCTTGATCGTACTGGGGTACTATTCGTGTACTGGTCACCCTCTGATTGGCTGATTTGTGAGTGGGGTTCTCCTTTATCAGGAATAAAACTTCCGCTAGGAACGGCTGAGATGATAGGGACCACACTAGGGTTTACCATGTCACTATCCAATTTTCTGATTGGTCTGGGGTAAACAGGTTCCAACCGGAGCGGTTTGGCGATCGATCGCCAATTGACACTGTTTTTCTTTACTTATGGGTATTGGCGATCGATCGCCAAGATTCTGGCGATCGATCGCCACATATAATTTTTTTATTTTTTTCTTTTTTTTTTTCAAATTTTGCGTTTAACCTAAATCGTAAAGGAAAATACATCATTTATTGAATATGAAAAACAACATAAAAGATACATCACTTGAAATTTATAATAAAAATATATTATTCATCATAATTTATAAGTATAGTCTTGGCCAATTCTTCTTCTTCTTCGGAACTTTCATTGCCGAACTCGTCGACTCCTCCTTGTCTCTTATTTCTTCTCTCAGCATCGAACCAAGCATGCACAATGATTTTGGTTTTAGAGAAACTCTAAAGTCTCCAATGAGTCGAGCACAAGTTGAAAATGTCAACTCTGATGCGACACTGGATATTTGGACTGCAAATACATCTCTAGCCATTTGACTAAGACTGTATATTGTCTTGCATTTGCTTTCCACCACTCTAGTACGTCAAAATTTTCATCTGTAATGAACATTTGACCCAGGGAGAACTGCAACTCATTTGAAGAGGTAGATAACACTCCGCTTCCTATCTGCTTCTTTCTTCCAAGGCTCCTCAACACATTAATCCCTCCGCTTCGTGACTGACTAGAATCTTCTTCTTCTCCTCCTACTACACGTGACGATGAGCTCTGTCCCTGTTCACTATGGTATAATCTAAACATATTTTGGAGAGAATTAGGAATGGCAACGGGTCGGGTATGGGATGGGTTTGGCCAATCCCAGGACCCGCCCCGCTACACATAAAACCCAACCCCGCCCCGCCCCGCTTAGACCTGCGAACCCGGCGGGTTTACCCGCCTCGCCTGGTTCCAGTTTTTATTTTATTTTTTATTTTTTCAAAAAAAACAATTTAGCTAGAAATCACTTTTGAGACACAAAAGTTGAGTTTTATGATTAAATTTTATGTTTTCTCTAGAAATCATATATTTTTAAAAAAATTAAAAATGTATTTGCTGGGCGGGTACGGGGCGGGTTCGACCAATCCCAGGACCCCGCCCCACTTCCAAACCCGGTTGAAGCGGGTCCAGACCCGCCTCGGCGGTGCGGGTTCAATGCGGGTCTGGGTCTGGACCCGTCCCATTGCCATCCCTAGAGAGAATGCATGATTGACGTCTTTTGATCGTCCAACATCCTTGTCCAAAAACGTACTGTAATATTCAAAGAAAGTATCGAAAGATCCTACACCCTGACTTGGGTCTAACAATGTAGATATACAGTGCACGCGTGGAATTTGTTCCCAAACGATAAACGAACGACGTCAACTCAATATCATCTCTAAATTCAATAAATTTACAAAACATGTTAAATACAAGTGGAAGAAAATAATGAGAAGTATGATTACAAACACCGGAGAAGCGATCTGTTGCATCTTTAAAAGTTGATAACAAAGCAGTTAAATTATTAACAAAAAACCAATTATTATCAGACAATAAATAACTTTCATCACTTTCAGGCATTTGATAAGAGTTATAAAAAGAAGTTAAAGCATTTGATAAGGTAACATCGATTCTAACATTTTATGCAAAGAATTCCATCGACTTGCAATGGGCGGTGGAAAAAGAGTAAACCGAAGGTTCTGACTTGCACACGTATGTTTCCAATCACGCTTAATGCGTGATTGTCGTATCCATTGACAACAGTTTCTAAGTTTGTCTATGCTACTACATTCAGCATTCATAACCATCTTTTACTGCTAAATTAATTATATGACATGCACATCTAACATGGAAAAACACCATTAAGCATTGGTCGTAAATATATTTTAAGTTCACGCATTGCCGCATTATTATTTGAAGCATTGTCAAGTGTAATCGAACAAATTTTATCTGCAATTCCATAAAATCTACAAACATTAACAATAAATTTAGCAATTTGGGAACCAGTATGTGCATATTTTAATTCATCAAGCGACAAAATTCTTTTCTGCAAACACCAGTTATCATCAATCCAATGACAAGTAATAACAAGAAAAGAAAGTAGTATGGTGTTCGTCCAAATATCAGTAGATAAACTTAATCTGCAGTTAATAGAAGAAAGATGATCAACTAAAGTCTTACGGTGATCAAGAAACACATCCACGATATTTCTTTTCAAAGTATGCCTAGAAATATGTCTAAAACATGGTTGGATACCAGAAGAAAATTCAATAAAGCCATCTTTTTTCAGAAAACAAAAAGGGAAGTTCACATCTCACAATAAAACGAACGAATAATCTTTTGTTTTTTTCCGGCGTTAAGATAAAATTAGTGCCAGACTGAAGATTAATTTGAAGTTGGGTTGGTTCTCTACCTAATGGTTGTAAAGTAACATCATCAAAATTATATTTTAACTAGATGTTTCTTAAAAGTTCCGGTACCGCCAGCGGAACCACCTATTTTATAATTATATGTGGTTTTGCATATTTTACAAATAACAACAGATTTGTTCGTACCTGGTTTTTTCTCGACGTCAAAATGATACCAAACCTTGATTCGTTTGGGACGGTTACTCATGCGACTCGAAGTGGCATTAGTTGTGGATGACCCGCCGGGGACCAGATTTTGGGGGGCCGCAGGTTCTGCAACGTGTTCCGCTTCTTCAAATCATAAGCATTATCAAACTCGGCAAAAATATCATAATTCTCCAATAGAAAAAGGTGGATTTGAGGAACCACCATGACCACCACGACCAGCAGAAGAGGATGCCAACGGCTACACTGACGTTGGCTACCATTTTCAGTTTTTTTTATTTTTTTTAATTCTTTTTTAACTGTTTCGGTTCCAGTTCCGATTCCAGAATCGGAACAGGAACCGGAACCAAAACCGGAACCCTTGGAACCAAAATTGTCGGATAGGCGGTTCCGATCCATGGGAACCGATCCGATCTGGGTAAAACCTGGATCGGGTTCCGGTTTGTAACCGGACCAACTGGTTGATCGCTTTTATTTTAAACAATTATTTCTCAGTGTAGCGATTCTACCGCAAGTGCACAGTGCCAAGTTTTAGTATAGTGATTAAAAAGAAAGGATGTAGAACCCACAGGGACTAACGTATAAGTACCAAATAAAATTAGTAAAATTATATTTAGCTTACGAAAAAGATGATTAATTAACTAATTAAACTAAAAAATTAAACAGAAAACTACTCCTTTGAAGATGCGAAGGAATTCCGCTCAAGAAATCTATCAAGATGTTCGTTCAATTGTGAATCGTCAATGATTTGTTTGTTAAACAATTACTTATCAATTAATTCTTAAGGTGACGGATTTCCGAATATAATCAATACACTCTCTCGAGCTATATTGAAACTAATATTAAATTGACGTAAGTAACTCTCGTTCACTTAAACCAATTTAATACCGAATAAATCTCTATGAAAACCGTTGATCTTTAAATCTTTCAATTTAAAGTGACCACGTATGTGATTTAATCTCTCGATCTAAATCTTAAACATACAACATGAATTATTTTAGCGTATTATAATTTCATCTCCCGATCTCAATTATAATTCACAATTTCAATCAAAGGTAGCTAGGCTTTGATAGCATGAAGCATATAATTACCTGGAGCCAAATAGGAAGACCATGGTGTGGGCATCTCCTAAGCAAATCCTTGAAACGATCCCACACCTCATATAGTGTTTCAGGATCGAATTGCCCGAATGTGGTGATATCGTTCCTCATCTTTGCCGTTTTGGAAGGGGGAAAGCATTTGAACAGAAACGCTTGCGTCATCCCCTCCCAAGTTGTTATCGATCCTGCAGGTAAAAAGTTCAACCAAGCTTTAGCTTTGATGTGAGCGTTCGGATCATCAGTGGCTACTCCTCCAAAAATCACGGAATGCTGGATCATCTGTATTATAGCCGGCTTTATCTCGAAATTGTTGGCTTGAATGGTTGGCCTCGTAATACTTGACAATGATCCATGAAAAGCTGGTTGAGCATAATCCATCATCGATCTTTGATTCAGTGCTTCATTGTTCGCGCCCCTTCTTGATTGTTGTCAGCCATTGCTCGAGCTTCCCTTCTTTTTCTTAGACACGTGTGCTCGATTTCTGGGTCAAATGGCTCAAGTGCGGGGTTGCTACTCCTTAGCATGCACCGAGAAAACGACTACCTGTAAAGATCAATCCAAAGGAAAAAACACAAATGTAGTAAACCCAATGGTCAAGAGTGACAAACAAATAAAACAAAAATAAAAATTAATGGCTAAATTACAATTAACTAATCTCGTATGATATTATACAAATTAGTCCCCGGCAACGGCGCCAAAAACTTGATCGCTTTTATTTTAAACAATTATTTCTCAGTGCAGCGATTCTACCGCAAGTGCACAGTGCCAAGTTTTAGTATAGTGATTAAAAAGAAAGGATGTCGAACCCACAGGGACTAACGTATAAGTACCAAATAAAATTAGTAAAATTATATTTAGCCTACGAAAAAGATGATTAATTAACTAATTAAACTAAAGAATTAAAGAGAAAACAACTCATTTGAAGATGCGAAGGAATTCCGCTCAAGAAATCTATCAAGATGTTCGTTCAATTGTGAATCGTCAATGATTTGTTTGTTAAACAGTTACTTATCAATTAATTCTTAAGGTGACGGATTTCCAAATATAATCAATACACTCTCTTGAGCTATATTGAAACTAATATTAAATTGACGTAAGTAACTCTCGTTCACTTAAACCAATTTAATACCGAATAAATCTCTATGAAAACCGTTGATCTTTAAATCTTTCAATTTAAAGTGACCACGTATGTGATTTAATCTCTCGATCTAAATCTTAAACATAACATGAATTATTTTAGCGTATTATAATTTCATCTCTCGATCTCAATTATAATTCACAATTTCAATCAAAGGTAGCTAGACTTTGATAGCATGAAGCATATAATTCATGAACAAAAGAAATCAATCCACTCAAACACAACCAAATCAAAGATTCAAACACAAAATTCCTTAAACTTGATAGAATAAACTCAATTAAATTCAAATCAAATTAATAAGATGCTTAATCGTCTCTCAACCTCAAAAACATCAAATAAATATGAAAATCAAATTAATCTAGAGTTTAGAAATACGATAAACAAGGAGCGACTCTGTGCGTTGACCGATGCTTCTTCTCTCGCTTCCTTCCTTGCACTTCAAAGGATCATTCAACCTTCTCTTGTTCCGGGAAGATGAAAGGCGGCTAAAGAATTATTTAGGTCTGATTATCTTCAGAATAATGGATGAAATTTTCCTGCCCTCTTTTCCTTATTTATAGAGGAGGGGAGATATGTAAGTGTTTCCAAAAATCAAACCAAATCAAGACTTTTATTTTCAGAAAATTCTGCGTCTCGATCGATCGGTTGATATGTCTCGATCGATCGAGCGCCTTCAGCTTCCGAGTCTGACTTTCTCTGCCTAGCTCGATCGATCAAGTTGAAGCTTCCGATCGATCGAGCTTTCTTCACATTTTCTTGCCAACTCTCTGGCAGTGTCGATCGATCGAGAAGGCTTATCCGATCGATCGAGCTCTGAAATTTAATGTTGGCCAAAACTTCTGCCTCTTCCGATCGATCGACCTCCTGTTCCGATTGATCGAGAATGCCAGAACTCAAATTCTTCATTTTTGGCTTGATTTGATCCGTTTTCTTCCTTGTAGCTCAATTCTTCCACATTCCACCTAGATTCCTGAAACAGTCAAATAATTACCAAAAAACATAACATCTTCCAAGAATCTACACGAATATATATAAATAAAAGCCCAAATACGCGTAATAATCAACCCTATCACCTGTTCCGGTTCTGAACCGGAACTGAGCGGTCCGATTCCAAACCGGTTCCGGTTGGTCCGCCCAATAAGCACCATGAGCTGGTGCGAGGAGGTAATATCAAACCAGGCTGAGGAGTTACTAGGCCGAGAGCTTAAGGGTCATGGGCTGACAACAGGAACGGTCAGACTCCTGGGCCATTCGCACTGGGCCACAATCATCGAGGATGGGCCGGGTTATACCCATAAAAGTTAGGGTCGAGACCGTGCTGGGCTACCAACACGGGTATCACGAGTATCCCCCTTAGTCGAGCTAGAGTAGCGCTGTTCTCGACTTGTGTTAAGCCGAGACCCGAACTGAGTTGTTAGCGATCCAAATTTCAAATCTTGATCTGACAGGTTATCACTGAGATGTGACAGTTGATTGTATGTCTCAATCAGCGAGGCCACCACGTGTTATCATCTAGGCTCGAGACCTTTGGTCTCCCTCGATCTACACCGTTTACCTGGGCTTGGCCCAAAAGGCCACTCTCGTATCCGTTTATATATTCCCCCACTCCTCTTCATTTGTACAACTTTTTCACGCTGCCCGCTTCTTCATACTCTCCTCGCCCGCTCCAACCTTTGTAAGTTCCTTGCCTTCAACCTCTTTTTTTTTTTTTATGTTGAACTCGACCTCTTCCACTTCCGAGGATGCTCTATTGGGGTCGGCTGAAGAATTCGGGTTCGGGGCTTTTCAGCTCCCTGACTTGTAGCGGCCCCGCGGAGGAAATCACCACTGTCACACCTCTTCTTCAAGTTCCTCCTCAGCCTAGAAACGACCCGCCCCCACAAAATTTCGAGGATGATCCTCGAGATCTGGTTCGGGCCGGGCTCCCGTGGTATGAGTTTCTCAGCTCCAGAGTTTTGGTTGAGACTGAGCCTCTGTTCTGTTTGCACTTTATTCCCCTCGATCACGAAATACGAATACCCGGGCTTGGGGACCGTCCTCATCTCCCCCCCCCCCCCCCCCCGCTGGATTTTTTCCCTTTTTTACTGAACAATTGAGAAGTGGACTGCGCTTACCTATGCCTCCCCTATACCACGAGGTCTCCAACTTCTTCTGCGTGTCCCTCAGCTAGCTTATGCCCAATTCTTTCCAGATCATGGCAGCCACGACTGTTGTCACGCCCCGAAACCCGAGCGCGTGACAATGGCGTTGAATCCAAACATGATATTCAGATATAACAAGCCTCGTGTACAGATCTATGATAAAACCAGTCTATTTATTCCAAAATCAATAAATTGTCATTACAATTGCAAATACGAAATACAATTGTCTCGAATTAAATAAAAGTTGCGGAAGCGTAAATAAATATAGTAAATCTTCTTGAAGATTCCTCATGGATCATCATCCCCAAAATTGTTCTTCTCTTTCTTCCTCGATCTCTTCTCCTTCATGTGACAGTATAATACTTTTTTTCATAATTTTTCAATACATATATCATAATCGGAGCATAAACTGATATGAATACTGAAACATAAACTTGACAGAATTGCTCTAATCAGAGCCAGAACGGAACATGTCATATCAGAAATATTTTTCATATACGTAAAGCACAATAAATCCTCTAATTTCCTCCTGGTACTGATATCAGTTCTCTAGACTTAACCCTCCTATAGATAAGGTCATAACATCGGATCACCCATGAATAAAGGGTCTGGACTTTCCAGAACAACGGTTAACCAACGTATCAGGTCAGAATGTCGGTTATAATCCCACTGCATCAGGGTCAGAAACAGAAATAGAACTTGGAATTCCCACCAATTGGATTTCGAAATTTAAAGTGCTTCAAAAATATAATGTTCATCTAAACATCAGAATAGTTTCAACATAATTCACATAATCGATTGAGGTTTCAAAACATACTTATGATTTTTTCAAAAAAACAAAATGATTATATAACAAGAGCCCACTTACTCTCGAAGCACGTTGAGATGAGATTCGGGTTGAGAAAATGGTGAAAATCTCCTCCTCTCTTCCTTGTAAGTTTTCGAAATATTTGTGTGTGTGTAGTGTATGATTCTTGAAAAATGCTAAGTGTAGAGTAGTCTTTTCTTGGCAAGATGTAGGGTGATTTTAATGTGGGGAGGTTAGATCCTCTATGTTGGCTCCTAATTGCAAGAATTTAGTGGAATGATGAGTGGATGTTATTAATGTAATTGGGAGGCAATTAAGTGGGGTGGATTGAGGGGCATGAGTTGGAGTCATCAATTGGATGAACATATGGGGTCATCATCTTTAGTTTAGGAGCATGATTTAGTGACATTTAAGTTGATCATAAATCCTAGCCATTTAGTTTATAATTTTAGCAAGGAGATGAATGACTAATCAAGATTGAAAAATGCACTTGAATAGGCAAATTGAGTGGTTATCACATTTCATAATTTGAGTAAGTAATGAATGTGGTAATCAATGGGTAATGTAGAAGAATTTATTGAAAATTACAAAACGTTGGCAATCTAATGGCATGATTTAAGTAAGCCATTAAATGTTATTATATTGTATTGAATGTGATTGAATGGTGGTTGAATTGGATTTGATGGTGGCAAGAATTGTGTTAAGCACTTAATGTCATTGAATTACTAATGACTAGATATCGGCAAGTCCATTAAATGGCTTACATGATTTGGGGCAAGGCAAAAATTTGGGGTCATCACAACTGCTCTATTTCAATCCCTGGACCTTCCTTTCTCTCATACCCTTCTTCAATATTTTTTCACGTCAAGAATACCACATTCCCCAACCTGTTTTACTTCGGAGCCAGGCCCTCGTGTAAGTTTCTGGAGAAAATCCCAAGTTCCACAAGGGATGGAATGAAACTTAATATTCATCAAGCCCCCTACCTTGGTCATGCCTTATGGCTTGGAGGGATTCCCTTCCTGAGAATCACCACCCTCCCCTACCGGTACAAAGACGACATCTTCTACCAGAGGGTCACATCTGCCATAAGAGGTCGGCGATTTGACACGACCGTTTTGATCCAAGAGGACGTACTCAAGCGCTACAGGCTGAGTCATACCCAGCTAGTCCCCCTCCTGGTACGTCACCAGCTAAATTTTCACTTGTTGTTCCTCGTTATTTTTCTGACAGTTTTGTTATCACATGTGTTCTTTGTAGGCACTATGTCGTTCAACCAAATGCTCTCCGCCATGATTTCTCAAAAGAAGGGGAAAGGAAGGGCTGCTCCCAGAATCCACGAACACTCTCCGGACGTCGTAGTTTGCGGCAGTCGCCCTTATCACGAGGGCATTGTTATGAGGTGCTTGCACACCATCCACGTCCTGAGGACCGAAGCTGATTACCACTTCGTCCTTGGCACCAACCGCCCTACCTATGCTCAGAGTTTCTCTCATACTTGCTGCTTTTCGAGCTCTATTGAAATCACCATCAGTGGTCCCTCCCGAGATCATGTTGATAACACCCCGGGGTGGGGAGTCACCTCGGATCGGCCTTTGTTCATCAGGCCTTCTTGGCTGTTCGCGACCCCGCCCTCGGCCTCAGAACGGAGCTAGGAAGTTATTGCGCCCACCACAACCTCATCCCCTTGGTGCGTCTCGGCCCCTCCCGCGGGAAGGGCTTCCGTTGAAGGTGCTCGGTCGGGCCACTATTTCTTTAAATTGGGGACTATTCTGTATGACCTGCTCGAGCTGCTCATCCAGATGATGGCAGTCCTGGGTGTCGTTCACGTGCCCCTGATGAAAAACACAATACTTGCCTGAGGACAATCGACTTTGCTCTTTATCGGGTTGAGGTGGTTTCTGAAGGATTTGCTTCTCCTCGCAGATTCGGACTGCCTCTTCCTTAGAGACTTTTAGGGGTGTATAATGTGAGAAACGCTCGAGCGCTGTACCATTCACATGCCTTTTCTCTCCCTGTCTGTACTGTTTATCGCCAGTCCTTCCGCCTTCCTTCCTCCTCTACTTTTGAGCCTCTTCCACATTGATATACTTTTCAGCTCAGGTCAGCAAATCATCGTAAGTGATGGGGGGCTTTTTGACCAGGGACCAGAAAACTTCTCCTCCTCCCAGGCCCGTCCTGGGTGAAGGCCCTGATCAGAATTTCAGCGGCCCACGCGGGTACTTCCAAAGCTGCAACATTGAAACATCCGATATACTCTCGAAGGGGTTCGCTCTCTACCTACCTCATTTTGAACAGACTCAGCGAGGTCTTCTTGTACGCTTACTGCTGGTGAATTGATGGAGGAAGGCAGAGCTCAACTCTCCAAATGAGGTAATGGAATTGGGCTCTAGCTGATTGAACCACTGCTGGGCCGACTTCACCAATGTGGTAAGGAAAACCCTACACTTCAGATGGTCCGAATAACAGTGCAACATGACAGCATTCTCAAATCTGCACAGGTGTTCTTCTAGATCGGTGCTTCCATCATACTCTCCCACGCTGGGGGGTCGGAAGTTGTTTGAGAGCTCTTCTTTTACTATCTCTAGGGAGAAAGGGGTGCTCTTCTTTGGTGTATAAGGCCCTCTCATTCCCTTCCTCATTTCTTGAACCTCACCTCTCAGCTCCTCCTCTGTCCTTCCAGATCCACGCCGAAGGATGGGACATAGTTGCTTGCTCAGATCGACCATTTTCTCGAATACTTTCCTCAGGGCCACTTTCAGAGTGATCCATAGCCCGCTTCATAGCCTTCTCCACTGTTACCGAGATGGGGCGCGTGAGTTACTCAAAAGTTAGAGCTCCCACTGTCATGCTGGCCACATGTGGTGGCTCTCTTTCGTTAACCGATGGTGCCCGGTGGTCATGATTTGGCTCCTGGTTTGTTCTCCGGGTGTTTACCATTTTTATCAACCCCTTTTTGCTCCTATTCCCACAGACGACGCCAATTGTTAGCTGAGATATCTGGTAGGGTGTCTTCCCAGATGAACGATAGCTCTTCCCCCTCTAGGATGAGCTGTCCTGAAAGAAAATGGGTTAGAAGGGAGCCGGAGAAGGTTCTCCGACGAAGCCCCTCCAACGATCAAGTTAATACAGGAAAAAGGGAATAATCAAGCTTAGGAGAAGGCAGTAAAAAATATATATCTGCTTGTGCTGCAAACCTGATATATATATATATATATACGCTCTCTGATCATGCCACTGAGAGTTAGGGTCCCAGAGAGGGGACCACCGACAAGCACTACACCCTTCGTACAATGTGTCACCTCTGAGATCTTGATCGTCTGGGGTACTATTCGTGTACCGGTCACCCTCTGATTGGCTGATTTGTGAGTGGGGTTCTCCTTTATCAGGAATAAAACTCCCGCTAGGAACGACTGTGGTGATAGGGACCACACTAAGGTTTACCAGGTCACTATCCACTTTCTCAAAATGTTGGTGGTTGGGGGGGGGGGGGGGGGGGGGGTGGGTGGGGGTCCATGCTAAAGAAGCTTCGGGTGAAATCTGAGCCGACTCGCAGATAGCTTAGCCCATGTACGATCCCAATTGGTACGTCGAACCAACCCACGCTACCCCTTAGGGCCAATAATGTGGTTCCAAGGTAACCCCACATATGGGTCGAGATGGCTGATGCCGAGGATGTACCGATGACCCGGGCTGAGTCAACAACGTATTGGCTCGATGAGCTGGTGCAAGGAGTAATAGCAAACCGGGTTGAGGAGTTACTGGGCCGACAGCTTAAGGGTCATGGGCTGACAACAGGAACGGTCAGACTCCTGGGCCATTCATACTGGGCCACAATCATTGAGGACGGGCCGGGTTATACCCATAGAAGTTAGGGTCGAGACCGTGCTGGGCTACCAACACAGGCATCAAGCTTGATCTAAAATAGGTGGTACGTTACGTTAGTTTATGTATTTTTTATTAAAAAATATTAGTTTTAATATTGAGTTTATGTATACCTGAACATAATGGATACTTGTATTTGGATACTTGTATTTCTGCCAAACTCGATCCCTTTTCACGTCCATCAGCACTGTCACGATAATAATACTCCAACACATGGAACTTAATCGGGGCAAAACATGATTTATCACAACACATCGTTGTTTCTTTACAATAATAAACTTATTTTATACAAATACAATCTACCAGTAAAAGGAGTGCAAAAAGCATTAGAATTGAGAGGATGAGATGCCCAGAGATGGGATATTTTCTTGGTGACTGAGAATCCAGTTAGGATCTTGCGTCTGCTACCGGATGCAAATACTATTGTTTTCGCTCGGGTGTTACATCGAGGAGGATGCTCCCTCTTGCTGCTTCTGGAGCATATAAGGGCGGCCAACCGAGGCTAGTCAGGGAGGATTGGGGCCTTGGGCATCTTCGACGCGCCTGAACGGCAATTGGTTAGGATCTTGTACCTCTCGTCCATAGGCCTCGGGGATTCCGATCTTCAATTAGAATGACCCAGCTCGCACCAGACAACAATGCAACGAATAGCCTTTGAACTAATAACTCAATTATGTAACAGTAACCAATGAAAGAGGAATGGAAAAATTGTTGACTGGTAAAGAAAAATCAAGCAAGCATTATTGCAAACACCTTACATGCACGACGAAACTACGGATCAATATAAATTGTTGGAAACCAGTATATGCCCAAAAACATTAGGGTTTCAATATGCTTTATCACAATCAAACAGCCTTCAGGCCCATTAGTTGACATTGGGCTTAAGGTCACTTTCAATTGCTTTTTTCTTCGCAATTAGGATTTTATAAAACATTTTGGGAAATTTACGTTCTCTTACCTAACAAAATTTTCATATAAATCTCCATTTTTAAAAAGTGTACAAATAAATGCATGGTGGAGAAATTTCTTCTCACTTAAGGCCACTTTTCAAACTTATAATTTTAAAAGGTCAATTTTCATACCAGAAATACCCTTATATTGAGAAAACCCTAAAATCTAGTTGAAGAGTTCGAGGTTTGTTTGGGCGGCGCATTTGAGAAATTTTGAATTCACGTTCGTTCGTTTTCTCCAAGTAAAAACCTCGAAAATCATTTCAATCGAATCGATTCAGCGAGGCATTTACGATTCGTGTCTGGTTTTCGTTCCTGTTAATCGATTTAATGAAGTCCCAGAAGGTAATTAATAATTTTGTGATTTTCTTTGCTTTCGTATATGTTGCGACGGATTTTGGATTTATGATTCTCTTGAAATGTAGAGATGAAACGCAAGTTTTGAATGTGAATCCCACATTTTCATAAAGTGAGTTAAAATCTATTGCAATCGGTAAATGGCATGATTACAACTTTGATGCAATGTCTTTAAAATATTCTGTATTTGGACACCCTAAATGTTGTTTGAGTATGAGGATGATATGAGAAATATGTTTATTCTGTGTAAGATTATAGATGTTAATTTGGTGACAGTTGATGTTTATGATGAAAAAAATGCATATCATGGAGTTTCTTCACGAAGTATGAATTGGCAGACTGTGGACGGTGGTGGTAATGTGCCGTTTCAATGTGGCGGTGCATGCGAGCAGATGTTCTCGGAGATAGTAGGCAAAATAGTGCTATATGTAGTTCCGGATTTAAAAGATGACAAAACAAACCGATAAATTCTATATCAAAGCAGACCAGATCGATGTTAACCATACTGATACAGACCAGGCCGACGAAGATCAATGTCAACCAGATCATACCAGATCAGATCGACCCAGATCGATGCAGAGCAGATCAGAACAGCCTAAGCTAGTAAGCTTCGTTCTTCAGTCTGAATAATCAACGGTTATTTATTGAAACATTTAATGGTGCATTTAATGCTGAAAAAGACCAAGGACTGTAGATTATCTTAAATGGTAAATAGACAAAGGAGATCCTATCTGACAAGCGTCGAAAGAACAGACCAGAAGGGAAAGTGTCTAAAATAGCAGACTGCAGCTTGTTCAGATGTTGACCAAAGTATAGAGTTGCACACAAAATGAAATATTATCGTTGGCAAAGATGCTTATATATAGGTGCAACTTAAAATGTTCAAAAAAGACAAGAGTCGGACACAAGAGATTCGAAACACATACAAGATCAAAAAGATCAATCAACTTTATCGAGCATTTAGTTGAGCAGAACTCTATCATCGAAAGATTTCATCTTATCGATATGCTCAAAATTAGAAGCACAACTTATTGCTTTATTTGATCACTTAAGGATCATTTGTGCTTAGATTAAAACACTCTATCAATTGTATTTTGTTCTAAGATAGAAGAGTGAGCTCTTTGTAACTGTCAGACGGATTGTGTCTGAACAGATTGAGAGACTAGGAGTTTCAGTCTGGTATTGGGGTAATTCCAGCTGAATCGGGGTTGTACAACAGGATTGTATTACTCAAAGTCTTCTAGTGAATCCTTCCTGCAAAGGAAGAAGGGGAGATGTAGAAGCGTTCTGCTTCGAACTCCCATAAACAATTTTTGTGTCATTTACTTTCTACATTTACCTTTCAGTTTTTATTACTCACAAGTTCAACAGACGTATTCCATACTATTATCAGTGTCTGTTGACTTGCAGCTAATTGAGAAGCTACTGCAGTACTTAACAGTCTGTAGTAACAAAGAAAAATCGAATTTGAGTCAAGTGTTTATTCAACCCCCCCCCCCCCCCCCTCTAAACACTTCTCCCATCCAACAAGTGGTATCCGAGCAATGTCTTCTCATTTTTGAGAAATACTAAAAACTGATGGTCTCATTCAACAAGATTCCCATGTTCAAGAAAGACGAATACGATGACTTGAGAATTCATATGCAAGCACATCTGAGTGCTCAAGACGATGACATGTGGTTCGTCATCACTGATGGACCAATGAAGATCAAGACATCAGCTGCTATTACTAGTGGTGAACCTCAGATGGTAGAAAAGGACAAAGCATCCTGGACAAATGAGGAAAAGAAAAAAGCAAATCTGGACAATGCGGCTAAAGATATATTGTTCAAAACATTGGAAAAAAACATGTTCAACAAAATCAAGATGTGTCTCACTGCTAAAGACATATGGGAAAAGATTGCTCAGCTGTGGGAAGGGAATGATCAAACCAAGGAAAACAAACTCACTGTCGCTCTACAGAAGTTCGGAAACATCAAAATGATATCCGGAGAACTCTCAGTGAGTACGATGAAAGAGTAACTGGAATCATCAATGAACTCAACAGCCTAGGTAAGGATCTATCCAACAGAGCAGTCACTATAAAGGTCATGAGAGGTCTCCCAAGAGAATGGGATGTAAAAACTATTGCCATGAGAGAATCCAAAGACTTAAACAAGATAGATCTACATGATCTATTTGCTGACTTAAGGCATACTAGTTTGAACTAGGCATTCGGATTGAAGATGAACCCAGTACCAGTCAACCAAACAAAGCCCTTACTGCATCAGAATCTCTGTCCACCACAACAGAGAGGACTCCTGAACAAATATGTAATGATGCAGTGGCACTGTTTGTCAAGAAATTTGGAAAATTTATGAAAAAGAATCAGAAGAACTATCAATCTTATCCAAGGAAGCTGAACTTCAAAAGTAGATCAGATGAGGATGATCGTGTCTGCTTCAACTGTCTTAAACGAGGACATTTTATTGCTGACTGTCCTAAGCCAAATAAGGATGATCAGAAGAGGGGATCCAAGGACCATAGGAAGTCCAAGGAAAAGATAAGATCATCCAGAAGGGACAGAGACCAGAAAGTACTGGTGGCTGAAGAAAACAAGAGCAAATGGGCTGATTCAGAATCCGAATCAGGAAAATCTACCAGCTCATCCAATGAGAGTGAAGATGAATGATGCGTGTCAGACGTACCGCAAGTGTACGGTGTCAAGTTTTAGTATAGGAATTTGAAAGTACGGATGTCGAACCCACAGAGATTGAAAATTAAGTTACACCAAGTACTGTAATTAGAATAGTCTCGGCTTTATTTAGATAATCGAGAGCAATATTTATTAAACTAATCTACGAAAATAGAATAAAAGATTAACAAGATGGTAATTTAAGTGGAGAAAATCAATGAGAACGGATTCTAGAGGTTCGACTTCGCTCAACTATCCACTATGTCGTGTTTTCCAAGTTTACTAGCCGAGAATTCTTATTTGTTTCTACTCCCCCTCCCGGGTGTTAAGCAGAAGTAATTATCTAACATTAATCTTGATATCCCTATCTAAGATTAATTATCAAACAATTGTAAAAGCGCAGTAATTCCTTTGACGACTTCTATGGAGTTATAGGCCTTCCGAACAATATAACTACCACGATACGAATTCCTTCTTTCCTATTCACAACCCCATCTCCCGAGTCATAGATCACAAATATGGAATCATTCAATCCATGGCCAGTAGATTAAAAGCATTAAGAACAGGAAAACATAAATAAACCATATGAAAAACCAATGACATAGTTTCAAGTCAAGATCCGTCTAACCCTAGAATAATAAATTAGTTCATGAATACATTAAATAAACACATAGACATGTTCTTAATCATCATAAACATAAAGGAAGAGATAATCAAACGAATTGGATGATGGCCCTCCGTCCGCGGTAGTCGCCGTCGTCTTCTCCGTCGTCAAAATCTATATCCTTCGTTGTAAGCGCACCGCCTCGATCGATCTCCTCCTCTTTTCTGAATTTCCCTCGGTTGTGTACTGCTCTCGCCTCCTCTTGTTCTTCAACCCTAGTCTCCTTCTCTCCAAAAATATGTCTAGGTATGAATTCTCATCAATCCCTTTTGTTTGTGCCTTTTTTCCTCCCTTTAAACTCCCGTGCATCAATTAAGGAAAACAGTCCAAAATTACCAAAATTCATCAGGCGTAATGACGCCTCCGAAGTGGCGTAGTTACGCCTGTCGATGTGTCAACAAATCTGGCTTCCCGCGTGATAGGCGTAATTACGCCACTTAAATTCTCAAAAGCCGTGGGCTAGGCGTAGTTACGCCTCAATGAGGCGTAATTACGCCTGTTGAAATTCTTTAAAAAAATCAAATGCCGTGAGTTAGGCGTAGTTACGCCTCACAGTAGGCGTAATTACGCATGTTGCCATGATTGATAGTGTAGATTTTTGGCTTCAATTCATCCGTTCCTTCCGTCATTTGCACCCTTTTAGTCCACAAAACATGTAATTACCCGGATTCCTGCAAAACAACCAAAACAACAACAAAAGACGTAATTCTGCTCGAATACCAACACTAAATCATGCAAAATAAGAAGAAATATAAGTGTATAAAATACACTTATCAAACCCCCTAAACTTAAACTTTTGCTAGTCCCGAGCAAAATAGAAATGGAAAAAGACTAAGAAATAAAAGAGAAAAAGAAAACACACTACTAACGCAAGTCATGAAATGTTATAATTGCAAATTGGCCTTGAAGATCAATTGTCTAAAAATTTTAAGTCAAGTATGCATATCAGTCTACTCAAGAGTTCTCAAGTGTGTATGTCACCACTTCCATTTAACCATTAAAGCAATCTTTACTCACACAAATCAATAGGACTTTGCAAGGTGTATTGGTTCATTTGCATTGTTCATAAAAAGGAGTATAACCTTGACAAACAGTGAACAATGCATCAAATCAAAGTAATGAGATGTGCGTGTGTGAATGTCAAAACCATATGCATTACAAGTGTTTCTCGAGTGTCCATAAGCTTACTATTCGTAACCTTCTCCACTAGTATATTAGACGAATGTGGCTCGGTCAATAGGTCTTAATAGGCTTGTAACGTTAGGCTTTGGCTCATGGCTTCAATAAAAAGATCGGAATTTCAAAACAAGAGAGTAAGTTAAATATGACATTGTTGTGCACTCTCATCTCAATTTCGATTCCTTCTATTGATGATTCATCATTTTTTTTTCTTTTCAATTCACCCTCTTTTCTCATCCGCCTCATCATTCACCTCATTATTTTCTCATTCTTTCCATCACTATTTTCTTCACCTCTTCAACAAATTTTTTTTCTATGCAACCACGCCCTTTTTTAATTATTATCCCCCTTCTATTTTTTCAATTAGGAACATGGGGGGGATATTTGAAATTTTAAAGTGCAATATGGGTCTTACTCACTTGAGGGTAGGAAATAGTGTATAAGCTTTCAACAAGGTGGTCGATGTGGGATTTTGAAATGATGCCGAATGGGGGTTATTATGTGCCTAAGCACATGCCATTCGATTTTCAATAAGCTCAAAAGGGTAGCTAGGGATAAAAAATGATGTCATTTGGTGGCTTCAAAGGCTCAAACGAATCAAAAATTGCCTAAATCATTCCTAAGCCACATATGTCTGTATTTCGCCTCAAAGGGTACTAAAGCAAGTTCTAGACTACTCTCAATTCACAAATAACTTATATGGTATGACCAATGTGCTCAAATAGTATCTCAAAACCAAGGTGATATAAGAAACAAATTTGAATGAGATTATAAAATATATTGCAACAATTCAATCCTCTTTCTTTTACGTTTAAGCTCAAAAGGGGCTACTATGACAAATTTATACCAATGAGTAAAGGCCCAAAATATTATCAAGAATTGCCTATATCATATTTGTGTTCATTCAAATCAACTTTAATTGGTCAAATGGTCATGGTCTCTAGTGCATGAATGTGTAAGAAACTCAAGAGCAAAGCGAACAAAAATTTTAAAATTTTCACAAATAAGCTCAATTCTTCATCATCGGCCTTCACAATTACTTCAAATCATGACTTATGACACAAAAAGAAAAAAAGAAAAAGACTAAAAAAAAAAACACAAAACACAACACATAGGAATCCAGGAAACAAAACATCTTCAATGTTTAAACACCCCCCCTAAACTTAAAATCGTGCATTGTCCTCAATGTACCATACAACGTATAAAATAAGGGACAACACACCAACCTGCGACGACGATCGTCAGTAATCGTCGACCATCTCATGCTCATGGGTATGGTGAGAAGATGATGATAGGGACCTCCGCATCAGTATAGACCCTGCAATGGGAAAAATAATGATCAATCGGCTATGAATAAGACATGCTACTAAAATGCAATACTAAAATTAAAAACTGAAATAAAATAAAAAGGATACAAGGCTTGGGTTGCCTCCCAAGAAGCGCTTTGTTTAAAGTCGTCAGCCAGACTATGCGAAGCAACCATCAAATAGCGGCTTCCGCCCATAGTAAGTATCATATGACACTACATGTGGGTCTTGGTTGTGTATGCCCTCTAGCTTGGCAAGATACTGACAATTAACGCTCGTCGCTCCAACAACGTCTTTCGAAAATTGATAAGCATGGGAGAAAGATTCTAAGCTTGGCTTCATCTCGTGGAGGACGTAATATGGTGAAGTTGGCATCAATGGGAAGAACGGATCCACATATGGCATATAGGACATCACCATCGATGAGTGCTCCTCACTATTTCCAAAAATATGCTCATCTTCCAACGTCACGCTAGGCTCATCTTGACACGGGAATTCATCAGATAACTCTTCCACAGTAGGCTCAACCACTTGAAAATGCTCATATTCCCTTGAATCTTCCTCATGAGTAGGATCACTCTCCCAAACTTGGTTGGTTGGGTTCACTTCGGTGTTGCTAGGAAATGATCCTCTTTGTTGGTTGTTCATGGCATTAGCAAGCTGCCCAATTTGCACCTCAAGAGACTTCATTGTAGCACCCATGTTGTTCATGTGACCCTCAATCGTATCAAGCCTCGACTCATTCTTGTCAAGCCTCAATGTCGAACTTTGAACAAAAGTATTCACCAAATCTTCAAGTGAAGGTTTACCTTCATTCTTTTGTGGAGCATATCTAGGCTCATCTTGACACGGGAATTCATCAGATAACTCTTCCACAGTAGGCTCAACCACTTGGAAATGCTCATATTCCCTTGAATCTTCCGCATGAGTAGGACCACTCTCCCAAACTTGGTTGGTTGAATGATCATCATCATGTGACCACACCTGGTTTGTCACCCCTTGATTATATCTCATCTCAACCTCTTTGCATCTCGCTACAAATGTCTCTATCAGCTGCTCAAGGCTACTTCTGGTGGCATTTTCGATCTTTGGTTCAAATGATAGCCAGAATTTGCGCAAAATATCCTCCAACCGAGAGACTTTATCAGAACTATACTCATCCTCTGCTTGATGATCGAATGGTTGGTGTGTAAAATGAGGGTAATGATGCCCTGGTGGATATTGGTGACTCCAACCCAGCATTGAAGGATCATATTGCCACTGATAGTCGAAATTCGCCATATGGTTATACAGGTGCACCCTGTCATCATCTATACCATATATGGGACGACCAACTGCCAAAGCTCCATTAAATACCCATTCTCGTGTTAAACGTACCGCAAGTGTACGGTGTCAAGTTTTAGTATAGGAATTTGAAAGTACGGATGTCGAACCCACAGAGATTGAAAATTAAGTTACACCAAGTACTGTAATTAGAATAGTCTCGACTTTATTTAGATAATCGAGAGCAATATTTATTAAACTAATCTACGAAAATAGAATAAAAGATTAACAAGATGGTAATTTAAGTGGAGAAAATCAATGAGAACGGATTCTAGAGGTTCGACTTCACTCAACTATCCACTATGTCGTGTTTTCCTTGTTTACTAGCCGAGAATTCTTATTTGTTTCTACTCCCCCTCCCGGGTGTTAAGCAGAAGTAATTATCTAACATTAATCTTGATATCCCTATCTAAGATTAATTATCAAACAATTGTAAAAGCGCAGTAATTCCTTTGACGACTTCTATGGAGTTATAGGCCTTCCGAACAATATAACTACCACGATACGAATTCCTTCTTCCTATTCACAACCCCCTCTCCCGAGTGATAGATCACGAATATGGAATCATTCAATCCATGGCCAGTAGATTAAAAGCATTAAGAACAGGAAAACATAAATAAACCATATGAAAAACCAATGACATAGTTTCAAGTCAAGATCCGTCTAACCCTAGAATAATAAATTAGTTCATGAATACATTAAATAAACACATAGACATGTTCTTAATCATCATAAACATAAAGGAAGAGATAATCAAACGAATTGGATGATGGCCCTCCGTCCCCGGTAGTCGCCGTCGTCTTCTCCGTCGTCAAAATCTATATCCTTCGTTGTAAGTGCACCGCCTCGATCGATCTCCTCCTCTTTTCTGAATTTCCCTCGGTTGTGTACTGCTCTCACCTCCTCTTGTTCTTCAACCCTAGCCTCCTTCTCTCCAAAAATATGTCTAGGTATGAATTCTCATCAATCCCTTTTGTTTGTGCCTTTTTTCCTCCCTTTAAACTCCCGTGCATCAATTAAGGAAAACAGTCCAAAATTACCAAAATTCATCAGGCGTAATGACGCCTCCGAAGTGGCGTAGTTACGCCTGTCGACGTGTCAACAAATCTGGCTTCCCGCGTGATAGGCGTAATTACGCCTCCAAATTGGCGTAGTTACGCCACTTAAATTCTCAAAAGTCGTGGGCTAGGCGTAGTTACGCCTCAATGAGGCGTAATTACGCCTGTTGAAATTCTTTAAAAAAATCAAATGTCGTGAGTTAGGCGTAGTTACGCCTCACAGTAGGCGTAATTACGCCTGTTGCCATGATTGATAGTGTAGATTTTTGACTTCAATTCATCCGTTCCTTCCGTCATTTGCACCCTTTTAGTCCACAAAACATGTAATTACCCGGATTCCTGCAAAACAACCAAAACAACAACAAAAGACGTAATTCTGCTCGAATACCAACACTAAATCATGCAAAATAAGAAGAAATATAAGTGTATAAAATACACTTATCAATGAAGAAGTTCACTGTCTAATGACCAATGATGGCAGTGAGGTAACTGACTCTAATCTCTCTGAATTTTCACATAATGAACTCACTAACGCATTACAGGACATGATTAATGAGTATCAGATGTTGTATGAGTCCTTCGAGAATTATAAGACTGAACACATCCCCAATGGACAGCAAAACAACAAACTTGATTGTGAACAATCAAAGGAGTTGGAATGCATAAGGGAAAAAGTAAGTCTACTCGAGAAAGAAAGGGACGAAGCCAGATGTGCACACCAAAAACTCATTAAACTGATTCGCACATGGAACGCATCAACCGCCAGAAAAGATGAGATGCTTGAGTCGATAAGGCTTGCTGGTGATCTTACCGGTATAGGCTACTCTGACAATGAAAGTAGCTCATCTGGTATCAAATCTCAACTGTGTCTAGAGAAGAACAAGGTTCAAACAATGAACTTTGTCAGATCCAGCACAGTATATGAACCACGTGAGTTGGTTAAGGAACCTGTTAAGCCAATACTCATCAAGGAACATGCATCACACAAAGGTATCAGTTATGTTGAGCCAATAGAGAAAGTAAGACAGGGGCAAAAGTTCAGAAATAGACATAAGCTCACTGGTCAGGCAACTCGAGAGGTAAAACCCAACTGGTACTATAATTGTATGCCTGTCCAGAAGAGGAATATGCTTCCCAACAGAAACCAAAAACCAAAACAACATGCATACACTCACTATCACATACATCACTCAAGAACACCATCACCACTAAAAGCACACACCACACCATACACACACAAACCAATAAAACTGATTCAGGTGTGGGTCCCCAAAGGACTAATCCGTTCTGGACCCAAGTAGGATTGGGTACCAACTGTACATTTTATTTTTCACAGGAACCCAAGAAGAATATGTCAGACTGGTATTTGGCTAGTGGATGTTCTCGACACATGACGGGAAACATCGAGCTGATGTCTGATATTACTCAATACACAGGTCCTAAGATCACCTTCGGTGATAATTCAAAGGGTAAGACTGTGGGCAAGGGCAAGATTGTCTATGGCAATATTATCATAAATGATGTGTTATTAGTTGAGAATTTATGCTTATAATCTGATTAGTATAAGTCAACTATGTGACAATGGTTATACCATAGAATTTCACAAACACACTTGCACTGTTAAATCATCTAATGGTAAAACCATGCTAGTAGGAATCAGGAATGAAAATACTTATAAAATTAGCTGGAATCATGATCACCCTGATAATCCCACTTGTTTCATCGCTAATAATGATAATAAACATTGGCTATGGTTTAAACACTTGAATCATCTTAATTTCAAGACTATTTCTACCCTATGTAAAACTGATTTAGTTATCGGCCTGCCCAAGATCAACTTTGCTAAGGATAAGATCTGTCAAGCTTGTCAAATGGGCAAGCAAGTCAGATCATCGTTTAAGAACAAGAATGCCAAATCCTCCTCACGATGCTTAGAATTCTTGCACATGGACTTGTTTGGTCCAATACCAGTAACAAGTTTATGAGGAATGTGGTATACTCTTGTTGTTGTTGATGATTACTCACGTTTTACATGGACTATATTTTTTAGCAGTAAAGATCAGACCGGCCCAAAATTGATCAAGCTGTTGAAGCGCATTCAGAACGAGAAATCCTCTGGGATAGACAGGATTCGAAGTGACAAAGGCACTGAATTCTCAAATCAAATGAATACTCAGCAGCTCGCACTCCTCAACAAAATGCAGTTGCAGAACGACGCAACAGAACGCTCAAGGAAGCAGCAAGAACAATGCTTGCTGACTATGGAATCTCTCAAAAGTTCTGGGCAGAGGCTGTCAATACTGCATGTTATACACAGAATCGATCCATGAGTAACAAGAAAATAAACTCAACATCGTATGAAGTATGGACAAATAATAGACCAACTATTTCATATTTTAATATCTTCAGCTGCAAATGCTATGTCCACAACAACGGTAAAAAACAATTTCAAATCTAAGTCAGATGATTGAATATTCTTAGGATATTCATCTATTAGCAAAGAATTTCGTTTCTTCAATAATCGAACTCTAACTGTGGAAGAGTCAATTCATGTAATTTTTGATGAATGTCTTGGGAACCACAAGGAAATGATTCAAAATCAGATGGAAAATATCCATCTTGAAGCTAACAGTGATGATGAGAATGCAGTTAACAGGTTAAGAGACAATCCACCAGAACCTGAAGTACCAGACAGAGCGGTAGAAGCCACTGAAGTTCTACCAGAACGAGCTGATGTCGCTGATCCGATAGCAACGGATACCAGCGTAAAGATCAATACTGAAGATATCAGCATTCTGCCTCCATCAGGATCAGATGTTCTCGAACCAAACTACCGGTGGACTAAGAGGCATCCACCTGATCTGGTGATTGGAAGTCCATCGCACCCATAAGGACTAGAGGACAGATGATGAATGAATTCACCTACGATGCATTCATATCCAACCTGGAACCAAAACAGACTGACGAAGCTTTAGCTGACTATAATTGGATAGAGGCTATGCAAGAAGAGTGGTAGCGTTTATCGCGTACGCCCAAATTAACCCTCTCAAGTTAATAACAGTAATGAATGTAGTAGCGTGAGTAGGGATCGATCCCACGAGGAAGGTTATATCTTTGTGTTAACTTATGCAAACTAAAATAAAAAGGGGTTTTTGAAATCAATTGAATAATACTACTACTATGATGCAAAATTAAACTAGATGAATTAACTTATAAGAAAAAAGCGATTCTCGGTTTTCGGTTAACTTTACAATTGGCGTTTACTATCTTGATCATCGATCTTCACATATGATTCAATTCTCATATGAATATTCATCGTGGACGTTTAATCCAATAATCAAAGTCCTATCTCACCTTAAGTTTAGTTAAGTAGCCCAAGCGTTCTAGTTTAACCCTTATCAAACAATCAATCAAAATACAAGCGATTAAGATTTAAATCGATGATAGCATATGAACTAGTGAGATCGATGAAGCTAAACAACATAATCCAAGCGTCTATGTTTAATCTAGTCAATTGTTTTTCCTAAGAATTTAACAAACTCACAAGCGGAATTTAATTAATCTTAGTTGCTTCGTAAATTAGAGGGATCAAACGATTCCGTATTTGATATCTAATTTAGCGTTAAATTGTATGAAAGATAGCTAGGTGATCAATCCAACAATCATGCATAACAATTATGACAATCAAATCAAAAAAACAATTGATACTCAAAGAAAATCAACAATCAAAACTTATCTCACAAGAATCGTAAACATCCAATGTATCGTTTTCCTAAACCGAGAATCACAAAAGTATTTAGCTACTCATAACTAGATTAAAAACAATCAAAAATCTAGAAAGCATCAAACTAATAGGAAAAGAAAAAGTTACTAAAAGGAAGCACGATTCCGGCTTGTCGATTCCGTCCTCGTTCTTCAAGCGTTCTTCACAAAAATTCAAAGAAGAAATATCTAAAAATCTCCAAAAAATTCTAAGGTATGAAATTCTTCTTAATATGAGGTATAAATCGTGTATATGAGGTATGGAGGCTGATGGAGTAGGGTAAAATCCATGTGAGAAGGAAAGAAATCAAGTTTTTACACTTTCCAAAACTCTGCTGGCTTAGCTACGCCTGAAAGTGGCGTAAAGACGCCTGGTGACGTGTCACAAAAATGGCTTTCTGCGTTTCTGGCGTACTTACGCCTCATAATGGCGTAGCTACGCCTGTCCATGCCGTAGCGTTGGCGTAATTACGCCTAATAATGGCGTAATTACGCCTGTCATCAATTTTTCTGTCGAGTTTCGTATTTTGGCCATAACTTTCACATACGAACTCTGAATTCGACGAATCAGCTGTCCACGCAAAGATAACTTGAAGTTCTACAACTTTTCTATGGACCACATTTCCAAAAAGTGGCTCGAACATATATAAATTTGAGGAGAAGAAGCAACATGTGTCTTGTATTCTGGTTTTTTCCTCTTTTCTTCAACTTTATTGCTTCTTTCATCATTTTAGCTTGATTTCTTCACCTTTCCCTACATTTACACAAATATACGATTAGGTAGCATATGTATCAATTTATCAATCAAAATATACCAAATCGTAGATAATTAAGCGCAATAGATGTGTCTATTTCTAGTCACATCAAAGAGCTCAACCAATTTGAACAGAATCAGGTATGGAGATTAACTCCCAGACCAAGTGATCAGCCTATTATCGGAACCATAGGGGTTTTCAGAAATAAGCTAGATGCAAATGACGTAGTAGTTAGAAACAAGGCTAGACTGGTTGCACAAGGTTTCAGACAAGAAGAAGGAATCGACTTTGATGAATAATTTGCACCAGTTGCCAGACTAGAAGCCATTGGAATCTTTCTTGCATATGCTTCTTTTAAAGATTTCAAGGTATATCAAATGGACGTGAATAGTGCATTTCTTAATGGCAAACTTCGGGAGGAAGTCTACATCAAGCAACCTCCTGGATTTCTTAATCACTCGTTTCCAGATCACGTATTCCTACTAAATAATGCAGTGTATGGACTTAAACAAGCCCCCAAAGCCTGATATGACACTCTGTTTGTATTTTTCAGGATCATGATTTCCAGATCGGCTCATTAGATAAAACTTTATTTAAATTTATTAAGAGGGAACATACTCTGTTAATTCAAATATATGTTGATGATATCATTTTTGGGTCAACTAACCCCAAGCTATGCGAATTTTTCTAGGCTAATGCATAGTCAATTTGAGATGAGCATGATGGAGAATTGTCATTCTTCCTGGGTCTACAAGTCAAACAACTCGATAATGGAATCTTCATTAATCAAACAAACTACACCAAGAAGCTACTTAAACTGTTTGGTATGGAGACTTGCTCAACTGCTTCAACTCCGATGAGTCCATCAATCAGGCTAGATAAAGACGAAGGGGGAACGTCAGTTGAGGTAACAATGTATCGAGGTATAATCGGATCGCTGTTGTATCTTACAGCGAGCCGACCTGATATTATGTTTTCTGTTTGTATGTGTGCTAGATTTCAGTCTGACCCTAAACAATCCCACTTCATTGCCGGTAAACGTATTTTAAAATATTTAAAAGGGTCTCAGAATGTTGGTCTCTAGTATCCAAAGATTCTAACTTCAATTTGACTGGATATTTAGACGCTGACTATGCAGGATGTAAGATCGATCGCAAAAGCACTAGTGGAACTTGTCAATTCTTAGGTGAAAGATTGATCATGGTCTAGCAAGAAGCAAACGTCAATTGCCCATCCACAGCTGAGGCAGAATATCTCGCTGCTGGAAGCTGTTGCGATCAATTGCTCTGGGTTCAACATCAACTCAGAGACTATGGCATTCAAGCTGCTGAGTCACCAATCTTCTGCGACAACACAAGTACAATTGCTATCACATATAATCCAATATTGCACTCTCGAACTAAACATATTGATATCAGACATCATTTTATTTGAGATCATGTTGGCAAAAAGGAGATTCAGATCGAGTACATTTCAACAGACCAGCAAGCTGCAGACATCTTCACTAAACCACTCCCCGAGGCTAAGTTTAATTATTTTCATCAAAATATTGGTTTAATAGATTTATCATGATATATTTGACGCATGTTTAACTTTGCTTTTAAAGATTTAGTGTTAGTACAGATCTATAATACAATGGTCAGTAAGATTCAGATCGGTCCTGCTTATCAGACCGATCTCCATCGATATGATATTATCCTATTATCTGACTTAAAACACTATCAATCTTTAACATAGTAATATTTTACAGCCCGGACTGATCGAACTTTAACCGCCTTACTTTAATTTCATCCCGTCCGTTAAAATTTGAATTTTAAAATATCAGTCATCGAGATACATACACGTGTCTAATATCTCTCTATTTATCAGGTTGTACATCTCACTCACCATTTTACTTTACCTATTTACCACCGTCTGCTTATTTCTTTCTAAACTCCTCTTTATTCCATATCCAAATCATCATCTTTCTAATGGCAACCATAACTCACAACTCGTTATATGCTGAGTTAATGCTATATACAGGATAGAAGATCAAGAAATGATATCTACATTCAAGAATCTGGAATCTTCCGGACTACGGAAATTCTTGGAGTGCGGCATAGTGGTGTATGAATCGGCGATCAAAGAACTGTTTTACAACGCCGTATCTCGGAATTCTCTCTTCTTCAGTAAATGGCCAGACTGTTGAAATTTCTCAGGAGCTGTTTACGGAGACGTTTGGACTTCCTACATCTGGAATGTCCGACTTTGCTAACTTATCCAGAGCCACTTTGGAGGAATTTCAACACCGAGTATCAGTCTTCGAACTTACACTCAGGCCTTCATTCAAGAAGAAGAGATGTCTTTCCACTTCCAAGTGCTCTGTGATATCGTCGAAAAGCCACTACTGGGCAAGGCTGAGAGTTTTGACGTGGTGACGTCTGAGAAGTTGGGGCGATGGCAGCTATTCATTTTGGACAGAAAGTGGACTGGTTCTCCATTCTATTTGGTGTTCTGCTGGAGACCATCACGTCCGCAAAGAAAGCTGTCTGTTTTGCTGTTCCCCTGAGCAAGCTGCTGGAGTCTTTGAATATCGAGCTGGGGAAAGCTTCATCACTCAGTCTATTCAAGGTCATCAGTCATAAAGGACTGACTTTGCTACGATCCAAAAGTGCTCCGTCAACTCCCAAGAATGTATTGACTATCAAAATGGAGGTTGGTGCAGAACAGGCTGCAGAGATGAAGACATCAAGGGCCAAGCGTAAACTGGTAGTGGTCCAGACTGACTAGGATGAAACCCAGTCTGCCTCCACTACTTCATCCCTCACCAAACCCCTACCAAAGAAGCCATGAACCCAAATCACCAAACCTCTGCAACCTTAAACCCCATACCCATATCTTCCCTTCCTCCAACCAAAGCAACCACTGTATCCCAAGCTCCACTCCCAAAATCCCAAGCTCCGCCTCAACCATCAAAAGCCCAACCATCCACAGCTCCACCCACTCTACCCAAGGTGGTGACCCGAGTCCCATCCCAAATCCCAGCTGTCAAGGGGATTGTAATCAAAGAATTGGGCGATTACAACCAATCAGGGATTAAGCCCTCGTCTGTTGATAGAAAGGGCAAAGCCACCTTGACAGAGTCTGCACCCTCCAAGCCCAAATCAGCTGCTCAAACCGCCATTAACATTGCCATGGAAGACGTTGAAGATAAAGTACAGATCCTCACCTTTGTATTCGATGAATGGGTCTAGTGCAGAACGGTCAACCACTTCAATCTGTTCTTTGGTAAACTCAAGCGCTGCATAAGATGGAACATGAGGTTTTGAAGGGCACAGAAACAGATGATGTTCACGTTGCTGTGCATCACAAAGATCTGTTCTGCGCAAAACACAGGCTGAGGCTTGTAAACTTCCTACTCCAAGCCAATAAAGCAAATTTTGATGTCACCAGCCCAACTGTCAAGGATGACAGCGCGGTCATAGCTCAGCTGGAGATGGATATTCTAACTCTTCATATGGTTGTCCGTCTGTATTGCCAGCGGCTGAACATATCTACCCCTCCTCCATTCCAGATCACCCAACAACAAGTCAGACTGTGGTAGGGCAGAGTTCTAAGCCGACCATCATTAAGCCAGAGGAGCAGCCACTGCCTAATGCTCCGTCTGCTGCAGAGGCTGAGACCATGGATGTACTGCTGGAATCACCTACTTCATCCATTCCTTTTACGTCATCCGTCTCAGAAGCTCAGACCAGCACACTAGTCGCACCACATACTAATGTCCCTCAAGACTTTGTCGATGTGGATCTAGTTGTGCCCAACATTGTTGCAGCTCTACAGATTGAGGAGCCTTTTTAACCAAACTCTCCTCCAGATCAGTCTGCTGCAGATTTGGCCTTTTTAATTCAATTTTCTACGGATCTGGTGGAAATAGTCCGGTCCGACACTCGTCGATCTGCTGATTCTTTTGCTGTGATGACTGAAAAAGGGATAGAGCTGACTGTGTCTCATGCTAAAGAAAGTCCAGACTCCGTTGATGATGCTCCATCAGTGGTCAAGTCCCTTCAAGAGCTCCCTGATAACTTTCTCTTTCTCTCCCAGCAAGTAAGAGAAGTTCATCAAAGCCAGCGGACTACCTCTCTAGATTTTGATTCATTCAAGGACAAGATGATGAAGAGCATCAACAGTATTCAGCGTGGTCTGAACGATCTGTTCTCTCAGCAAGCATCCTATAAGACCAGCCTGAGAAAAGAACAGATCGAGCTGGCTTCCGAAGTCAAAACTGCGGTTGCAAAATCCCTCCTTACTCAAGATCATCGCCTGGATGCTATCTGCGCTCAGCTTACGCAGATCGTAGATTTCCTTCAGGAGATTGCTGCTGACAAAAAGGGGGAAAAGAAGAGAAAAGTGAAGACCAGAAAGCAGACCAGAAGAGCAGCTTATAAAGAAGACATAGACAACTGCCTATAATGAATGACATACGTAAATGTGTTCATCAGACATGTTAATAAAAAGTCTTTCAATCAAATTTCAGTTTTATTCATTTATTTTGAATAGTTAATTTATTTTGAACAAAAAGATTTAATCGATCTAAACGAATCTTCTACAAGAAAAAGGACTTTAGAAGAAGATTAAGAAGCTATGTGTTGTCATCATAAAAAGGAGGAATTTGTTAGTTCTTGATTTTAAAGATGACAAAACAGCTCAGACGGATAAAGTCTATATTGAAGAAGACCAGATCGATGTTAACCAGAATGATACAGACCAGATCGACGCAGATCAATGTCAACCAGATCAGACCAGATCAGATCGACCCAGATCGATGCAGAGCAGATCAGAACAGACTAAGCTAGTAAGCTTCGTTCTTCAGTCCGAATAATCAACGACTATTTATTGAAGCATTTAATGGTGCATTTAATGCTGAAAAAGACTAAGGACTGAAGATTACCTTAAATGGTAAATAGACAAAGGAGATCCTATCTGACAAGCGCCGAAAGAACAGATCATATGGGAAAGTGTCTGAAATAGCAGACTGCAGCTTGTTCAGATATTGACCAAAGTATAGAGTTGCACACAAAAGGAAATATTATCGTTGGCAGAGATGCTTACATATAGGTGAAACTTAAAATGCTCAAAAAAGACAAGAGTCGGACACAAGATATTCAAAACGTACAAGATCAAAAAGATCAATCAACTTTATCGAGCATTTTCAGTTGAGCAGAACGCTATCATCGAAAGATTTCATCTTATTTGTCTGCTCAAAATTAGAAGCACATCTTATTATTTTATTTGATCACTTAATGATCATTCGTACTTAGATTAAAACACTATATCAATTGTATTTTGTTCTAAGATAGAAGAGTGAGCTCTTTGTAACTGTAAGGCGGATTGTGTCTGAACAGATTGAGAGACTAGGAGTTTCAGTCTGGTAATGGGGTAAATCCAGCTGAATCGGTGTTGTACAGGATTGTAGTACTCAAAGTCTTTTAGTGAATCCTTCCTGCAAAGGAAGAAGGGGAGACGTAGAAGCGTTGTGCTTCGAACTTCCAGAAATAATTATTGTGTCATTTACTTTCTACATTTACCTTTCAGTTTTTATTACTCACAAGTTCAGCAGACATATTCCGCACTATTATCAGTGTCTGTTGACGTGCAACTAATTGAGAAGCTATTGCAGTACTTAACAGTCTGTAGTAATAAAGAAAAAATCAAATTTGAGTCAAGTGTTTATTCAACACCCCGCCCCCCTCCCCCCCCCCCAAAAAAAAAAAAAACTTCTCCTATCCTAACAGTGTAAGTGAAGCATGTTGGTATACAGAACCTATCGATGTAAGTGAATTACGTGCACAGGGTCCTAACAGTGTAAGTGAAGCATGTTGGTATACAGAACCTATCGATGTAAGTGAATTACGTGCACAGGGATGTAACTCATCTGCAGGATATGATTCTGAACTTCAAATGTGTAATTCTAAAGGCAAAGAGAAGTTGTTGTTGTGTTCTAGTTGGACATCAAATATTAGTAGGGTTGGGCAATAGTTTCCTGGTGGTGTAGAAGAGTCTGTGAATTAAGTAAATATTCGGTTGATGTTGGGTTTGATTTCAACTATGTAAAAAACAATAAGGATATGGTAATTGCCGAGTGTGCTAGCAAGCATGATGATGGTTGTGGTTGGTTTGAAAATGCTAGTGTATCAAGAATAGATAGGTCTTTCTACATAAAAAAATTGCAAAACATGCACACATGTGGGCTGAGAGTGATGAAGGACAAATAAAAAAGGATGAGTTCAGTTCTGATATATGAAATTATTGCGGAACGAGTGTTTTCAAATCCAACCTTCTCTGCAATCGATGTATGTGAGTTAATGAAGAGAGATTACGGCTTGGATATAACGTAAAATAAGGCATGGAGAAGTGTGGATAAAGCTAGATCTACTGCTTTCGGAAATTATGATGAGTCATTCCAAGAACTGGATTCATACGTTCACGCGGTGAGAACGATAAATGTCGGAAGTATTGTAAAGATTGAAGTTGACGACAACAATCGATTTTCTCGTTGTTTCGTTTCGTGCTAGTATCGACGGTTTTTAATTTTGTCGCCAAATGTTATTCCTTGATGGAACTTAAATCCAGATTCAATGGCACCCTTCTGTCTGCCATGACTAAGGATGGGAATCAAGGTAAATTGACGGTTTTAAATTTTATCACCAAATATTATTTATTTTGTCCGCCAGTTATTTGTACAATGCACCAGTTGTTTTTACATGGACCATTTATGATTAGGATGCACCAGTTATAATTTATATGCACCAATTATAATTTACGTGCACCAGTTATAATTACATGCACCAGTTACAATTAGATGCACCAGTTACAATTAGATGCACCAGCTATGATTTAAATGCACCATTTAACATTTACATACACCAATTATAATTTACATGCACCAGTTATAATTACATGCACAAGTTATAATTTACATGCACCAGTTACAAATAGATGCACAGTTACAATTAGATGCACCAGTTATGATTTAGCTGCACCAGTTATGATCTACATGCACCAGTTAAAATTTGCATGCACTAGTTATAATTTACATGCTTTTTAATCTACATGCATCAATTATGATTATGATGCACCAGTTATAATTACATGCACCAGTTATAATTTATGTAAATGAAGGTCATGCTTGGAATGTGAAGATGTCTTGCATTGCTACTTTGAAGTGTTTTCCCACCCTGCAGTTACTGTTCGCCTTGACAATCAAACATGTTCATGCTACAAGTGGCAATTGGATGGAGTCCCATGTCCTCATTCTATTACTGTATTCATGAGGAATAAAGTGCCAACATATGAAGTAGTTGAGAGATATTTCCATGTTAGTATGTACAGGCTATGCTATGAAGGAGTCATTTTACCCGTTCCAAGACATGTCAAAGGTAATGTTCCTCTAATGGGAATGGAAACAAATGTATTACCACTGCAAACAAAAAGGCAACCAGGTTGTCCAAAGAAGAGAAGAATTCGATCTAAATGTGAAAACATTAGGCAGTTCCGTTGTAGTTGTTGCAACAAACATGGGCACAATAGAAAAACTTGTAAAGAGCCTATTTGCTGATTTTGGAAGAAAAAAAATAAGCACATGTAATTTTTAACAAATGATTGTATATCAATTATAAGATGTACGATTTTTTGTGCAGCGGTTAATTTCATGTACCAGTTATAATATACATGCACCAGGTGTAATTACGATGCACCAGTTATATTCTATGCATCAATTATAACTACATGCAAGTTACAATTCCATGCACCAGTTACAGTTACATGCACCAGTTATAATTTACATGCACGAGTTACAATTAGATGCACCAGTTATAATTAGATGCACTAGTTATGATTTACATGTATCAGTTCTAATTACATGCACCATTTATAATTTACATGTACCAGTGATAATTTACAAGCATCGGGTGTAATTACGATGCACTGGTTATAATTAAGTACACCGGTTATAATTACATGAACAGGTTATAACTACATGCACTAGTTATAACTACATGCACCAGTTACAGTTAGATGCAACAGTTATGATTCACATGCAAAAGTTATAATTACATGCACCAGTTATAATTACATGGACCAGTTATAATTACATGCACCAGGTGTAATTACGATGCACCAGTAATAATTAAATGCACCAGTTATAACTACATGCACCAGTTATAATTTACATGCACCAGTTATAATTTACATGCACCAGTTACAATTTACATGCATCCGTTATAATTACATGCACAAGTTATTATATACATGCACCAGGTGTAATTACGATGCACTAGTTATAATTACATGCACCGATTATAATTATATGCACCAGTTATAATTTACAAGCACCAGTTATGATTTACATGCACCAGTTATAATCTACATGCACCAGTGATAAGTTACATGCACCAATTATAATATACATGCACCGGTTATGATTTACATGCACCAGTTATAATTACATGCACCAGTTATAATTATGTGCGCTAGTTATGATTTACATGCACCAGTTATGATTTACATGCACCAGTTATAATTTACATGCACCAGTTATAACTACACGCACCAGTTACAATTAGATGCACCAGTTATGATTTACATGCAAAAGTTATAATTACATGCACCAGTTATAATTACAAGAACCATCTATAATTTACATGCACCAATTATAATTTACATGCACCAGTTATGATTTACATGCACCAGTTATGACTACGTGCACCAGTTACAATTACATGCACCAGTTTTGATTTACACGCAAAAGTTATAATTAAATGCACCAGTTATAATTACATGCACTAGTTATAATCACATGCACCAGTTATGATTTACATGCATCAGTTATGATTTACATGCACCCGATATAACTACATGCACCAGTTATAATTAGATGCACCAATTATGATTTACATGCAAAAGTTATGATTACATGCACCGTTTATAATTACATGCACCGGTTATAATTACATGCACCAGTTATAATTTACATGCACCAGTTATAACCACATACACCAGTTACAATTAGATGCACAAGTTATGATTTACATGCAAAAGTTATAATTAGATGCACCAGTTATAACTTACATGCACCAGTTATGATTTACATGCACCAGTTATAATTTACATGCACCAGTTATAATTACATGCACGAGTTACAATTAGATGCACAAGTTATATTTTACATCCACCAGTTACAATTAGATGCACTAGTTATAATTTACATGCACCCATGATAAGTTACATGCATTAGTTATAATATACATACACCAGTTGTGCACCAGTTATATTATACATACACCAGTTATAATTTACACCCACCAGTTACAATTAGATGCACCAGTTACAATTAGATGTACCCGTGTCAATTAGATGCACCAGTTATGATTCACATGCACCAGTTCTAATTACATGCACCAGTGATGATTTACATGCACCAGTTATAATATATATGCACCAGTTATAGTTAGATGCACCGGTTATGATTTACATGCCCAGTTCTAATTACATGCACCAGTTATAATTTACATGCACCAGTGATAATTTACATACACGAGTTATGATTTGCATGCACCAATTATAATTACATGCACCAGTTACAATTTACATGCACCAGTGATAATTTACATGGACAAGTTATAATTTACATGCACCAGTTATGATTTGCATGCACCAGTTATGATTTATATGCATCAGTTATCATTTACATGCACCAGGTGTGCTTTTTTCAATTGTATTTCATCAGTTATTTTATACAGGCTAAAGATTCAGTTTATCATTTTGTAACAATGTTGCATCATGAATAATCATATTCACCATCTTTACCCTGTAATCTGTATTGTAGTCTACGCTACAATGCTTTGGCACCGATTATCCTCTCATAATCTTTTCCATATTCATGCAAACGAAGACGCCAAAGTCGACGGACCTAGGTTTCTGCTATGCAGCTTCTATATATGGCTCAATTTTAAATGTTTTTTCACTAGGAGTGTTTTGTATACCTTTTGATATAGGTTCATCCTCAATCACTCTATGCATCGCTTCTTCGACATATTCTTTCAGTAACTTGGGCCCGAGTTCATATTCTTTTGTCAACTTACTTATAGTAGAAAATAACTCTTAAATGTAATGCAAATTACCAGTATTTTGGCCTTCTTGAAGTAGTGATCAGTTTCTTCTTCCCTGCGTGGCCTTATTGAATTGTAGTGTGTCCACTTCGATTCTTGCATGTCAAATACGAGCAATGTCCAATGGTAGCCAGTAGTCACCAATGGGTACTCACGGCCGCATGTGTTTATAGGAAAAATAAGGAATCTATGTTCCATGGCTTGGGCAATCTTCTCATTTATTTGGTGTTTTGCTGTCTCTTGGCAATATATCTCTTGTGATCTCCTTGCAACGTAATGCTATAAAGCAGCATGAACAAATTTAATACACATGAATTTTATAAGAAATTAAAATTAGTAACTTGTGCTTTATTACCCAAGACAAGCAATCAAAAATATAGTAAAGCTTCTTTTGCCCGTTTTTCTCAATCTACCTATCAATAAGGATGCTCCAGCAGTCAACAATCTTAAAGGAGTGATACAACATTTGGCAATGAGTCAATTGAATATCAAGAAAATAGACAAGTGAACAACTCTTTTGATAAATCGTTTACATCATTAGGAATTGAAAGTCTGTTAAGTATAGCTCCAGTATTTTTAACGGGTAATTGTTTTTCTGGCATATCGTCTCGCCAAATCACTCCCATGCACACAATTATAAATTGCAACATTTATTGGTTTCATCTAGCTGAATTAATTTACTGTTTGAAAAAAAAAAAAAACAAGCCATACCATTGTCCGTACTCATTGTTGAATTTCATTAAACAATCCCGTTCTCCTTTTGTCAACCGTTTGAACATAGCATTTTGGGGTCTGAACTTGAAAGGCCCGTCCTCCTTATTGTCTTTTCCGCGTGTTGCAACTTCAAAATCATCATCGTCTTGCAATGCTATTATATCTTTACTTGCCTTTTTTGGTTGATCTTTTTATTTTTTAGTAGAGTCTTTTTGTTTTGACCTCCTAGCTCTTTTCAAGGAGGGGTACGCATGGTCGCTTTCTTTCTTGGCCATTCGATCCTCTGTTCTTAATTCTTTTAACCATTGATGTTTGTGCCTCATTTTCTTTCACGAGTTTCTCATCTTCTTGGCTCAACATTATTGCAGCTGTTTTTGTGCTGCTCAGGTCGTTGTCCACTGCTTCCTTATCCTGTTTTAATCTTTTCATTTGAGCATGTAGCCGTGCAACGATGTTGTCGAGCTCCTCCTTTTGTTTCAGCACTTCGTTATATCTGGCATGCATTTCTTTCTGCTTTTCTTCCTTCAGCATGATAGTTGTCCTTGCTTCTTCCAGATGTGTTCTTATTTTTGCATTGTCTAGTCACTGGACATCGTGCTCAGAAACAAATGACTCAAATTTCATCTGCAACTCTTTTAACTCATTTTTTCCTTCTCAGAAGTTCCTGCTTTGTTTCTTGGAGTTGTGTGGCCAATTCTGCAGATTGTATAAAATCTGGATTTTGAGTTGATGCCATTGGTTCTTCACATGCTGTATTCACATCTTCATGTAATTCATCTCCTTCTCCATCGATAGTAAACAAAAAATCCTCAGCATAGCTTCTGTCAGCAACATTAAAGAGTTGTGTCTCCATCTCGTTCTCAACAAACACTTCCACCAACATATCCTCATTGGACATGTCAACAACATCGTATAAATTTTCGTCATGGGAATGTTCAGAAAGATCAAACAATACCTCATCAATTGTTGCGTCTGGGAAATATGCAACTTCTTCTTCTTCATTTTCCCTTTTGTCAAATTCTAGTTCCGCATTAAGATCTACAGCTCGCTGTTCTTGTCGTTCTGTCATAGATGGTCCTTCATTTTATTGTTCAAGGTATGGTTATTCATGATTCAAAAGATTATCTTGTTGCAGGAGTTCAGCTTCCTCAGTTGACAATGTAAAAAGATTTCCAATATCTGACGCACAAGTTATTTTTTCATGCACCAATTATAAATTTCATGCACCAGTTATATATCATGCAACAGTTATCTTTCATTCACCAGTTATGATCATGATGCACCAGTTATAATTGTATGCATCAGTTATAATTTACATGCGCCAATTATAATTACATGAACCAGTTATAATTACATGGATCATTTATGATTAGGATGCACAAGTTATAATTTACATGCACCAGTTACAATTAGAAGCACCAGTGACAATTAGATGCACCACTTACAGTTAGATGCACCATTACTAGTTACATGCACCGTTTATAATTTACAAGCACCAGTGATAATTTACATGCACCAGGTGTAATTACGGTACACCAGTTATAATTAAATGCACCACTTATAATTACATGAACCAGTTATAACTACATGCACCAGTTACAATTAGATACACTAGTTATGATTTACATGCAAAAGTTATAATTACATGCACAAGTTATAATTTACATGCACTAGTTATAATTACATGCACCAAGTGTAATTACGATGCACCAGTTATAATTAAATGCATCAGTTATAACTACATGTACCTGGTGTAATTTACATGCACCAGTTATAATTTACTTGCACCAGTTCTAATTTACATGCACCAGTTCTAATTTACATGCACCAGTTCTAATTTACAAGCACCAGTTATAATTACATGCACCAATTATACTATACATGCACTAGGTGTAATTACGATGCACCAGTTATAATTACATGTATCAGTTATAATTACATGCAACAGTTATAATTTATGCACCATTTATAATTTACATGCACTAGTTATAATTTACAATTTACATGCACCAGTTATAATTGACATGCACCAGTTATGATTACATGCACCAGTTATAATATACATGCACTAGTTATAAATACATGCACCAATTACAATTAGATGCAGCAGTTATGATTTACATGCAAAAGTTATAATTACTTGCACCAGTTATAATTACATTGTAAGGACCCTAGTTTCTTAAATACGGAAAAAAGGCGTAATAGAGCTAAACATGCATATAAGACTATAATGTTCGTGTTGATGTATTGAGCCGTTAAGATTACAAGCCAAAATAAAATTTTCAAAAGGGATTAATTACATTCCCAACCAATTGAATGTTAATCCTATAGTTTTACACTACTCCTAGAGTAGAAACTATACAAAAGAATTAGGCCTGCTATGCCAAAAGCACTCCTCACTGGCTCACCGCATCAACCCGCCTCAGCCCGTACGCCCAAAAGTACCTACAGGAACAACCCCAAAACCATGAGCATGTATGTAAACCATATTCACAATAATATGATCATAATTCAGTGCATAAACCGTAAATGCAAATCACTTCCTGTATTTAACACATATATAGAAGCTCCCTTGGTTGTCCCTGTACCATAATTACAATCAATTGATTATAACACCAATAATGTATGTCATGACATGCATCCATTCCATGTATACCAATGGTCAATCCCAGTCTTATTATATCAGTGGCATAATACCCCTCGCGTTACATGACAGCGGCATTAATACCCCTCGCTTCGACATATTAGCGGCATAATATCCCTCGCATCAACATGACAGCGGCATTATCCTTCGCTTCGACATGTTTGCGGCAAATATTCTTCATCGCTATAATATGACGCGGCAAGTATTCTATCATCGTTTCGACATGAAGGCGGCAAGTAGTCTTCATCACTGTAATATAATCTCGACCCACAGTCACATGCAACCATAATGCATATTCCAATCATGTATGCAACCATAATGCATAATGAGACCATATACGCAACCATAATGCATAACCAATTTATAGCGTAATAAATATGTTTTACCGTCCGATGCCCGTACGTCTCACTACGTACCTTAGTTCCAAAAGTGGAGATATCGTGGACTTTATCTCCTAAGCTGTGTGGCCACCTAGGATGGTTCTACACATTCACACAAATCAATATTAGGAGCCAATAATAGTCCAATATCAAAAATTCCACAAAAATACCCAAAAATGCCATATTTTGTCTTTCGCGATCCATCGCCAGTTACGGGCGATCGATCGCGAAACCTTACTGCCCGAAGCCAAAATTTTCACCCTTCGGCGATCGATCGCCACACTTGGAGCGATCGATCGCCAACCTCGCCGATCGATTGCCCAAGAGTGGCGATCGATCGCCATGCGCTCCAAAAGCGTACTGCCAGTGCGCGATCAATCGCCTTAAATGGGCGATCGATCGCCATCCTCTGTAACCCGAAAATCCTCCATTTTTGTTCCAAAATTCCTTCCAATCCATACCAACACTTAAACCATCAAATCATCAACATAAATAACAACATAAACCTCCAAAATACATCTTAAAACAACCATATATCCAACCCCCAAACAAAACCACACCAACCCAAAACAAACCCATTTCAAAACCTTTCAAAAACCATTTCAAACTCAATCCAAACACAATAAAAACAATAGGGAGGCATCCATATCTCTTGGGGACTCCAAATCGCACACCAAATCCCACAAAGCAAGTTTTTGGAAGGATCTCTCTTCACCCCTAAGCTCAAACTCGAAAATGGGAAAGGAGAAGGGTTTGGTGGTTGATTTGGGAAAGTTGAAAATGAAGGTATAAGGGGGATTGGGGTATAAGTGGTTAATTAAATTACACCCCACAATTCCATGGTGTATAAAACACCCCAACATGATATTTTAAAGGCATTTTACCATAATGCACCAAAATCGCAATTAAAACATGATTCACCCAAATAATCACAAACCATTTCATTTAAACCATTAAGATCCCCAATTACCCAACATGCATAACATGCACCCCGAAATGCTCTACCGGGTCACTCCTACCATATGAGTAAGCATTTCACCAAGATAATTAATGCCAACACAGATATTAATTATCACCATAAAATCACATAAACATAATTAACGCCCTAATGCAATTAATTATTTCGGGGATATCACATACATGCACCAGTTATAATTTACATCCACAAGTTATAATTTACATGCACCAGTTATAATAGCATGCACCAGTTATAACTACATGCACCAGTTACAATTAGATGCACCAGTTATAACTACATGCACCAGTTATAATATACATGCACCAGTTATAATTTACATGCATTAGTTATGATTTACATACACCAGTTATAATTTACATGCACCAGTTATAATTTACATGCACCAGTTGTAACTACATGCACCAGTTACAGTTAGATGCACCAATTATGATTTACATGTAAAAGTTATAATTACATGCACCAGTTATGATTTACATGCACCAGTTATGATTTACATGCACCAGTTACAATTAGATGCACTAGTTATGATTTACATGCAAGAGTTATAATTACATGCATCAGTTATAATTACATGCACCAGTTATGATTTACATGCACCAGTTATGATTTACATGCACCAGTTATACTTTACATGCACCAGTTACAATTAGATGCACCAGTTATAATTTACATGCACCAGTTATAATTAGATGCACTAGTTATAATTTACACGCTTCACTGATAATTTACATGCACCGGTTATAAGATATATGCACCAATTATAATTTACGTCCATCAGTTACAATTAGATGCACCAGTGACAATTAGATGCACCGTTTATGATTTACATGCACCAGTTATAATTTACATGCACCATTGATAATTTACATGCACCAGTTATAATATACATGCACCAGTTACAATTAGATGCACCGGTTATGATTTACATGCCCAGTTATAATTACATGCACCAGTTATAATTAAATGCACCAGTGATAATTTACATGCACCAGTTATGATTTACATGCACCAATTATAATTACATGCACCATTTACAATTTACACGCACCAGTGATAATTTACATGGACAGTTATACTTTACATGCACCAGTGATAATTTACATGCACCATGTACAATTATATGCACTAGTTATAATTTAAATGCACCAGGTGTGCTTTTTTCAATTACATGCACCAGTTATAACTTACATGCACCAGTTATGATTACATGCACCTGTACATGCACCCGTTATAATTACATAATTACATGCACTAGTTATGATTGCATGCGCCCATTATGATTTCATGCACCACTTACGCATTCACGGTTTTGATCTTTCAATTCAATCGAGCCTAGCTTACAAATCTACGAGATTCCATTTCCTTAACTTGGGGAACAGATTCACATCCACGGGATCAATAATCTTCGTTTTCTCGCATAGACAATACTACCAAAAAAATTGTTAATCAATGTTATTAACAAACCAGGGGCATTAATTGCAACAAAAAAATTTGCACGCAACATACCGGTATCAACGGAACACACTCAGAATGCTTTTTATTGTTGGACTCTAACAGGCTGCTCAACAAACTGTTTAAAATGTGTTCCGACCAACTGAGGGTGCATATTCTGTCCAGATCATCCACAAGTGCCGTATAACCCCAATTCAGGTTTGAAGATTTTGTAGCAGTGAAGAATGTCGCAAGTATGTACAAACAACCAACTGAGCAACATCATTGGCATCTGTAATATCCTGGCTTCCCACCTTGTAAATCAATTTCTTGTAAATTTAGCTCTTACTCATTCTGAAATCCCGTAATGTCTCTTTCTCGGGGAAGCGTATAGATATGAATGTTGTACATGGGTAGTCTACCATCTGCGTGTCAATGTTCTCGTTGCTATCTCTTATTCCAAAATTACCCGAACATCACTGGTAGTAATGATCATGGTATGCTCCCCAAGATAGAATCCTTTAGATAGAATCCTGTTCAAAATGTGTTCTGACCAACTGAGGGTGCATATTCTGTCCAGATCATCCACGAGTGCCGTATAACCCCAATTCAGGTTTGAAGATTTTGTAGCAGTGAAGAATGTCGCAAGTATGTACAAACAACCAACTGAGCAACATCATTGGCATCTGTAATATCCTGGCTTCCCACCTTGTAAATCAATTTCTTTTAAATTGAGCTCTTACTCATTCTGAAATCCCGTAATGTCTCTTTCTCGGGGAAGCGTATAGATATGGATGTTGTACATGGGTAGTCTACCATCTGCGTGTCAATGTTCTCGTTGCTAGCTCTTATTCCAAAATTACCCGAACATCACTGGTAGTAATGATCATGGTATGCTCCCCAAGATAGAATCCTTTAGATTTCTTGTGGAAACAAGCTATTATTTCCTTGATTGCCACATCCCATTTCTTGCAATGATTTAATACCACCATGTTGGCTTTAATTGCATTAACTATATGTCAAAATGGTGTACGTTGCAACACTTGTAAATGTTCATCTCCAAGTTCAATTTTTTTTCCAGATCACTCAATACTGTATGTAGGTTAGATACGTATAATGAAGACTTAGGCGATATTTTGTTATTTCTTCCTCTGTTTGCGAGGATCTAAGTGGTGCTGTCATGAAATCAAATATGAATGACATTAAATTAAACATTTCACACAAACTGGTGTATTCTTTTTTTTAGAGCAAAAGAATGGAATTTTTTCATACAATAACAACTGAGTTCATCATTACAAACCCTAGTTGGGGAAAAACCAAATCAATACAGAAATCTCATTACAAACCTGAAAATTTCAAGAATATGCATACCATGGTTACAGAAATGTCATTAGAAAATTACAAGGATTCCAAAAACGTTATACATGTCATGTTTTGTTACACACGTGCTCTGCTTCGTCTTCCTCTTCTCAGCCACTTCCTGCAAATTTTTGGGCGCCTTTGGAGCCATGTATTATCATGTCATAGAGTACGGAAATTGGGTTTTTGGAATCTTAAAGGAATGAGACTTGGATTGCATTGGATGGAAGGAGACTTCGGGATTAAAATCGAAAAGGTTTACAAAAATATTTTCCAATCGGTGCAAATTCGAAGTGAGAGAATGGAGAATTGTGTCAGCGAGTGTAATCAAACGGAGCCGATTCAAATTGGAAGAGAATGGTTTACAAGCTTTTGGTTCAACAGTAAGGGTATATGTCTTTTTGGCCCAAAGTGGACCTAAATAGTTTAATGTTTTTTTCCTGGACTAGCTTTAACAAAGTTCAACCATAGTGGACCGGCCTGATTTTTCCCAAACATTTTTATGATACTTTTGCTTCAAAAAGTTTATTTTAAGCAAAAATATTGAGTGTTTGATAATAAAATAAATTAAAAGCCTAATGAACTTCAATTTATTGTAAAATTGACATCATTCAACTTAAAGCGACTAGAAGAATCTCGTGACTTGCTTATTTGCTTCTATTTTATTTGTTAATACAATAACAGAAACAAGAAGATCAAACATTAAAATATATATTTTTTATTTAAAATACAGATAATTATTTTATTAAAAGCAATCCAAAACACTTAGTTGTGGCATCGAAGGTGGGACCGTGGGAGAACAAGAACCAATGTCAATCTTCAAAAATCTTCATAGACTCATAATTCGATGTATACCAAAATATAATTTTCGACCTTCTCTCTAAATTTGTTAATTTAGTTTTTTGTTTATTTATAAAAATTATATCTTCACTATTGATTTTGCTTTCATGCTTAAAATATCTCGTATTAGTTCGTTTTCTACATTCGGTGTATGATTGAAAATAACTTTTGTAAGTCGATTCTAAAAAAAAGCAATAGTTTTCTTTTTAATTTTGGATCAATTTACATATAGTATCAAATTTCACAATCTATAGATAATTTTCATATTATATATATATATATATATATATATATATATATATATATATATATATATATATATATCAACAATATGTAATCTGCTCCACATAATAAAGCAAGATCAGATAATATCATTATCTTTATCAACGATTACACCAAAGAACAATTACCGAATTATCATTCTTCAATAAAATTATTACCAACTCACTATAATCTTAAAAAAATATTAAAAATAAACAAATTACCCTAGATAAATAAATAGACCAATTAATTATAAAAACATAAAAAATTCATTAATTTTATTACAATTTCTAAATTTTTTGAAAAAAAAAATTTATTATATATGCATGCAACATGTCAAGGTGCTCATGGACAGGATTGGATCGGTTCCGGACCGGATCCAATCGGTCCCTAAGCGGAGTAGTTTTGAACCGGACTAATCCGGTTCCAAACTAGATTGATCCGGTTCAGATTCCGATTCCATGGCCCAAGCCATGGAATTGATCCGATCTGTTGGTCTGGCTCAAACCAACGGATTGGTTCCGAATTGGATCGGTTCTAGTATGGAACAGCTCCGATTATTTAAAAATAATTAAATTATTATTTTTAAACATTTCAAAAATTGTTCAAATAATGCAACAATTATGATGAAAAAATACATACTTTATTTAATACGAAAAGCCTGAGGTTAAATCTACAGAATTTGAAATTAATAAAAGAAATTACATTATTCATCATAGTCGCTTAATATAGTCTTCGCAAATTCTTCTTCATCTTCGGAACTTTCGTTGCCGAACTCGTCAACTCCTTGTCCTTTTTTATTCTTTCGCTCAGCATTGAACCAATCTTTGAGCAATGTAAGCATGCACAAAGAATCTGCCTTAAGTAAAGTTCTATGTTCTCCAATTATTCAGCTATATGTTGAGAAACGTCGACTCCGATGCGACACTCGATGTTTGAATATTTGACCCAAGAAGAACTGTAACTCGTTGGACATGGTAGATTCGTTTCTGCAAGCACCAATTTTTAACTAGTACGTGAAGAATGTAATTCATCAAGTGCAAAGATTCATTTCTACAAGCATCAATTATCATCAATCCAATAATAAGTAACAACAAGAAATTAAAGTTGTTTAATGTTCGTCCAAATATCAGTAGTTAAACTAACTCTGCAGTTTATAGAGAAATATGATCAATTAAAGATTTATGATATTCAACAAAAACTATTATTTTCAGAAAACAAAAAATAAGTTCACATCTAGTAATAAAACAAAATAGTGAATTATGGTTTATTGTAGGTGTTAAAATAAAATTAGTGCCAGTTTGAAGATTAATTTGAACTTGTGTTGGTACCCTACCTATATGTTGTAGAGTAACCTCATCAAAATTATGTTTATTAACTATATGTTTCTTAAAAGTTCTGGTACCTCCGGCAGAACATCAATTTTATAGTTATAAGTAGTTTTACATATTTTACAAACACCAGCAGATTCGTCTGTACCTGGTTTTGTAACCACATCGAAATAATCCCAAACCTTGCTTCTTTTGGGACGGTTACTAGTGCGACTCACAGTGATAGTAGACCCGCCTTACCCTGAATTTGGGGTGCGGCATGTCCTACAACGTGTTCCGCTTCTTCAACATCGTAAGCATCATCAAACTCAGCAAAATAATCTTAATTCTCTTGTACTAAATGTGGAATTGAAGGAGCACGATCACCAATAGAAGAAGATGACATCGTAATAATGTAAATAATTTAATATTAACAAAAGTAATAATAATATGATAATAAGAAACTGACAATCAAATTGCGAGAAAGTAATTGTATGAAATTAGATGATAATGATAAATGAGTGAGTATGAATATTTGGAAGTTGGATGAAATTGTTAAGAAATGATGGGGTATTTATAGGAGGAATTTTTTTAAAAAATAAAATAAATGTTTTAATAAAAAAGGCTGCCCAACGGCCGGGAGGCCAACGGCTACAAACCCATTGGCCACAGCTGATACATAATTTTTTTTTCCTTTCCAAAAACTATCGGTTCCGATCCAACAGAACCAATCCAATATGGTTTTATCCAGATCGGATGGGGTTTTGAAATCAGATTAACACGTTCTGGTTCCAACTGGTTCGATTTCGTTCCGGACCCGATTAATTCTGTCCGATAAGTTGGTTGAGCAACACGTGAACATAAATAATATGTTATGCATACATAACACTTGTGCTTTGCTCTGATAGTATATATAAAGTTTCAGACTCTCTTTGGTCCAACTTTGTGACATTAATTTAGTTTTGCAAAAATGCCATATCAACTTAGAAAATAATATTTTTTTCATTTAATAAAGATACTATAAAAATTATTTAGTAAATTTGTAATTTACCTATAACTACCATATCATCCAGTATTCAAAATTTCAAAAGTATTCATGAGATTGAGAAAGACTGAAAACAAGAAAGAAGGGAACATAGGGAGGGTAATCTTCTAGTATAATAATAGTAGTTCCATTTACTTGACCACAATTTTGGGTCATATAGGAAAATATATGAAATTTAATGGCAATTTGTTGAAAGTCTAGATTGATTTTATCGATTTTTTGGCCTCATGCTCCAACTAACACATGTCTATTGATGGATTTAACACTGTGTGTAGTCAGCATAGTTGTGATTTTAAGAAAATATTTTAAAATTGTATTTAATTTATGTAAATTAATATGTAAATTTTTAATGTATTATGGTAGCGAATAAGATATATTCAATGGTTTCATTAATTTATATAGTCAGCACAATTTTATTATTTTCCAACGATTTTTTTTCCTTGTTCTTGTTTGTGGGCGTGGAATTTATGGTAACCCTTAATTGTTTTTACAGGTGAACTAATCTTAGTGCAACATAACACCGCTCTATCAAGTGCCCCATTTGCAGGGAAGTTCGGAGTATGGGTGTAGATGAATCGAATCGAGTCAAATATGTAAAAACTTTTAAGGTTCGAATTCGGCTCGAAATAGTTATATTAGAGATCGAGTTCGATTCGAAGTTCGAATAAAAATTTGGCTCGAGTTCGGCTCGAAAATATTCGAACATGTTCACGAGCTATTCGAATTATTGCTAAAAAAATACCTGAAATGTTCAAAATATATTTATTTAATATATAATTATATTATATTAATAACATATTAAAGTTCACGAGCGGCTCGCGAATTATCGAACAAAGTAATTTGAGCTTGAGTTCGGCTCGAAAAAAGTTCGAACATGTTCGAATTTAGCTCGAATTCGATAATTTCGAATTCGAATCAAACTTTTTTCGAGCCTCCGAAGTAGGGGGTGTAAACGAATCGAACACGTTTACGAACTTTTCGAGTCGGCTCGAAAAGTTCGTGAACATGTTCGATTCGTTTACATCCCTAGTTCGGAGCTTGCCTGAGGTCAGATCCAACGGTCTTAACGTATTTGAGATCATGTGATCCATATGTTAATGTATTGACCTCACGTCCTCAAATGAATTGGATCCGTTGGCGTTGATGTTGTCGTTAGGGTAATACTCTAACGCTAAAATCGATTTTTTTTTTCTTTCATGTTTCTTTTAATTTGAAACTAAGTATCCCGATGACATTTCTTTTATTTTAAATTCAATTTTTTTAAAAAATAATTAGGTGTTATTTAATATATTTCACAAGTAGCTATATTAATCATACTCATTTAAAATTTTCAAGTTGTTTTAGTTTATTAGAAAACATTTGTGACTAAATAACAATTCTTTTTAATAAATAGTTATTTCATGAGACATTCTTAGAAAAAATATCTTGTTAAATTTATTTAAAACGGTGAAACTGTTTTTTTAAGAGATATTTTATACTTTTTTTTTTGTTGGACAAAGAGAGAGCTTTTTTCTAGGGGCTTTTCGTTTTTTTTCCCTCTATGTTTTATTAAATGAAAGACATTTCTTGTATGTCATATTCATATAATCGGGACTCGTTTGTATGAACACAGTGTAAGCTTTATCTATATATCAAATCAATATGATCGTTTTAATATTGAGTTGGTGTATATTGAGTTGGTGTACGAGAATGAGAGCCAAATCGAGTATATAGAAGTATTTTTTATGGATCAAATCAATATGATTGGTTTTAATATTGAGTTGGTGTACGAAATGAGAGCCAACTCGAATGTATACAAGTATTTTCGATAATGATCGACAAATGGACAAGTGTCCACATAGTACACATATATAATTATTTTATTATCTAATATATGTAAGATTAAATGCTTCCTACTTTACCTAAGATGATGTTAACAGCTTGAGAGGTCATTTATGGCACGTATTCTATTTTGATTCTGAAATTAATAAAATACAAACAAAAATTAATTAATGTGTACGTACACATTATTAAATGCATAACCATCCAAAATTTGAGTTGGCCAATTCTGAGATTGCCAGGAATTCCGTGTGTCACTAATAATTTGTTAGGATGTTTTTTTTAATATATTATTGTTACTTTATTTTTAAAATTAATGTAAAAATTGAAAATAAATTTTAGACATTAATTTTATTGGTTAAGAAATTATGTTTCAATCTAATTATATTTTTATAATTGAACGATATTTTGGAATAAATGTTATCCACACGCACAATAAACTAAAGTAATATTATAATGATATTTTACGTAACACATATTTTAAATATGAAAAGTGATAGATTTGAAATGTTTAAAATATACAAAAATACTATAACATTATTATTAAAACATCGGCTACCTAAATTAAGTGGTATGTTAATTTAATATTTTTTAATATTTTTTTAAATGATAAAACTTTTATGGAGTTGATTGATTTCTATTAACTTTTATATAAGTACAAAGAGTTATAAAAAGATTTTTATAAATTTTCATAGAATTCTGTGGAATTTTATTATAAGATTTTAGACATTCGTAAACTGCTTATCTGCTTTTCAGACAAAAAAATAGATTTTGAGTGTTTTATTTAATTGCTTCAGCTATTGTTTTTTTAAAATAAGCAGGTAAAAACAGAAACAAAGAATCATGTTATGAGATAATTTTCACTGCTTTTACTTGTATAGTGCCAATTTTATTATAATCTGAAGTTTATTAAGATGATTTTTTTATTTTGACATAATAATTTTATTTAGAAGCAACTTTTTTCAACTTTATGCAAAAGCGAAATAAAAGTATTTTGAATTACCCTAAATAAAAGTCTAGATTAAATACATCTTGATTTTTAAAGTATATGAAGTCATTTTAAAAGTCAAGAATGAATATACCCATTAATCATTTTATAATTTCAAATTTTTTTAATGATGGATTTCAACATATTTATTTATTTATTTTTGTATGGGTAGAGATATTTTAAACAAGATTTTTAGGTCATTATCCAAACTCAAACTCGAGTGATCTTAAAGGGAACATTGAATTTTGCCATCCTACTAGATCGGAGTTTTGGATTTCAACATTTTAATATACCATAAATGTTATTAATTATAAACTCAACAAATATTCCCCCGCCTCAAATTTGTAACCAGGAGCAAGTCAATCTCGAATACCACATGGTCTAAAAAGGCTTCTCTTCATGTGAAACCCCCCTACGAGGAAGGAGACCTGGTTGAATAATATTTATGCAGCACTCAGATTCCCGTGCACGAAACCCACTTGCTCCTCCTAAAGTTCATCTTTTCGTGATGTTTCTTCACTAAAAATATCGTCTTTTGTATTTTTATGGGCCATTCTGTAATCAATAATATCTAGTTTAAACCTTGAAGATAGAGAATTGGTGAACTTGGCGGCTGACACCTAACTTTTAGAGAGAGAAATCAAGAGAATATAGGGGATTCACATTAGATTCAGGCGGCTCCTTGCTTCTGCTTCGGTTGTAATAAAAAAATTAAATCTTGCATTTTATTTGGGATTTGGTAGTGTTTTTGGTTTGCTGTTTCTTTAAACTACCAAAAGAATTTGGGTATTTTTTTTTTTTTTTTTGCTTTTTTGAAAGTTATTTGGAATTTCGATGGGGAATTGCTTTAGCAACCAGATAAAGGCTGAGAGCCCTACCCATACTGGTACAGGTATATTTTTTTAATCATTCTCTCTTATTTCTAATGTCTTGATTGAAAGGAGGAAAACGGTTTTTTGTTTTACCTGTGAAAATGAGGCCTAAGTTTGAAATTCTTCTTGTACTGATGATGTTTTTTTTTTACTTCGTCAAGTATGAGGATTATCATCTCTGGTAGATATAGTGGATTTGTTTTCTGATATTTGGTTTTGTTGTCTTAATTTATACAACTTTATTAACATTTATTCCATAGATTTGTTTTTTTGCTGATCATACTTGGTAATTGTTTATAGAAGATGTGTCTACCTCTAATCTTGAATATCTTAATATTTGCAAGTCTCCACCAATTTTTTGCGAATTTGTTTGGCAATGAAATTTCTAATAGCCTTGGTAATAACTGGTTTATTTATAAAATGGAATTTTGGTATTATCCTTAATGTTTAACCCTCTTGGATCATATATGAAGGTGTGAATTCTTCGAAAATGGCCAGCGGAGATGGAACAGAGTTAAGTAATTCAAGTAGCAAAGCTTTGTCTGCATCAGTACCTCCAACTCCTCGGAGTGAGGGTGAGATATTGCAGTCTTCGAATTTGAAAAGCTTCACATTCGATGATCTTAAGGCTGCCACCAGAAATTTTCGGCCCGATAGCGTATTAGGGGAAGGGGGTTTTGGTTTGGTCTTCAAAGGATGGATTGATGAGCAGTCCCTTGTGCCATCAAGGGCTGGCTCTGGTATGGTGATAGCTGTTAAGAGGCTGAACCAAGAAGGGTGGCAGGGACATAAGGAATGGCTGGTATTTAATGATTATCTCTTGTTAATTAATATGCTAGCATTTTTTGGACTTTTATCTAATCTTTTCAAAAAAGCCACTTATAGTAGTAAAAGTATACTGATGAAATGCGCAAAAGAACACATGAATTTTGTGATTCGGCCGCAAGGACCACCTAACATTCACGATATAATGCCTAGGGGATTAAAATTCTTGTTCATCTTTACTAGTTCTGATTACAGTTATCATTAATCACCTCTTTATGTAAGCGAAAATGCATTAGGATAAATATGATATGAAATCTTTCTAATAGCTAAATCTTAGCACAGATATGTTATAATCTTAATCACATTAAGTTTGATTTTAGAATGCGTTCTTTGATTTTTTACATGAAGAATCAACTGTTTCTTACTATCATTAATGCCTGTAATTTAAAGTTCATATAATTACAAAAGACACGCCATGATAGATGTACACCTGATATTTCCTTTTGGATGCAAGTTCACATGTTCTTATGTAAACCTGTGACTGTATTCATGACACATCAATTTTTATTTTTTTTTGCATGTTATTGATATTGTTTTTTTGGATTAACAGGCAGAAATCAACTACCTTGGGCAGCTCCGTCATCCTAATCTTGTAAAATTAATCGGTTATTGCTTAGAGGATGACCAAAGGCTTTTGGTATACGAGTTCATGCCGAAGGGTAGCATGGAGAATCATTTATTCAGGAGTGAGTTTCACATAATCTGTCAGGATTATACTAGTTTAGTCTTTGTACATTTCTTTCGTCATAATTGGGACATAATGTTTATTTGTGAAATCATCATCAAATTTAAAATCTATTGATAGATTGATATTATCTCAAACAGGAGGTTCTTTTTTCCAGCCACTTTCGTGGAGCCTAAGAATGAAAATTGCGCTTGGTGCTGCAAGAGGGCTCGCCTTTCTTCACGGTGCTGAGACAAAAGTGATATATAGGGATTTCAAAACCTCTAATATCCTGCTTGATTCGGTATGCATTTTTAGTCTCGTGTCTGGTCTGTTATATAATTGTGAACTGCCAGTTCAATGTTCGATAATGCAAATGTATTTTCTTGAGACTATAGACTGCTTACTGTGTTCTGCTGCCTGCTTTTCCATTTCTTAATATGTAGAACTACGATGCCAAACTTTCTGATTTTGGATTGGCGAGAGACGGCCCAACTGGAGATAAGAGTCATGTATCCACACGAGTAATGGGAACTTTTGGATATGCTGCCCCAGAGTATCTTTCCACAGGTATAGATGGCATTCCGACTCAAGTCTCCTCGTTTAATTAATCTATAAACATTTTGCTTGAATTGTTTTGATACCTTTGTCTGAAATAACCAATTTCCTTGTTATTAAGGTCATTTAACAGTGAAGAGCGACGTATACAGCTTTGGTGTGGTACTTCTAGAAATTTTATCCAGTAAAAAAGCCATAGACAAGAATCGTCCATCAGGGGAGCACAATTTAGTCGAGTGGGCAAAACCTTACCTCACCAACAAACGTAGGATATTTTGTGTTATCGACACCCGTCTTGAAGGGCAGTATTCTTTGGGACGAGCCATGAAGGTAGCTGATCTTGCACTGCAATGCCTGAGCAAGGATGCAAGGTCAAGGCCAAATATGGACAATGTGGTAGCTGTGTTAGAGCAGCTCCAGGAGTCGAAGGATACTTCAAAAACCGGGCAAAGGGAAAACCAGAGTAACAAACCGAGCCGACCAAATCGTGAACCTAAGTCTGGTAGGAGAAACGCTGAAGAAAAACGTTCATCAATGGCTTATCCAAGACCGTCCGTTTACACTTAAAGCTTCTTCGGTTTGAAGGTGGTTTTAGCAAGAACTTGTACTTGATATGTGTCTATAAATGTGAAGCTCTCTGTAGTTTTATTTTCATGGTTGTGCTTCTTTTTGTACTTCGTTCGATTTACGAGGTTCGAAGATTTTGATGCAGGCTAGGAAATGTTGTAGGATCAATGAACTTCGTTTTGGATATGTGGGAATCTTAGTTTTTGTCATTATGACTATCTAATGCTACATTTGTTATAGAGATGATGGAAATTTTAAATTGTGGACAACTGATATAATCTGTTAGTTATTTTTAAATATTTATAAAACTTATAAATCTTATTATATGGTACATAATTTAATGTTATTCAAAAATTTTAAAATAAATTTACTCCAATATTTTTAAAAGTTGGTTAAGTTGTGACCATAATAATGTGACATTTAATTATGGACGAAGGGAGCAATGTTTTACTTACATTTTAGCTAAGTTATTTCTACTCATTTCAAATCCTGAATTCATCTCCGAACATAAGGATGTATATGGATAAAGTGATTTCAAATATATTTAATTTTTTTATATGAATTTATGTTATGTTTGAATTTAAATTCTTAATACAAATATATTAAAAGTGTTTGACTAATTTTGAAATTCATGGATTTCAATTTCATCATCTTCAATTTTAAGGAATTTTTGCAATACCAAGATATTTCAAATTACTAGTCATTACAAATCCATATTTTCAAACCCTTTGTTGAAATGATAAATGTAATGATAATTGCATTGAATTTGAAAACATTCATGGGTATCATTTCGAATCTATTATTCAAAAATCTTTCTTCAAATTAAAACTTACCCTATAAATAAACCATTCAATCCAAAAACGTAAACTAATAGCATTAGTTTTAGGATTCAATCAAAATATAATCACATCCCCATAACTTGATATCAAAACAAGTACCAACTCCATTTTTCTTGCTCATTTGAACAAAACAAAAGAAACTTCACTAATTTGATCTTTCAAGGATTGTGATGTTTGGGAACACAAAGTCATAACCTTGCAAATAAAAAGAAGATGGGGAATGCCTAATTATTATTATTATTATGAAAAAGGACAATTATTAAACAATAAATGCCACCAAACCTAGCACATGGTCACTTTTACAAGGTTTTGGGTACTAAACAAATGAATGTGGGAGTAGGAAAGTGGATAGAAAGATGTTTATTGGGTGATATGTTGCTGTCTTTTTAGGCCTTTTTAATAACTCAACTTTGCATAATGAAAGAAGCCAAAGTCAGCCAATTTTGACTTGATGAATTCAAAAGAGCAAGAAGATATTAGTGGTGCCCAATATTTTATTTTAAAGTGGGTTTAGTTATGAATTGATAAATCTTCCACTAATTGCAATAATGCTGCTGAATCTATAAACCCAACAGTTTCAGAAAAGTTGAATATAAACAAGGTAGGGTCATAACAAGAAAACTGACAAAAGGAATGCTATTTGTCAACTTTTCATTAAAATTATCAAAGTGTTCCTTTAACAAAAATGAGATTTAATACTAATATTACATTTGTAGAGGATGTTACAAGGCCGTCTTAGCTCAGCTGGTAGAGCGCGTGGCTTTTAACCACGTGGTCGTGGGTTCGATTCCCACAGACGGCGTTTTGATGTCGTCACAAAAAGCCGAAGTTTCCTTCATTCAGCGTAATTGTGCCCGTTACCATCAAGCCCATTTTAACATAATATTTTTTTTAAAAAAAATTATTTCAATTTTATTTTTCTTATTAAAAATTCTTGAAATTAGTGCTGTCCATACGAGCTGGCACAACTCGACCGACCAAATAGACAAGTCAGACTATGATTTTCCATTTCATCTGGAGGCGGCCTAAACGGGACAATCCCATTTGAGTTGCGGGTTGTGTCGGATTAACATGCCTATTAATAAATTAATTGATAATATTTAAATTAATCAATTAAAATATGAAGTATTGAATTTTTTTTAATAATTTTAATTTATTAATCTTATTAAAATTATATATTTTGGCGGGCTGACCCACTTAACAAGCAATCCCCTCAGATCGGGTTGGGTTGAGGTTTTGTCAACCCTCCTGGAGGTGGACCCAATCTGTTTACAGTTGTCCGTTTTGACAGCTCTACTTGACATGTCATAATTATCTGAATAGAAATTAAATTTAAGTAACTGAGTAACACTCTTTGGATTATGGAGTAGGGATGAGCAGAAACTGAACAAAACTAGAAAACCAAATCATCAGTTTGGATCGGTTTTTAGTTGATTACGGTTCGAAGTCGTTTTAAATTTAATAAAACCGAAAAGTTGTTTTTGATTCAAACTGTAGATAAAAAATTTAAACCAAACCGATTTTATATATACATAATCTTTTCAATTATAAAAGTAATTTATTTTATTTTGACCGATACTTATTGTATATGATTTTATTCATTTATTAAATCTAGTTATTTATTTTACTATTTTAATAGGTATTTGTTGATATAAGTGATAAAAGATGACTATGAGATTTTTTTGAAGTTGAAGTACTTCATTTTGAGGATTTATATTGTTTTATGTTACATTTATAATATCATTATCATATTACTTTGCTAAATATTTTAATATTTATACATATTGCAAATGTGTGTATTTATAATAAAAAATTGAATTATATTTAAAAACAATCAAAATATTTTATTCTTTTTTTAAAAAATTAAACTGTAAAATCTATCATCTAAACCAAGCAGCCATATCAAAAACCTAGGATTGATTCGGCTTTTAATTATGAACCAAACCGAGCCACATTATCAATCTAGTCACAATATTTTAGGCCCTCAATTCATATTGGCCTTTTAACTGGATTTGGCTTCGATCCAATTTCAAATTTGGGAGCAGCAGAAAGTATTCTTTTAGCATTTAAAATGTACGAATTGTTGTGCTTCACCGAGAGAAGGGTTTTTTTTTTAACAAATTTAGTGGAGGGGGATTACTCGAACTCGAGACATCTTTTATATTGAAAAAAATATGACAACCACTAGATCAAAACCTTGTTGTCTTCATTGAGCGAAGGGTCATTAACTAGTTCTACCTATAGATGATTTCACATAATATAGGTGTCAATGTAGGAACCGTAAGTGCTATTGATGGAACGAATGAAAGATGTGTAATATATGTGATAAATAATTAAAAGATATGAATTAGTAATACAGATCGATGAATAATATGTTGTTTGCAATGTTTTTGACTTGTCGGATTATTTTTATTATTATTCTATAATATCTTAAATGTTCTTTCCAAATTCACACAGTTATCTAAGTTTATAGAAGACTCGCTCTTTCTGCTTTATGCTTAAATTTTTAATGATGAATTGTTTGAAAAATTGGTAAAAAATTGAACCAATATGATTCCTACAATCTTCTTTCCATTAAATCATCATTACTGATAAAATAATAGATTATATGGATCATTATATCAACACCCCCTTGATTTTAGCTTAATTACAGAAACTTCCCATCGATTTTGGGAAATTACAGAGATATCTCCTATGGTGTAATGCCGTTAAAAAAAATTAACAGAACTTGTAAAATAACGTTTTTGCCCTTTTATATATGTAATATAAATTTTTAAAATATTACATATACACCCATTGTAATATTGTAATATAAAATTTAAAAACATTACAGAAACACACATTATAGTATACCATACATGACAGTTACACCCCCTATGGTGTCATATTAATTTTATTTATTTCAAAAAATTATTTTTATTAAACTGTAAACTAGTTTTATATTAATGATAATATTTTAAATAACTAATTGTATTATTCTCATAGTATCATATTCTTTTTTTTTGTAATTATGATCATAAAATATCTTTAATATCAAACAAACCAACATCATTAAAATATTTAAAATAAGTTTATACAAATATTTTAACATCTTAATTTTAAAATAGACTCCACCGCTTATGAATTATTTAAAATAGTTTAACAAATATCTTCCAGACAATTATATGTTTAGATGTTGAATTTAAATGATATTACTTATATTTTACACCATGATCTTTAATGATAATCGATGTTTATCGATTCGTTGGTTCGATTTAGTGTAAAAATCAGTCAGTTCGGTTGGCTGAAAAACAAATCCGATCGGTTCGGTTTTTACAAATTCGGTCGGTTCAGATCGAATGTTCATCCATAGTTGAACTCGTATTTGGATAGTTTGTTTAGTTTTATCTCATTTCTGAAATTATTAATCATATATTATTTATATTTTAAATCATTTATTGAAAGTACAATGATTATATATTCAAGTTTTAACAGTATGTTTTGGTAAACCATATTTATTGAAGTCAATTTGAAAAATATCAAACATATTGTTCTATAATTTGACTTTAAATTTGATTTAATTTAAATATTCTAAAATCTTGTTATTTCTCACAAAAGTTTTTAAATGTTGTATATATATAATTTTTTGAATTTTTTATGGTACGTATTGATATTTTACAAGATTGAATAGAAATGATAAAAAATTAAGATTATTAGAAAAATAAAAAGTTTGAGTATGTAGTTGTATTTGAAACAAACAATTCGAAATATAAAATAATGGTTTATTACGATCAGACCTCCTAAAAATATCATAATTACGAAGACAGTCCATCTGAAAATTTGGGTCAAAATAGAGGTCAAAGTTGACCAGCGGCAACATGGAGTTTTCATTAAAAATTAGGGGTGGTTTATGTAACGGGGGTCTATTTTTTTAACGGTAGGACTTGCCTGTAATGTTTAACCTAACTTGATGAGAGGTTTATGTAATTTTTCAAACTATATGAGAGGTTTATGTAATTACATCAAAGTCGAGAAGGTGTAGATATAATTATCCCAAGATTATATAAGAATTTTAATGACAATTTAGTACATATATAATTTATTCATAAGCAAAAAGTTATAAAATAAAATATTACTTTGCACAATAACTAACATTTTAAAATAAAAACATGTAATTTCAAATGTTTGTGTATGATTTTCTTCTATTATGGAGAAAAGGGTAGAGTAAAAATTGAATGTCTATCATGTGCATATGATCATCAAGGTTAGGGGTGGTTAACGGATCGGATCAGTCAGGTCTGGTCCGGAACCAGTCGGTTTCGGATTCGTTAAGCACGAAATCGGTCCGAGCCGTTAAGGAATCGGATCGGATACTGTTCCGCTTCCAACCGGTTCCGGATTGATCCGATTCAGTTCGTTATGTTTTAATTTTTTTTAACACACTTTTTAAATTTTTTGAATTTTTATTTTTTTATGTTGTAAATGTTTCCATAATATTCATCACAAATTCAACATATTTCTTCTTCATTTCATAATATAAATGCATACAAATAATTATACACTTATGGCTAGGGGTGCTTATCGGACCGGGTTGATCAGGACCCGGTCCGAAATCGGACCGGTTAGTCCGGTTCGAAATCGGAACCGGACTAACCGGTCCCGAACCAGTCCGGAATCGGACCGGATCGGTTCTATCGTTTTGGATCCGGTATCTTACCGGTTCCGGACCAAACGGATCCGGTTCCGGACCAAACGGATTCGGTTCCGGATTGAATCGAAACCGGATCCATTTAAAAAAAAAAAAAAAAATTTCGATAAATCCTTTCCTTTTTTTTTTTAAAAAGAAGAAAAATCCGGTTCCGGGTTGGAACCGATGGAACCGGAACCGGTCCAACCCGGAACCGATGGAACCGGAACCGGATCCAATCCGGTTCCTTACCGGATCGGACCGGTTTCGCCCATAACGGGCACGGAACCGGCCGATTCCGATCCGGATCGGACCGGTTCGAACCGGTAACCACCCCTACTTATGGCAATTGAAAATCTAAATAAAAAAATTAGTATTTAGCAATCTTCATAATTGATAAATATTGTTTTGACGTTATCTTCATCTTGCTCGTCATAATGATTTATGAATTCACCAACCGCCCCATCTCTTCTATTCTTACATTCTGCTTCAAACCAATCTATAAGTAATGTGAGCATGCATAACGAATCAGCAGATATACTACTTCTGTATTCTCCAATAATTCGGCCACATGTTGACAATGTCGATTCAGAAGCGACGCTTGAAGCTTGTACCGCATACACGTATGTAGCCATTTTGGCTAAGATAAAGAATTGTGCTGCATTTGCCTTCCACAATTGTAAGACGTTGAAGTTGTCTTCCGTTAGAAATTGATAATTCAGATAAATTTGTAACTCAGTCGACGTGCTAGTAGAATGTCATTTTTCATTAAGTTTTTTCCTGCCCAGCATCCTAAGCAAATAGATGCCCCTACCTCTAGATTGAGCTTGGGGTTGTTCTTCAACATCTTTTGTTGCGATGATTCACTTGCCTGTTGATTATAAGACAATTGAAATATATTTTGGAGAGATTGCATTATAGACGTCTTTTGATCGTCAACAACCTTCCCAAAAAATTTAGCATAATATTCAAAAAATATCTCAAATGAAGCTAAACATTGACTAGAATCTAGCAATGTTGCGATACAGTGCACGTGTGAGATTTGTTCCCAATATTTTATAAATTTCGTTTCCATTGCACTAACAAAAGTATGCAATTCATCATCATCTCTAAATTCTATAAACTTATCAAACATGGTAAATACTAAAGGATGAAAATAAACAGAAGTTGGATAAGTAACACCGGAGAAGCGTTCCGTCGCTTCTCTAAAAGTACCTAACAGTGATACACAATTTTTAAAAAAATTCCAATCCTCATCAGTCAAAAAAATAATATCATTAGTATCAGGCATTTGATATGCAATTGGAGTTAAAATATCTTTATAAGGTAACATAACATTCAACAAATTGTACAACGAATTCCACCTAGTTTCTATTGGTGATGGAAAAGAAGATGCTGCAAACTACTAGATATACATAATTGTTTCCAATCACGCTTAATACGGCTCGTGCGTAACCATTTAGCGCAATATTTCATTTTATCAATATACGCTGAGTGCTTGTCCTCATAACCAACTTTCACAGCCAAATTAATAACATGATGTAAGGACCCCATATACTTAACCCTTGATTAGTGTATTAATCATTATGTGTGGCACATGCTTTCAATAAAATTATTCGGGAAACTCAGATGGCACTTTACCATTGAATGGCAATGACAAAGTTTTCTTTAACATACAGTGTTATAAGCTCATCATCCTAACAACAACAGACTCATAGGGTTCGCCCAATACACCTCTTTTTTACATTGTGGACTTTTATAAAAATTTGGGCAGAGTCTCCCCATAAATAGAGCTATCCCGAAATAAAAGCACAACGCATAACATAATTCCCGGCCAGGGAAGACATAAAACTCATCAGAATACAGCAATATCAAGTAAATTCCCAGCCAGGGAAGACACCACACATATGACAACAAAAGTGAGTTTCAACACCCACAATACACCAATGACTCTCATATCATTTAGCAATTCTGCCTCTAATTGCATGCAACATAGAATGAAAGAGAGAAAGGCTCATGCCTTTATATACAACGCATATACAAGTATAATCTTGCTCACATGCGAGCATCATGAATATGTATATAACCCTCATGGGTATATAAGTACTCTATACGATACCGTGCTCCATCAAGCCCTGGTACCACGATCCTGGGAGTACATCCAATCAACAGCTCGAGTTCATCTCCAAAGCCATCGATGTACCTGTTCACCTGCCCCAACAGAGACAGCCCCCAACGGGGTGAGCATACCAATTCCACAATTTCATAATCATAATGACATAATACATAATTTACGAAAATGTAAATATTGTGGAACATATGTGATACTTCCTGGATGGTATCATCCTCATCATAGCGTACCCCTGTAATAATCCTGTTCTCAAAACAGATAAATCATCAAATCCTGAATATGCAGTTAATCATCATATTGGTTAACCCTAGCCAGTTTCAATTTAACAACATTTCATAACATCCTTCTTTATCTAGCAATTATCATAATTCTAGATATCATATTGAGATTTCCTTAACTTCCGATACTAGTTAATCACTTCTCTGATTAACTACGTCGCTGTTCCTATTCATTACCAATAGGGAATAAAATACAGATATCCTAGATATCTAATCAAATACCACATTTTCATTTCTTACTTCAAAGTAGCATCATACTATCGGTGTTTGCTCCGTAGCAACCACACCCCATCATTTGCTCGCTTCATAGCGGCACTAAGCATTTCACCATGTGAATCGACATAACGTAACCAAGTCCCGGTACCATCATAGTAAAACATTTCATGTATTTTAAATCATGCATCATACTTGTAAAAACATCATTTAAACTATGCTCGTACGCTAAACGTACCTTAAATCCTCGAAGTCCGAGCCAAACCTTGCTCGAGTTCCATGCCCCGAGGAACGATGTGCTAACACGATAAATAATTCACAATTATTTACGAACACGTAACCCATGCTCAAGCACATCCATAACCCTCAAAATATTGTCAACACACGACAATAAATCATTTAAAAGACCCGGGGCAGGGTACATGCAAGGAGGGAAAACGAATGCGGCATATCGAAAAATTGCCTAAGAACACCTTCAATAATTCGAACCCTAGCATCACGATTCGAACCCAACCAACCATCATAAATCATCTAAAACATGTAATAAACGATCTCTAACATGAATCATCAACCCATAGCCAAAACCCCCAAAATCGAAATCAAACCCTCACCAAATTAGGGCAAAATTCGAACATAACATCTCAATTCGATCCCAATTAAGCATCATAATTCATTTAAACATGAATTAATCGAATAACAACAAGAACCATCATCCTCATGCCAAAAATCCAAATTTTCGAACCCTAACTCACAAAAAATCGAGCTGAAATTCGAACTAAAAGCAACAATTATTTCGAACCATAAAAGTCTGAAATCATCGACTCAATAACAGCTCACAAACGCCCCAAAAACACCAGAAAATCGTACCAAAAACATACCAAAATCGAGCCCCAAAAATCGGATGAACTCCAGTTTTCGAACCCTACGCTTTTCTGGCAAATCCGAACGCGATTCTCGACGAAACTTCGAATTGTTGGTATGGATAGGAGCGCCTGGAAGAGACGATTCCAACGGCGGGTGGCACGCGCCGAACGGCGGCGGGCGGAGCACTTTTGTGCGCGGTGGTCAAAGGGGATCGGGAAAGGGGCGCGCGGGTGGAGAGAGAAATGAGGTGCTGAAATGGTTCCGATAATTAAAATCTCGGGTTCAACTGGTATTTATAGCAAAAATACCCCGAAATACTAATATCCCCACAAATACATCATGATTCATTAAAAATCACCTGTTTTCAAAAACTCTCTCTCTAACTCAAAACCCCCCCTACCGGTGCCTACACCAAGCACCCGAGATTCCGAGTCACACTAAAAACCCAACTCACAGGTTTTCACCGAAATGAGAATACGATCTCAACCTCGGGATCCAACGATCTCAACTACTCAAATAGACGAGCCCGGAGGGCCCAACACCTCGATTAAACTCCAATTGCCACGTAAAACCACTTTAGGGGTTATTAACACTCCGGGATTAACATCCCTAATCTCAGGTCATCACAATATCCCCCACTAAAAGAATTTCGTCCTCGAAATTAACACCGGTGTATCACGTAACACCCAGGCTACACAACAATATGAAGCCATAACCTCGATTCTTGACCATATCATGATCGTCTTAAAAACCTCGAGAACACTTATCTCACATCAAACTCTGAAACAGAGCGACATACCAAAATCCACACCAACTCATCACCCAAGAGACAAAACGTACCTCGATGCGGTTCATCCCAAAAGTCAGTCCCTCATGACTGCAAAACAACCAATACTTACGACTGTAGATCGGACAGTCATCAACTAGTAAGAACGCATCATGAATGACACCTCAACCGTGAGAATGTTGACCTCGTGTCAATCTCTGGAGTGGAATAGACTTCCAAACCCATCATAACGTCGAAGAGCGTCAGTACAACTCAACGCTAACGGTCCAAAAGCAGTTAGTCAACTGAAACTGCAAGGATTCGAATTGCTTCCGATTCCATCGTAGATATCATTCAAAGACATCTCTATCATGACTCACAATGTCTAACATACATCGTTACGAGGGAAACATTAGCATACCACGGTGTACACATACCAAACCTGGTTTCCACTTTCAAACCTCCTCCATCAAATGAGCAGTCGCATCATTGCAATTCAATTTGGGCAACTCACGGCCACAGATTCACACAAAAGACATCTCACAAGATGTCCACCTCCGGATATCCTAAGAATCACATCCTGATCATAAATAAACAATCGAGACTCCTCAGAGTTTCAAATTTGAAAGGACATGCAATAAACCCAATGCATCCCAAATACATGGATTCCCAGGCCAAATCAACGACGACTTGATGACTCTCTTGTTGGTACTTCAACATCATGAGCTGTCCCAGACAAGTCTCACCAAGATTTAAACATAAACATATATACGTTCAGTGAGGCATACTCAACTTCAACTTCAAATGACGTGGTGACTACCAGAGTCCACCACAATCCACCTCGTATCACCTTACGATTTGCCAAACTTGGTTCCAATGAGCAGTATAACGGCTCTAGCAAGCCCATCATGGTGCTGCACACACGCGGCAGACAAACTAGTCGCTGTCTCACTAGGTTCACCTCAAACCTACCAATCAGATGGACGTTTCCGTACGGCATACCATACCATGGGAAGAAAAATCAATAGAGTAGTGGGTCTTTACCCAACATTCCTCCAATGCTGACATACCCTGGACACTCCAATGTCCCCATGTACTTAACATAACCTGATCCTACTTCCTTAGGACCCATCTTACACCCTCATGGTTGGTGTGACCATGTATACCACATGTCATATCAATAGAAAGCGAGTAATTCCTCCACGATTACTCCTGTCGTCAAAAACATGGCCAAAAGCCATTCCAACGAGCATACCTCAAGGGTATTGCCACTCGAAATATGATTACCTCAAACAATTTCTGCGGTACAATCACATGTACAGTGCGTCCATCCATTCCTCGAGCAACCCGCTCGGTATAAGGGCCACGTTAATCGGTGACGCACACACCACCTTGTGCCCGACACTGGCACCCAAGGCATACAACTGAAAACGTATACTCAACGCATTGTTCATCGTAACGATGATGCATGTCTAATAAGACATCTCCTACACCATTGTCATCGCCATCCCGTGACGACATGCCCACTCATGGCATCTAAGGTATCGTCAACTAGTGACGATACATGTCAACAATGACATCTAAACGACCCAGTCAACTCGTGACGGTCCATGTACATCAACATATGTCATCCATCATCATGCTAGTAAAATAGTCATAATAAAACATGTATAACAACGCATGCTAGCTATAACAATGCTAAATAGAATAGCAATATCTCATACCTCATCGCTAACAAGATAGCGGCATACCTATCTCCGTCGCTCAATAATAATACGTAATCAGCACCCATCGCTCATAGGCGGCAAAATCCTGCGCTGAATATATAGCGGCACAGTCCATCGCTATAGAATCGATGGCATAATACCTCGTCATATAATAGGTGGCATAAAACCTCGCTATACTCCTGAGCATAAATCATCGTCCACATAATAGCGGAAAGAGGCATCGCTATCAATACCCGGCGGTGTAAACCATCGCCAATCAATATAGCGGAATGAACCATCGTTATCAATACATCTGGCGGAAAGAACCATCGCCAATCAATATAGCGGAATGAACCATTGTTATCAATACATCTGGCGGAAAGAACCATCGCCAATCAATATAGCGGAATGAACCATCGCTATCAATACATCTGGCGGAAAGAACCATCGCCAATCAATATAGCGGAATGAACCATCGCTATCAATACATCTGGCGGAAAGAACCATCGCCAATCAATATAGCGGAATTAACCATCGCTATCAACATATCTGGCTGCACTAATCATTGTCAATCCTCATAGAAGAATGAGTCATCGTAAATCCACATAATAGCGGAATAGGGCATCACTATTAACATATCCGGCGGCATAAACCATCGCCAATCCTCATAAAAGAGTGAGCCATCGTAAAATAGCGGAATGAGGCATCGCTATCATCATAAACATCATCATAATCATCATATCATCTTTACTCATCATAAACATCATCATAAACATCATATTCACATATATACTCACAACAAACTATGTTAATTAGAAATGGGACTGTCCGGGTTCCATTATGACAGCGGCACAATTGGCCCCCTCGCTCGACATAACACATCGTATGATACCCATCGCTACGCCTTGATAGCGGATGTATCTCTTTATTCAGCGGATGATACCCATCGCTACGCCTTGATAGCGGATGTACCCCATCGCTCAGCGGATGATACCCATCGCTACACCTTGATAGCGGATGTACCCCATCGCTCATCAGCTATGTGAGCGGCAAGACCTTCCTCGCTTGCCCATAATGACCACCGGACATTCAACCATTCTAAGTAACATAGTTAAACATACATTATCATCTTGTAACATCATCATCATATAAACATCATCATCTTATAGCATCATTATCTTAGAGATATAACAGTAAATGTACGAAATCATAGTTGAGTAAGCTTGTTGGTTATTCATTAACTTCTTTTCATTTTCCCTGGTTCATATTCATGCATATGGGCATCTTACCCTGTGGCATCTTACCACCTTATAAACATCATATCATTCTATAAACATCATATTAACATCATCATTACTTATCATAGTCATCATCGTAAACGTCATACCATCTTCATTTATCATAACATCATCATCATAAACTTATTTATAATAACATCATCGTAAACATCTTGTCATCTTTATTCATCGTAGAAATTATCTTCATCTATCATAATATCGTCGTAAACATCTTGTCGTCTTTATTCATCATAGACATCATCATCATAAATTTACTTATCCTAATCATCATCATAAACATCGTAAATACTTCTGTAATTATAGCATAGTCATAGTGTAAGAATATGTTACCGTCTGATGCCCGTACGCGTCTTACGTACCTTCCTTGCTTGAACATTACATGAACAAACGCATTAGTATATTCAATAATAATTGAGACCATACCGAAGTATTCCACTGTCGGTTGTCCACCCAGTCTGTCCTCAGACAATACATCATATCTTTCTTTTCCCTGATTTTCTTACCAATCAGATTCCTTGGCACGTAACATATAGAGTGTTAGACATTACTATTAATGCCATCCTATCGTGTTCCACACGATTCCTGCAACCACAATGGTTAGCAATACCACTTTTCATAACATAAAAGCACATAAACAATTAGTCATGTCGTATAACATTAATGCCATCATGCATAAATATGTGCTATCAATAACTTCTAGGCCCTCAACAGCCCCAATGAGCAACCACTGCTCTGATACCACTAATGTAAGGACCCCATATACTTAACCCTTGATTAGTGTATTGATCATTATGTGTGGCACATGCTTTCAATAAAATTATTCGGGAAACTCAGATGGTTCTTTACCATTGAATGGCAATGACAAAGTTTTCTTTAACATACAGTGTTATAAGCTCATCATCCTAACAACAACAGACTCATAGGGTTCGCCCAATACACCTCTTTTTTACATTGTGGACTTTTATAAAAATTTGGGCAGAGTCTCCCCATAAATAGAGCTATCCCGAAATAAAAGCACAACGCATAACATAATTCCCGGCCAGGGAAGACATAAAACTCATCAGAATACAGCAATATCAAGTAAATTCCCAGCCAGGGAAGACACCACACATATGACAACAAAAGTGAGTTTCAACACCCACAATACACCAATGACTCTCATATCATTTAGCAATTCTACCTCTAATTGCATGCAACATAGAATGAAAGAGAGAAAGGCTCATGCCTTTATATACAACGCATATACAAGTATAATCTTGCTCACATGCGAGCATCATGAATATGTATATAACCCTCATGGGTATATAAGTACTCTATACGATACCGTGCTCCATCAAGCCCTGGTACCACGATCCTGGGAGTACATCCAATCAACAGCTCGAGTTCATCTCCAAAGCCATCGATGTACCTGTTCACCTGCCCCAACAGAGACAGCCCCCAACGGGGTGAGCATACCAATTCCACAATTTCATAATCATAATGACATAATACATAATTTACGAAAATGTAAATATTGTGGAACATATGTGATACTTCCTGGATGGTATCATCCTCATCATAGCGTACCCCTGTAATAATCCTGTTCTCAAAACAGATAAATCATCAAATCCTGAATATGCAGTTAATCATCATATTGGTTAACCCTAGCCAGTTTCAATTTAACAACATTTCATAACATCCTTCTTTATCTAGCAATTATCATAATTCTAGATATCATATTGAGATTTCCTTAACTTCCGATACTAGTTAATCACTTCTCTGATTAACTACGTCGCTGTTCCTATTCATTACCAATAGGGAATAAAATACAGATATCCTAGATATCTAATCAAATACCACATTTTCATTTCTTACTTCAAAGTAGCATCATACTATCGGTGTTTGCTCCGTAGCAACCACACCCCATCATTTGCTCGCTTCATAGCGGCACTAAGCATTTCACCATGTGAATCGACATAACGTAACCAAGTCCCGGTACCATCATAGTAAAACATTTCATGTATTTTAAATCATGCATCATACTTGTAAAAACATCATTTAAACTATGCTCGTACGCTAAACGTACCTTAAATCCTCGAAGTCCGAGCCAAACCTTGCTCGAGTTCCATGCCCCGAGGAACGATGTGCTAACACGATAAATAATTCACAATTATTTACGAACACGTAACCCATGCTCAAGCACATCCATAACCCTCAAAATATTGTCAACACACGACAATAAATCATTTAAAAGACCCGGGGCAGGGTACATGCAAGGAGGGAAAACGAATGCGGCATATCGAAAAATTGCCTAAGAACACCTTCAATAATTCGAACCCTAGCATCACGATTCGAACCCAACCAACCATCATAAATCATCTAAAACATGTAATAAACGATCTCTAACATGAATCATCAACCCATAGCCAAAACCCCCAAAATCGAAATCAAACCCTCACCAAATTAGGGCAAAATTCGAACATAACATCTCAATTCGATCCCAATTAAGCATCATAATTCATTTAAACATGAATTAATCGAATAACAACAAGAACCATCATCCTCATGCCAAAAATCCAAATTTTCGAACCCTAACTCACAAAAAATCGAGCTGAAATTCGAACTAAAAGCAACAATTATTTCGAACCATAAAAGTCTGAAATCATCGACTCAATAACAGCTCACAAACGCCCCAAAAACACCAGAAAAATCGTACCAAAAACATACCAAAATCGAGCCCCAAAAATCGGATGAACTCCAGTTTTCGAACCCTACGCTTTTCTGGCAAATCCGAACGCGATTCTCGACGAAACTTCGAATTGTTGGTATGGATAGGAGCGCCTGGAAGAGACGATTCCAACGGCGGGTGGCACGCGCCGAACGGCGGCGGGCGGAGCACTTTTGTGCGCGGTGGTCAAAGGGGATCGGGAAAGGGGCGCGCGGGTGGAGAGAGAAATGAGGTGCTGAAATGGTTCCGATAATTAAAATCTCGGGTTCAACTGGTATTTATAGCAAAAATACCCCGAAATACTAATATCCCCACAAATACATCATGATTCATTAAAAATCATCTGTTTTCAAAAACTCTCTCTCTAACTCAAAAACCCCCATACCGGTGCCTACACCAAGCACCCGAGATTCCGAGTCACACTAAAAACCCAACTCACAGGTTTTCACCGAAATGAGAATACGATCTCAACCTCGGGATCCAACGATCTCAAATACTCAAATAGACGAGCCCGGAGGGCCCAACACCTCGATTAAACTCCAATTGCCACGTAAAACCACTTTAGGGGTTATTAACACTCCGGGATTAACATCCCTAATCTCAGGTCATCACACATGACATGCACATCTTACTTGAAAAAAACACCATCAAGCATTTGTTTAAGATAGATCTTAAAATCACGCGTTGTAGCGTTGTCTAATGTGATTGAAAATATCTTATCCTGAATTCCATAATGTCTACATGTATTGAATATATAATTAACAATTACATAACCAGTATGTGCACAATCTAACTCATCTAAAGATATAATCCGTTTTTACATACACTAGTTATCATCAATCCAATGACAAGTGACAACAAGATATGAATCCGATTTTACATTTGTCTAAATATCGATTGTTAAGCTAACTTTATAAGGCAAACTAGAAAGATGTTCAATCAATGTATTTCTATATTCAACAAATACGTCCATACAATTTCTTTTTAGTGTGTGCCTAGAAATATGTTTAAACATGAGTTGTATAGACGAAACAAATTCAATAAAACCAGCATGTTCGGCTTGTATAAAATGTAGTTCACACCTAATAACATATCTAACAAGTGACATACGATTAATTTCAGCAGTTAAAATAAAATTCGTGCCAGTGAGAACATTAATCTGTGCTTGTGTTGCTTCTCTACCTAATAGTTGTAAAGTTATCTCATCAAAATTATATTTTTTTACTAAGTATTTTTTAAATATCTCGGTGCCTCCACTGGAACCACCAGCTTTATATGAATATTATATCTTACATAATTTACAAATTGCAACATATTAAATAGTACATTCTTTTTGAGCGAGATCAAAGTGATCACGTATCTACTTCTTTTGACCCGAGTTGGTTGTCTACTCGCAGCTATAGTGGCTCCGGATGACTCCACCTGTTGTCTCTGTTGGGCACCAGGATAGGTTGTTCTGGTTCTTGCGTTTCGACGTTCATAGATAAACCATCAACATTGAGGTCAGCAAAAAAATCATAACTTTCATTTAACTCAGGAATTGGCACAGACAAATTCATTGTCGACGAACTAAGTGATAGACGACCAGCGACCAGACTCCGGTTGCTACCACAGCTACGACCAACGCTGCTAGATGAAGATGTCATATTATATAAGTTAAATGCAGATAGCACAATATCGAGAAAAATATGAGATAGAAGTACACAACTTTGAAAGAATGAACTGTGTGGGTTTACAAATCACAACACATCTATTTATAGTTTTTTTTATAAAAAAAACTAAAAAAATTAAAATTAAAATTAAAAAAAAGAACGATAGCCGTTGCCAAACATAAACAAATGGCAATGGCTTTATAGCCGTTGCCTTGCTTTAAATTTTTTTTTTTTCAAAAACTACCGGTTCCTGTTTTGGAATCGAAACCAGTGGTGCTATCGGTTTCAAGACACGGAACCGCTCCTGACCGATTTTTTACCATTCGGAAGTGGCTAACCGGTTCGGTTCTGGGCCTGGTCCGAATTGACCCGGCCCGATAAGCACCCCTAATCAAGGTGATGGGGAGAGATATGTCATCTAGTTCAAAACCAATGTCATCACGGGCCTTGTAATAATTTTGAGATGATAGAAATTAGACAAACAGGGGATGAGTAAAATTGTGATTCATCATACTCTAATCATGTGCACCAGACAATGCCTCATCATATATCCTATGTCAAGCAAATCTTAGAGTGACATGGTGCTACCTTAAGAGTAACATCAATGTAACCTAGGGGTGTATGTGAGATGTGTTAGGAATCCATCATACAATATGCAGCGGAAAATAAAATTGGATTCCTACCAAAGGACCTATACAAAGTGATCATATCGAGATTGATAGGAATCTTACCCTTGTAGCGTGTTTGTAGCAGAATCCTCGTTGCAAGACCACGAGTCACGAACAAAGATTTGCACCTTCGTCTCTACGGTATCCACACGATCAAATCGAAAAGAGTGTTGAATAACAAGTTGCTAGACTTGATCTTCAACTAATCAAAACCACACGGTTACAATAACCGGACGTTGGCGGCCGTGAAGACCAAGGTGACGGTGGCCGAGAGCTTCGAACAAGGCGGCGGCCATGGCTCTTAGTTTTAGGTTATAAGAATTGTGTTGTTCATTCCTCCTCAACCCAACCTTATATATTATTATATCACCAACATATGGATTAATTAAAGGCTTTTAAAATCCATTTGGCCCATAACCAATATTTAATTAAATCCATATGTATATATATATAATATATAATTAAGACTCTTCTTAATTAAATTAATTCATCCAATGAATCTTATCTCCATTTATCGATTTAATCTTTTGTGTGACCCAATAAGATCTTATAATGTTGGCAGTGACATAAAATCTAATTTTATGTTACAAGCAATGAGCGGTATCTAGCAACACATCAAGGCTACCCAAATTACAAGAATGTCATTGACTCGACATAATCTGTGGACTGTGATAATATTAACCATGTAACTTAATCCCTTTGTCCAATCTGTTTAGATTGAACATGAGTCATGTAATAGTCATACCCATATATTCAATCTTTTATTTCTTGATCCCCAAGTAGAACTAGAATAAACGAATAAGCTCGATATCACATATCGACTCATTCGAGCACGGCCATGCATTTTAGTCTTACTTGATCAAGGGCCCAAACACTTCTCCTGTTATATAGGAGGGACAAATCCTTTCTTGATAACTCAACATCCCTCTACATAAATCGTGGTGTATCCATTGATTGTCTTTATAGTTTACCATATTACAGGTAACATTTAACAATATCAAGATACATGACTCCTTATGTTTGGATCTCTGGTGATCTCAAGTCGTAAGGATTACATACATTATTATCACTATGAGAATTGCTTATGACGTTCATATAACTATCCATGTAGCATTCTCATGGTGGGTCTGTCCAGTACATCGTTCTCTAACACGCACCCAGTGTTGATTTGATATCTCATATCTATGAACAATTCATCAATCAAAACATACTAGTCTCAATGCATTATCATTATCCCGATTCATGATAATACTTGACTAGGGACAATCTCTAAGAACAATACAATATTATTCTAAGGACATTAACTTATATATTAATTCATATTACACAGATACACGAATAATATATAATAATGAATTGCCATTAACAAAATCATAATACAGTGTATGTCATAAACAATCATCTAATGAGTTGTCTTAGGGCATATCCCAACAAGATGGTCTGACTGGGTATGTATTAAAAATACTCAACCCAATATATATGGGTTGCTAAATCATTAAACCGCAAATGCACAGTTAGTGCATTATATATGTTAGTTAACTAAGATATTTATTATCGATGATAATAAAACATAACTAAAACTATATAAAATGAGATAATATCATAAAATAATAAAAACATAAAATTATGTGAACAAAAATAATATCTCTAACATAATTGTCAAGTCATTTACAATGAAAAAAATAATTAATCGTTAGAACACCAATTATATTACCATCATCCTAAAAATAAATAAATATATATATATATATATATATATAATTTACTAAAATTAGAACTGAAAATATTCTCTCACAATACAAAACAAAAAAATATAATGAATTAAAGATCAAAATCTTCCACCATATCTTTTAATTATTCTAACTGAGGGCAATCCGAGCTTATCCAATCGAAGAGTGCCTCGTGCAAGTCTAGGCAGGTTCATCTCTGAATCGTATATAATTTGCTTGTCTGAGTTTGAGCCTATCTTGGAGAGAACATCAGCCACCTGATTGGCTTCCCTATAGCAGTGAACAATACTGGACATATGAGTGGATACCTTCCAATAAATAAAGCTCGTGCTTCGGCTTGAAGACAAGTTGCCCAACCCAAAGGGGAAACAAAAGCGAAAATCAAAGAACCGTTCGCATCTCTTACAGCCCCTCCCACCCCACTAATGCCAGGGTTCCCTAAAGATCATCCGTCTGAGTTTAGCTTTATGGAATTGGAAGGTCGATTCCATTTAAATGACAACTGTTTAGAAAGAGACGAAATTCCCGTGCAGAACGAACACCAAGAAGATAGATGAAGCATACATTCCTTAAATTTAAAAAAGAACGAGTCTTTAATGCCGGTGAAGATTCGAGAACAGATGACATGATTTTCTATCGATAACCCATCGAAATGAGACGAATTCTGGCTTTCCAAAGGTTCCAACAGATGAAACTAGGGACAATCTGTAGCAGAAATATCTTATATTTGATAATGCTATATTTGTACCACCAGCAAGCAAGTCTCGGTTTAAGAGAATTCCCAGAGTACAGAATACCAAATGGCCATCCAAAGAACATCCATACTGATTGGGCTAAATCCCCCCAGGACTGGATGTGTTGCAAAGTTTCAAGATGTGGGTCAGAACAGCATGAACATTTTGAGGGACCCTGAATACCAATCAAATGAAGGTTGGAAAACACCGGCATACGATTTTTAAGTAGGCGAAGCATGAAGAACGATATTTTTATTGGAATGAACGAGCTCCAAATTCTTTCAAACAGAAATGAGTGGGGGCCCTGGTCCTGTAGCAGATTAAAAGCCGAAGAGACTGAGAAGACCCTAGGCTGATTGAGAGTCCAAAACGGGACGTCAGGTTCGAGTCCCGATGGAGGGCTAATGGTTGAAATCTCCTTGATTAAATCCTCTGGCAGCCAAAGAGAGAGGAAGTTCCTGATTCCAAATGCCATGATGAACAAAATGATCGACCGTGTGATCCGAACATTCAAAATTATATTACAAATTGCACCAGATCCAATACAAATCATTTCAATATCAGAATTCATGATTCTGTTCCATTGTCAAATATTTTCTATATCAAAGCATGCTTTCTTTCTAATAACAATGCGTAGTGATTAACACTCATTGTTGTAAATTTATCATAATTAGTCCAAATTATTGCAATATATAACTATTGCCAATGCAATCATATATCGGTTAAGGGAATTATTGGAGACATGAAACTATTGAATTCCACCTCTAAAACTTTAATTAAGATTGCAAAATTAGTCCAGTAAAATTGGTTTGTTGATTTTTCGTCTTGTAGCCGGTCAAAGTCCGATCTTCATATACTAAATTGGATTTTTTTTTTGTTTTGTTTTGGTCCTTTTTGGTCAGAAACCACTGGAACTACTTAGTTGACATCGAAAGATGCTCAAGTCTTAGAGGAAAATGACATATGTGTATATGAAAATTACAAAATTGATCCGGTAAGTTGACTATTTCGGCCCTTGGTCCTATAGCTGGTCAAAGTGTGGTCTTCGTTGTACTAAATTATATTTTTGTTGTTTTGATCCTTTTTGACCGAAAACAACTTGAACTAACTAAAGTTGCTAACTTGGCACTGAAAGACTCTACATGACTTCATAATTGGCCAGAAATAGCCTACTTGGATGCCAAGTGTTAATAATAATTATAATTAATATATAAATATCATGTGTTGTATGTGTGTAATAATATTAATAATTAATAAAATAAACAAAAAATAATGAAAATGATAATAAAAAAACAAGAACAATAATTATAATAATAATAGAAAAAAGTAATGAACTTAACAAAACGAAAGGGTGGAGAATTGAATACTCCATTGCAGTTGTCTTAGGTTGGTGTCAGTGCTTGGACATGCGCTGGACGGCTGGAGGCGTAATTTGGGCACGGGTGATACAAGGATGACTACTAGAAAAATTGGATTTAACGATGCAAAAAAGCGTGACGCTTGACAAAGCGCTGCGTAGGTGGGTGCTTCAATAAGTTATATAGGTTATAGTAACGCTTTAAAGCGACACATATACAACATTTTGTGGCGCTAAGAAGCGTCACGTAATGTAGTTTTTTTTGTCAATTTAAAGAGTCACTATAACTTATATAACCTATTGAAACACTCACCTATGCAACGCTTGATTCAAGCTTCCTTGTAACAAAACCGTCATTATAGCCGACTTTCGTGACGCTTTTTTGCGTCGTTAAATCCAGTTTTTCTCTAGTAATGATTTGTATGATAATAACTTAAAAGCCGTGTTTTTTTTTCGTGCTTATACATATAAAAACAAATAAAATAAAAGCAAACATTTGTATTAAATTTAAAATAATTAAACTTGTCATAAAATTCTATGTCACATATTAAAATACAAATTACAAAAATCAAGTAAAACTATAATCAAGTTGGATTAAAACGTTTCAAACTATAAAAGTCATTTTAAAAAAAAACTAAGCTTCAAACTTCGCTTCATCGAGAACTATGCCTCCAGCTCCAGTCTTCTCCACTTTCTCAGATCCAGCTAAGTCTGCAAGGATCAAGTTTCCAGACCTGCCACAGTTACCAGGTGCATAAAATGTTAATTCCAATTGTTTGACCAATTTTGAAGTTGAGAATAATACCTTACCTTTTCTCCTGCTTCAGTTGCATCTGGGCATCTCCAACAGCTCCAACAGTACGTTTGGGGAAGAATATTTCTTATTTACAACTACTAGCAGAACAGCATCCCTGAACTCATTGTGACGCATGACAACAAATACATTCAAGAATAGAAGAGTTCAACTCATGCGGCTAAAGACAAAATGCCCGTGGGATGGATTCTGGAGAAAACATAATAGTATTGACCGAACAATATGTTTGAGAAGCATCAATAAGTCAAGAGTCCCTGTTTTGCAAATCCACAAGTTCATACAGTTAGAAAATCAGATGTACATCTATCATAATACCATGAAAATGAAAAGGAAAACAAAAACGAAAGAAAAGAGATGACATAACGTAATTGTCATTTCACATCCAAGTTGAAATCCATTATCAAATCAAATCTTCTTTCAAATTAAATGCATCCATCCAAAAAAGGATATGAGCCATCACCCAATAATCGCCAATAATCTACATGAGCCAATCTTGGAAAGAAAGCATACAAATTTCAATTCCATTTAATGAAAATTTTGGACCAAAATGTTAGAAAGGCTCATATTCTCCTTTTAACGTCAAGAAGCAAACCAATACGATGTTAGGCTTCACATCCTATGTTGAAAATAAATAAGTAAAATAAACACAATCAATATGTAAAACTCAAGCAAATGCTTTCGGTTTAATGATTCTCAAAGCAGAATCAGGCATTGAAAGCTTTGAAACTACAACAAAAAAAATATGATGGATAAAAAACATCCAATATAGCTGGTAAGAACAGCGTGAAATCGTTAAGATCAGATTCAAGAAGCTCAGATACGACAACAGTTGGGATGCTTATACCATATACTAAAAAAATTCGAGTTAAATTTGTTATCACCGGTACTAACTTTTTGAAACAACCCTTTTCTGCTCCTCAAATGCTTATTAGGTACCTAAAATGTTGAGCATCTTTCACGATCTCATCAGTCAACTTATCTGAAATGCTTTCTCTCTGTACATATATGAGACATTTTAGACACAAATTAATAAAGATCAAATGAATAACAAATATTGGTGTCTCCACCTCAAGATCATCCAACAGGCGTAGTGATCTATACTCGTTCAAAGATCTACCACAGTTTTATTATATATCTCTAAAGTAGAAAACTTGAGCACAAATTCCCTCTCTAGAGTCTGTCAAAGACAATAAAGGGTAATATGCATTTAAAATCTACCAAACCAATAAATGAACAATCAACATTGAGATTGCCATTGGACAATCAATGTTGGATTTTAGACTTGTCACAGCTACAACTTCAATCTAGTGTGGCACCTCCTGAGACAATGTAAAATGCAAAGAATGGGAACATTAATATTGCTAAGAACAAAGAAAGAAATGGTGTGATATCAAAATGGTTGAATCGATAGAGAAACATCGGGTCAGCTTAATGCAATTTAATAGGGATATAAGGCTACACTCATTGGTATTAGAGTGCAAAGTTCCCACATTTTCAAATTTAACATATAAATCAGAAATAATCATGTAACAAGTAACTGTTCAAAGCCTTCTAAAACCTTATAGCTCTCAATTAATTCTTTAGACATGTCGTGGCGTTGCACAGAAGATTTTAACTAATCTTTCATCCGCTGCATAGGCTGCAAATACATAGAAATGGAAATAAGGTAAAGCTGATTGCTTCCAATAAACAAGAACCATTCATATACAAAAAAAGAAAAAGAATTCATAGTTACATTTTGATTCAGAATACTATTCCAAGCAAGAACTGGAATTTTCATTTTAAAAAAAGTACTAAATATCAGTCAATAAAAAAAATTTTGAATACAAAGTGATCAAGCCAATATTATCATACCTCGCATCCAGCCACCAAAGCAAGTTTGAAGAAACCAAGTGAGACTGAGTGCTTGTTAGTGGACTCGGAGAGCTTAAGCTGAGACAACCAATAAGACGAGAATATCAAAATTGACAAGTAAAATAGCATAAAACCATGTATAATTTTGTTTACCTGACTAATAAAAAAGAGAGATAAGGAAACATGATAAACAAATACAAGTGCACATTATGTCAGCTAAAATATTTTAAGACACTGAATTTACCAAAAAACATGTAACACTGAATCTCCTCGTCAATCTCATACCCAAGCCCAAAGTATCTTCTGCATGAAACAGTATATATTTTCTTCTTCGTTTTCTCCTCACAAATTTCAGCACAATTAATGGATAGAAATTACAAATACACATTAACACCACAGATTAAAATTTGATTATAGTAAATTGGTGCATAAATAGGAAAAGGAAAAAAAACACAAAATTTTAAACTTCTGGATACTTTAGCTAGGTTTAAGCATAACATTCAATCATTTGTTGCTTCGTGGCTCCTTCACCGCCAGGCTTATCCATCACAATAAGCTAGTGCTTGTTGCATCCAGGGAAGAGCAGAACCATCTCAATGGGCGGTCGGTCATTAAATTAGAAAAAGGACGCTCAAACAAAACCCAACAAAAATAACAGCGTGAAACACATGTTTACAAATGTGAAAAATAAAAGTGTTAAGTTAGACTATTTTTCTAGTAGTGGTTGGTGCCCACAATTTGGTGGTATATTCTAATTTTGATAATGTTACTACATATATTATTATAGGTGCTGTTATTATTGTTTTTATAATAATAATTATTATTTATTAAGATCCGATGATAATAAACAGTTTCCGTGGGTTCGAGCCCGATAAGGATCAAAACCGAAAAAAATATAATTTATTCCACGAATACCAAACTTTGACCAGTTATAAGATGAAAAACTAAAACATACCAACTTACGAGACCAATTATGTAATTTTCACTGACACTTGGCATTTGTGTAAACTATTTTCCATTGTTTGAGGCCACATAAGCATCTTCCAATGCCAACTAAGTAGTTCTAGTAGTTTCCGGCTAAAAAAGAGCAAAATCAAAAAATCCAAGTTAGGGCACAAGACCATGACGAAAAGTCGAAACATACCAACTTACTAGACTAATTTTGCAATTTTCCCATTCCTTCCCTATCCTTAAAAAGGCTACAGACGTCGTTATACGATAAAGAACAGAACTTCGTTCGCGATGTTACCTATATTGATTGATGGGAGGAATCAAATTCATGGGGGGGATTTATAAGGAATTTGTTTCAATCCCTTTTAAAATGAAAATCTTGAAGTAAACTTGAAGTGCAGGGAAACAATAATACAACATAAGCTGAAAATGAACTTCAAAGAGAATATTGTGAAACTAATTGACGACCAATCGGTTTTTTTCCGTAAGTCAACATGTGTTCCTTATTGTCCTAAATTCAAGACTTTTAAGCTTATTATACACCATCTTTTCCTATTGAAATTTACACTTGTTCTAATTAATCATCTTTCTCCCATACATGCAATATGTTGCGTTTTTCAATCATGTAGTAGAGCTCTTCTGTTTAATTTCAAATAATTCCAACATCAAGTGTTTTATGATATCTATACATTGAGTATGTATTTCATCTTACATGTGGTTTTTAACCTAATAGTTTATAGGGTTTTACATTAAAATTGTGATGTTCATTTTATTCTTCATTTTAGCTATTTTCTATCTCATGTTGCCACACCTAGGGCCAACAAGTGGTTTCAAAGTCTCGTGTAAAAATATTAAAAATTATAAGTATGCTCTGTGGTTGCAGCCTTGACTGATCTTTGGTAGCATTTATCGCGTACGCCCAGATTAACCCTCTCAAGTTAATAGCAATAAGTAATGTAGTAGCGTGAGTAGGGATCGATCCCATGAGAAAGGTTACATATTTGTGTCAACTAGTGCAAACAAAAATAAAAAGGGTTTTTGAAATCAATTCAATTACTACTATGATGCAAGAGTTAGGGAAATTATGAAATAAACTAATATACAAAATTAACTAGATGAATTAACTTATGAGAAAAGAGTGATTCTTGGTTTTCGATTGACTTTACAATTGGTGTTTACTATCTCGATCATCGATCTTCACATACCATTCAATTTTCATATGAATATTTATCGTTGAACGTTTAATCCAATAATCAAAGTCCTATCTCACCTTAAGTTAGTTAAGTAGCCCAAGTGTTCTAGTTTAACCATTATCAAACATCAATCAAAATACAAGCAATTGAGATATAAATCGATGATAGCATATGAACTAGTGAGATTGATAAAGCTAAACAACATAATCCAAGCATCTATGTTTAATCTAGTCAATTATTTTTCCTAAGAATTTAACAAACTCACAAGCGGAATTCTATTAATCTTAGTTACTTCTTAAATTAGAGAGATCAAACGATTCCGTATTTGATATCTAATTTAGCTTCAAATAGTCTGTACAATACCTAGGTGATCAATCTAACAATCAAACATAACAATCATGACAATCAAATCAGAAAAAACAATTGATACTCAATGAAAATCAACAATCAAAATTTAATCTCACGAGAATCGTAGACTCCAATATATAGTCTTCCTTAACCAAGAATCACAAAGGTATTTAGCTACTCATAACTAAATTAAAAATAATCATAGAAAGCATTAAACTAAATCTAAAGAAAGAGTTACTAGAAGATAGCACGATCCCGGCTCGTCAATTCCGTCTTCGTGTTGAATCTTCAAGCTTTCTTCTAAAAATTTAGAGAAAAAATATAAAAACTAATCTAAAGTCTGAATAATCAATTAGGGAGGCTAATTTTCGTGTTTATAGCGGTGGGGAGGGTTGGGGAATAGGTTAGAGTCTCCTAAGATGATAAAAAAACTAGATTTCCTTAATTTCTCGGACTCTGCTAGCGATCGATCGGTGATGATCGCCAGTCTTTATTTTTCAGCCAGAAGCTTCTCGCGATCGATCGCGGATATATACCGATCAAACGGTGACTTTCAATGGATTGTGGCGATCGATCGTAACTTTTGCCGATGATCACGGATATATTCTATTTTCAGGATCTTTTCCAGTGTGTCTCATCGCCGAGTCTTTATTCTTGTTGATTCTTTTATGCACTTTTCTTGGTCCATTTTGATCCTTATCAACTCCAATGCATCCCTTGATCCTTATTCTCTCTTGTACTACATTTACATGAATATACGATTAGGTAGCATATGTATCAAATTATCCATCAAAATATACCAAATCGTAGACAATTAAGCACAATAGATGTGTCTATTTCTAGTTACATCAAACTTCCACATCAGAAAAGAATTTTTGAGATATATTTTATATTGAGACAATTTTATTGTTTTCCGAATGGCGATACAGTTCGAGATAGAAAAATTCAATGAAAGTAATTTCATGCTCTGGAAAATGAAGATGCAATCAGTTTTACGAATAGATCGTTGTTTGGCAGCTATTGGAGATAGGCCGACGGAGGGTCTAGACGATAAAAAAATGGAATGAGATGAAAGGTAATGCAATTGCCAATCTGCATTTGGCTCTAGCAGATGGGGCATTGTCAAGTATCGCTGAAATAACAAATGCAAAAGATATTTGTGATACTTTGACAAACCTGTATGATGCCAAGTTACTACACAACAAGATTTTCCTAAAGAGAAGGCTTTATACTCTTCGGATGGCGGAATCCTCATCGGTGACCGACCATATCAATACTTTGAATACTCTATTTGCTCAGCTCACTTCTTTGGGACATAAAATAGAGGAAGTTGAACGTGCTGAGCTTCTACTTCAAAGTCTACCGGATTCCTACGATCAACTCATCATCAATCTGACCAACAATATCATTACTGATAGGTAATCTTCAACAATGTTTCAACAATGTTGCTGCCGTGGTTCTTGAAGCAGGCAGAGGCTCTGACGATGTTGAGAGGAAGACCGACGGAGCGTGACTCCAATCGGAGGCACAAGTATGGTAGATCCAAATCCAGAAGCAAGAAGTAGAATTTTCACTGTTATAAATGTGGCGGTAAAGGGAAAGATTGTACAGGTACGAAGAATACTGACAAATATTATCAAGGAAATGTTGCCAGCACCTCAGACGGTAGTGAAATTTTATGAGACACGGATAATGGACACAGGAGTGACGTCGCACATGACGTCTCAGAGAGAATAGTTCAATCAGTAAGACCCGTATCAGAAATGACATGAAGATCGTGAAATGCAGGCTTGTGGTAATGATGGCGGAAAAGGCTGTCAAGGATATGCAAGTACTTTTGGGGAAAATACATAAAGAGGCAGAACTAACAATATCATCGAAGAGTTCGGAACTAGGGTTAAAAATTCTCTCAAAACGGAAGCTGTCGTCGGGGCTTACAAAAGTGACTCTACCATTTTGTGAGCATTGTGTTACCAGTAAACATCACAGACTAAAGTTTGGCACATCTACTGCCAAGAGCAACGGTATACTGGAGTTGATTCATTCTGATGTTTGGCAAACACCGATCGTATCCCTAGGAGGAGCGAGATACTTTGTTTCATTCATTGATTATTATTCTAGAAGATGCTGGGTGTATCCAATCAAAAAGAATCAGATGTTTTTCCAGTCTTCAAGGTGTTCAAAAAGCTGGTGGAACTTGACTCTGAAAAGAAGATCAGGTGTTTGAGAACTGACAATGAATGAAAATATACAAGTGATGAATTTGATGCATACTGTCAACAAGAGGGCATCAAGAGGAAATTCACAACAGCTTACACGCCTCAACAGAATGGAGTGGCAAGCGGATGAACAGAACTCTGTTAGACAGAACACGAGCAATGCTGAAGACTACATGTCTAGCCATGTTCTTTGGGCTGAAGCAGTCAAAACTGCTAGTTATGTTATCATTCGCTCTCCATCGGTAGTGATTGATCTGAAGACTCCGATGGATGTGTGGACTGAAAAGCCAGCCGATTATTCTCGTTTACATACATTTGGAAGTCCGTTTTACGTTTTGTATAACGAACAAGAAAGATCAAAGTTGGATTCTAAATCTAGAAAGTATATCTTCTTGGGCTATGCTGATGGTGTCAAAGGGTATCGTTTGTGGGATCCCACTACCCACAACTTATTATCAGCAGGGATGTTATCTTCGAGGAAGATAAAGTGAAGGGAGACAAAAACACACTGAATTCAGATACTACCGTAGTTCAGGTGGAAATAAAGACAGACGAAGATCAAGGTTCTTCTGAGGTGTCATCAGTGCACGAGGAACAATAACCAATTGAGTCAGAGGTTTCCAAAGTTAGGCAGTCTACTCTTGAGAGGAGACCACTAGGTTGGCTTTCAGATTATGTTACTGAAAGCAATATTGCATACTGCTTAATAACATATTATGGTGAGCCATCTAGTTTCCAAGAAGCTGCTCGAAGTTCGGATGTATCCCTATGGATGCAAGCTATGCAGGAAGAATTGGAGGCCTTAGACATGAACAAAACTTGAGATTTTGTTACACTGCCAAGAGGACGATACGCCATCGGTAGCAGATGGGTCTATAAGATCAAGCATGATGGTAACAACCAAGTGGAACGACATCGTGCAAAATTGTGGTAAAATGATATGCTCAGAAAGAAGGTATCGACTTCAACGAGATATTTTCTCCTATGGTTCCGCTTACAACAATCAGAGTAGTATTTGCTTTATGTGCAGTGTTTGATCTACATCTAGAGCAGCTAGATGTGAAAACAGCTTTTCTTCATTGAGATCTTGAAGAAGAAATTTATATGTTCCAGCCAGAAGGTTTTGCTGAAATAGGCAAAGAGAACTTGGTTTGCAGGTTGAACAAATCTATGTACTGTATCAAAAAGACGACGAGGTGTTGGTACAAGAGATTTGATTCCTATTTCATGAGCCTTGGGTACAACAGACTCAATGCTGATCCTTGTGCATATTTCAAGAGATTTGGGAATGATGATTACATCATCTTGTTGTTGTACATGGATGACATGTTCGCATGCCCCAACAAATTTCGAATCCAAGAATTGAAGGCAAATCTAGCTAGGAAATTTTATATGAAGGACTTGGGACCAGCAAACGAGATTCTAGGGATGCAAGTTCACCGAGACAGAAGTGTCATGAAGATTTGGCTTTCTCAGAAAAATTATTTGAAGAAAATCTTGGAACGGTTTAACATGCAAGATTGTAAGTCAATTTGTACCCCTCTTCCTGTTAATTTCAAGTTATCCTCCAAAATCTCTCCTAGAAGTGAATAAGAGAGGATGGAGATGTCTCGAGTACCGTATGCATCAGCGGTGTGAAGTTTAATGTTCGCTATGATCTGTACAAGACCAGACATTGCACAAGCAGTGTGTCGAGTCAGTCGGTACATGGCGAATCCTGGACGAGAGCATTGTAGTATGATTAAGAGGATCATTAAATACATTAATGGACCTCAAATGCTGCATTATGTTATGGAGGATTTGATTTTACTCTCAGGGGCTATGTTGATTCAAATTATACAGGGGATCCAGATAAAAGAAAATCTACTATTGGTTATGCGTTTGCACTTGCAAGAGGTACAGCAAGCTGAGTTTCAAAACTGCAAACAATTGTGGCGTTATCTACAATAGAGGTAAAATATATGGCAGCTACTCAGGCTTGCAAAGAGGCAATGTGGAATCAAAGGTTATTGGAGGAGTTCGGGTGCAAACAAGAGAAGATTCATTTGTTTGTGACAGTTAGAGAGCCTTGCATATTGCAAGGAATCTAGCCTTTCATTCCAGGATAAAACATATTGGAGTACAATTTCACTTTGTACGGGAAGTGGTAGAAGAAGGAAATGTGGATATGCAGAAAATCGATACGAAGGTGAACCTACCTTATATCCTTACAAAGCCAGTTAATATTGATAAGTTTGAGTGGTTCAGACCCTCAAGTGGCCAAGCAGAAATGTGAGCAGCAGTGCGTGGCAAGATGAAAGGATGTGTCTAGATGTGTTTGATTCTCAAACAAGTCTCCATGTGGGAGAATTGATGATCAAGCTGTCCTAATTAATGAGGGCAACTGGTGGTTAGCAGTTGAGGGGAGGGCAGTTGGAAGATGCAGAATTAATTATGTTTTTCAATCCTATAAATAGAGCTTTTCTATTTCATTTCAAATCATCCAAACATCAAGTGTTCTATCATATCTATACATTTGAGTGTGCATTTCTATAATATTTGTGAGGTAGTTTTCTCCTATATTGAGAGTGTTGTTCTATTTGAAAGATAGCGATGTGTTGTAACGTACAAAAGATTATAGTGGAATCTTTTCATCTTTCCCGTGGTTTTTACCCTAATAATTTTTAGGGGCTTTCCACGTAAATTGTGGTGTTCATTTTATTCTTCATGTTTGTTATTTTTTATCTCATGTTGCCGCACCTGTGGGCTTCTCAAAAGTGCTTATCTGCTTTTTCGACAAAAAAATAGATTTTGGGCGTTTCATTTACTTGCTTATGTTGTTGCATCTAAAAAAACATGTAAAAGAAGAAGCAGATAATCGAGCCATGTGATACTTCTGACTGATTTAAATCGAGCGGTGAGAATTTTGCAATTCATTGGGGTTCATTAAGCTTTTTTTATTTTATTTAATAATAAATACTTAATGTTTTTTCCAAATTTAAGTAAAAAAACATAAAAATACTTTGAAGAAACAACCGTTAACACACCCGTAGTGATTTAGATAGTGATATTGAACCCTCTATATAATGATGCTAAGCAAATTCCTATTTTGAGGAAAGCTATGGAAAGAGAATTTAATTTGAAGCTTTAGATAAAAATAACACGCGACTTTGTTAAATTGTCTAAACATATAAATGCTCAGCTGGATGGAAATAGATGTAACAAATAAAGTACTATAGTCATGGTTCTATAGAAAGTAGGGCTGTTTATTGGGTCAATTCGAAGATGAGTTACCTGAAGATGCATGAAGATTTCAGAGGAATTTGCTACTTAAATCAAAATGCTAGATTCGTCCTTACTTGCACCCCTATTTTATTCGACCCGTATTACCCTTGAATTATGTGGTGTGGTCTTATAGATGGAAATTGACTTGTATATCATGGGAATCGATGTGTATTATACTATTATTGGATATTGAATTGGTTCTATTGTGTTCGTATATGACACATAAATATAAATAAATGGAAGGGCAGTAGCTATACGTAAGATGATTCACATATGATGTGTCAAACAAAATTTGACTTTGAAAGTTTGAAGCTGCCAATTTTGACCCCAGTCGTATCACGAACAATTAGATCTCGACTCTGTCAACTGGAAAATTACTTGGAAGGCTTCGAAGTGTGGACACGAAAATTCTGTTCATTAATCACTTCTGTAATGACTCGAGTTCGAATATCTCCAACCTCATAATTATGATTGTTAAAAAAAAGGTCATTTTGACGTAAGTGTGGATCCCCATACATGATATACCATATTAGATATTTAATATTGTGTATTATAAATGAACTTTGAAGATTTAAAGACGTCCATCGGGACTCCATTGAAGGTTCCCATATTGATTAAATATAATGCTACAATACAAAAATACACTTATAGGTGTATTCGCCATAATAGTATAGTTATCATCGACGAAAGCCAAATGAGAGTCTCGTAGGTGGACGTTTCAAACCGAAATAAGATCTCAGATTGAGATCTTGATACATTGATTTACCATAATAATAAATAGATTCGATGGTGACTCTCGGCTTACTTTATATTGAACTTTTTAATAAAAAAATTTGAAATTTTTCTTTATTGGCTTAAGAAAGTAATTTATAGATTTATTCTTTTAAACACAAAAAAATGATTCAAACTAATAATCCATAATTCAAACAATTCTTTTAGTTATCACATAATTAATCAACAAACAACTAAGCTTTTAATATCAATGTATTGATGTTAAATACAATAACCAAAAAAAAAAGGTCATGCACAAACGTCAGTCTTCTCCACGACTACTTTGCTACATATAACATGTTGTGTCATTCTATGTTGCACGATACTCCAAAAAATTTCACGGTCAAGTATCTGATACTTCTGGGATACGAATACACGCGAATACGGCACTGATACGTATCGGATACGCCACGTGGCGTCTATGGGGACAAAAAATAAGTTTTTATTTTGGATACGTTTCGGATACGGTCAAGATTGCTGCTGATCGTATCCGACACGGGTTAGATACGAGAGCTTTCGAATTTTTTTAAAAAAATAGGGTTGAAACTGTAATTAAAATTAAATTATTTAACTAAATCCCTATTTCCTAACCACTTCAATGTGTTTCTGTCGATTATATGCTTGAAATTTTTAGATGTCCTGGATTAATATTTTACCATTTGTCGTGAAGTTGGTGAGTTTGTAACTTTATTCTGATTTCTAATGTGTTTAATGTTGATTATATGCTTGAAACTTGATTTCTTACAAATATTATTAATTATATATTTATATATATAAATAAATTAATAAAATTTACCGTATCAGGACGTATCGTATCCTACAAATTTCAAAAATCTCGTGCAGTCGTACCCGTATCTGCGTATCCACATATCCGCGTATCCGTGCAACATAGGTGTCATCGTCACTAGATTGTATTACAAAGAGACTGGTGTATAAAAAAAATATGAAAAATGGAAAACATGATGGCTAAATGAGTTTGAATCATTTTTGGATTATCTTATACAATTAGGTACCGTTTGGAGTTAGTGATATATAAGTATAAGATTAATTAAAATTATTAGGTAATAATAAATAATAGAGTGTGATAAGTTATATAATGTTTTGTATAATTTTAAAATATTGGATTAATTTTATTGTTTATTTTAGTGACTAAAATATATTCACTGACTAGTGAAAGAATTTCAAATTTTGAAACGAATTTCAAATTTTTAAAATTAAATTATAAAAAATAGATAAAATTTTTGGAAGAAAATTCCACAAAAAACCAACTAAACATTAGATTAAAATAATTTTTAAATCATCATAGCATTATCTCTAACTTCAAAACACGAACTTAATTTAATAAATCTACAATCGGGTTACCTGAAAACGGAGATACAAATTCAAGTAATCGTAAAATTCCTTCGCTCCCAAAATCCGGCGCCGCCCTATTTGAACTGAGGCGGTGGGCCAGCACCACCACCTCAGCAAAACAAGTCGGTGCCACCCCATTCTTAACTGTCACCTAACTGTTCCCACTCCCCCACAATTATTACTCACACACCCATAAATATAAACCCATTAATTTATTCTCACAAAATGACATAATTCTATATAAACGAACCTAGTAATTCCATATTCCATTCCACTCCATTTATTATTCTTCATTAAATTTTGCATTATTTATAAAGTTATTACTTATTAATTGAAGGAGGATTTACATATCATCTTGCAAGTGAGGAATTGTGGATAATGGAAGTGGAGCAAGGTTGCACTACCCCCAAGAACCAGGAGTGTCGAATACCGCCGGCTCTGGTGTGTCCTCCACCGCCGAGGAAGAAGAAGAATGAGCGGCCCAAGAAGCCACATCCGCCAAAGAATGGATACTTCCAGTCGCCGGAGCTCGAAATGTTCTTCGGAAGCGCAGCTCCGAGGAGAGAAGCTTGGGCTTAGGTTTCTTGTTTTTTTAGCTTGCATGGTTGCTTTATTTATTTTCTTTGTTTCTTTTTCTGATTTTGTAGTTGTAATTCTTAGTTTTAAGGATTGCCTTAGGTTTGTACGAACATATTCTTGTTTGTTTGTTTTTGTACAATTTAAAATATCCTGTAAAAACAAACAAATTTCATGTATTTGAAAGGCAACAAATCAAACTGTCCCTCGTTTTGTTTTCTGAAATAATTTTTTTACTTTCTAGAATAAAATTAAATATGATGCTTACTAAAATGAGATGACCCCTTCCGATGGATGGAGAGTGCTTGTTGACCTCCTTCCAGTTAATATCTTCGGGCAAAAGCTAGGCCTGAAACCACGAATAGAACTTGAGAAGGGGTCGGAAGGTTGTTCCAACGTGTCCCGTACGACTCTCAAATCAAGGACTTAATAAAATGAGAGATCATAGAAATATGCTTCAAAGAATGAATATAGTGTACCTTTTCCCGTCAACAAACATGGTATTTTTACGGATGGAGGGAGACAACCTTTAACCGTCTATCACTAGTCTAGGATACATTCTCGAAGCTAGGAGTGGGGACCAAGGTCATAGAACAGGTGACCAGAGTACTAGAGCCGGGGACCAGAATGATGTGTCACTCTGTCCATACGATATGCATGCATCTTTTAAGATACATTCATACTTGGACATATGAATCATACATTTTATGTTATTTGCGAGACCGTGCTACGAAGTTTAGTTCGTCCATGCCAACTAGGATATTAGCTCGCTACCATGCCCACTGGAGTTAGGTTTCTCACTGTGCATGAAACTACCCGAGGAGAACACCAGGGGGCTACACTAGATGCCGTAGGGAACCATCATAGGTGATGGACCATTTTAGAAACTTATGGTTTGTGATGGTCACAGGTGACCCGCCTGTTTTGCCACCATCTCCTAGTAAAAGTTCAAATTTGACCTTCAAAAACTGAATTCAAACATAAATTTTCTAAAAAACATTTCTCAGAAAACATAAAAGATTAAACCATATTTGATTCAAATTGTGAATTTATTAACGTTTCTGAGTCGAATTAGATATCTCTACCATCCAAAAAACTTTTAAGAAAGAGTATAATCCAACATTATGGACTAGTTAATGCTCTCCAATAACACGTTTTTCATAATAATAATTTATGTCCAAAATATAAAAAAAAACCAAAACAAAGTTAGTCCAACAATAAGAAGTTTAACAAGTATTTAGAAAGCTCAAGTCTTTTTGGATCCAAATATTTTACTTTTAGTACGAAATACATGAGAATAAACATTGCTAAAAACTCACTTTTACCATATACTAACAAATATTTTTAAAAAACTCATGGTGTGATTAACAAGTATTCCCATGCATGTTCGTACCTGTATCCATAGATTCCATTTGATTTGTGGGATGTGATAAGTAATGTAATGATCAAAATTATGAGATAATGATAAATAATATCGGGCGATAAGTTATATTGGTGTTTGGTTTGGAGGATAAGATGATAGATTAATTTTATTGTGTGGTATAATGAATAAAATACCATTGCAAATTGGAATTTCAAATTTTGACGGGAATTTCAAATTTCGGAAGGAATTGAAAGGTGGGATTCTCGGTTGATTGGATGCTTCCGTTAGAGCTTCTTCCCCTCCTGTCATTTAAGGGCACCTAACTTACAATCACTAGTGAAAGGGCGCCAATTGACCCAACTAGCAAATCTGTTTAGAACCATTCAATCTTTTTCGTTCCGTGAATATAGCTGGGATTAAGTTATAGGAAATAAGTTGCCAATTTTTGCGGTTTGAAATTTTAAAATAGTAAAAAAGGTGAGAAAATGATATATATGTCATTTTACTACAAAATGTGATAAATATAATGAGATAATTTTTTTTTTTCAATCCCTATCATGCAAACCAAACATGTGATTAAAAATTAATCCTAAGACTATTAATCCCCATCATTCTAACCAAACTAACCCATAGAGAACTGAATCCTAGGGAGGGAAATTTGAACTTTCTTGAATATAAATAATTTTTAGCATTTCTTGAATATTTTTTGTGTGGTGCCATAATCGCCACTGCAGTATATTATATTTATTTAGTTTTTAATATGATCTAATAATAAAAGTAATAATAATAATTGACGCAATGATATAGTTCACTCCATATATCGTGGAATCAGGGTAATTTTCTGGTTTGAGGCTGTCGAAACGTCAAACAGGGCGACCAGTGATCACAAGGAGACGCAAGGGTGACCTATATGTTTTTCCTTACTCTCCATAACTTTACTTCTCCCATAGATTCAAATCTGGCTCCACGGACATATGGCATCAACCCTTAGGACATCCACAATCATCTACTTTACGGCTTTTAAAGAATAAATGATTAATTGATGTTGTAGGCAATGTCAAACCCGAACACATTTGTGATAGTTGTCAACTTGGGAAACTTAGTAAGCTACATTTGTTTAGTTCTAATAATTCTAGCTTTTGCATGTTCGAATAAATTCATTGTGATTTGTGGGGGCCTGCCCCTGTTTTATCTATTGACAACTACAAATATTATGCTTGTCTAGTAGATGATTTTTCCAAATATACTTGGCTTATTCATCTCCATTATAAATCTGATTTTACTGCTGCCTATCTAGCTTTTGAACAATATGTTAGTCGTCAATTTAACAAAATTATCAAAGTGTTCCACTCGGACGGAGGATGGGAGTTCATTAATTCTAAACTATCATCTCATTTTATATCCCCTGGGGTCGTACACCAAGTATCATTCCCCTATACTCCCCAGCAAACAGGTATGGTAGAACGAACACATCACACTATCCGTGAACTCGGAATGACCATGCTCTTCCACAGTGGTGCTCCTCTCTCTCTTTGGGTTGAAGCCTTCTCTACGGCCGTCTATCTCATGAACATGTTACTGATCACTATTTATTTAAACATAAAATTCCAGTGCAGCTATTTAATACCGCAAGTGCACGGTGTCAAGTTTTAGTATAGTATGAAAATCTGAGTGTCGAACCCATGAGGACTAGAAAGTAAGTACCACGTTCAATTAGATTAACTATATTTTAGCATATGATTATAGAGTGATTATTAAACTAAATTGACTAGAACACAATAATTAACCAAAAAAGCGATGCTAAAATCATATTATCCCATATGAACTCCGATTGCAGTGAGAGAGGCAGGTCTAGGAAGCCTAGCTACTTTCTTTATCGGTGACTAAACTAAGAAAACTTTCGCTAAAGATACGATAAAAACAATTATCAAAACGTTGGTTCACCCATGTAATCACCCACAATTTTCCTATTAATTAAGATTCAAAATCCTACGCTCTAAGTTGACGAGTTTTCCTATTGCAATTTGTTATACTATGGTCAAGCTATAACAAGTCTAATATTAATGTTACAATAAACCACACCCATGTCCTTATTGAACGATTAATACCAAAAAAACGATTCGTGAAAACTACTAGCCTTTGATTTTGGTAAATCTATAGCTATCACACGTGCACTAGGTTTTACTTGGTCCGTCTCAACCTAAAACCCACTGCCTAATTTACTTCGTATCGTAATTTCGTATGGTCAAGTCAATTACGATTACCAAATTCATGCAAAAGGTAGCTAATCTTTTGAAAGCATTAAAAGCGTAAATCATGCACAAAGATTTTAAAACTGAATCAAAAACTAATATTCAAAGCATAGGTTCAAACACGGGATCCCCTAGTCTCGATAAACAAGTCTAGCCAACAATCGTCATAAAATAACAATGCATAAATATGTTTTTCAACAATCTAAACATCAAAATATGAAAATAAAAAGTAAACAGGATTAGAAATACGAATAAACGAGGTCGTCACTTGTGCGTTGCTTCGTCGTTCCGTCTCTTGCATTGCTCTTGCTTCTTCAATGGCCTGGGGTGTTTTTGGATGGATGTGGGATGAAGGATGCTGCTCCTAGATCTGAAATATATTGTGCAAAAGTCCCAAAATTTGTGTAATAGTTCCTTATATAGTGAAGAGGTTGGATGGAAGTCCTTGTTGGACCAAACTCAAAAAGGAATTTGTTTTTCCAGAAAACTTCGTTGGGCGATCGATCAAGCATAACCTCTCAATCGATCGAGCGCTCTTCCTTTGCAGTACTCAAACTTTCTGCCTTTGTCGATCGATTGAGACAAGCACGTCGATCGATAGCAACATTCACTTTTGTTGGTCAAAACACCTGCTACGCTCGGTCGATCGACTAGTGCTTCTCGATCGACCGAGGCTTTAAATTTCCAACTTCATGCTTCGTTGACTCGATTTGGTCTTTTTTCATCATTTTAGTTCATTTCCTCAACTTTTATGCACTTTCACCTAGATTCATGAAATCAACAAATATATCCAAAAAGCTTAAAATCGTCCAGGAATCAACACGAAAATCATTACAAAATCACAATAAAATAAGTGTAAAAACTACAGCTTATCAACTCCCCCAAACTTAGACTTGATCGTCCTCGAGCAGACAATAAGATCAAAATATAGAGTTCATCCTTAATACTTTTTAAAAAAAAAAAACTAAATTAGCAACTTAAATGTAAAGCTCAGAAATCCGACTAACACATGAACCAGAGTCGATAAAAAATTCAACAAGAATTGTTTTCTTCTAAGTCAAGCAATACATCGCAAAATTGGAACGTGCGTGTGTGCTATTGTCAATCTTGAGTTTCATACACATCTTTAAGATCAAATAATGCTAGTAAACTCAAAGTCAAGATTACTATCAAGCACTCCAAAAGCCTATTTTTCAAGCACTTCTCCACTAATGTAATTATTCCATAGACTTGGTTTTAAAGGTTTTTTAGGCTTATAATGTCAGGCCTTTAGTGTCAGTTTCAAAGAAAAAGGTAAGGATATCAAAGAAAAGAGTATAATTTGTAAATTTCATCTTAAAACATCTTCAATTCCCTCCTCATTTTCTTTTCTTTAAATCTTGATGACCATGGGCTTTAGTAGGTTTTACGAAATGTGGTCAACGTAGGACCTCCACATGGTTCATCATCACATAACTATGCTATTTTTTTCACTATGCCTTTTTTTTCCTTTTACTTAGGCATTGAATATTTTTCTTGTAATAGCCCAAAACATAGTACGCACATAAAATTCATTATACTCCCTTAAGGTAATAATAAAATTTATTTTTAGGCTCATATAAAGGTAGGTATAATGAGTTTCATCAACAAAAGTCGAATGATGGTTAATTTCCATTCTTTTTCAATTAAGCTCAAAAGTGGATACTAATGGCTAATACAGACAAGGTAGGCTTGAAAGGCTCAAACGTTCCAAAGATCGTCTAAATCATGTCCAAGTCAAGTTCATAATTATAAAATTTCATCTCAAAGTGCCCTCAAATAGGTTCTAGAGTACTCTAAGATGCTCAAGACAAATCATAGTTCACAAAATTTTTCACTTTCCAACACATAATCCACACAATCATGACTCAAAGGTGCCCGAAATATTCCTTAATTTTGAAGTACTAACTCAACCAAGGATATTCACAAACAAGTCAAAATTTTTCAAAACTCTAGCTGAGATGTGGATTAATTTCATCATGTAATACAGTTGCAATTCTAATTCATTAATTTTGTGATGTCCGGGAATTACTGGTGTAAATCCTGATGTGATATTGATCCTTAATGGGTTTTAATTGTGGCAATTATGAATTAATTGCGGTATTGGGACTCCCGAGGATTTTAAATCCGGTATTTGGGGTCGTTGGATCCAAGGATTGAGATTGTATTCTCATCGTGGTGTTAAACCTTGGAATTTGGTTTTTGGTGGGATCTGGAGTCTGGGGTGCTTTCGGTTGGGGCTAGTATTAGAAATTGAGATTGAGAGGTAATATTTGAACACATATGATTTTTAATGAGTCATGATGTATTTGTGGAGGACTCGGGATTTTGGAGCCTTGGTACTATATATACCAAGTGGACTCGGTGTTCAGTCATTTTGTTCCCTCCTCTCTCTCTCTGCCCTCTCTCCAACGATTTGCCTCCCCCCCCATTTCTCCTTTTTCTCCTCCCATGGAAGAATCGAGCAAGGCTCGATCTCGGAATGAGGTTTCTCGAAGATAATAATGTATTGTTCTTCTCCTCGCATTTATCTTCGATTTGATAGTAGTTTTGTGGTATTTGGTTATGTTTTGAGTTGGTATTGAGTTTATGGTTTTTAGAGATTTTTGGTTACTGTTTTGGGGGAGGATTTATAGTCCCTTGTTAAGGATTTATGGTGTATGGGGATTGTTATTTTGGAAGTTTTTGTATGAATAAGGTCGGAGCAATCGATCGCTATGGTGGGAGCGATCAATCGCTGCGACGTTGGTAAAATTTTGAAGACAATGAACAGTGAGGCGATCGACCGCCTCAAATGAAGCGATCGACCGCCAAGGGGTAGGGGCCAAATCGTACAGTGAAGCGATCGATCGCTTCAAAAGTAACGATCGATCGCTCGGAGGCAGATTTTGGAATACGTTGAGAGGCGATCGATCGCCTGGAAAACAGCGATCGATCGCCGATGCCTAAACTTTGAAAAATTATTTTGTGTTGTGATTTCAACGTACGCCTTGGCCGAGTCTTTCAAATGGTTAATCGTCATGGATTGACGATATAATTGGAGGTTGTAACGTGCTCGGGCATGTGTTTGCGGGTGAGTTATTAATTGTGTTTAGCACATAATTTATTGGATCACGGGACTAAGGCAAGGTTTGATTCGGACTACGGAATTATAATGTACGTATAACGTACGAGCATAACCTTTTATAGTATTGCAACTGTTGAATGCATATATATTATAATTGCATTTTATGGGCATGTATGGTGGAATATATGGTGTCACTATGGAGCGAACAACATTTGAGATGTTGTCGCTATGGAGCGAACATTGGTTATGAATGCCGCTGCTACTGAGCAAGCGATGAAATGGGATTATAGAATTATTGTTTAGATACATGTGATATCGTTAAACATTGGTAAATGATTGGATTTTATTAATTATGGAAATTGGCAATTAGGGAATGGATTTAGTTAATCAATGAAATGATTAACTAGCTTTTGGGAATTTGATGGTTTCGGTTGTTTTGAGAACAGGAACAGCACGGGGGATCCCATGTGGTAAAAATACTATACATGGAGTATCTTTTACATTACAGCTTTATATTCTGTAAATTATGTACTATGATTATTGGATCGGTGGTATTGGTATGCTCACCCCGTATGGGGGCTGTCTCTATTGGGGCAGGTGGAACAGGTACAACGATAGCTCTGGAGTTGTGATTGAGCTATGGAGTGGAGGTACTTCCAGGATCGAGGTACCAGCGGTGGTATTGAGTACAACATTTTATACATTAGATACATATACACTCATTTGATGCTCGCATGTGAGCACTACCATATGTGTATATGGTTTGTATAAAGGGCATATGCCTTTCTCTTTTCATTATGAGTTGCATGCAATTAATTAAGGGATTGTTAAATGAATTGAGAACATGTTAGTGTATTATAAGATGCATACTTAAGGGTTGAATGGTATGGGAGATTTGAACATTATATGGGATAATGTAAGAAATCAAATTGTTGGTATATTATGCTATGGTAGCATGTAGTTCCCCCCTGATTACATGATAGTATGCACTAAATTCATGGGCTAATACAAATAGCGGGTTAAGGGCGCGGGGTCCTTACATTAGTGCTACAGAGCAGTGGTTAGCTTTTTGGGCTATCTAAGGGCTTAGATGTGTCGAGAGAATTGACTAGCACATGATTTACGTACGATTGTGATTTGTGTCATAGTGAAATGACATTTATACGCTTATGTGCATGACATGAGATAATGAAAATTTGCATTATTATTGTTAACCGTGGTGGTTACAGGTTCGTAAATAGAATACAAAGTGGACGATATTGATGAATAACCGTTGATGAATATTTATGCACTGATGGTGGTACTTATTAAGAAGTACAATAACAGAAATGGGGGACGATACTGTGCTGCCAATACGTGATAATGCACAATGTGACAATCGGGTATCTATATGTCATGTACATGATGACCTAGGTATGTGGCAATGTATTAGCACTGATTCAATCGTTCATGTTTATTGTATAATGTATTGATGATTGATGATCCTTGTGGGGTCCTCGTTACTTAATCCGTTATGTATCAGTTCATTATACATATGTGAGTAGGAATTAAGTAAAACATACAATGATTAAGAGTTATAACATCATATGTAACTCAAAACAACCTAGACCAATAACTCCTAAGCAGTGGTTCAGCTCGCAGCGGAAAAAGACTCACAATCCCGTCCTCCCACGTCTATGAGTCCCTACAGAAACAATCACACAACATGAGTATAGATAACAACCATCGCAGTGCTATATCAATAAGAAACATAAAACAATAACGCACTATAAACATTCACTGTGATTATTCTGTATCATGCATCATCAAATGCAAATATGTCATGACATGTCTCAACCATCACCCTGTTATAACAAGACCAATATGATATGCCTATTCAGCTCAATATGTCAGTGGAACCTCCTCACATCTTCATATTAGCAGCCCATATCATAGTACCGTCATTACCCGTTATAACAGCCAGAGCATATACTCAACAGGAGTATATCTCTCATGCCAAAGCATATGCAGTATACCTATCGTGGCAACAATCCCAGCCAAAGCATATGCCCAACACTGGCATACCTATCGTGGCACTGATCTCAGCCATATACTACATATTTATCGAGGCATCCATCTCCATAATATGCACATTATGAATGAATGTACATGCATATGATATCACAAATCATATGATACACTGTCACATCATCATCACAAGCAAATCATAAACTCGTACGTTAATACGTACCTGTTATGCGACACAAAAGATATAAATTAGGCGTCAATGTCTAACCGCCTCGTTGCCCCATCCCCTGTGATGATGCTACAACAATATGAACAATATAACATGTTACAATAAGCTTCAAAATTAAATTCGACAAAAATATAACATTTTTCAAAAAGTTAACCCTAGCGATCGATCTCATGTTTTGACTCGATCGATCGCCTAAAGTTTTGATCATGAGCGATCGATCTCTCATTTTCATGCGATCGATCGCCTCATCCTTTGAAAAACATTCTGCCTCGATGCGATCGATTGCTTACTTGAAGCGATAGATCGCTCAGTGCACCTCCACTCTCATGTTTAGCCTCAAGCGATCGATCGCCACGCATGTAGAGATCGATCGCCTACTCTGTTTTTGAAAAACCATGGCGATTTTTCTACTTATTTTCTTGATGTTTCTCCTACACCTCACTTCCCACCATTACAACTTATTCCATGAAATCTCTAGCATCAAATAAACATGTTTGCATACTTTTACACCTTGTGTCTTAGCTTCACATACACTTTAAGCAACAGAGGACCATCACATGCTTTCATGCTTCATAAGTCAAACGCAACCAAAGAACTTCTTAATACCATGATAAAGTAATGAAAGATTATTCTCCTTACCAAGTAAATCACTTCCTCTTAGGTTCCAAAAGTCTTTGCAAGTGTAACTCCAACACAAACCCTCAAGAGAGTCCAAAGAAAGTGTAGAGATTTGTAGGTGTTTATGGTGTAAGTATGTAATATAAAATCTGATTTTCAATATCTATTCACTTCCAAATGCAACACAAATTCAAATGCAAATCCTCTCACATTCATGTCAAATGTAGGACACCATAGTATCTCACTATGTGATGCATTTCAAGTCTCTTTTCTACTATAACACAATAATATTAAGTTCCTAAGCCATATCTATTTTTTTCACTCACCATCTTTGATTGCTCACAAATACATTACTTTCCCACTAAATTTCATTCATGTATGGCATGACTCATGCTCGGTTCAACCCGAACCCGATGCCACAACATACCGTAATTATTCATAATTACGCCATCGCCATAACATACATGTATACGTCATTTCGAGGCATAACAATCCTTGTGGAGGGTGATTTATTATTAAATTACAGTGATTGGGTCGCCATTGACGATTGAGCGATGTGATTGGGTCGCTGCTGATGAGCGAGCGATGTGATTGGGTCACCACCGATGAACGAGTGATGTGATATGGTCATCGTCGATGAGCGAGTGATGTGATATGGTCACCGCCGATGAGCGAGTGATATGATAGGGTCACCGCCGATGAGCGGGTGATTTGATATGGTCACCGCCGATGAGCGAGTGTTGTGATAGGGTCACCGCCGATGAGCGAGTGATGTGATAGGATCACCGTCGATGAGCAAGCAATATTATATGTGGGTCGCCGCTGGAGCGTACGATGTGTTAATATGATATATGGGTCACCGCTGGAGCGTGCGATGTGTTAATATGATATGTGGGTTGCCGCTGGAGCATGCGATGTGTTAATATGATATGTGGGTCGCCGCTGGAGCATGCGATGTGTTAATATGATATGTGGGTCGCCGCTGAAGCGTGCGATGTGTTAATATGATATGTGGGTTGCCGCTGGAGCATGCGATGTGTATATTGTCAGGGTCGATGATAGAGAGAGGATGCGATGTGTATGTTGGCAGGGTCGATGCTAGGGAGAGCATGTGGCGTAGTTATTGCCTGAGTCGACGCTAAAGATAGCGGGCGACGTATTTACTATCAGGGTCGACTCTAGAGAGAGCGCAACATGATTATTGTCAGGATCGATGCTAATGAGATCGTGCAATGTATTATATGTGCCTCCGCTATAGAGGGAAAGTAATGAATACATGTCGATTTAAATTGTCTTTGTTGATTTAGCATATTGTGAAATGGAATATTTGGCGCTTTACACGAAGCGAGGGGTATTGTGACATAGAATATATGCCGCTGTATACTTAGCGATGATGTGATACCTCTGTATAGGTAGCGATGGTTATACCGATGTATACATAGCGATGGATAGATGGTTCATGCCACCGGGTATATGTAAAGTGATTGTTCATTTCGCTAGTTCTATAACGATGGTTTATGCTGCTGATTATATAGCGATGGGTTATGCCGCTATATATGTAGCATGGGATTGTGCCGCCCTCGAGCGATGGGTGTTGATTGCATACTGCTGTTGGGCAATGAATACAGGTATGCCGCTATCTTGTTAGCGATGAGTTATGGTATATTGCTATTTTGTTAGGAGATTGTGGATGCCAGGTATTGACATGTACCGTCACGGGTTGACGATGATTTTGTGGATGTCAGGAATTGACATGTACCGTCACGGGTTGACGATGATTTTGTGGATGTCAGGTATTGACATGGTTGACGATGATTTTGTGGATGTCAGGTATTGATATGTACCGTCACTGGTTGACGATGATTTTGTGGATATCAGGTATTGACATGTACCGTCACAGGTTGACGATGTTTTTGTGGATGTCAGGTATTGACATGTACCGTCACTGATTGACGAGACCATTATGCCGAGCAGGTTTGCTCGATGAATAAATGGATGCGTCGTATAGGTAAGTGTATCGCATCACGTATTTGAGGTAAATATTTTACGAGTAATGGTACCTATGGGTATACTCGTTGGGATGGCTATGACCAAGTGACTGGTGGTAGGAGTAGTTACTGAGGAAACTACTCGCATATACCGATGTGACGCATGGTGGGATGGTCACACCCACACATGAAGGTGTGGAATAAATCCTAATGGATTAGGTGCATTGTGGTTGAGGAAGGACACCGGGATGTCCGTTGGGTATTGGTGTTTGAGAAATATTGGGTGATAATCCACTACTCTAATTGATGGTACATCATGGTATACCGGGGTGGAAAGTATGATACGTTGGTAGGTTTGGTATGAGCCTAAGGAGGCAGCGATTTGCTAACCAGGTAGTGTTGTAGTGCTATAGTGAGCTTGTTATAGCCATTATACTGCTCGTTGGAACTAAGTTTGGTGAGTCGTATGGTGATACGATGAGGGTTTATGGTGAACTTGTGTAGTCACTATGTGACATGAGGATTGAGGCAGGAAATACCTCACGAGAACATTTATACGTTAAATGTTTTGAGGGACTAGTACTGGGACAACTCAATTTTGTTGGGAGTACCAACATGAGTGTCGACAAGTCGTTGTTGACGCGGGTTGAGAATCCTTGCATATGGAATGCAGTGGGGGACACAATCAAAATTGTGGGATATAGTTAGTGTGGTGACACTACTATATTGATTGCATCTCTTGGGGAGATTTGGAGCATACTGTCATGGAAACAGCTGGTATCGGTCGATGGTTGATTGTGAACCAGCCATGGTAAGCATTACTGGTGTTGGACTGAGTAAGGACTTTATATTTTCTGTGAGACGTATGAGGAGACGTCTCTGGGGAGATGCTCGAGATTGTGGAGTACTATGGTAATAGTACAGAGCATCGTTAGAATGGGTATACGTCGTTTATACGGGTTTCGGATTGGTAGTAGTGGCGAGCAGGCACTATTCTGAACCAGTTGTGTATTTAATGGTTCCGGAATATATTTTGGTATGAATGTATTCAGGTTTTCCCGAACGGTGGTTCGAAGTTGGAGGGTCATGGGTTCATGACACTTTCCTTGTGAGGAAGGCAATATTTATATACCTATTGGGAATCTTTGGAAGATTCGATGAGTCGGTTTGTTTGGTGTTGATATTGGGATCACACCATTAGTCGTTGGTTCGTCAATCAATATTTTCCGCTGGGTGAGAATATTGAGGATTAACAGTTGTATATGGGGCTTGTGTGTATGATTGGAGATACACGAGCCGAGTGCATTGAGTATGCATGTGGTGTTGGTGCTGATGCATGTATACCGGTGTGTGTATACGAATGCCAGCATTTGGTACTCGCCGAGCATCGGATTAGTATGCTTGGATGGATGAATCTCTGGTGAGAGATTGTGGCACCTTGAGATTGGTAATCTCAACGACACGATGTATTCCGAAGAATGATCGTGATGTCTAGTTGACTCCCTTGAGGAGGGATTGTCGTGTATTGAGGCCATGGTGATTCATTACTGGGTAATTTGATAGCTTCCCTGTGTTAGGATTGTTGAATCCTAGGGTAAACGAGGGATGGCCGGGATTGGATCTGTTGGGTGTCGTTATTGACACGTGTGGTGAGAATGCAATTGATTTTCTTGCATGTTCTCTATGGAATTTGAGACCTTGTGGAGTCTCGATGGTGTGTTTGGACCAAGATATGACTTCTTGGAACACACGGATGTAGGCATCTTTGGAGATATACTTTGTGTTGATCGGTGGCCGTGAGTTACCCGATTCGAGTTGCGAAGTGGTGCAACTACTCCTTTGATGGATTTGGAGAGCGGAAACCGGGTTTAGTGTGTGTATACTGTTGTATACTAGTGTTTTCCTTTGTAGCGATGTGTGTTGGACATCGTAGTCTAAGCGGTGGAGATATCATGGAAGTGATATCTACGTTGGAACCAAGGACAATTAGAGTAGCTAGCAGTTACGGTTGACTGACTGCTTTTGAGTGGTTAGCATCGAGGCATGCTGACGTCCCTTGAGATTGTGATGGTTTGGGAGGTTTACTCCATTCCAGAAATTGGTGTGAGGTCGGTGTCCTCACAGTTGGTGTGTCGTTCATTATATGTTCATGATTCGACGATGTGGATCCGATTGGATTGAGTGGTCTTGGCAGTACGTGGGGTACGCCTGTGCAAATTTCAAGGACGAAATTTTATTAGTGGGGGATAACTGTGATGCCCGGGAATTAATGGTGTAAATCCCGATGTGGTATTGATCCTTAATGGGTTTTAATTGTGGCAATTATGAATTAATTACGGTATTAGGACTCCCGAGGATTTTAAATCCGGTATTTTGGGTCGTTGGATCCAAGGGTTGAGATTGTATTCTCATCGTGGTGTTAAACCTTGGAATTTGGTTTTTGGTGGGATCTGGAGTCTGGGGTGCTTTGAGTTGGGGCTAGTATTGGAAATTGAGATTGAGAGGTAATATTTGAACACATATGATTTTTAATGATCATGATGTATTTGTGGAGGACTCCGGATTTTGGAGCCTTGGTATTATATATACCAAGTGGACTCGGTGTTCAGTCATTTTGTTCCCTCCTCTCTCTCTCTCATGTGGTAAAAATACTATACATGGAGTATCTTTTACATTACAGCTTTATATTCTGTAAATTATTTACTATGATTATTTGATCGGTGGTATTGGTATGCTCACCCCGTGTGGGGCTGTCTCTATTGGGGCAGGTGGAACAGGTACAGCGGTAGCTCCGGAGTTGAGATCGAGATATGGATTGGAGGTACTTCCGGGATCGAGGTACCAGCGGTGGTATTGAGTACAACATTTTATACATTAGATACATATACACTCATTTGATGCTCGCATGTGAGCACTGCCATATGTGTATATGGTTTGTATAAAGGGCATAGGCCTTTCTCTTTTCGTTATGGGTAGCATGCAATGAATTAAGGGATTGCTAAATGAATGGAGAACATGTTAGTGTATTATAAGATGCATACTTAAGGGTTGAATGGTATGGGAGATTTGAACATTACATGGGATAATGTAAGAAATCAAATTGTTGGTATATTATGCTATGGTAGCATGTGATCCCCCCCCCCCCCCCCCTCCCCCCCCTGATTACATGATAGTACGCACTAAATTCATGGGTTAATACACTAATAGCGGGTTAAGGGCGCGGGGTCCTTACAAATTTCTTAAGGTAGAATTCATTTTCCAAAAAAAAAAAAAAAAAATTTAGATGCTCAAGAACAAAGAGTCAAGTGATAGATATAAGCTTTTTGCTAGAACAACTCAATCAACAGAAACAACAAACACATCAGCTATCAATAAACACTCCCAAACTTAGTACGTGCATTGCCCTCAATGTACAGTAATCAATAAGTGCAATAGCAATACACATACCTTGACGACGATCATCAGTGATCATCATCCTCATCCTCATGCTCCAGTGGGGGTACTGGCGGGTATGACTGATATGGTGGAAAGGTTGGCTGTGGTGGGAACGGGATGGTCGGGAAACCTTGTGCCAAGGCAGTATTCCATGCAAATTGATATTGCATGAACTCCATGTGGCGTTGATTCATCTGTTGTTGGTCCAAGAGGATTTCCTTTTGTTCATTTCGTATACCCTCTATTCCAGGCATATTTCTTGGAGATCTCGGTAGAGGGAGTCCAGTATGATAGCACCGCAGAAACAGATGATGACGGTCCAGTTGTAATGGCTCAATTTTTAAGGAATTTATTGACCCAAATATTGTGTAAGTTATAAATTATAATAATAATAATAAATAATAATAATAATAATAATAATAATATTAATAAAAGAAGTAAAAAGCGGGTTAAAGAGTAGGAAATCGAACACGATTTCATTTCAGTTTCCTTTCTCCTTCGTCTGTTTCATTTTATTCTTCAGACTCTCGTTTCTTCGCTTCATTATTGTCTATTTCGCTTCTTCACTTTGCCATCTTGATTTCGCCCGTTTCATCTCTTCCTCGTCCCTTCATCTCTCTCGTCCCTTCACCCTTCACCATGGTAACCAACAATCTATTTAAGTTCCTTCCACAGAAAACCCAAGTCCATTCCCGTCTGTACCGAGTTACAAGAGCAAATTTCCAGATTTTGTTGTAAATTTGATTTTTGTTCGGAAATCATTCCCAAGTTTCGAATAGGAGCGAGCCATCGAGAAGAAGTCGGATTTGGGACAGAAAGTGCAAATCGGTATGAAATTACATGTTTCGAATTTATTTTCTCTGTTTTCGATTTTGGATTTTTAGTTTCGAATTTTAGGTGGTTGGGTTAGAGAATTGGGGTTAGATTGAAGTGATTTTGTCAAAAACACCATTTGGTTAAGAACAAATTTTTAAGAATGAAATTCGAAGGTTTGAAGGAGTTTGAAGATCAAAATTTAATTCTGGAAAATTGGTACCGAAAATGTTACTGGAAATTTTTGGAATTTAGTTGAAATTTGTTATTGGAATTTTTTTGAAGATTTTACTGAAAATGTATTTTTTTTTGGATTTTTGAGAAACTTTGAATATGATAATGGAATTCGAAGACTGCATATTTTTGTTTGAAGGATTTTTGGAAATGTATATTGGTTCGAAGAACTAAAATTGTAAATTTTCGAAATGAATGGTTTTTGATAATGTTGAGATGGTAATAGGAAATCCTTGATATTTTGGAGATTGTGGGAAGGTTTGTAACTTGAACGTTGATAAGAAGCTTTGAGGTACGTAAAGGAAGTTGCAATTTTGCGCAAATTATTTTGAGTATATTTTGTTGTTTATTTTGAAATGTTTTGAATAGTAAGCATGAAAGATTATTTTGAAATATGATTTTGATAAGAAATGTATTTTGTTGAAAAATAGAATTTTGAATAACATTTTATTGTGTGTGAAAAACTATTTTGAAAGGCCATGTTTGTCTTGATTCGGTGAATACGCTTTGAAGTTTGTGAACTGTGGATATTTTCGTTTCGTTGTGGCTCGCATTGCGACGAGGATAAAAACGCGCATACTTTTGGCTAATTAGCGACGAGAATAAAGAAACGCATTTCGTTTTGCCCGAAGACAGAGGGGGTATAATATCTGTCGATGCCCTTCCAGCGGGTATAGTCTGGAATGATATCATTGTGTCACATCCGTATTTGAGTATGCATTTGTTTCATTACAGCATGGCTACTACTAGTAAATGGTTATTATGAGTATATGGCTATCTAATGGTTAATTCAATTTGACTAAGTGATTATGGTTTCGTTATTCGATTCTGTTTCGTTTCGTTGGTTATCTGTGCAGTTATTTCTTTTGTGATTCCTTTTTTTGAAATTCTGATTTCGTTAACTGCTCAGATTAAACCATATATGTGTGAAAGTTATTTTGGATATGAAAGTATATTATTTTTCGTCACATTATGAAAAATGATGTTTTTGACTTTTTATCAAATGTTTATTATGCTTACTATAAAATGCTGCAACTTACCTTTACCTGTAATGTGACATATTACAGATGGAGTTGAAGACTTAGACGATGCGGAGGATATTTAGATTTATTATGAAGTTTTGAGTATGTTGGCATGTTTAAGTTTTATTTTGAGGATATGAAACATTTATTTATGTTTTAGTTGGATTTTGATATTTGAAGTTTATTTTGGTTTAGTTTTTGTTTTTATGGTTTTGATGTTGTGGTGGTAGTGATCTGGTAGATCACAGGGCACAATTTTTAAGAGGAGACTCTGCCCAAATTTTTGTAAGTTAAAAGTCACGGGGAAAAATTACTAAGTCAAATGTTCGATAAGAATAAAAACATTTCCGCTAAACAAAAGTTTCAAAGTGATAACAAGATTTGAAATGAGTGAAGCCTTGTGTTCAAGCAATTGAACACGGCGAGCGACCCATCTGGGCGGGCTATCACACCAGTAGAATGGTTGCTGCCAAGTCTTGGATGTTCCCTACGTCGGCCTGTAGGTGGTGTTGGTCCGTCGACCACTATGGGTCCGTTGGGTGGCATGAGCTCTTCATCAGGGTCACATTCAACACCCCACTTCTTGCACAATGTAGTAATGATGGAAGGAAACTTTAGAGCAGAAGTGGGTGAACGCCTTCAAATATTATCATTCACGATATCCCCTAGGTCCATAGATAGCCCAATCAGGATGGCATATACCAAGGCATCTCGCTCCTTGGTTACTTCTGAAGTGTGGGTCGATGGCATGACCCGTGCAGCTATGAAAGAGAACCACGCTCGTGCCTCCGGTTTCAACTGTGATTTAAGGACTAACTGAGGATCTTCTTGTTAGTCCTTTGCCACTCTGTCCCTTCAACACTGATAATCGAGAGTACCTCATCATAGTTGACTATTCCGGCCATGAAAGCGTTATATTCATCATCCTGGATCGAAGGCATCCGATAGTGGTTATTGATTTCAAAATGACTGAATTCCACCTTTTTCCCCGGACATACAAAGAGCTAGATGCATCGGCGTGGAGAGTCCTCAAGTTTGCATAGAATTCACTTACTAGGGGGATCACTGTACCTTCCGACTGTTGAATGAATCCAAACCACCATCTTCATCTCGCTTCTTGAATCACGGGGCATTCCAATGTGTTGATGTCCATGCCCCTTTCTCGACTGAGTGGTTTACAGTGGTAAATGGGATAGAAATCTGCTGCTACTTGGTTAACAAACTTAACAACGTCAAACGCTTGCAATGATGAAGCGGCTTGCTTTTGTTTCTTCTTTGGCGCCATCACTATTAAATCCACAAGGCAACCCAATCCACTCCAAACAACATAAATCCACAGCAAGTAAAACTCACAGCAAAAAATCCTCACTAGAAACCATTAAGCTCCAACAATTCAAGATACACCCCCAAACTTAACTACTATAATACCTCAATTCCACCAAATATCCCCAAAGTTCCAATATTTTATGTCCAAAACACAATTATACCTTCAACTATCAATATTCAAGAAAATTTAAGCCGAATACCTTAAAAATTTTGAAACATGAGGGTGTTGTAGACTTGGCTTCACCTTTCTCTCCTTGGGACTTATGGTGCTCCAGAACAGCTGTGAATCTCCAGATCTGTGAAAGAATAGATGTTAGAACAAGGGATGTAGGGAGATTAGAGGTGATTTCTGTATGGATGAGTGAGGGGACAATTTTTTTTATATGTGAACATGTGTGTGCAATGTGCATAGTTTGGCTTTTAAAAAACAAAAAAATTTCTCCCACAATCGAGCGAGCAGGTCCTCTCGATCATTCGAGAGTGGCATATTTTTTTTTTCAAACGTTTTTAACCATCGCTCGATCCTAGAGACCACCGATCGATCGCCACTTCAGAATATTTGGCACTCATGTTTAATCAGTGCTTGATCGATCGAGGAGTCACGGAGATTGTTCGCCACCCTCAGATTTTTTTTTTGTTTTAATGTACTCTACACGCCCCATCAAAATTTGATCCACCCTTTTTCTGCATCTGAAAATTACACACGCAGTTAGGCTCGGAAAAAAAAACTCATTAACTAAAAATTTAAAACAAACTAAGGATAGGGATAAGAAAAATTTTAATTTATAGTCACAAGCTGGACTTCTGTACCAATTTCACCTCATGAGCCAAAATGGACAGTGGTAGGCGTAAAGATAGCATGACCATGATAGTGCTTCAGCCGCTGTCCATTGGCGGTGAAGGTACCTCTTATTGGATCACTGATTTCAATAGCTCCGGATGGGAATACTCTTGTGATAATTAAAGGTCCATTCCATCGAAACTTCACTTCCCTGGAAAGAGTCTCAATCTGGAGTTGTATAGCAAAACCAAATCTTCTTCTTTGAAATCACGTTGACTAAGCCTAGCATCATGCCACTTTTTTTGTCTTGTCTTTATAGCTCTTTGAATTCTCGTAGGCTTGGTTCCTAAACTCTACCATTTCATTTAGTTTCAGAAGACGTTTGTCACCTGCAACAGTTAAATCAATGTTTAGATTTTTTATTGCCGAATATGCTTTGTGTTCAAGTTCAACTGGAAGATGACATGTTTTTCCAAAAAAACTAACCTATATGGTGCTGTGCCAATAGGTGTTTTAAATGCAGTTCTATATGCCCGTAAAGCGTAATCTAACCTTAACGACCAATCCTTTCTATAGACATTGACATTTTTTTCTAAAATCTGCTTCACTTCCCTATTAGATACTTCATCTTGCCCACAAGTTTGTGGATGGTAAGATGTTGCAACCTTGTGGGTGACACCATTTTTGCTCAAAAGTTTTTCAAAGAGTTTATTGCAAAAGTGTGACCTAGAGTCACTAATGATTGCTCGAGGGGTTCCGAAACGAGTAAAAATGTTTTTGTTTTAAAAAACTGCACCATAACTCGAGCATCATTAGTGCGGGAAGCTTCAGCTTTCACCCACTTCAAAACGTAATCCACAGCAACAAGTATATAATAGTTAGAAGATGAATTTGGAAATGGTCCCATAAAATCTATGCACCAAACATCAAATAAGTCACATTCAAGAATATTGTTTAAAGGCATCTCATGTCTCCTAGAAATATTACCCGTCCTTTGACATTTATCACATGCTGGAACATACATGTATGCATCCTTAAATAAGGTAGGCCAATAAAAATGGATTCAAGTACCTTGGCAGCAGTTTTGATTGGACCCATGTGTCCCCTACCTCTCGGTCATGGCAGTGGCTCATGATGGACGCCATCTCCTCCTCCGGAACACATCTCCTAATCATATTGTCTGCACAAACCTTGAACAAAAATGGCTCCTCCCACATGTAGTGCTTGACATTAGATACATTTTTTGCTTTTGATAAAAATTCATTTGTGGAAGAACACTGCTAACAAGATAATTCGCTATATCCGTATACCAAGGTAGTGCAAGGACTTGAAAAAGTTGTTCATCAGGAAATTTTTCGTTTATCTCATCTATTTCAATTTCATGCTCCTCTATCTCATTATCAATCCTAGACAAGTGATCAGCTACTATGTTCTCTACTCCTTTCTTATCTCTAATTTCTAAGTCAAATTCTTGTAACAAGAGAATCCATCGAATTAAACGTGGCTTATCATCTTTCTTAGCAAGGAGATACTTTAGTGCAGAGTGATCAGTGTAGACGATTACTTTGGACAGGCAAAGATAGGAATGAAACTTGTCAAAAGCAAATACTACAGCTAGTAATTCCTTTTCAGTGGTGGCATAGTTCTGTTGTGCCAAATTTAAAGTTCTACTAGCATAGTAAATGGTGTGAAATACCTTGTTCCTCAGCTGTCCCAGTACCGCCCCCACGGCAGTGTCACTGGCATCGCACATCAGTTCAAATTGTAGATCCCAATCAGGTGCTACCAACACAGGTGTTGTTATCAACATCTCCTTCAATGTCTCGAACGCCTGCACACAATCAGAAGTAAACTCAAATGGTGCATCTTTAGTCAATAAGGTTTTGAAATCTGGGAAAAATCCTTAATGAATCTCCTATAAAAACCCGCATGGCCTAGAAAGCTTCGAACCCTCTTCACTGATACTGGTGGAGGTAGTTCTTGTATCACTTGAATCTTTGCTCGATCTACTTCCATACCCTTTCCGGGATATTTTGTGTCCCAAGACTATGCCCTCTTGAGCAATGAAGTGACATTTTTCCCAATCCAGTACGAAGTTCGTCTCTTCACACCTCGTTAAAACCAAGTCAAGGTTATGTAAACAAGAATCAAATGAATCCCCAAAGACAGAAAAATCATCCATACAGACCTCTAGAAATTTTCTACCATGTCATGAAAGATAGACATCATGCATCTTTGGAAAGTTGCAGGTGCATTACATATTCCAAATGGCATTCTCTTAAATGCAAATGTACCATAAGAACAAGTGAAGGTTGTCTTCTCTTGGTCCTCATGTGCAATAGCTATTTGATTATTCCCAGAATAACCGTCTAGAAAATAGTAGAAATCATATCCTGCAAGACGCTCTATCATTTGGTCAATGAATGGGAGGGGAAAATGGTCTTTGCATGTGGCTTCATTTAACTTCCTATAATCAAGCATACTCGCCAACCCATGACTGTTCTAGTAGGGATTAATTTATTCTTTTCATTTGTAACTACATTCATACCTCCTTTCTTGGGCACACATTGCACATGACTAATCCATGCACTATCAGAAATGGGATAGATAATACCTGTGCCCAGAAGTTTTATGATCTCAGCATTTACCACTTATTGCATCTTTGGATTCAACCGGCATTTTGGTTACACCAAGGGATTGTAAGTATCCTCTATCACGATTTTGTGCATACACGTCGATGTGCTTATTCCTTTTATATCCGACACTTTCCTTCCAAAGGCTTGCTTATGCTCCCTCAAAATCCTAAGTAGCTTTTCCTTGTCTATACTTGTCAAAGATGATGAAACAATTAGAGGTAATGAATCATTGGTATCTAAATAAACATACTTGAGATGAGAATTGAGGGTTTTGAGTTCAAGAGTTGTTGGTTCTTCAATGGAAAGCTTTTGTGGCTTGATGTCCCTATTTCCCAACTCTCCTAAATTGCTCTTGACACGCCTATTGTGAGGGAGATTTTTCATTTAAACGAGAAACAATCTCTTTCAACTTGACATTCTCGTCCAACTCTTTTATGTCTTCTAATAAGCATGCTTCCAATTCATCCTTGCATGTACCCTTAAACACAATAGCAGACACATCAATTATATCAACACTAAAACACATGTGCTCATCATGTGGGTATTTTATAGCTTTAAAAACGTTGAAAGTGACTTGATCCTCCCCTACACGGAGGATCAACTTCCCTTGTTGGACGTCTATGAGTGCCTTTCCAGTGGCGAGGAATGGTCGTCCCAAGATCAGTGGTGTGTCTGAATTTACCTCCATGTCCAACATGGGGAAATCCACCAGGGAGATGAATTTATCAACCTTTACTAGAACGTCCTTGATGATTCCTCATGGGTATGTAATGGATCTGTCTGCCAACTGCAATGAAATCGAGATCGGTTTTGGCTCTCCAAGTCCCAACTTCCTGAAAATCGACAAAGGCATAAGATTAATACTTGCACCCGAATCACATAAAGATTTTGTAAATGAAATAGACCCAATAGTGAAAGGTATCGAAAAACTCCCTGGATCTTTTAACTTAGGAGGCTGTTTGTTTTGGACAACTGCCGAACACTCATCAGTTAACTTTATCATTTCATGCTCACCCAATTTCCTCTTATTCGACAAAATATCCTTCAAAAAGTTAGCACAACTAGGCATTTGAAGCAAGGCATCATCAAATGTGTGATGCCTGGGGATTAATGGTGTTAATCACGGTGTGGTAATAATCCTTAATGGATTTTAATTGTGGCAATTATGAATTAATTACTGTTTTGGGACTCCCGGGGATTTTAAATCCGGTTTTTGGAGTCGTTGGACCCAAGGATGAGATTGTATTCTCGTCGTGGTGATAACCTTGGAGTTTGGTCTTTGGCGGGATTTGCGGTTCGGAGTACTTTGTACTGGGGCTGATAATGGAAATAGAGATTAGGAGGTAATTATTGAAAACAGATGATTTTTAATGAGTCATGATGTATTTGTGGAGGGATTGGTATTTTGGAGTTTTGGTACTACATATACCAAGTAGACTCGGTATTCCGTTATTTGGCACGGAACCCTTCCGTCTCTCCCTTCTCTCTACGCCTAACCCTTCCCCCATTTCCCCTCTTTTTCCCTTGGAGGAGAAATCGTTGGTACTTGACTCGGGAGCCGGACTCGAAGATAATCAGGTATTCATCTTCCCCTCATCATTTCCTTCGATTTGGTAGTGGTATTGTAGATTTTGGTTGAGGTTTTGGTTGGTTTGAATTTAGGGATTTTTGGTTAAAAATCCAAAGTTGAGTTTTTGGAGTTTTTATTGGTTTTAAATGGATTATTTGAGGTGTTGAAGGTGTATGGGGTGTTGGTTTTGAGTTTGGGTGTGAAAAACACCATGGAAGCTCGAGTTTTTCGGAAAATCACAGGCCGCGATCGATCGCCGAGGGGGCGTCGATCGATCGTGACGAGCAGCTGGATTTTTGGTGACGATGAACAGTGCGGGCGATCGATCGCGAGGTCCCGACGATTGATCTCGAGTGGGTTGGCGATCGATCGCGGGGATTGGCGATCGATCGCGAAGAGGCGCTGTTTGGCCACTGGTTGGGGGCGATCGCGATGAAATCGGCGATCGATCGCCGCTCGCAGATTGTTGTTTTTTCAAAAAAATTGGAAAATGTCGGGATTTTGGAATCGAAGTTTGAGTGTCCCATTTCCAGGACTATGTCCACATTCCAATGGGAATGCTATACTTTTAAATGGATTGGTTGGAGCCAAAGTTTATTAAAATGGAATTCTCGGTTGAGTCTTTGGCTATCTTTTAAACTTATAAAATGGTATATTTTGGGTATTATGCATGCTTAACCCAAGGTCTTTTAAAATGGTAAATCGTCATTGGATTGACGATAAGTTTGGGGGTTATGAACGTGCTTGGGCACGTGGTTGCATGCTTGTGTTTAATTGTGAGTTATTTATGTGTTAGCACATAATTCATCGGGTCGTGGGACTCAGGCGAGGTCGGACTCGAACTACGGAATTATAAGGTACGTATGACGTACGAGCATAGCCTGTTATAATGTTGCAACTGTGAAATGCACCGTATGTGGTATTTGCAATAAATGGATATTGAAATGCGTGGTATGTGGTATTTGCAATAAATGGATATTAAAATGCATGGTATGTGGTATTTGCAATAAATGGATATTGAAATGCATGGTATGTGGTATTTGCAATAAATGAATATTGAAATGCATGGTATATGGTACTTGTTATAAATGGATAGCGAGATGCATGGTATATGGTAATTACGATAAATGGATATACATTGGGAATCATATGGTGCCGCTTTTGAGCGAGCAATGATTGGGATGTTGTCGCCGTTGAGCGAGCACTGGTTATGACGCCGCTATTGTTGAGCGTGCGTGGGGTTAAAATGTCGCTATTGTGGAGCGAGCTATGAAATAGAAATATGGAATCATTGGCTAGATACATGTGATATTTGTAGTACTCTATTTGGTTATTTAATCATATTTGGTTATGGAACTGGTATAGCAAGGATGGTTTTAGTTGATCAATGAGATGATCAACTGGCTTTTGAGAATTTAATGGTTTGGTTATTTTGAGAACAGGGACAATACAGGGGATCCCGGATGAGGATGATACCATCCAGGGAGTATCATTTAAATTCATGGCATTTACATTCTGTAAATTATGAACTGTAATATTATGATTATTGGATTGGTGGTATTGGTATGCTCACCCCGTGTGGGGGCTGTCTCTGTTGGGGCAGGTGATACAGGTGCATCGGTAGCTTTGGAGTTGAGCTCGGGCTGTTGATTTGAGGTACTTCCAGGATTGAAGTACCAGGGCTGGTTGAATAAGTACGTAGATCCAGAGTTGAGATCGAGCTGTGCATGGGAGGTGATTCCAGGATTGAAGTACCAGTAACGGTATTTGGTAGAGTACCTTATACATTAGATACACGTTCACTTATTGGGTGCTCTGATGTGAGCACGTTTTTACGTGTGTATGGAATGTATAAATGGTCATGGCTTCCTCTCTTCATTTATTGTATGCATGCAATTAAATACGGAATTGCTAAATGAACTGAGAGTATGCTAGTGTATTATTAGGATGCATACTATGAAAGTGGTTTTGGTTGGGGAAGTTGAACATCTTGGGGTTCTAATGCAAGAAATTTTATAGATGGTATATGATGCTATGTTTGCATGTGGTTTCCTTCCCACGATAATATGATTGTATGCACTAATGGTATGGATTAATACACTAATAACGGGTTAAGGGCACGGGGGTCCTTACATTAGTGGTATCAGAGCAGTGGTTTGCTCTTTGGGGCTGTTGAGGGCCTACGAACACGTTAATGGAATGGGAAGAACATACTTATACATGATGGTAGTTAGTGTTGTGTGGCACAACTATATTGCTTATGTGCGTTTATGATATGTGTTCATAATGGGAATACGTTGTTGCTAACCATGGTGGTTGCAGGGTCATATGGGACATGGATTATGCATTACGGTTGCATATTGGAGTGATGATTTTTATGCTTTGCCGCTAAATGTTGAGGCGATGGCGAATTCCGCATGTCACATTTGAAGCGAGGTGCATTAAAATACACTCTTAACGATGTATATTGGTATGTGGGTTATGCATTGTGGTTGCATGGATGGCGTAGAGATGTGAATACTTGTCGCCTTCATGGTGTAGCGATGTGAATACTTGCTGCTGTCATAGCGATGAGAGAATATTTGTCGCTGATATGAAGCGAAGAACACGACCGCTGTCATATTATAGCGAGGGATATTATTTTCCGCTGGTATTGTCTAAGCGAGGGGTATTTCCGCTGTCATGATTAAAACGAGGAGTAATGGTGCCGCTGTCATACCATAGGGATGAGAGAATATTTGCCGCTGATATGAAGCGAAGAACACGACCGCTGTCGAATTATAGCGATGGATATTATTTGCCGCTGGTATGTCGAAGCGAGGTAGCGATGAAGGATATTTGCCGCTCATATGAAGCGAAGAACACAACCGCTGTCATATTATAGCGAGGGATATCATGCCGCTAGTTTATTGGCGATGATTTATGCCGCCGGGTATCTATATAGGGACGGTAAATTCCGCTAGTTTATTGGCGATGGTTTATGCCGCCGGGTATTCATAGTGATGGTTTATTCCGCTATTCTTTTGACGATGGTTTATGCCACCGGGTATTCATAGCGATGGCTTATTCCGCTATTCTTTTGGCGATGGTTTATGCCGCCGGGTATTCATAGTGATGGTTTATTCCGCTATTCTTTTGACGATGGTTTATGCCGCCGGGTATTCATAGCGATGGCTTATCCGCTATTCTTTTGGCGATGGTTTATGCTGCCGGGTATTCATAGCGATGGTTTATTCCGCTATTCTTTTGGCGATGGTTTATGCCGCTGGGTATTCATAGCGGTGGTTTATTCCGCTATTCTGTTGGCGATGGTTCATGCCGCCGTGTATTTATAACGAAGGTACATTCCGCTAGCTTATTGGCGATGGTTCATGCCGCCATGTATTATATAGCGACGGGTCATTCCGCTACATCTATGGTAATGGTTCATGCCTCCGGGTATTATATAGCGACGGGTCATTCCGCTACATTTATTGGCGATGGTTCATGCCGCCGGGTATTATATAGCGACGGGTCATTCCACTACATCTATGGCGATGGTTCATACCGCCGAATATCTATGGCGATATTTTATGCCGCTAGCTCTATGGCGAGGGATCATGCCGCTGATTCTATAGCGATGGATTATACCGCTATGTGCGTAGCACTGGATTACGCCGCCTACGAGCGATGGGTGCTGCTTGTGTACCACTGGTGGATGATGGATACAGGTATGCCGCTATCTTGATAGCGATGAGGTATGATATATTACTGTTTTGTTAGCATTATTGTGGATACCATGTGTTGTTATATATCGTCGTGTGCTTGACGATGAGATTATGGATGTCGTGTATCGACATATACCGTCAAGAGTTGACGATGTTATTTTGGATGTCATATGTTGACACATACCGTCACCGGTTGACGAGACTGTTACTCCGAGCAGGTTTGCTCGATGGATTATTGGATGCATTGTACCGGTGAGTGTATCACATCATGTACTAGAGGTAAATATTTGTCGAGTAGTGATGCCTTTGGGTATACTTACTGGAGTGGCTAAGGCCAAGTGATTGGTAGTAAGAATAGTCATTGAGGAAACTACTCGCTTGTCGTTGTGATGTGTGATAGGCATGGTCATACCCACCCTGAGGGTGTGGAATAAGTCCTAATGGATTAGGATTGCATCGTGGTTGAGCAAGGACACCGGGATGTCCATTATGCTTTGGTGTTTTAGAGAAATATTGGGTGATGACCCACTACTCTAATGGTATGTACGGTGTGGTACATCGGGATGGAACGTATGGCATGTTGGCAGGTTTGGTATAAGCCTATGTGGGCAGCGAATTGCTAGCCATGTATTGTTGCAGTGTTATAGTGTGCTTGTTGTAGCCATTACACTGCTCGATGGAACCAAGTTTGGTGATTCGTATGATGATACGATGAGGGTAATAGTGGACTCTAGTAGTCACTATGTCGCATGAGGTTTGAGGCAGGGAATACCTCACGGGGACGTTTTACGTCAAATGTTAAGAGACTTGTTCTGGGACAGCTCAATCCTGTTGGGACTACTGAGTGTCGACAAGTTATTTTTGGCTCGGGTTGAGTATCTTGCATATAGCATGCAATGGGAGTCACAAATGGATTGTGAGATATAGTTAGTGAGGTGACACTACTATATTATTATTATCTCTTGGAGAGATTTGGATTGTACTGTCATGGAGACAACAAATTTTGGTTGAGGGTTGATTGTGAATCAACCAGGGTAAGCACTGCTAGTGTTGGACTAGATGCTGGCTTTATATTACAGGCGAGACGTTCGTGGAGACGTCTCCGGGGAAATGCTTGAGATTGTGGAGTACTATGGTATTAGTACGGAGCATTGTTCGAATGAGTATACTTTGTGTATACGAATTTCGATTTGGTAATAGTGGCATTGATGCACTATTCTGGACCAATTATGTATTTATTGGTTTCGGGATATATTTTGGTATAAATATATCCAGGTTTTCCGAACGGCAGTTCGAGGTTGGAGGGTCATGAGTTCATGACAGTTTCTTTGTGAGGAAGGCGGTATTGATATACCTACCGATTGGGAATCTTTGGGAGATTCAATGAGTCGATTTGTGTGGTGTTGATGTTGGAATCACACCATTGGTCGTTGATCTGTCAATCATTATTCTCCGCGCGGTGAGAATAACTGGGGGATTGACAGTTGGTGTTGGGACTTTGGGTATGATTGGAGATACCCGAGTCTATTGCATTGAGTACGCTTGTTGTATTGGTGCTTAGGCATGTATACCAGTGTGAGTATACGAATGCCAACATTTATTTGGTTCTCGTTGAGCATCGAGTTAGTGTGCTTGGATGAATGAATCTCCGGTGAGAGATTGTATCACCTTGAGATTGGTGATCTCGATGGCACGATTTAATCTGAAGTATGATCGTGAGTTTGGTTGACTTCCTCCGAGGGGGAAATTGTAGTACCTTGGGGTCATGGTAATTCATTTCTGAGTAATTTGATAACATCCTTGTGTTAGGATCGTTGAATCCTAGGGTAAGCGATGGATGGCCATGTTTTGGATTTGTTAGGTGTCGCGGTTGACATGTGTGGCGGGAATGCAATTGATTGTTCTTGCATGTCCGTTCGGGAATTTGAGACCTTGTAGAGTCTCGTTGATGTGTTGGACCAAGATGTGATTTCTTGGAACTTATGGACGTAGACATCTTTAAAGATGTGTTTTGGGTATTGATCGGTAGCGGTGAATTACCTGATCCGTATTGCAAAGTGGTGCAACTGCTCCTTTGATGGAGGTATAATTGGAGAACGGGAACCGGATTTTGTATAAGTACACTGTAGTGTACTGGTGGTTTCCTTGGTGACGATGTATGGTTAACATAGTAGGCTAAATCGTTGAGAAATCATCGAGACGATATCTATTTTGGGAATCACGAATGATTCATTTGATTTGCAGTTATGTTTGGCTGACTGCTTTTGAGATGGTTAGCATCGGGGAATGCTGATGTCTTTCGTGGATTTGTGTCGGTTTGGGAAGTTACTCCATTCCAAGTTTTGGTGCGAGGTCGGTATCCTCGCGGTTGGTGTGTCATTCATGTTATGTTCATGATTCGACATTGTGGATCCGTTTGGATTCCGTGGTCTCGGCGTTACGTGGAGTACGCCGTGCAAATTTCGAGGACGAAATTTTATTAATGGGGGATAATTGTGATGCCAGGGGATTAATGGTGTTAATCCCAGTGTGGTAATAATCCTTAATGGATTTTAATTGTGGCAATTATGAATTAATTGCGGTTTTGGGGCTCCCGGGGATTTTAAATCCGGTTTTTGGAGTCGTTGGACCCAAGGGATGAGATTGTATTCTCGTCGTGGTGATAACCTTGGAGTTTGGTCTTTGGCGGGATTTGGGGTCCGGAGTACTTTGTACTGGGGCTGATAATGGAAATAGAGATTGTGAGGTAATTATTGAAAATAGATGATTTTTAATGAGTTATGATGTATTTGTGGAGGGATTGCTATTTTGTAGTTTTGGTACTATATATACCAAGTAGATTCGGTATTCCGTCATTTGGCACGGAACCCTTCCCTCTCTCCCCTCTCTCTACGCCTAACCCTTCCCCCATTTCCCCTCTTTTTCCCTTGGAGGAAAAATCGTTGGTAGCTTGACTCGGGAGCCGGATTTCTCGAAGATAATCAGGTATTCATCTTCCCTCATCATTGCCTTCGATTTGGTAGTGTTATTGTAGATTTTGGTTGAGGTTTTGGTTGGTTTTGAATTTAGGGATTTTTGGTTAAAAATCCAAAATTGAGTTTTTTGAGTTTTTATTGGTTTTAAATGGAGTATTTGAGGTGTATAGGGTGTTGGTTTTGAGTTTGGGCGTGAAAAACACCATGGAAACTCGAATTTTTCGGAAAATCACAGGCTGCGATCGATCGCCGAGGGGGCGCCGATCGATCGCGACGAGCAGCTAGATTTTTGGTGACGATGAACAGTGTGGGCGATCGATCGCGAGTGGGTTGGCGATCGATCGCGAGGATTGGCGATCGATCGCGAAGAGGCGTTGTTTGGCCACTGGTTGGGGGCGATCGATCGCGATGAAATCGGCGATCCATCGCCGCTCGCAGATTGTTGTTTTTTCAAAATTTTTGGAAAAATGTCGGGATTTTGGAATCGAAGTTTGAGTGGCCCATTTCCGGGACTATGTCCACATTCCAATGGGAATGCTATACTTTTAAATGGATTGGTTGGAGCCAAAGTTTATTAAAACAGAATTCTCGGTTGAGTCTTTGGCTATCTTTTAAATTTATAAAATGGTATATTTTGGATATCATTAATGCTTAATCACATTACTCAAATCAAACAAACGCTGCATTAGAGTTGTGTTTAAGAAGCAATGGTAGTGATGTGATTGATGAAGGGTTTTCTTATGCAGGTAAAGAAAATATTTTTTTATCCACCTTACAATCATTAGATTGTGTACACCATATCTTCATGTTAAATAATATTATATTAATCATTGTTAAATATACTTATTAGAATTCAATAAATCATTTTATAAACTTTTAATTCAACTTTGAACAGATTCAACATATTAAAACTTAGGGTTAAATATCATAAAGGGATATTTAGTTTTATGCTCTTTTGCTTGCCTATCATTTCGATTTAGTTCATCCTCAATATTTTTAAAAATTGTCCTACAAATGTGGAGCAATAACCACCCGTATTGGAAGAGTGACCGGAGTCGAACGTTTGAGCTACAATATAGTTGAAAATTGAAATATATCATTATCACAAATTACATCTTTTTAGAAGACACGAGCAATCAATTTTACAAATGATATTAAAGACTTTACGAGCAAGTTTTCTGAAACGAACCGAATGAAAATGATATTAGAGTTAAGTCATGTGTTCGGTCCTATGAATTGTGGCAATTATTGAGGTCGAGATTGTTGTTGAACAATAATTTCCTGCTGGGAGAATGACCGAAATATAACACTTGGAATGTTTTGTGGTTTAAAAGATTTGAACTGTATCGATATCTTTTGATATCTGGCTACATACTCAATATAAGTACTCTCTTAAAGATTGTATATTATTTTTCTAAAAGAAAATTTTTTAATCGAAATTATAGATCTGATCAACAAAGTTCAACTTTTATGATATGTGACGAACCTACTTATACAAATGGAGTGCAGTTGCCCCCCTTCAAAAAAAGTTTTTATTACCTTTGAAAGAAATTAAAAAAATTACAGTTCTGCCCCCAAAATTACATTTTGCCCTCCTAAAATTTTATTTTGATCCCATTAATTTTTTTTCCCTCCATATTTTATGTTATTATTTTGCCCCCTGAATAAATGTTCTGGATTCATCCTACTCATGATTGTTCTAATTTTAAGCACCAAGATGGACTAAATACACCTTCCATTACCATAGGGATTTAATCTCCCGCCTTTCAATCAAAATTCAAAACTCGATCATCTACTCTAGAAGTCTCTCCCTCTCCCCCCAAAATTTGGGGTTTTGGCGATTTCTTAAAAATTCTACATAATCTAAGGCTAGTTCTTCTTCGTCACTGGAATTTGTGTGCTAACATGCAGAATGAGAATACTCTAAATGATGATTTGACCAACTCTGCCCTGGCAAATCATCCGTCGTTACGACATCACTGCCTAAAAAATCTAAACTTTAAGGCAATCTAAAAGTTATGCAAGTTACTATCTAAAAACAGCTACAATTGAGGTTGTTTCAGTGTTTATACTTTTGTATGCATTGTAGCCTCAATGGATCACACATTACTGAGAGGACCATGAAAGTTTTGCCAAGATTTTTAAGTGCAGAAAACAACTTATTTTTTTCATGCCAGGCACATTTTTTAAGTATGTTTATGAGTCTAATGAAACATCTATTGCATGACATTCATTGTTTAATTTTGGGACTACTTAAGCTGCGAGCAATCACAAAATGTTGATGTCTTCTTTAGTTATATGCTATTGCAAACTTGGTTGTATTATCTATCAGCTATATTTTGCAGCTTTTTATGTTTTATTGTTTTCTGTCATGTTATTTCATTGTATTTGTAATGACAAATTACTTGGTGCTTGGAAGGTCATGAAGATGGAACACGAACTTCGAGAAATGAGACTTCTTTTTTATTTTTTTAAACATAAAACATTAATTATATTAATAAAATGACACATACAAACGAAGAAGTAGCCTAAACACGAGAAACAACAAGAAAGACATGTGTCATACATAGCAAACATTAATACACATTGAGGACGAGATGTACTAAATTGATGCAAGGAAGAGTGAGTCACATCTGAAACGCAACACCGTGATCTGAAGCGTGCATTGTTAGGATCGGAGTAGTGTTTAGAAGGGGGGTTGAATAAACACTAGATTCAATTTCAATTTTGCTCGGGTTACTGAAGACTGTTAGGTACTGTAGTAGCTTCTCAATATAAGGCAAGTCAGCAGACACTGAATATATAGTGCGGAAGACGTCTCCTGCACTTGTGAGTAATAAAACTGAGTAATAAATAGACAATAAGTAAATAACACAAGAGTTGTTTCTGGAAGTTCGAAGCACAACGCTTCTACATCTCCCCTTCTTCCTTTGCAGGAAGGATTCACTAGAAGACTTGGTTTACACTTTACAGTATACAACCTTCTTAGGCACTCACACAACTTGGCCTAAACTCCTAGCAATCACAATGTCTTAATTTGATTACAAAAGATTCTATGACACTCTCACAAAATAAACTTTTAGCTTTGAGTGTTCTTGAGCAGCAGACTCTTGATGAGGATAATCTGTCACAGATACAGTAGGACTGCTCGTCTGCTTTTGCTGAATCTTTAGAGAATATCAGTAAGTTGATTTTCTGTTTGCGTTGAAAGGTTTCTCTTGATTTGAATAGATTGTTCAGCTAACCTCTTCATTCCTTGCTTGGACATATTTATCGGCTCAGTGGTCCAACGACTGCTTTTCTATATTAGGAAGAGATCAGCTTTCCGAATTTAGATTGTCTTCTTTCCTATTTTGTTTAGCAACGGCTCTTTTACTCTGACGCTAATGGTGACGGAGATATAGCAGAGTGCGCCGCTATGTTGTACCTTTGTCAGAGAATGTTTGTACTTCTTTTGTCTCGTTGCTTTGTGCTCTTACTGGATGGTTAGACTTCTGCTGGCTTTCTTTGTTCAACTGGTCGTTCACCCTTTTGTAACCAGTAGATGTCTTTGTTCAAAGTAAGACTGTCCGGTATGTCTTTGTCCAGTTGATGTCTATCCAGTTGATCTCCATCCGGTAGGTGTCTGTCCAGTTGATGTCTATCCGGTTGATGTCCATCCAGTTGATGTCTATCCGGTTGATAACCATCAAGTTGATGTCCATCCGGTTGATAACTATCCAGTTGATGTCCATCCGGTTGATGTCCATCCAGTTGATGTCTATCCGGTTGATGTCTACACCCGGTAGATGTCTTCATCCAGTAGATGTCTCTTCCCGGTAAATGTCTTTATCCAAAAGATGTCTACACCCGGTAGATGTCTTCTTCCAGTAGGTGTCTCTTCCCGGTAGATGTTTGTAATCACCAAAACTTAGAAATCGTTTCCCAACAATTTCCCTTTTTTTGGTGATGACAAAACTAAGCAATAATGATTTCATACTCGAATGATTTAAACGGTGAATCCTGAAAAGACTTGAAGACATAATGGAAAAGAGATTTTCATTTGTTATAAAGATAAGCAGATTACAAGTTGTAATCAAACTGGACAATTTAGAGATATTCATCTTCATTTAAGATGAATTCTAATAATTGGATTCAACTTAAGACAAATCTATTTCTACAAAATATAGCTGATACATGACAAATTTTAAACAAACAATGTAGACCGGAGAGCTTCGATCCACCTAGTTGCGGAGAGGAAGAGCTTCGATCCACCTTGTTTCAGAGAGGAAGAGCTTCGATCGGGGAGATAGTCAAATGTATATTCATCAGGCCTCCATGGTTTATGGATTCACCTATGAAAATATTCTATCTCTGTTTTCTCCCTTTTTGTCATCAGCACCCAGATATCTCCTGATCATGGTTCCTGATTGATGATGAGCATCAGAGCAGGATCCAAACACTGAAGCTTAACGGAGCTGGGTTAGATAAGTAATCAACCCATGAGGGGTTGATTTAGATAAGTAATAAACCCATGAAAATAAACCATTTCGAAGAAGAAACCAATGAGTTTTCAAGGAATTGAAGATTATCATGATAAATGAATGTGTGTGATAAGAACAAGAATAAGCCTCTATTTATAGAAGAATTTAAATAAGTGTGAACACAAAAATGACGTTACGATAACCACGGAAAAAGTCAAATGAAAACAGTAAAAATATAAGAGTAATTAATAAGGGATCAGAAAACGATACTATTTCCTCCCGAACCAATGTTGGGAATAGTCCCGCTGTTTGGTAGACGGTTGGCGCGGACTTCGAGACCATGGCTAGGAAGATTGTCTGGACTGACTGGATGCTCCAGCTGCAGTAGATGATCGATGGGCTGGACTCTGGTCTCGCTGGGTTTGAGAATCTGGTCGGCTGGACTTGGGCAGTCTTCTAACCATTTGAGGAGCAGCAGACAGGCTGTTGCATAAATCTTAAATTTGGGAAGCAAATGCTGCCTGCATGGTTGCCAGTTGATCTGTTATAACTTTCTTGGCGTCTTCTATCCGATCTCCAAGAGCCAGTGAGGTGGCAGCATGAAGTGATTCATTGTGTTGAGTGATCTGAAGACGAGCCTGGGCGATCCGAGAAAACGAGTCCGCAAATGCATCAACAACAAAAGTCTGAAGTCTGGTGACTGTAGTCGTTAGGCTGTTTAAGTCCCTATAGACTTGCTGGAACTGAGAGTCATTGTGCTGCTGATGGCTTCCTAGAATAAGAGTCGCAGTGCGCTCTTCCTGTTTGAGTTTATTGACATCACTGGCTAGTGCAGAAATCGCATTGGATAGATTTACTAGCTGATCAGCAATGTTGGGTGGCTCTTCCAGAGGGATAGAAGTTTGGAAGTCAAAGAAATCCTCCGAAGGGTCTTGAGCCATCGACTGATCCAAAACATCTATTTGAGGTTCAGCAGCAGTAGCCAGAACTCCGGGATGATCCTTAATAAATGCAGTGGATAGTAAAGCAGCGGTTTCAACAATAGGTGCAGCAGTGGAGTCTGTGGCAATAACAGCCATGCTATCAGTAGCTTGGTCCAACGCAGCTGCAGATGACAGAGCGCGATCATCAGAGTGTGAGGACTCGCTGGGTTCATGATTACCAGAGGAGATGGTAACTTGATGAACTACAGTTTGAATCACTCAGTCCACATTCTCATGATCAACACCCATCAGCTAGAGAGGTTGATCATTTGTAGAACATGGAGAGGAGGAAAGAGGTTGAGCAGTCGGAGATGTGACCTCTTGGGCAGGAGGAGTTGCCTGCAAGGCAGTTGAAGCTATCTCCACATCAGTGGTAGCTATCTCTAAATCAGTAGTAGCTATCTCCAAATCATTTGTAGCTATCTCGACATCAGTTGTAGCTATCTCCAAATCAGTGGTCACTGTCTCCAAATCAGTCGGATCGGGGCTTGCACTATTCACAGCTTTTGAGCATGAGTGAATACCGGTGGAGATACGAAGATCATGGAGAGCATGCTCAGCCATTTCCAGTTTTAGTCCGAGAGCATTCAGAACTGCTCTATCATGATTCGCTGTGCCTGATTCAATGTTGAAGTGCTGGATACGGGATTCAACAAGGACTTGAAGTTCGCCCACATAGATCATTAGACGGAAAATATCCCTAAGCTTCAGACTCTTCTCAGTGTCCGAGACTTGGAGATAAGCCAAAATTAGGTTCTCATCTGCCCTTGCTTGATCCAGGATGGGATCGAAGTCATTAAAGCGAATATTCAGCCGTGCCTTCACCCATCGATCAAAAATTTCTAGCTGTGGCTGCAGCTTGGCTTCAACTGTATACATGACCATCTGTATCTCATAGGCGACAGGTGTGGATACTGGAGCCATAAGGGTCTTTCCTTTTCCAACGGTGGTGTTCCGTGGATGACAGTAGGGACACAAGGACTTGGGTGTCCGAAAACTAATAGTGCCAGGTGCTTGGTGAGAGCTCACCAGTGCGGAGAATTCGGCAGCTGGAGCCACTGAGGTAGTAAGTACCATGGCCAATGAAGCAGGTGTTGCAGTTGGTTCCTCGGGGGGAGGATTTTCAGGACTGGGTTCTCTACAAGGGATGTCTGTTGTGGGACCGGCAGAGGAGATGGTATCAGCGGCAGCAATGACTGTCATTCGGTGAGCAGGAGGAGCCCCCTTTCTGGTTCTGGGCTTCTTAGGGGGAGGAGGAGGAGGAGATGACTCAGCGGATTCAGATATTGTTTGATCAGAATCACTTATTACTTGAGTTGATCGCCGCTTTGTCAACCGAGCCTCTCTGCCACTCCGCTGCCTGTGCATCTGAAGATACGTAGCAGTGATAATTCTGCCTGGATGAAGGTCGGAGGAGGCCCCATGCCTGAATGTTTTTGCAATCAAAAGTACTGCTTAGAGGTAGGTCAAAGCCAGATTGTCCCTTTCCTGAAGAGATGAGGCCAGTGAGGACCTGGAAGAGAACAACAGACCAGTTGACTTCAATCCCTTTGAAGATGGCGCTCATGACGTCAAACTTTTCAGGGGTGATAATATCGAAGGAGCCAGCTTTGCACAACAGCCCCTTGGAAATAACATCGGCCAGTTGCCGGAAATGACTCTTCATCAGCACTTTCTTGAATGGAGGACGTCGGAGACGATCATTTGAGTCGGAGAAGGTGATTCGCATTTCTTCCCTGACATCCACTGGAACGGTGGAGAAATCGGTAAGTCCAGTGGCAGGAATACAAAGGTGCGTGCTGAATTCCTGTTGAGTGATGGTAATAAGTTGTCCAGAAACAGTAGCCACCACGGAATCATTTTCAACCTTAGCGGAGGCGAAGAATTCATGTAAAGCGTCTTTGTAGAAGGTCGGAGGCTGGCTGAGAATGACTAAAAGTCCCGATGTATCCAATTTTTGAAAGACTTCCTTTGTTTCGTCATCAGAGGATGTGGAGATGGAGTGGAAATCCACATGAACAGCATTTGTGATAAAACTTGGCTGAGTATTCTTCGACATTTCTGATGAATATTCGGAAAAACAGCAACAATCCTGTTGAATAAAATTTTCTGGAAAGAATTTTAACGCAGTGAATTGTTGGAGAAGATAAAGAGTAAGTAAACTAATGGCGGTTAAAAGAAAGGCATATGTAACGTCGTACTGTAGATGAGCGGACACATGTATACGTGGCGATCATCTAACGATTTACAGATTTAAAAAAAATTAAATAAAAGGACAGGATCTGGGCGGGATTCAAAGAATATATTTTTTAAACAAAAAAGAATTTGAATTCCGACGTTCCATTAGGTTAATGGGTACCGAAGGTTATTTTTGTCAAAGCATATTTGGTAAAGTCTGCTGGTATGTAGGTCCGACTAGTAAGTGAGCATCTACTGGTATGTAGAGTCCTACTGGTACGGAAGCTCCTACTGCAGCAGACTCATTGTCTTACCAGCTGAGCTTAAATAACCACGATAAAATTCTAACTGAAGTTCCCCCTAAATCCATGCGAATTAATTGAGTAATTCCCCCTGAATTTATCATCCTTAAATAACAACAATCAAGAATTGATTTCAATTAAACCAAGAATATTTCGAAAGTAGGAAAACTTAGCGTCCGGTAGAGGTTTTATGAAGATGTCTGCGGCTTGTTGTTCGGTGGAAATGTACTCCAGCCGAATTTCTTTCTTCATTACGTGATCTCTGATAAAGTGATGACGAATGTCGATATGCTTTGTTCGAGAATGGAGCACTGGATTGTACATAATAGCTATGGCAGAAGTATTGTCACAGAAGATTGGAGCTTCAGTTGACTCAATGCCGTAGTCTCGCAATTGTTGTTGAATCCAGAGCAGCTGAGCATAGCAACTTCCTGCAGCAAGGTATCCTGCTTAAGCTGTAGAGGTTGCGATGGACATTTGCTTCTTGCATCCCCATGAAATAAGTCTATCCCCTAAAAACTGACAGTACCCACTGGTACTCTTCCTGTCAATTTGGCATCCATCATAGTCTGCATCTGAGTATCCGATAAGATTGAACGTGGAGTCCTTTGGATACCATAGACCGACATTCTCTGTCCCTTTCAGATATTTGAGAATTCTCTTGACAGCAGTGAAGTGCGACTGCTTGGGATTTGCTTGAAACCGGGCGCACATACAAACTGGGAACATAATATCCGGTCGGCTGGCTGTCAAATACAGTAAAGATCCGATAATGCCTCGATACATTGTAACTTCGACTGGTATTCCTGAATTATCCAAGTCGAGTTTGGCAGATGAGCTCATTGGTGTAGCGGCAGCTGAGCTGGTACTCATTCCATATTTCTTCAGCAGTTCTCTAGTGTATTTAGACTGATTTATCAGAATTCCTTCACTGGATTACTTGACTTGCAATCCTAAGAAATATGATAATTCTCACATCATGCTCATCTCAAATTGGTCCTGCATTATCTTTGAAAATCTTTCACATAATTTTGGGTTAGTACTGCCAAATATAATGTCATCAACATATATATGAACTAGCAGAGTATGGTCACCCTTCGTAAATTTAAATAGAGTTTTGTCCACCGTGCCAATGGTGAAGTCGTGTTCAGTCAAGATTTTGATAGCGTTTCATACCATGCACGGGGAGCTTGCTTCAGACCATACAAAGCTTTGTTCAGATGATAAACATAAGATGGTTGCAGATGGCTTTCAAATCCAGGAGGTTGTTCAACATAGACTTCTTCCTGGAGATTACCGTTAAGAAATGCACTCTTAACATCCATCTGATAGACCTTGAAGTCCTTAAATGCAGCAAATGCAAGAAATATGCGAATGGCTTCTAATCGGGCTACTGGAGCAAAGGTTTCATCAAAATCAATGCCTTCTTCCTGCCTGTATCCCTGTGCAACTAATCTTGCTTTATTCCTAATTACTGCACCATTTTCATCTAGCTTATTTCTAAATACCCATTTAGTGCCAATAACTGTGTGATGCGATGGACGTGGAACTAAATGCCAGACATTATTCCTCTAACATTGATTAAGTTCTTCCTGCATAGCTTCTACCCAACTAGGATCTAAGATTGCATCATCAATCTTTTTAGATTCTAAGTGAGATATGAATGTTGTATGAAGAAATTCATTAATCATTTATCCTCTGGTACGAAGAGGAGCAAGAGGGTTACCGATGACATGCTCGGGTGGATGATCCTTCTTCCACCGGAGCGGAGGTCCAATGGGATTGGTTTCTTCATTTATTTGAATTGTAGATGGTAGCTTAGTTGGATTAGCTGGTTCACTGTTTTCATCTTCACCATCGACTTCAGTAGGAGTCAGCCTGATTCCAGTGTCAGTGGGTTCCAGTGTCTGTTGAACAGCAGGTTCTTCTGTTTGAGCTTCTGGAACTTCTGGCTCTAGGCTGCAGTCAATTCTTCTATTTGAATTTTCTTCTTCATCAATTGAATCATCAATCACTGTGTTTTCTAGGCGATTGCTCAAATTGTTGATTCGTAAGTCGTTTTCAGTGCTGTCTGCAGACTCATCAAATTTAACATGAATGGATTCTTCTACAGTAAGAGTTCTGTTGTTGAATACTCTAAAAGCTTTACTAACAGTAGAATAGCCAATAAATATTCCAGCATCGGATTTAGCATCAAAAGCGGTGAGATGAGTCTTTCCATTGTTGTGAATAAAGCATTTGCAACCAAACACATGGAAATAAGAAATATTTGGCTTACTGCCTGTGACGCCCCGAAATGATTAATTGCAATTAAGGCATTAATTATGTTTATATGATTAATTATGTGGATAATTGATTTACGTGTTGAAATTAATTATCATGATGAAATGCTTAGTCACATGATAGGCACGACCCGGGGGTTACGTTTCAAGGTGCATGTTATGCATGATAGGAAATGGGGTTAACATGATTTAATTGTATTGATTGGGAATTATGAGGAAAACATGATTTAGTGGAAGTTTAATGCATCTTTGTAAATGCTTTTAAAATACCATGTTGGGGTATTTTATACATCATGTTAATTTGGGGTACAATTTTAATAACCCCACTATATTCCCCTTTTATCCCATTTTCCCTTAACTTCTTCCCCACCACTCAAAAACCCCCAATTCTCTCCCAAAGCCCTAACCTCATCCCATTTTCGAAATCCCTCAAAGGAGGAAGGAGGAAACTCCACAAAACTTGTGTTTGTGTGATCTTTGTTAAGATTTGGAGTCTTCAAGAGGTATGGAACCCTTCCTAAAGTTTTTATGAAGTTTGGATTTGAAATGGGATGATTTTGAAGTGATTTATGTGGGTTTGTTTGGGGTACGTGTTGTATGTTGTTGGGGTATGATTTTTGAAGTGTTTTATGTGGGTTTTAACAAGTTATGATGATGTTAGTGTGATTGGAAAGTTTGGGTTTGAATGGTATGGGATTGAACTTGGAAAATGTACAAAAAATGGTGAAAAACCGCGACTCTGTGCGAGGCGATCGATCGCCTGAAAAGAGGCGACCGATCGCCATAGGGCAGTACCATTTTCGCAAGGGAGGCGATCGATCGCCTAAAATGAGGCGACCGATCGCCGAGAGGCAGTAGCCATTTCACGTGTTAGGCGATCGATCGCCTAAAATTAAGCGATCGATCGCCGCAAGACAAAAGAGCGAGGCGATCGATCGCCTCAAGTAGCGATCGATCGCCGCTGTGTTAAACATGGCAAATGATGTTTTTTTGTTGAATTTTTGGTATTTGGCTATTGTTTAGCTTCTAATATCGATTTGTATGGTTGTGTAGAACCATCCCAGGTGCCAACAACATCGAGAAGATAGAGTTCTTCAATTTCTCCACTTTTGGAATTAAGGTACGTAAGAAGCGTACGGGCATCGGACGGTAACACACTCCTAACTCTGACTATGCATTAATTGCATAAGTATTTACGATGTTTATGATGATGTTATGATAAATGAAGATGATACGATGTTTATAATGATGATTATGATAAGCAAGTTTATGATGATGATGTTATGATAAATGAAGATGATATGATGTTTATAAAGATGATTATGATAAGTAAGTTATGATGATGATGATTATGATGATGAAGTTTATGATGATGGAATACGATGTTATTATGTGGTAAGATGCCACGGGGTAAGATGCCCATATGGCAAGAGGCCATACTCCTATATTATGATCATACTATGATTGCATAAGAATTTACGATGCCATGATGGTGTACATAATGAATAAAAATGATAAGATGTTTAAGATGATGTTATGATAAGTAAGTCCATGATGAAGATGATTTGATAATGAATCAAGATGATAAGATACTTACGATGATGTTATGATGAATAAAGATGATTTTATGATGAATAAAGATGACAAGATGCTTAAGATTATGTTATGATAAATGATGATGATAAGACGTTACTATAACGATTATGATGAGACGATGATGTCTATAAGATGATAATGCTTATATGATAATGATGTTTACATGATGATGATGTTTATAAGATGCTATGATGTTTATGATGAATATGAAACTATGTTCTTAAGAATGGTTGAATGTCCGGTGGTTATTACGGGCAAGCGAGGAAGGTCTTGCCGCTCACATAAATGAGCGATGGGGTACATCCGCTATCAAGGTGTAGCGATGGGTATCATCCGCTGAGCGATGGGGTACATCCGCTATCAAGGTGTAGTGATGGGTATCATCCGCTAAGCGAGGGGGTACATCCGCTATCAAGGCGTAGCGAGGGGTATCATCCGCTGAACAAAGAGATACATCCGCTATCAAGGTGTAGCGATGGGTATCATATGATGTGTTATGTCGAGCGAGGGGGCCAATTATACCGCTGTCATAATGGAACCCGGACAGTCTCATTTCTAATTAACATAGTTTGTTGTGAGCATATATGTAAAGTATGATTCTAATCATTTATGTCGAGAACTAACGATTATATGCATGACCATGAAACAGGGACAACCAAAGAGGGTTAATGCGATTAACCAGGAAGTATACGTTACCCATTTACTTCATGCATTTATTTATATGCCATTACCCTTTGATGTTGAGTAATGATGTACATGCTCACGAGGGGTTGTTCCTGTAGGTACACATTTGGAATTGGAGGGCTATGGGCAGGGTTGAAGAAGTGAGCTTCGAGATGCCTTATGAATTAGGATTCAGGATTTGGTATAGTCTCTACTCCAGGAGTAGTATAATTCTATAGCGCCATCCATTTGAGAATGTAATTAATTTGCTTGAAGTTTTATTTTGGCCTGTAATTCTAATAACGCACGTAATAACGGAGCCCTAAGCTGTCTGTGATGCATGTTTAGCCCTAATTATTTCTTGCTTATGATGTTAAGGTAGGAAGACCCTACATTAGTGGTATCAGAGCAGTGGTTAGATAACTCGGGAATGAGTGAAGGGTAGCCTTAGCAATAGGTTGGCTAGGTGCTTACTTTTAAACATGTTTTGTGCATAAGTTGCATATGAAGTATATGATGTGGTACTAACATGTTTCGCTTCTCTAACGATGTATTATGTGAACTGCTTTTGGATCTTGTTGTTAACCCTTGTGTTGCAGTATGGCAGCAAATGTCAACAAGTTTTGTGGAAAGGCACCACATATGTACTTCTCCGTCGCCCACGCCTCTTGTAGTCTCGACCCCCGCTGGAAGAAGTTTGATAACTGATCAGATTGGTTAAGACGGCCTCATTTATTTTGAGGATAACGAACTGAGGACAGACTTGATTGTTCTAGGGATGTCAGTTTGTAGGCATTGATGTTCTGAACAGGTATCAGGCAGTTGTGGACTGCAGACAAGGACTGTCCAATTCAGGTCTGATATGGGAGTCCGATGGACATTCTATGGGGATGATTTTCGTTCAAGGATTCCGTTAATATTTGTTGTCAAGATGGCACGGTTATTGGAACGAGACCACAAAGGATATTTCAACTATACTGTGGTTATTACTGAAAGAAGAAAGAGTTAAAGGTTGAGGATGTGCCCGTAGTGGCGGTGTTTCCTGCTGCAGTTCCGGAAGAGATTCCCGGATTCCCACCGACGAGAGAGGTCGAGTTTGGGATTAAGTTACTACCAGGGACGCCTACCATTTCTCGTGCCCGTATAGGATGGCACCAGCGGAGTTAAGGGAATTAAAGGTTCAGTTGCAAGAGCTCCTGGGCAAGGACTATATACACCCTAGCATATCGCCTTGGGATGCACCAGTCCTATTTGTCGAAAAGAAAGATGGTTCGTTGCGGTTGTGCACCGATTTCAGACAACTGAACAAAGCCATAGTGAAGAATAAGTATCCGCTTCCGGGGATCGACTATTTGTTTGATCAGCTGCAGAGTACGAGGCTCTACAGTAAGATCGATCTGAGATCGGGGATCATCAGATTCGAGTTTGAGAGGACGATGTACAGAAGACGGCTTCCAGGACCTTATGTGGGCACTACGGATTCTTAGTCATGCCCTTTGGGGTGACGGATGCCCCAACCATTTTATGAGCCTGATGAACAGGGTGATCCAACCATGTTTGGATCAGTTCGTCATAGTTTCCATTGACGATGTACTTATTTACTCTCGAACTGAAGAGGAACATGTAAAGCACTTGAGAACAGTACTCCAGATCCTTAGGGATCATCAGTTGTATGCAAAGCTCAGTAAGTACGAGTTCTGGTCGAGCAGTGTAGTATCCTTGGATCATGTTATATCAAGATCGCTAAGCCGCCGGCACGGTTGACTCAGGAAGGAGTCCCATTCCTTTGGTCCGAAGCTTGTGAGAAAAGCTTCCAAGGATTGAAGCGTCGTCTGACGACAGTGCCAGGGTTGGCGATTCTTTATGAAGACAAGAGGTTGCCTTGTACACGAATACATCACTTCAAGGTTTGGGCTATGTGTTGATGCGAGATAAGCTTGTGCTGGCCTATGCATCGAGGCGGTTGAAACCACATGAGGCTAAGTACCCAGTCCACGATTTGGAGCTGGCAGCCATTATGTTTGCCTTGGAATTTGGAGGCATTACTTGCATGGTACATCGTTTACCATCTACACGGACCATAAGAGCCTGAAGTTTTGTTCACACAGGCTGAGTTGAATATGCGACAAAGAAGATGAATGGACTTACTCAAGGATTTTGACTGTAAGATTGAGTACCATCCTGGTAAAGCAACTTAATAGCAGGCACCTTAAGTCGGAAGTGAAAAGTACTGCTGAGGACACTATGTGTTTATCAGCGATGATGACTTCTTATTGCCGTCCGGGCTATGATATTGATGTGGACACATCGCCGGTGCGAGTGTCGATCTTGTCGGCCGAGCTAGACATATTTGAGGTTATCAGGAAAGCCGGAGGTCGGATGATGAGGTTCAAGGATGGTCATCTATAGTACTTCAAGGACGGCCATCAAAGTTCAGAGTGGCAGAAGATGATTCATTGAGATTGGGCCACCGATGGGTAGCCCCAGATACACCAGAGTTGCGTAAGGGAATGTTGGAGCGGGCCACAGTAGTCGGTTCACTATCCACCCAGGAGGGAGGAAGATGTACAAGGACTTAGGTGGTTAATTCTGGTGGAGACGTAAGCGTGATGTTATGGCCTTGTCAAAAGGTGTTTGATCTGCCAGCAGGTAAAGGCAGAAAGGCAGAGGCCTTATGGCGAGCTGAAGAGCTCGGAAGTACCCCCCAATGGAAGTGGGAGCATGTATTTATGGACTTTGTAACCCACTTGCCAAGAGCGGCCTCTGGATTCGATACGATCTGGTGATCGTGGATAGGTTGACGAAGTAGCTCACTTCATCCTTTGTCATGTGTCTTTCACATGCCTAAGGATGGCCAATTAAATGTGCGGGATGTAGTGAGGTTACATGGTGTTCCAGTCTTGATGGTGTCTGACAGAGACCCAAGGTTTACTTCGCACTCGAGGATATGATGAGGACATGTGTATTGGAGTTTGATACTCCGTGACAAGATTCTATACCACTGGTAGAGTTCTCCTTTAAATAACAGCTATCAGGCGAGCATTCAAAGGGCCCTTTGAAGCTCTTTATGGACAACGATGTAAGTCACCGCTGTATTGGGAGGAGTTGACTAGTAAAGCGATCGGAGGACCGGATATGATTAAGGATATGTAAGACAAGATTAAGTTGATACGCCAAAAGATGAAGGTGACCCAGGATAGGCAAGCAGCCTATGCCAACAAGCGGCGATGACCGCTAGAATTCCAAGTAGAAGACAGGGTCTTCTTGAAAATCTCACCCTCCAGAGGTGTAGTTCGTTTTGGTATGCGGGAAAGTTATCCCCGAGGTATGTTGGGCCATATGAAGTATTGCAGCGTACCAGTACTTTGGCTTACTGTTTGGCTCTACCGCCGTCTTTATCTGGGATGTATGATGTTTTCCATGCCTCTATGTTACGGAAGTATGAGCCAGACCCGTGTCATGTATTACAGTCTATTGAAGTGCAGTTGGACTCAGGGGTATCCTACGTTGAACGACCGGTCAGAATTCTGGATCGTGAGGATCGCAGACTACGAAGTAAAGTTTTACCGATGGTCAAAGTTCAGTGGGATCGTCGGGGTGTCGAGGAGGCTACGTGGGAGACGGAACGGCACATGATGCAGCATTACCCGGAACTATTTTCTGGTATGATTTATGTTTAGTTTCACTTTGGGTAAGTGCATGCGATTTCGAGGATGAAATCTTATAAGTAGGGGAGTAATGTGACGCCCCGAAATGATTAATTGCAATTAAGGCATTAATTATGTTTATATGATTAATTATGTGGATAATTGATTTACGTGTTGAAATTAATTATCATGATGAAATGCTTAGTCACATGATAGGCACGACCCGGGGGTTACGTTTCAAGGTGCATGTTATGCATGATAGGAAATGGGGTTAACATGATTTAATTGTATTGATTGGGAATTATGAGGAAAACATGATTTAGTGGAAGTTTAATGCATCTTTGTAAATGCTTTTAAAATACCATGTTGGGGTATTTTATACATCATGTTAATTTGGGGTACAATTTTAATAACCCCACTATATTCCCCTTTTATCCCATTTTCCCTTAACTTCTTCCCCACCACTCAAAAACCCCCAATTCTCTCCCAAAGCCCTAACCTCACCCCATTTTCGAAATCCCTCAAAGGAGGAAGGAGGAAACTCCACAAAACTTGTGTTTGTGTGATCTTTGTTAAGATTTGGAGTCTTCAAGAGGTATGGAACCCTTCCTAAAGTTTTTATGAAGTTTGGATTTGAAATGGGATGATTTTGAAGTGATTTATGTGGGTTTGTTTGGGGTATGTGTTGTATGTTGTTGGGGTATGATTTTTGAAGTGTTTTATGTGGGTTTTAACAAGTTATGATGATGTTAGTGTGATTGGAAAGTTTGGGTTTGAATGGTATGGGATTGAACTTGGAAAATGTACAAAAATGGTGAAAAACCGCGACTCTGTGCGAGGCGATCGATCGCCTGAAAAGAGGCGACCGATCGCCATAGGGCAGTACCATTTTCGCAAGGGAGGCGATCGATCGCCTAAAATGAGGCGACCGATCGCCGAGAGGCAGTAGCCATTTCACGTGTTAGGCGATCGATCGCCTAAAATTAAGCGATCGATCGCCGCAAGACAAAAGAGCGAGGCGATCGATCGCCTCAAGTAGCGATCGATCGCCGCTGTGTTAAACATGGCAAATGATGTTTTTTTGTTGAATTTTTGGTATTTGGCTATTGTTTAGCTTCTAATATCGATTTGTATGGTTGTGTAGAACCATCCCAGGTGCCAACAACATCGAGAAGATAGAGTTCTTCAATTTCTCCACTTTTGGAATTAAGGTACGTAAGAAGCGTACGGGCATCGGACGGTAACACACTCCTAACTCTGACTATGCATTAATTGCATAAGTATTTACGATGTTTATGATGATGTTATGATAAATGAAGATGATACGATGTTTATAATGATGATTATGATAAGCAAGTTTATGATGATGATGTTATGATAAATGAAGATGATATGATGTTTATAAAGATGATTATGATAAGTAAGTTATGATGATGATGATTATGATGATGAAGTTTATGATGATGATTTTGATAAGTAAGTTTATGATGATGGAATACGATGTTATTATGTGGTAAGATGCCACGGGGTAAGATGCCCATATGGCAAGAGGCCATACTCCTATATTATGATCATACTATGATTGCATAAGAATTTACGATGCCATGATGGTGTACATAATGAATAAAAATGATAAGATGTTTAAGATGATGTTATGATAAGTAAGTCCATGATGAAGATGATTTGATAATGAATCAAGATGATAAGATACTTACGATGATGTTATGATGAATAAAGATGATTTTATGATGAATAAAGATGACAAGATGCTTAAGATTATGTTATGATAAATGATGATGATAAGACGTTACTATAACGATTATGATGAGACGATGATGTCTATAAGATGATAATGCTTATATGATAATGATGTTTACAAGATGATGATGTTTATAAGATGCTATGATGTTTATGATGAATATGAAACTATGTTCTTAAGAATGGTAGAATGTCCGGTGGTTATTACGGGCAAGCGAGGAAGGTCTTGCCGCTCACATAAATGAGCGATGGGGTACATCCGCTATCAAGGTGTAGCGATGGGTATCATCCGCTGAGCGATGGGGTACATCCGCTATCAAGGCGTAGCGAGGGGTATCATCCGCTGAACAAAGAGATACATCCGCTATCAAGGTGTAGTGATGGGTATCATATGATGTGTTATGTCGAGCGAGGGGGCCAATTATACCGTTGTCATAATGGAACCCGGACAGTCCCATTTCTAATTAACATAGTTTGTTGTGAGCATATATGTAAATTATGATTTTAATCATTTATGTCGAGAACTAACGATTATATGCATGACCCTGAAACAGGGACAACCAAAGAGGGTTAATGCGATTAACCAGGAAGTATACGTTACCCATTTACTTCATGCATTTATTTATATGCCATTACCCTATGATGTTGAGTAATGATGTACATGCTCACGAGGGGTTGTTCCTGTAGGTACACATTTGGAATTGGAGGGCTATGGGCAGGGTTGAAGAAGTGAGCTTCGAGATGCCTTATGAATTAGGATTCAGGATTTGGTATAGTCTCTACTCCAGGAGTAGTATAATTCTATAGCGCCATCCATTTGAGAATGTAAATTAATTTGCTTGAAGTTTTATTTTGGCCTGTAATTCTAATAACGCACGTAATAACCGGAGCCCTAAGCTGTCTGTGATGCATGTTTAGCCCTAATTATTTCTTGCTTATGATGTTAAGGTAGGAAGACCCTACACTGCCATTCCAGATCTCATATGGAGTTTCGTCTGCTCGTTTATTAATCATTGACCTGTTTTGCGTATAACAAGCTGTGTTGACTGCTTCTGCCCAAAACCTCTGCGAGATGTTAGATTCTGCTAGCATAGTTCGCGCAGCTTCTTTCAAAGTGCGGTTCCTACGCTCAGCAACTCCGTTTTGCTGTGGTGTTCTTGCAGCAGAGTATTTGTGTTTGATACCTAGGTCATCTAGATATGATTCAAGTGATTGATTGGTAAATTTTGTACCTTTGTCACTGCGAATTCTATCTATCCCACATGATTTCTCATTTTGTAGTCTCTTGAGTAGCTTGATCAGCTTTGGAGTAGCCTGATCTTTACCACTCAGAAATAAGACCCACGTAAGGCGAGAATAATCATCTATCAACACTAGAGTGTACTTCATTCCCCCTAGACTTGTTACTGGTATAGGACCAAAAAGATTCATGTGCAGCAACTCTAGGCACCGAGAAGAAGATTTACTCCCTTTGTTCTTAAAGGTGGATCTGATTTGTTTGCCCAATTGGCAGGCTGAACAGATCTTAGCTTTTGAGAACTCGATTTGGGGCAGTCCAACAACCAGGTCAAGTTTACGAAGACTGGCAATAGTTTTAAAGTTTAAGTGACTCAACAGCTTGTGCCAAAGCCAATTTTTGGAAGAATTCATGGCAGCAAAGCAAGTAGGGGAGGCAGGTTGATTAAAGTTCCAGTCAATCATATATGTGTTCTCATGCCTTTTTCCTACAATCAGAGTATTACCATCAATAGTCTTAATTGTGCACGTGTGCTGATTGAATCCTACAGAATAACCATTGTCACATAATTGACTGATACTAATCAAGTTGGAGCATAGATTTTCTACTAACAGGATGTCTTTGATAATAACATTACCGTGGATAATCTTACCCTTATCCATAGTTCTACCTTTCGCGTTGTCCCCAAAAGTTATCCTTGGTCCGGAGATATCAACTAACTCAGACAGCAGAGTAGCGTTCCCTGTCATATGTCTAGAGCATCCACTGTCCAGAAACCACTCAGTGCTCCGAACCTTCGCACTCGAGATTTCTGCAATTAAAGCGAAAATATGATTGGTACCCAATCCTACTTGGGTCCAGACAGGATTAGTCCTTTCGGAACCCACACTTGTATGACCCTGAGTAGCTTAGGTCGGTGTGTGTTCTGAAACGTGTGTGCATTCAAAAATGATGGTGATGGTCTTGACTATGTAGTGTGATAATGAGTGTATGCATGTGCTTTTGGTTTGTAGTTCCTGTTATTTGGCATATACCTCTTCTGGACAGGCATACAGTTGTAGTACCAGTTGGGTTTAACCTCTCTAGCTGCTCGACCAGTGGGTTTAAGTTCATTTCTGAACTTTTGCCCCGGTTAAGCTTTCTTGATTGGTTCAACATAACCAATACCTCGGTGTGATGCCTGTTCCTTAATGAGTGTTGCTTTAACAGGTTATTTAACCAGTTTAATGGGATCATATACTGTGCTAGATCTTACAAAGTTCATTGGTTGAACATTGCTTTTCTTTAGACACAGCGGAGGTTCGTTATGAATTGATGTCATTGCTATTATAGCCTATACCAGTTCGATCACTAGCAAGTCTTATAGACTCAAGCATTTCATCTTTTCTCGTAGTTGACGCATTCCAAGTGCTGACCAGTTTGCTGAGTTTCTGGTAAGCACACTTGGCTTCATCTCTTTCTTTTACTAGGAGACTAGCTGTTTCCCTTAAGCATTCCAACTCATTTGATTGTTCACAATCAAGTTTGTTGTTATGCGTTTCCGTTGGGATTTAGTGCTCAGTCTTATAGCTTTCAAAGGATTCATATAACGTCCGATGCTCATTGATCATGTCCTGCAATGTATTGATAAGTTCACTATGTGTAAATTCAGATAGGTTAGACTCGTGTACCTCAATTTCATCATTTGCCATTAAGCAGTGGACTTCTTCGTCTTCACTCTCGCTGGACGAGCTGTTTGACTCCTCTGATTCTGATTCAGAATCAGCCCATTTGCTCTTACTTCTTCTGCCATCAAAACCTTTTGATCTCTGTCCCTTCTGGATGATCTTCTAGTTTCCTTGGATTTTCTGTGATCCTTGGATCCTCTTTTGTGATCATCCTTTTTGGGTTTGGGACAGTCGGCGATGAAATGCCCTGGCTTGAGGCAGTTGAAGCATACTCGCTCTTCTTCTTCTTCTGATCTTCCTTTGAAGCTCTGCCTTCGTGGATATGATTTCTGATTCTTCTTCATGAACTTCCCGAATTTCTTTACGAACATTGCCATAGCATCATTACATATCTTTTCTGGAGTCATCTCTGTGGCAGTAGATATGGACTCCGATGCAATGAGAGCTTTGGTAAGCTGACTGGTACTGGGTTCATCTTCAACCCGAATACCTAATTCGAATTCATAAGCTTTTAGATCAGCAAACAGGTCATGCAGATCTATCTTGTTGATATCCTTTGATTCTCTCATAGCAATGGTCTTGACATCTCATTCTCTTGGGAGACCTCTCATCACCTTGAGGGTGACTTCTCTGTTGGGTAACTCCTTACCCAGACTGCTGAGTTCATTAATTATTCCGGTCACTCTTTCATCGTACTCGTTGAGAGTTTCTCCATTCATCATCTTGATATGCTCAAATTTCTGTAATGCCATTGTGAGCTTGTTCTCTTTGGTTTGATCATTTCCTTCACAGAGTTGGGCAATCTTCTCCCAGATTTCTTTAGCTGTGGAACACATTTTTATTTTGTTGAACATATTTTTGTCCAAAGTTTTGAACAAAATGTCCTTAGCAACGTTGTCCAGATTGGCTTTCTTCTTTTCTTCATTTGACCATTGAGATCTGTCCTTTTCTACCATTTGTGGATCACCACTTGTGATAGAAGCAGTTGTATTGATTTTCATGATCTTCATGGGTCCTTCAGTAATTACATACCACATATCATCATCTTGAGCACTTAGATGTGCTTGCATACGGATTCTCCAATCATCATATTCGTCTTTCTTGAACATAGGAATTTTGCTGAATGAGGCCATCAGTTTTTGGTAATTGGTAATTTCTCAAGATTGAGAAGACCTAAGCTCTGATACCACTTGTTAGGATCGGGGTAGTGTTTAGAAGGGGTGGGTTGAATAAACACTAGATTCAATTTCGATTTTGCTCGGGTTACTGAAGACTGTTAGGTACTGCAGTAGCTTCTCAATATAAGGCAAGTCAGCAGACACTGATGTGCGGAAGACGTCTGCTGCACTTGTGAGTAATAAAACTGAGTAATAAATAGACAATAAGTAACACAAGAGTTGTTTCGGGAAGTTCGAAGCACAACGCTTCTACGTCTCCCCTTCTTCCTTTGCAGGAAGGATTCACTAGAAGACTTGGTTTACACTTTACAGTATACAACCTTCTTAGGCACTCACACAACTTGGCCTAAACTCCTAGCAATCACAATGTCTTAATTTGATTACAAAAGATTCTATGACACTCTCACAAAATAAACTTTTAGCTTTGAGTGTTCTTGAGCAGCAGACTCTTGATGAGGATAATCTGTCACAGATACAGTAGGACTGCTCGTCTGCTTTTGCTGAATCTTTAGAAAATATCAGTAAGTTGATTTTCTGTTTGCGTTGAAAGGTTTCTCTTGATTTGAATAGATTGTTCAGCTAACCTCTTCATTCCTTGCTTGGACATATTTATAGGCTCAGTGGTCCAATGGCTGCTTTTCTATATTAGGAAGAGATCAGCTTTCCGAATTTAGATTGTCTTCTTTCCTATTTTGTTTAGCAACGGCTCTTTTACTCTGACGCTAATGGTGGCGAAGATATAGCAGAGTGCGCCGCTCTGTTGTATTTGTCAGAGAATGTTTGTACTTCTTTTGTCTCGTTGCTTTGTGCTCTTACTAGATGGTTAGACTTCTGCTGGCTTTCTTTGTTCAACTGGTCGTTCACCCTTTTGTAACCGGTAGATGTCTTTGTTCAAAGTAAGACTGTCCGGTATGTCTTTGTCCCGTTGATGTCTATCCGGTTGATGTCCATCTGGTAGGTGTCTGTCCAGTTGGTGTTCATCCGGTAGGTGTCTGTCCATTTGGTGTTCATCCGGTAGGTGTCTGTCCAGTTGATGTCTATCCGGTTGATGCCCATCCAGTTGATGTCTATCCGGTTGATAACCATCCAGTTGATGTCCATCCGGTTGATAACTATCCAGTTGATGTCCATCCGGTTGATGTCCATCCAGTTGATGTCTATCCGGTTGATGTCTACACCCGGTAGATGTCTTCATCCAGTAGATGTCTCTTCCCGGTAGATGTCTTTATCCAGTAGATGTCTACACCAGGTAGATGTCTTCATCCAGTAGGTGTCTCTTCCCGGTAGATGTTTGTAATCACCAAAACTTAGAAATCGTTTCCCAACATGCATGTACCACCAGAGCCACTTCAAGTCCCCTCAAACCATGATGCCAATGATGTGGTCAAATAAGGGAGGTGTCTTATAAGATGTCTGAAGGAACGAAAAGGGATAAACAAGCGACGTAAACTTATAAATGACAGACAAAGGAGCAGATCCTTGTATCCAAAACCCTCGCCGAGATGCATTGACCCATGACCATCACTGGATGGCGTACGAAACCGAGCGGCACAATAGTCAAATCCAAACTTTGCCCCAACGGTAAAGCAGAACAAATGTACCACCACCAAATAATGTCCTCACAAAAACAACATATATAAGCAGGACTGGGAATCAACAAGGTCTGACATTTTATTCCATTACCTTATGGTCTTGTGCAAATACTCTATTTCCAAAGTCAAATCTTGAAGTTATATTCCATAGTATTGTTTGGTAAACCATAAATATGAAGTGTTTCTGTATGTTGGTCACTGCTGCCGCATCTATCATGTCATAGTATCTCAAATCTCCACCTAGCATGTTTTAAAAAGAAAACAGAAAAAACAACTTCGTCGACATGCAAGTTCCCTAGTTGCGGGGGAAATTATTTGGTGCACCAGGTCTAACATGCATCCACACATATACAAATATATACATACATTTATATGTGTGTTGGTGTATGTGTTAGACTCGGTGCATAGAAGCATTTTGCCTAGTTGCGATAACAAATTAGAGAAAAATTTAGTCATAGTTTTGAGTAACCGGAAAGTTGGACCAGAGGCGACTCAATCTTTTGGAGACCTTAGATAAATTTTAAAAAAAGAGGTATTTACTGTAAAAACTAACGAGAATCAACAATTAACCAGAAAAACAAATCTCATATGAACATTACATATATTTCTAACATAATTTGGCAAATAGAACAGATATACATTCACTCACAAAAAACCCACCTACAACGATTACTTCTTTTTCGTTGAGGAAAAAGTAGATATAGATATAAAAAAACCACCCCAATAATTGGTTTTAGGCTAAATGAGCAAATAGGAAAAAAATGGTAAAAACATGAACTAATTTCTAAATTATTACCATGTAAGTAAGGATCAAGAAGAAAAATAAAGACATAACAATGAAATTCAGATCGAGTCCTAATAACACGCATTCTTGTTGGAAAAAAATAAATAAACAATTGGCTGAGATATAAGATATTACTCTACGCTTCAAATAAATTTACCTATAACAATTTAGGAACAAATAGAGCGAGCAAGAGCGAGTGATTCAGATAAACTTATTAATATGGAAAAATATGGAAATTTAACGTTTGATATAATTAATATAATATTATGAAAAAATGTAATATAATAATGTTTAAATTATTGTCATACGAGTTAATACACAACTTATTTAAATTGTTGCATTAATTCTTTTTATGATTGAAATATGTTTAAAATTATTATAAAAAAAATTTATATAGATTACATATTTATAGAAATCACAGCAAACTATTGTATTATTTATTTATTAAATTAAACAATTTATTAATTATTTGTAATAACTAAAAATTCAGAAAATTAATTTTTTAAAAGAAAATAATTAAAAATAATAATATGTGATGCTTCCTCCGACCAATAACTTCTTCAGGGCTCTCTGTGGAGTAACAGTCGACCTTTTTCTTATGACGTGCTGCTCTAAAACAGACATCCCATTTCTAGGGGTGTTCATCGGTTCGGTTTCAACAGAAATTTTGGAAATTCTGAAAACCGAAAACGAACCGAAGGTGTTCGGTTCGGTTTTAGTTTTAACCGAAATTTTTCGGTTCGGTTCGGTTTCGGTTAAACCGTAGTTTTCTTTTCTTTTTTCTTTTTTCTTTTATAAAAAATATTTAATTTTTTTTTTTTTGAATTTGAATTTTGGAATTGGATGGTTAATCAGAAGGAAATTCAACATAAATATAAATACTAATACCTCATATATTGGACTCAAAATGGTTTTTAACATTTTAATTCAAAAGTTTTAATATTATTTTGAAGTTATTTATACTAAAAAGTCGAGTTTAAAATAGAAAACAAAATAAATTATATTATACTTTGAAAACAATAGTTAAATTACTAGTTTTTATTCATGCGATCACGAAAAAAACAAATAAAAAATATTTATTAACCATTTAAATTTTTTTAAAAAAATTAATTTTTTTAAAAATTAAAAAAAAAACTTAATTTTTTTTAACAATTTAAAAAAATTTATTTTTTTAAAAAGTTCGGTTTTCGGTTCAGTTTGGTTAATTGAACCCTATAACCGAAAACCGAACTTTTTTTTAAGCCGAAAACCGAACCAAAAAATTTCGGTTCGGTTCGGCCCAGTTCGGTCAGTTAACCGAACCGGTGCACACGCCTACCCATTTCTGTAGACTCACTGCATCATGGAGGACGTCCCTTTCCTTTGGATTGATTCTGTGGACACTGTCATCTCTTTTCTTCAGTCTTTTTGCTATAATGAAATGGTCATCTCACAACCACTGTTGAAAATATTTATTTTTGTACCGAGTGAATTTAAAATTTTATTTATCCAAATTTGTGAGGGCCCAATCCTAATAATGTGATTAGTTATCACACAATTATAATTATAGCGTAAACAGCGGAAGATTTGTTTAACATTTAGTACCATGTGTGCCCTAAAAATTTCGGCATGACCTCGTCGCACGAGAAACATACCACCAATACCAATAGTCAAAATATATTAATTTAACAAAATTAAATGTAATTAACGTTAATCGAACATCGGGGCATCACAAAATTAGTCAAAAAATTTCAAATCCATCCATCAATCTAACTGCTCTCAAATTTTGGAGCCGGCGGAAGTCAATCTATAGATACAAATTAGGTGGAATAGTCAAGTTAAAAGGTAGAGGTAAGTTAAACAATGAATATGGAAGAGGCACTTGAAGCAAAAGAAACTATTATAACATTAGCCATGTTACCTCCTTTTTTGGTTCGCTTTGATAACAAATGAATTTATAGGGGAAAAGGGGTTAGCTATTTCGTGAAATCACTAGTTAGGCCGGAGCCTGGGAAAGTCTTAACTGGTTAAGAATCTCCGGCGATCAAACTGGTGAATTGAGAGAGAGAGAGTCCTCTTGCTAACCATTCTCCTATTTATAGGGGGAGGGTAGTCAGTGGTCCCGCCTTGCCTGGGGCTTTGGAGACAATGTCTGATGCTGGGAGGAGAACCACAGGCGGGGGACCACCTACATCTGTTATTTACCTCGTACGACCTTCATGCTTTTGCGATTCTCTGCATCCGGGGATATGCTTTTCGTACTCAAGGTACTTGACCATCCTCTGATTGGTTAGTGGGCCTAGCCTTTGCTTTAATAGGTGTTCGGCTCCTGTAACCCCAGTCCCGGTATACAGGACCACCATGTGTGTCAGCGACCCTCTCGGCCTCAGCTCAGCAGTCCTGGCCAGTTGCTGCCCGCCCCGACCTCTTGAGGTACCTCCCTGCCTCAGCTCGGAGGTCGCCCCGAGGATTATGGCCAAGGAGCGCGTAATAGGGCTCTGCTCGACCGACCTCTTGAGGTACCTCCCTGCCTCAGCTCGGAGGTCGCCCCGAGGATTATGGCCAAGGAGCGCGTAATAGGGCTCTGCTCGACCGATCTCCTGAGGTACCTCCCTGCCTCAGCTCGGAGGTCGCCCCGAGGAGTATCCGTCCTGACGACTTCTTTTGTTGGGCTGTTAGCGGGTCCTCAACTGACCGGGCCCAAATAAAGTTCCGGCCCCTAAACCTACTGGGCCCCCAGGGATAGGGGTATCATCAGTATCCCCCTCCAGTCGAGCTAGAGTTGCGCTGTCTCGACTAAAGGGTTTATGACGAACTTTATTTACTTCTGACACTTTGGTCCTCTGATTGGACAACTCTGGTCCCGGGATCATATATGTCTTGCACCAAACCCTAGGAGGGGCTGTCAGGCCACGTGCAGTTATCTGGTGCTCCGACCATTCAGATTCCTTAATCCGCGCCGTTGGTTTGGGCCTGGCTTCCCCGGCCCACTCGCCATATCCCCTATAAATAGAGGCTCTCAAGTCACTTTCATTCACTTGTGCTCTAGGTCGGATCAATCGCCTCTCTTAAATCTTGTAAGTCAGCTCTGCCCTTTTCTGCTCCTAATGTCAAACTCCACCTCTTCCACCTCTGGTGCTCTCTTTCATGGGGAGGACGAGGATGCCGAGGTGTCTGAGCTACCCAGCCCATCGGGTCGGAGGTCGGATGCTCCCGAGGGAAACATTCCCGAGGTGGCACCCCTCCGATAGGTCCCTCCTAGAGTATTTGACCCTTCTCTCCCTACCTTTGAGGTTTTTGACCCGAGGAGTCTAGCCCAGGCTGGACTTCCTTGGTACGAGATTCTCGACTCAGGGGTTTCTCCCGATGTCGAGCACCTTCTCCGTACGTGGTTTATCCCGCCGGACCATTACGTCCGGGGTTCCTAGGGCTGGTGAGCATCCGCATCTCCCTCCGACCGGGTACTTTCCCTTCTTCATCGAACAACTTAAGAGCGGACTCCGCTTTCCTACCCCCTTTCTTACCAGGAGTTCTCCCATTTCCACTGCGTTTCTCTGAGCCAACTTACCCCCAACTCCTACCAGAGCTTGGTCTCTGTTACCGCCCTCTTTCGATCCCTGAATCTGCCTTTCTCCCCTACCCTTCTTAATTATTTTTTTCAGGTTAAGAAAACCCAGTCTCCCGGGGTGTTTTACTTCGGTGCCCGGACATTTTATAAGTTTTTAAATAACATCCCGAGCTCCCGTAAAGGATGGAAACAGACCTATTTTTTTGTCAAACCACCTCGACGTTGGGCCTGCCCCATGGCCTGGCGAGATTCCTTACCGGCCCCCCGATCCTTGCCCAAAAAATACAAAGAAGACGTGTTCTTCCAAACGGTTATTTCAACCATTGGGGCTCGGCGTTAAGATTCGGCTGCCCTGATCAGGGATGACGTACTCAGGCGTTTTGGGCTGAGCTCCTATCCAGACGTCCCTGGTGGTACGTTCTTCCTATCTTGATTCCGTTTATCATATTTACTTTTTCATATGTCTGGCCCGAGCCCTTTCTTTTGCAGATAACATGTCTCTTCAACAGCTGCTATCCGCCATGGCGTCTCAGAAGAAAGCGGGAAAAGGGGCAGCTGGGGCAGGCCCTTCGAGCCAACCCCCTAGCACCCCTGTTGTCATTCCAACCCTGCCATCCCAAGGGCCAGCCCACCTCGCGCTGAAGAGGTTAGGGAGGAAGCCGGCCTGCGAAAAAGGAAAAGGGGCAAAGACGCGGCCGGGGTCTCGATCCGGGAATAAGTGGCTACTTCCCCCGTTATTCATGAGATCGACACCCCACCCACTTCTGCCCCGAGTCATCAGTCCCTGCTCCCGCCGACCCGGATTCACCTGGGGTGCCAGTGGGTTATACTCGTGAGGTCAGCCTGATCAATTCTGCCCCTTCAGGCCTCTCTGCCCAAATCATGGAGTGTCTGACCTCTGCCGCCGATCAGCAAGTCCTGGCAGAGCTGAGGTGGAAACCCCTACCAGAGGAAGAGGTATCTCGGGCCCTATCGATAAGTACTTTTAAAGTTGCCGTGATTTTCCTTGGCGGATATAGAACTGAGCCCCCCCCCCCCCCCCTTTTCTTTTCAGGGTCTGGTGATGATGTGCGAGAGCACTTGTCGGGGTGCTAGCTACGGCCAATCAGCCAGGGATGCGAGGAAAGCAGTGCGGGAAGCCAAATCAGAGGCTGTCCGAGGCGGACGCTGCGGAATTGGAATGTCACAGGGCTTCAGTGACCCGACTCCGAGCTGATGTCGAACAGCTCCGTGGTGCCCTGGTCGGAGGGGAGCAGGACCTGTCAAATGCCTTGGCCGAGCTGGGGAGGGTCAAGTCCGAGTTGGCCTCCTATGTGGCTGGCGAACCAGCCCGTCGGGAGGCCTTCATCAAGTCCGAGGAATTCACGCGTATGTTGGCCTCCAAGGCTTTCAAATTTCTGGACCTTGGTTTTGAGGGGTGCAAGGGCCAATTCCAGGCAAAGGGCTTCCCGCCCCATGACCAGGACCCTGACGACTTCCTGGACCTCAACGCAATCACCGCCAACATCCCTCCCGACTTCACCAACTAGCCTGACTTGTTCTTAATCCCCCCCCCCCCCCCCCCCTGTATTTTTCTTACTTTATTTGGCCTTTTATGCTTGTATTGTGCTTTGGACGCACCCCCTTGTAACGAGGTTATTTTGAATTTTGACTGTTGTCTTTCTTTGAAGCAATCCATTCTATTACTCGTAAGTTAGAAATTGGCTTTGATCGCAAATTTATGCCCGTCCTGACCACTTCTATCAGCCGAGCTGATCTGTGGTTTAAATTGGTTTGTCCTATAATAATAACTTAAAATAATCATACGCATAGAATTAAATGCCGCATAGGGCTGACATGTGGGAACTCCAAAAATAATAAACCCAGCGAACAACTCTCCTATGGACACGAGTCCGCTCGTGGATGAGTGCATGATTATTGCCTGGTTTGTACCCTGGTGGGGGGCCACGCAAAAAAGTGCCAGGGTCACTTAAACCCGAGCTTAGGTGACCGGGTTGTCCTGCACTTTTAATTTGTGCCAGGGCCTCATACACCTGGGCTTTAGTGACAGGGCTGACCTGCACTTTTAATTTGTGCCAGGGCTCATACACCTGGGCTTTAGTGACAGGGCTGACCTGCACTTTTAATTTGTGCCAGGGCCTCATACACCTGGGCTTTAGCATGCAGGGTGGACCTGTGCTTTTAATTTGTGCCAGGGCCTCATACACCTGGGCTTTAGTGACAGGGCTGACCTGCACTTTTAATTTGTGACAGGGCCTCATACACCTGGGCTTTAGTGACAGGGATGACCTGCACTTTTAATTTGTGCCAGGGCCTCATACACCTGGGTTTAGCATGCAGGGAGGACATGTGCTTTTAATTTGTGATATGAGATTTAAAGGAAAAGTTTCCTAAATAATAGTGTTCATACATCGAATTGAAATAACAATAATAAAATGCCTAGGAATAATATTTTCTGAGGTGATATGCATTCCAAGGTCTTTTTAGACGTCGGCCTTCGCCCTCCTCTAAGTAATAAGATCCAGAACTCAGTCTTTGGACTATTTTGTATGGTCCCTCCCATCGCGGGTCCAGCTTTCTCACCTCCCCTGCTGGGTTAATCTTCTTAAGGACGAGGTCCCCTACTTGAAAATTTTGGGGTATCACCCTTTTGTTGTAGGCCTTGACTATCTTACTACGGTAAGCCTCTATCCTTATAGCAGCTCTTTCCCTTTTCTCATAGATCAAATCCAAATCCAGAGCCCGGTGTTCCTCATTGTTGTCATCATAGGCTTGGACCCTGGCAGAGGTTTTACCGACCACAGCTGGGAGCACGGCCTCCGTTCCATATACCATGCTGAAAGGCGTCTCTCCAGTCGGGATGCGAGTTGTAGTTCTGTAAGCCCACGACGCACTCGGTAACTCATCCACCCAATCCTTACCAACCCCGTACAGTCTTGCCTTTAACGCTTGCACAATTGATCTGTTGGTGACCTCTGTCTGCCCGTTGCTCTGCGGGTAACCCACCGATGTAAAGGCCTGCTCTATCTTCATTTCCTTGCACCAAGCCATTAACTTCTGCCCCTGGAACTGCCTCCCATTGTCTGATATCAATTTCCTGGGTACTCCGAAACGGCAAACTATGTTCTTCCATAGAAAGTCCAGCACATTCTCCTCGGCAATCTTGGCTAAGGGTTCGGCCTCAACCCATTTCGAGAAATAATCCACAGCCACCAACATAAATTTCTTTTGCTTTGGGGCTATCGCGAAAGGTCCCACAATGTCCAAACCCCACTTATCAAAAGGGCAGGCAGACGTTACTGCTTTCATGAGCCTTGCCGGCCTTATCTGGAACTTACTGTTCCCCTGACAACCCTCACAAGTGACTACAGTCCTGATCGCATCATTCCTTAGGGTAGGCCAGAAGTATCCAGCAAGGAGGGTCTTTCTGGCCAGAGCCAACCCCCTGAGATGGTCTCCACAGCACCCCTCGTGAATTTCCCTTAGCACATATTCCGCCTCCTCCGCGCTCAGACATCGGAGCAGGGGTCCGGCGAAGGACCTCTTATATAACACATCCTCTATCAGAACAAACCGGAAGCATGCCTCTTCAGCCGCCAGGCTTGGTTCTTATCAGCTGGTACTTCGGAACTTTCTCAAGTAGCTCAAAATCGGGGCCATCCAACCCAAGACCTCGAGGGCCTCAGCCCCGGGCTGAGTTGACGGAACCAGCTCAGTTTGAAATATGAGCTCCCGCTGTGACAAAGGAACTAGGGATGTTGACCACTTTGAGAGCTAGTCAGCTTCGTGATTATCCTCCCTAGGGATCTGCACTATGCTCCATTCCACGAAACTTTCCGACATCTCCTGTATAGCCTTCAAGTATTCTATCATCTTCTCGCTTTTGGCCTCGTAGTTCCCTTTCACCTGCTGAGTTGCCAGCTGGGAGTCTGAGTGAAGGATCACCCGGCTGGCACCGACCTCCTTCGCCAACCTCAGTCCAATCAGTATGGCCTCGTATTCCGCTTCATTGTTAGAAGCCCGGAAAATCCAATCGGACAATGACCTTCATTTTTTCACCTGCATGGGATATTAGAACAACCCCCACTCCACTGCCTTCACTGTTTACTGCTCCGTCCACGTACACTTTCCATGGCTCCTCAGCCTCAACCTCTATCATCTCTGCGAGGAAATCTGATAAAGCCTGAGCTTTAATGGATGACCGAGGTTGGTAAGTTACGTCGTACTCGCCGAGCTCGATTGTCCATTTCACCAATCTCCCCGATACGTCAGGCTGGGTCATTATCCTCCCCATGGAGCTATTGGTCAGCACCGAGACCCTGGGACAAGAAGTAAGGTCTCAGCCTTCTTGCGGTTATGACCAAAGCTAATGACAACTTCTCCACCTCTGGATATCTGAGTTCCGCACCTCTCAGTGCATGGCTGACATAGTATACTGGCCTCTGGTCCGTGCCGTCCTGTTTTATCAGTACTGAGCTAACAGCACTCTCTGTAGCAGACAAGTAGATCCATAACCGTTCACCGAGCTCGGGCTTTACCAGGACGGGTAGCTCGGCCAGGTGCTTCTTCAAATCAGCGAAAGCTTTTTCGCACTCGTCGTTCCAATCAAACTTTTTCGCCTTTCTTAGTACTTGGAAGAAAGGGTAACTCCTATGAGCTGACCTGGAAATGAAATGAGCCAAGGACGCAATCCGCCCAGTCAGTTTCTGCACCTCTTTTATATTGCGAGGTGAGGTCATCTCTTGAATTGCTCTGACCTTTTTCCGGGTTGACCTCGATCCCCCTTTCGGTGACCATGAAACCCAAGAATTTCCCGCTCGTTACGCCGAATACGCATTTAGCCAGATTTAATTTCAGACCAAACCTGCTTAGCGTGGCAAAAGTTTCCTCCAAGTCGGGCAATAGGTCTGCCTGGCTCTTAGATTTTACCAAGATGTCATCTACATAAACCTCAATGTTCCTTCCCGCCTGGTTTTCAAATACTTTGTCCATCAACCTCTGGTATGTGGCCCCGGCATTCTTGAGGCCAAAAGGCATGACCACGTAGCAGAACGTTCCATCTGACGTGATAAAACTGACCTTGTCCTGGTCCTCTTTTGCCAAGGGTATTTGGTGATATCCTTGGTATGCGTCCATGAAACACAATAACTCGTATCCTGAGGTGGAATCTACCAACTGGTCGATCCGCGGTAGTGGATAACAGTCCTTGGGACAGGCTTTGTTCAAATTACGAAAGTCAATGCACATCCTCCATTTCCCCGCCAACTTTGGAACCAAAACCACGTTAGATAACCAGGTGGGGAACTGTACCTCCCGTATCTGGCCAGCCTTCAGCAAAGTCTGAACCTCGGCTCGGATAATTATGTCTTTATCTGGTCCAAAATGCCTCTTCTTTTGCCTGGTCACTTTGATTTCTGGATTAACGTTTAACCTGTGCTGGGCTACTGTGGGCAATACCCCCGCCAACTCTGTCAGAGACCAGGCAAATATTCAGGCATGCTTGGACAGACATTCCATCAAATCGTGCTTCAGGGCGCTGTCCAGGTCGGACGCCACTCTTGTGGTTTTATCAGGCTGACCTGGGACTAACATAACTTCCTCCTCCCCGTCCCGCATCGCCTGCACCTCCTGCACCATTTGCACTCCCCTATCCTCCCGTCCTTCATCACCGTCCCTTCTAGATCTTTTCACCTCTACCCTTACAGTTTCAGCGTAGCATTTCTTGGATGAGGGTTGGTCTCCTCTAACTTCCCCCACTCTCTTTCCTATAGGGAATTTTACTTTTTTGATGAAAGGTAGAGGCCACAGCCCTGAATTCGTTCATAGCTGGCCTCCCCAGAATGATGTTGTAAGAAGAGGAGGCCGCCACGACGGTGAATGTGATCAACCTCGTTTTTCTATCCTCGTTAGATCCCAAGGAAAGGGGCAGAGAAATCTGACCGAGGGGGTACACGGTGTGCAAGCGATGCCAAATAGGGGGGTGTTGATTGGCTCCAGGTGATATCCTCCCAAGTCCATCTGCCGAAAGGCTTCGTCAAACAACACATTCACCGAACTCCCGGTGTCTATAAACACCCTCCCGACTTCAAAATTGGCAACAGTCGCTCGTATGACCAGGGCGTCATTATGGGGTGCGCAAACATTTTCCAGATCCCATGGCCCAAAACTGATAACCACCCCCTCCTCGGCACCGCAAATCCCTCTTACACTCAGGGTCTCTCTCCTACTAGCAGCCTTCCTGGCTCTGTTAGAATCCCCATCAGTCGTGCTGCCCGAGATCATGTTGATGACTCCCCGGGTTGGTGAGTCAACTCGGGGAGGGTTGACGTCATTTAGATTCCTCGGGGGTCCTCGAGCCCGTCCTCTACCGCGAAACGGAGGTCGGAAGCTAGTCCGTCCCCCTCTCCCTCTTGTCCATGACGGACCTCGACCTCTCCCCCGAGGAAGGTTATCCCCTGGTGGGCAGGGTCGGGACAACAACTGCTTGAACTGGGAACTACTCTGTATTGACTTCTCGAGTTCTTGATCCAAACGATGGCAATCTTGGGTAGTGTGCCCGGTCGCTTGGTGGAAGATGCAGTATTTCTCCGAGACATCCTTCCTCGGCTCTACACTTGTTTGTGCTGGCTTTTGCAAGATCTGTTTGTCTTCACATATGCGGACGGCCTCCTCCTTGAGACTTTCAACGGCGTATATTGGGAAAAGCGGCTGAGTTGCGCCCCTTCCATGGGTCGTTTTTCGCCCTGGCTGAGCCGTTTTTCCCCAGTCCGCTGCACTTCCTTCCTCCTCAGTTGCTGGGCCGCTTCCACGTTAATGTACTTTTCCGCTCGGGTGAACAGATCATCATATGTAACAGGAGGCTTCTTTACTAAGGATCGGAAGAAGTCTCCTCCTCTCAGGCCTTGGGTAAAGGCGCTGATCAGAATTTCCGCTGGGCAAGCCGGTATCTCGAGTATCACGGTGTTGAAGTTTTTGATATACTCCCGCAGCGGCTCATCCTCGGCTTGCCTCATCTCGAACAGGCTCAGAGATGTCCTCTTATATCGCTTGCTGCTTGCATATTGGTGTAAGAACGCGGAGCTAAATCCTGCGAAGGAAGTAATGGATCCAGGCTCCAACTGGTTGAACCACTTCTGGCCGACCTCACCAAAGTGGTCAGGAACACTTTGCACTTAAGGCGGTCTGAGTAACAATGTAGCATTGCCGCATTTTCAAACCTGCCCAGGTGTTCTTCCGGGTCCGTACTCCGATCGTATTCCCCAGCATTGGGGGGGCGAAATTATTTGGGAGCTCCTCGTTTACTATTTCACCCGAGAAAGGGGTTCCCCTCGGGATAGAGGCACCCCCCATTCCCTTCTTCATCTTCTGGACCTCATCCTTCAGCTCTTCCACCTGGCCCTCTAGATCCGGGACAGCAGTCACTTTAGGAGGGGAAGTTGCTCCCTGTTCGGGCTCCTTCATCTGCTGGGAGCTTTCCCCGAGCACTCCCTCAGACGGACCTTCCTTTCTCCTCATGGTCTGTTCCACCGTAACCACAATTAGTCGGGTGAGCTGTTCCAGTGTTAAAGCTCCCACTGTCATGTTGACCCCGGACGGTGGCTGTTCCTCGCCATTGGTGGAGGCGTGATGCTCTCGGTTTTCCTCCGCATCGGTTCTCCTTGTTCTCACCATCGTATCAACGTCCTTTGCTCACTTTTCCCACAGACGGCGCCAATTTGTTACCTCCTTTTTTGGTTCGCTTTGATAACAAATGAATTTATAGGGGAAAATGGGTGAGCTATTTCGTGAAATCACTGGTTAGGCCGGAGCCTGGGAAAGTCTTAACTGGTTAAGAATCTCCGACGATCAAACTGGTGAATTGAGAGAGAGAGAGAGAGTCCTCTTGCTAACCATTCTCCTATTTATAGGGGGGTAGTCAGTGGTCTGGCCTTGCCTGGGGCTTTGGAGACAATGTCTGATGCTGGGGGGAGAACCACATGCGGGGGACCACCTACATCTGTTACCTACCTTGTACGACCTTCCTGCTTTTGCGATTCTCTGCATCTGGGGATATGCTTTTCGTACTCAAGGTACTTGACCATCCTCTGATTGGTTAGTGGGCCTAGCCTTTGCTTTAATAGGTGTTCGGCTCCTGTAACCCCAGTCCCGGTATACAGGACCACCATGTGTGTCAGCGACCCTCTCGGCCTCAGCTCAGCAGTCCTGGCCAGTTGCTGCCCGCCCCGACCTCTTGAGGTACCTCCCTGCCTCAGCTCGGAGGTCGCCCCGAGGATTATGGCCAAGGAGCGCGTAATAGGGCTCTGCTCGACCGACCTCTTGAGGTACCTCCCTGCCTCAGCTCGGAGGTCGCCCCGAGGATTATGGCCAAGGAGCGCGTAATAGGGCTCTGCTCGACCGACCTCTTGAGGTACCTCCCTGCCTCAGCTCGGAGGTCGCCCCGAGGAGTATCCGTCCTGACGACTTCTTTTGTTGGGCTGTTAGCGGGTCCTCAACTGACCGGGCCCAAATAAAGTTTCGGCCCCTAAACCTACTGGACCCCCAGGGATAGGGGTATCAAGCCAATATATGTTACGGATAAATAACATATAATGATTTTATTATATTTTTATCAGGATTAAAATTTTATTATATATTTTTACAATTACACAAAAAAAACATATAACACATATATGTAAATATTCAAATCGCCCATCGATTTGAATCTGTTGATGGTTTGTTTGATGATGCCCTTAAGGGTAGTGCCCTTAGGGGCATCATCACCATTCATTTAGAATCCTTTTTTTAAAGGAAAAAAAAAAGATTCCACTTGAATATTGGATGTTACTCCTGAGGGCAACGCCCTTAAGGACAGCAATAAAGTTTCATGTGTTGATAGGGAGAAGGTCCCTTTCTGTCCCTCTATGTATTTTAGTAGGTGTTGTTCACTGTTTGATGATATAACTATCTAGGGTTTTAGAGTTACGGTGAGTATTTCCTTTTCTTCCTTGTCTATATACCCAAATATTATTAATGTTATATAAAATGTCTTATTATTGTAATAATAAACATTTGGATTTTGGCAAATCAAATCTCTTGAAACTTTCGTCATTACTGTCATATTTTAATAAAAATTCAAAAATAAACAAGTAAAAATTAATTAACGAATTATAAAGTTTATAAAGAAAATCAAATTTTATAAGGAAGGTTTTGAAGTATAATTATATAACTCTATTCGTAATATATCAATAATTACAGTCTCCATAACGTGTTGTGTTAGAGGCGAACGCAACTCCCATAAGAAAAAATTAAAAAAAAACTAATTTTAAAAAAAATTTAAAAATTACATTTTACTCCTCTTAAATTTTTTTTTGCCCTCTACCTTTATGCTATTATTATTTTTTTCGTAAACAAAAATTCTATATTCGTCAATGTATAATGCGATCCAATTATTAAATCAATTAAGAAGTCGTCAACTTGGAAAAATATCAAACACAAGCACAACAAGCACCACATAAATTTTTTTATTATGGGCCATTCTTTTTCGACAGTTTATTTTAACTTTAAAAAAAAATTAAAAATTACATTTTACATAAAAATATTAGAAAGTTTTATGCAGGCTTTTATAATTTTTGAGATTGGTAGGGAGTTGGAATAATGAAATGAAGTATGGTATGTAGTTAGAATAAAGAATTTTTGATATAGGGAGGAATGTTAAAGTTATACTTGGAGGTAAGTGATTTTACCCTTAAATTAACTATTTATTAATTATTTGTAATAAATAAAAATTCAGAAAATTAATATAAAAAAGCAAGTGAAAAACCCTCCACCAAACTTCTCTGAATTATGACCTTATCTGTACCTATCCGATTAATTTGATTCACACATCCCAATACCAGTTGTCCACATATTTTTGTCTTCACATACAACAAAAACATATTCAAAGTCGGTCTCCCCATACCACCACCAACACCTTTTACATTCTCCGCCACCGCCACCGAAGCAAAGCTGTTATCGAGAGCTCCACCAGATCTCTCCTCCGCAACAGCCATCGTACCTGAAGCCTCATTTGCCACGCTGAACTCAGTCTCAAATCCCTCCACCACCATATCACTCTTGGCTCCTTCATGACCTCCCGCTTCCTCAGCCGTCTGAGTTATCATGCTCTCAGGCGTCAACGGGAAGAGCTGCTTAGTCGGCGTCTGCCACTCCAGGGGCGGATTCCAGTCGCCTCTTCCTGTTTTACAGTTGGAAATGAGCAAGAAAGCTGAGGACAATTCAAACAGCTAAGTGCTTCACGGTCCTTAGAGGTTCCATTTTAAAAAGTCAGTCATGCTCAAATGAAGCAACAGAGGTTTGCAAAATGTTCAATTCAATGGCATGGCTTCGTTTGTCTTCTCAATCCAGCCGCAAGGAACCAATTTTAGGTATGAATCGGGAAATATATAATTTATTTAGAATTTATATGTTTAAAGTAAAATATAATTTCATAAATTTTTTTTTTATTATATATTAGAAACCATAAGATAGTTTCTAAAATAATATACAAAAATATTTATTTAGAGTTTTTATTAATTTTTTTAAAATATATTTTCACTCTTTTTTTTCTTTAGTGTGGCAAGTCCAAAGAGATATTGGTTTCTTAGCAATGTTAATCTTGAAATTCTTGCATGCAATGCAATTACACGCCTGGTGCGTGTAATGTAAGAGTTTTCCATGTTCCGACGGCTACAAAACTAAGTAGACGGCGCATTATGAATAAAAACAAAGACCGTTAGATTTGTGTCATCCAACGACAAGAAATGATTTCCATTGGAGCGAAGCGCTGGTTCTCTCTAATTTGAAAGAAGCATCTTTATCCCCCTTTTACAAATTCTATTTCACATATACTAATGTGAGTGTTGGAAAGAGAGAGAGCGAGAAGGGAAGAAAAATAAAGAATGGCGCCAAGAAAAGCTAATCTGAGGAAGAACAAAGGTATCTATTTTTGATCTTTTTATTTGTTAGAAGTGTGTCTTTTCTGTGTGATCTTTCTTATATCTTGATTTATGATCAGAGAGTAGACTATTGACAGACTACAAATTCTTGATCAATAGGTTTTCTTAAATTTGAAGGGTTTCTTTGTTTTCGTCTTTATGTTTTTTGTTGAATTAGGGTCTTCTTTATGTAGCAATGGTAATGTGACAAATCATTTTGATATATATGAATTCTTCTTTTAAAACTTCTGAATAGAAATTCTTCAAAGTGGCAACACGATAATGTTCATTCTTTTGAATGTTTGCAGTTCTTTTTTCAAGATTTACTGTTTGATTGATTCATTTTTTTAATAGGCGAGGCACCGATTCCTGGGGCTTTTAGACAGAAGAAGAACCGATGTGTACTTGACGAAATTGGAAATACAATTGCCGTCTGTGGGCTCAATGTCAAGCCACATCCTCAGGTTTCTCGACCTGTTACAAGGTATTTCGTCTCTTCTTTATTCAATTACCTAAATGTAAGAAAAATTAATCATGGGTCGATCTTGATTAACATCTTCTTGTTTTTTCAGGGGTTTTTTTGCTCTGTTATGCGCCAGGGCCGTTGCAGCCAAAAACAACAAGGTGTGTTTCTTGGAACCACATATCACACAGTTTTGTCCAGTTTTACATGTACTAACATGTCTTATGTATGTTCTCAATTACAGAACTTAGTGGCAATAAATGGAAATGCAGCCATTGTAGCTGATGGAGCTTTACCTGAGAAAAGAGCCCCTCTGGCCCGGAAACCACCTCAGAAGAAGAATGTTGCCAAGCCTAAGCCTGTGGAGATAATTGAAATTAGCCCTGATACAGAGGAAGTTCACGTAAAACAGAAACTGCCGCACGTAAATGATGAAAAACTTGGTGAAAATTCGGTGGATGAGTTGTCGTCAAGAAAGCAAGCTTGAACTCTTACTTCAACACTCACTGCCAGAATACAGGTCCATATCAGTCACTTGGATTTTACAGTTTCTTTTGCCTATTTCGGAACCATTTTCCTAACATTTTGATTGATTTTCAGGCTGCGTGTGGGCTGAGCGGCGAACAAAATGAGGACATAGTGGATATTGATGTTGCCAAACCAAAGCCTGTGGAGATAATTGAAATTAGCCCTGATACATAGGAAGTTCACGTAAAACAGAAGCCGCCACATGTAAATGATGAAAAACTCGGTGAAAATTTGGTGGATGAGTTGCAATCAAGAAAGCAAGCTCAAACTCTTACTTCAATACTCTTTGCCAGAATTCAGGTCCATATCACAGTTTCTTTGCTTGCCTATTTTTGTAGCCATTTTTCTTAACATTTTGATTGATTTTCAGGCTGTGTTTGGGTTGAGTGGCGAACAAAAGGAGGACATAGTGAATATTGATGTTGACAGACCAAATCCTGTGGAGATAATTGAAATTAGCCCTGATACAGAGGAAGTTCACGTAAAACAGAAGCCACCACATGTAAATGATGAAAAACTTGGTGAAAATTCGGTGGATGAGTTGTCATCAAGAAAGCAAGCTCGAACTCTTACTTCAATACTCATTGCCAGAATCCAGGTCCATATCATTATCATTTGGATTTTACAGTTTCTTTTGCTTTCCTATTTTCGGAACCATTTTTATTAACATTTTGATTTTCAGGCTGTGTTTGGGCTGAGCGGTGAACAAAAGGAAGACATAGTGGATATTGATGCTGTTGATGTGAACAATGAGTTGGCAGTTGTTGAATATGTTGATGAAATGTAAAGCTATTACAAGTCAGCCGAGAATGAAAGCGCGGCAAATGATTACATGGACTCACAGCCAGATATAAATGAGAAAATGCGAGCAATTCTGATAGGTTGGCTAATCCATGTTCACTACAAGTTCAATCTTTCTCCTGAGACTCTTTTCCTGATCATCAACATAATGGATCTGTATCTTTCGGTCGCTGCTACATCAAGAAGTGAACTTCAGTTGGTGGGAATTAGTGCGATGCTCATAGCCTCGAAATACGAAGAAATTTGGGCCCCCGACGTGCGTAGAAATTTCACATTTTTACTTGTATAAACTATAAAATCTATTGTTAACCTTGTTTATTTATTTCAGGTTAATAAACTAGTTGGAATATCAACAAACATTTCCCCATGCCATCAAGTCTTAGTGATGGAAAAACGGATAATCGAGAAATTGGAATGGAATTTCACAGTCCCGACACCATATGTGTTTCTTGTTCGTTTCATAAAAGCATCAATGACTGATTCTGACGTAAGTGGACTTGTTCAGACGATGTTTTATGAAGTTTTTTTTTTGCATAAATTTGTGCAAGATTCTTAATAAATCATTATGTTCTTGGGTGGTTTTATAGGTGGAGAACATGGTCTATTTCTTGGCTGAGCTTGGGATGATGAATTATGCTACAATAATGTACTGTCCCTCGATGATTGCTGCCTCAGCACTCTATGCAGCAAGATGCACTTTAAATAAGACCCCCCATTGGAACGAGACGCTTAAAAAGCACACCGGTTTCTCAGAACCACAGCTCATGTAAGTAGAACGAAACATGAAAACTGGCTGTATAATACTTGATACTGTATGCTAATGGTATCTTTGTTTTTTGGTGATAAGGGATTGTGCTAAGTTACTAGTTAGTTTCCATTCGGATGCAGCAGAGAACGAGTTCAAGGGAATCTACATGAAATACACGAGTATGAAGCTTTCACCAACCCCCGATACTACACCACTACCTGAGGATGATGAGCTCATGCATGTTGGTCTTATCTTTTGATTAGTTAGGATTGTTACTGTTTTGTTTCTACTTAGGATTGTTACTGTTTTGTTTCTACTGATTGTGGCAATATATACAAAATGAACAGATATGTGATGCACGTGTGTAAACGATGAACCGGATCGAATTAAAAATCTGAAAAAAATTGAAGATATAAAGCGTAAAGTGGCAATCTCAAGAATGGGAAATATGTTTTGAGTGTAGCAAATGTATGACCTTCAAATACTGGTCAAGCAACGTACAACGTTCTTGATTTACGAAACATCTAGACCAGTTGACAGAAAACGCTTTGGTGGAAAATGAAGATAATGCTTTGAATTTCTTTATTCTGTTCACCAGGGACGAAAATGAATATCCTCAATCAGCAATAATAGAGCTCAAGTAATCCTTAAATGATGGTTCTTTTCTTCCAAAAAGTAATTATTATTATTATTATTATTATTGTTATGAATCTTGAACTTGTATCAAATATTAATATATTCTTTTACTTTCAAGATTATGAGCAGCAGTACATATACGATCAATAACACACCAAAGACACCAATACACGAAGACTTCTTGATGTGTTCTTAACACACATGAGTTGTAATCAACTCGGTGATATTTGTACGTATGTCATATGATACGAGATCAATCAATAAGAATATGAACAGAATTCAAATGTGGAAATTGAGAAAAAAACAAAAAAAAATAAAGGAATTTTTACGTTATTCGACAAACTACAGTCAATGGAGATGATTTTATTTAACACTTCGATATATAATGTGATTCTTATTAAGGAAACATATCAACCCAATATGGAAACACCCCAATCACGTTGATATGATTCCTTACAATCATAGAAATAATTCTTTATAATGATTCTGTGTATATTAGCATTAATTATTGTACACCTATATATGAACTGAGAGCCAAACGAAATATGTTGAGAACTTTTCAATAATATTCTGAAAGCTTTTATGGTATCAGAGCTGCAATCTCTAACGAGATTCTTGATCCACTCTTCCTTGCCCACTGCTCTATCCCTTCCAGCAATACCCTAAACACATCCCAACAACCATGTCTTCTTCCTCTAACACATCCAAACCACACCACCCACCACTACTGTCGCTTCTATCATTCCCATCACCGCTCACCAACACATTCCCATCAAACTCACTGCCTCAAATTTCCCCTCCTGGCGTGCGCATCTCACGGCTCTCTTAAATGGCTATAACCTTTCCGGGCATCTCAACTCCTCTATCTCCCATGCCCCATGGTTTCAACAAGACCAGTTGCTCCTTGCTGCCATCTTTGGCTCTCTGTCCCCAGAGATTCTTCCAATAGTCTCCTCCTCCACTACAGCCGCTGCCGCTTGGGACACACTAAGTCGCCTTTTCGCAAGCCGATCTCACGCCCGTGTTATGCAAATTAAAGACGATCTCTCCCGAGCAACCCTTGGCTCTCAATCAGTGAGCGAATTTCTTCAGTTTGTCAAAAGCAAAACTGATGAATTGGCGATTATTGACAGCCCTCTTTCGCATGATGATATCACTTTATTTGTTCTCAATGGTCTTGAACCATCATATAGGGAAATTGCAGCCCCAATTTGTCCCCGCGAGACGTCTCTACATTTTGAGGAGTTGCACGATTTACTTGTGGCCCATGAACTCTATCTAAAGAGGCTTGACTCCCACAATTTCAGCCTTGTCGCCACTGCCAATCACGCCTCTCAAGCCCCCAGCCAACAATCATCTAGTCGCCACACCTCACGGCAACAGCACATAGGTCGTGGCCAGCAACAACGTGGCCGGGTAAATCATTCTGGGCGTGGCCACCCTCGTTTTTGCGCTGGATCTCATACTGGTTCAGGCAACCACCAGCGCACACAGGTTGTTTGCCAACTCTGTGGTTATTCCGGGCACATTGCCCCTTACTGTCGGAAGTTCTCTCCAACCGCCAATGTCGCCCACACAGCGCCTGCCCCCAATGAATCATGGCTCATGGATTCCGGGGCTTCGCACAATTTGACAGCTAATCTTCAAAACCTTACTATAAATTCCGAATATGATGGAACTGATGAGGTTCAACTAGCGGATGGCATTGGCCTACCCATAACTCATACTGGTACATCCATTCTTAAATTTCCGAGCCGTACCTTTAAATTATCTAATATTCTATGTGCTCCATCAGCAAAGACTAACTTACTATCGGTGCACCAATTCACTAAAGCAAATAATGTCTCTGTTGAATTTTATCCGTCTTATTTTATTGTGAAGGATCCACATACGGGGGCGCACCTGGCGCGCGGTTCATGTCATAATGGAGTTTATCATATTCGACCCCCATCCGTTGATCTCAAGTCTACGGCCCACCTAGCCCATCTTGGAGTTCGGGCCTCTCCTCTCACTTGGCACTCTCGTCTCGGGCACCCTGCATTTATGACTAGCTCTTATGTTATTTCACAATTTAAATTACCTATTTTCAATAAATCTTGTGTTGCAGACAATTTTTGTGATTCATGTAATGTGAGCAAAACTCACCGTTTACCATTTACTAAGACGTCTTTGATTGTTTTACATCCTCTTCATTATGTGTATGCTGATGTATGGGGGCCCACCTCTGTGATCTCTAATGATGGTTGTCGTTTCTACTTACTATTAATTGACCATTATAGCAAATACTGTTGGCTTTTTCCCATGGCCACGAAGTCTCAAGTTTCCTCCATCTTTCAGCAGTTCAAACCGTTGGTTGAAAAACAATTTGGGCACTCCATCAAAAACTTTTACAGTGACAATGGTGGCGAATTTGTGGCTCTCAAACATTACTTTGTTACTAATGGCATCGGTTGGCTTACGACAGCCCCTCACACTCCGCAGCAAAATGGTACTTCAGAACGACGCCATCGCCATATTCTGGAAACGGGTCGTGCCCTGCTGCATCATGCTCATTTACCACAGTCCTTTTGGTCATATGCCTTGCAAACAGCTGTTTATCTCATCAATCGGATGCCCACACTGATTCTACGTCATCGCATTCCTTTTGATGTTCTGTTCAACCAAAGACCGAATTATCTGAAGCTCCGCACCTTTGGTTGCTTATGCTATTCGTGGCTCAAACCCTATACTCAAGGGAAATTGGATTCTCCATCTCGGACATGCTTATTCGTGGGATACTCGACATCTCAAAGTGCCTACCGCTGCCTGGACTTGGCCTCTCATCGTGTGTTTATTTCACGTCATGTTCGGTTTATGGAGGTCGTATTCCCTTTCAAGACTCAAAATTCCCATGGGCCTCACCAGTGTGAATCTTGTTCAAAACCACCACATATACCCATTCCGGTTCCACCTACCAATTTTCCCATGCCACCATCTCCGAGACGTGGTTCACGACCTCCACCTTCACCATCCCCATCTACCGCACCTATACCTGACCCTTCTCCTCGCTCTCATCCTATGAGAACCCGCAGCCAAAACAATATTTTCAAACCCAAAGCCATCCATATAGCCACTAAACATCCACTACCCACTGACACTGAGCCTACCTCTACCTCTCAAGCACTCTCTGACCCTCGTTGGCGTGCAGCAATGGCTGACAAATTCACTGCCTTAGCTCGTCATGGCACCTGGGATCTTGTGCCGCTTCCACATGACTCTAATGTTATTGGCTGCAAATGGGTGTTTCCCACCAAACGCAAGCCTGACGGTACTATTGATAGGTTCAAAGCTCGTCTTGTTGCTAAGGGCTTTCATCAGCGTCCCGGGGTTGATTATAATGAGACCTTCAGTCCCGTTGTGATGTCCCCAAAATGATTAATTGCAATTAAGGCATTAATTATATTTATATGATGAATTATGTGGTAATTGATTTATGTGTTGGGTAATAAGATGTTAACATGATTTAATTGTGTTGATTATTAATTATGAGGAAGATGTGAATTTAGAGGAAGTTTGTTGTATTTTATTAAATGCTTGTAAAATACCATGTTTGGGTATTTTATACATCATGTAAACTTTGGGGTGCAATTTTAATATTAACCTTTATAACCCTCTTTCCCCACTATACCCACTTACTTTACAATCACTTTTAAACCCCCCAAATTCATCCCCAACCCTAACCCATCTCACATTTTCGAAACTTGGCTAAAGTGGAAGGAGAAATCTTCACAAAACCTTTGTTTGTGAGATTTATTGTAGGATTTGGAGTCCTTAAGAGGTATGGAACCCTTCCTAAAGTTTTTATGATGTTTGGTGTTGAAATGGGTTAGTTTTTGATGTTTTTATGTGGGTTGTTTTGGGGTATATGTTATTTATGGTTGGGGTATGATTTTTGAAGTGTTTTATGTGGGTCTTTGTGAGTTATGATGATATTGATGTTGTAGGGAAGTTTGGGTTTGTAAGGAATGAAGTGGAGCTTGAAAAATGCTCAAAAATGGCGATTTTTCGTGGTTCAGTACTCGGCGATCGATCGTCCGTTTTTTGGCGATCGATCGCAAGCCTCCAGTGCGCGCCAGTAGCATTTGGCGATCGATCGCGCCAAAAGTGGCGATCGATCGCCGAAGACTCAAAATTTCAGCAACGGTCAGTGTGATCTCGCGATCGATCGGGACAACCCAGCGATCGATCGCGAGACACATAATTATGTGTTTTTGGATGTTTTTGTGGGATTTTTGGATATGGAACTATAATTAGCTTCTAATATCGATTTGTATGGTTGTGTAGAACCATCCCAGGTACCCACAACTTCGAGGAGATAAAGTTCTCCAACACCTCCACTTTTGGGATTAAGGTACGTAAGAAACGTACGGGCATCGAACGGTAAACCATACACCTACATATGATGTTTATGATGATGATGTTTATGATGATGATTATGATAAGTAAGTTTATGATGATGATGTTTATGATGAAGATGTTTATGATGATGATGTTTATGATGATGTTTATGATGATGATATTTATGATGATGATGTTTATGATGAAGATGTTTATGATGATGATGTTTATGATGAAGATGTTTATGATGATGATGATGATAAGTAAGTTTATGATGATGATGTTTATGATGAAGATGTTTATAATGATGATGTTTATGATGATGATTATGATAAGTGAGGTTATGATAATGTTTATATGATGTATATGAAAGGGTAAGATGCCCATATGGTAAGATGACATACGATGTTTATAAAAGGGTAAGATGCCCATATGGTAAGATGTCATACGATGTTTGAGAAGGGGTAAGATGCCCCCATGGTAAGATGTCATGCGATGTTTATGATATGGTAAGATGCCATACAATAGGGTAAGATGCCCATATGTACGAAAGTGAATCAGGGTCAACAAAAAGAAGTTAACAAATAACCATCAAGTTTACTTAACCAAGATTTCATACATTTACTGTTATGTCCCTTTTATGATGTTAAGTAAATATGTATATGCTCACGATGTGTTGTCCCTGTAGGTACACTTTTGGACTAGGGCTAAGGGTCGGGTTGAGACAGTGAGCTAAAGGAGCATGAAAGAAGATGGATACAGGATTTTTTTTTGATAGTCTCTACTCTAGGAGTAGTATAATTCTATCGCTATAACATTCATTTTGAGAATGTAATTAATTAGCTTTGAAATTTCATTTTGACCTGTAATCTTATTAGCTCAAAGCTACAACCGGAACCCTAAGAATGTCATTAATGCATGTTAAGTTCATAATACGTTATTAATATGATGTTAAGGTAGGAAGGCCCTACATTATTGGTATCAGAGCAGTGGTTAGAGAACCCGGGAATGAGTGAAGGGTAGCCTTAGCAATAAGTTGACTAGGTGCTTACTTTTAAACATGTTTTGTGCATATGTTGCATATGAACTATATGGCTATTGTGCTTAAATATGAAGTATATATGAACTGCTTTTGGGTCTTGTTGTTAACCCTTGTGTTGCAGTATGGCTGCAAATGTGGAAGTGGGTGACGCAGTGAGTGTCAATGCAAGTGCAGAACGTACGAATCCCCTACCCCTGCCAGCTTTTGGCGAAGAACCGTCTGAACAGCAGTTGTTGCCTGGGGAACTGAGCTTGACTCAATTTCTTGCATACCGACCTCCGACATTTGAAGGAACTGAGACAGGGGAACAGGCGGAAGAGTGGTTGGAAAGAATAGAGCAAATCTTCGTGGCAGCTCCTTGTGCTAAGACGGCCTGGATAAGACTAGCAGAGTTCCAGTTGGCCAAGAAGGCGCTGATGTGGTGGAAGACCACAGTGGTAGAGCAAGAGGCTCAAGGTCATGAAGTCAATTGGAAGATGTTTTGAACTCGATTTCTGAACCGCTATTTTTCGGCTGCTGCACGACAAGCCAAGGAAGATGAATTTACTCACCTCAAGCAAGGTAACATGTCGGTGTCAGATTATGCTCTTCATTACTGTTCTGTGATGACCAGGGATTATAGGTGTTAATCCCGGAGTGTTAATAACCCCTAAAGTTGTTTTACGTGGCAATTTGGAGTTTAATCGCGGTGTTAGGCCTTCTGGGATCGTTTTTTTTGGGTAGTTGGGATCGTTGGATCCAGAGGTAGAGATTGTATTCACATTACGGTGTAAAACCTAAGAGTTGGGTTTTTGATGTGTCTCGGAATCTCGGGTGCTGTGTGAGCACCGGTAGGGGGTTTTGGAGTTAGAGAGAGAGTTTTCGAAAACAGATGATTTTTAATGAATCACGATGTATTTGTGGGGCTATTAGTATTTCGGGGTATTTTGCTATAAATACCAGTTGAACCCGAAAATTTAATTAAAAATTCCATTTTAGCCTTCCAACCCGCCTCTCTCTCTCTCTCCCCGCCGATTTCCATCTGCCCAGCCCCCCCCCCCCGCGCACAAAAACGCTTCGCCCGCCGCCGTTCGGCGCGTGCGACCCACCGCCGGCTTCGTCTCGTCGAGGCGCAGCTATTCCCTCCGGCAATTGAAAGTTTTGTCGCGTTTTGAAGTCGGATTTTGCGAGAATGCGTCGATCCCCAATTTCTAGGGTTCTTCGATTTCGGTCGATTTTCCTTCCGATTTTCGATTGGGTAACCTCCTTTACCTCTTTTTCATGCTTCTCGTGTTTTTCCCTGCTGAAATTGGTGGTTTTGGTTCGAAATTATTTTCGAATTTTTGTAGGGTTTGGTTCGAATTTGGGGGTTTTGGCAGGGGTGTGACGATTCTTGTTATGGGTCGTTTATTACATGTTTTAGATGTATTATTGATGCTTATTGTGTTCGAATTTAAAGAATTATAAGGGTTCGAATTTAAGGGCTTGATTGGGTTCGAATTTAAGGGCTTTGAATTCGAAAATTGGGGGTTTTTGGCAAGGGTGATGTTTCTTGCTATTAATGGTTTAATTTGGGTTCGATTTGTGAGATAAGGGTTTGAAAATTTGTAGGGTATCCTTGAACAATTTTCGTTGTTGTCTCATTCGTTCCCATCCCTGCATGTACCCTGCCCCGGGTCTTTTTAAAGGTTGATTGTCGTGTGTTGACAATATTTTGAGGGATATGGGTGTGCTTGAGCATGGGTTGCATGTTCGTAAATAATTGTGAATTATTTAAGGTACGTGCGACGTACGAGCATTACTATATATATTAGAGCATTGTGAAATGCATAATGTGTTTTGATTGCATCAAATATTGTGCGTGTGGTTATATATATATATGTTGATATAGACAAGGAACGATCAAATCTTGATATCGCCGCTTGTAACGTGCGTGACACTAGAGTAGGATAACTCTTACAAGATATAAGGGGGTACTGGGTTTATATGACTATTGTAGGGCATTTGAGATGCCTGAGAATGATCATGGGATCATGTATTCATTATAAGACATTTGAGATGTCTAGGTATAATGGAGAATTGGTAAAATAAATGCTAGGCATTTGAGCTATCTATGATTAATAGCGAGGTTATGAAATCAGTATTAGATATGGAGATATCTATATTTGCATGAATGATGAACTTGGAATCATTAATTATTGATATTCGAGAACTAGGCATGCAATGAATTAAATCAATGTGTTGATTGACTGATTTATGAGATTTGATGAGTTTGATGATTGTGAGAACAGGGACAGTACACGGAATCCCGGATGAGGTTGCCATCCAGGGAGTATCATTTAAATTCATTAGTATTTACCTTTGTTGTAAATTATGAATTTCATTATTGTGATTATGGGATTTTGTGTATTGGTATGCTCACCCCGTTGGGGGCTGTCTCTGTTGGGACAGGTGAACAGGTACGTCGATGGCTGTGGAGCTGAGCTCGAGCTGTTGATTGGAGGTACTCCCAGGATCGTGGTACCAGGGCTTGATGGAGCACGGTATCGTATAGAGTACTTATATACACCTGAGGATTATATACATATTCATGATGCTCGCATGTGAGCACGATTATACTTGTATATGGATTGTATATAAAGGCATGAGCCTTTCTCTCTTTCATTTGAGGTTGCATGCAATTAGAGGTAGAATTGCTAAATGATATGAGAGTCATTGGTGTATTATGTGGGTGTTGAAACCCACTTTTGTCGTCACATGTGTGGTCTCTTCCCTGGCTGGGAATTTACTTGTATTACTGCATTCTGATGAGTATTATGTGTTCCCTGGCCGGGAATTATGCTGTGTTGTGCTTTTTTTTTTGGGATAGCTCTATTTATGGGGAGACTCTGCCCAAATTTTTATAAAAGTCCACAATGTGAAAAGTGGCACCAAGGGGATGGTAAAGGGCAAACATATGAGTCTTTTATTGTTTGGATGATGATCTTATAACATTGAGTATTAAAGGAAATTTTGTAATTGCCATGCAATGATAAAGTATCATCTGAGCTTCCCGATTGACTTTTTATTGAAAGCATATGCCACACATAGTGGTTAATATACTAATCAAGGGTTAAGGGCTTGGGGTCCTTACATTAGTGGTATTAGAGCAGTGGTTGCTCATTGGGGCTGTTAAGGGCCTAGGAAGTTATTGATAGCACATATTTATGCATGATGGCATTATGTTGTATGACATAACGAATTGTTTATGTGCTTTTATGATATGAAAAGTGGTATTGCTAACCATTGTGGTTGCAGGAATCGTGTGGAACACGATAGGATGGCATTAATAGTGATGTCTGGCACTCCGTGTGTTACGTGCCAAGGAATCTGATTTTGTAAAAGAATCAGGTAAAGGGATATTTTCGAGGTAACATGTCTTGGTATACGTATTGACTTGCAAGTGGTTGCATTTATGCATTAGATGATTGCTGCATACCGTATATGGCTATTGTTGCTAACCATGATGGTTGCAGGTTACAGGAAATATGGAGTACGTAAGCGACGTACGGGTATCCCAACGGTAACATGTATTTATGTTTGTCTGTGTGACACATGATGAATGCAATGTGATGCATTACGGTTATGATACATGTTATTATGCATTGTTGTTGCATATTATGCATTGTTGTTGCATATTGTGATGTGGGATAAAGAGGTGTATTCCACGAGTCAGGGCGATCACAGTTAAGGTTTTAATGCTTACGCTTTATCGCTGCGCATGTGGAGCGGGGGGGGAGGCTCGCTGGCACATGGAGGCGAGGTATACCATACTGAGCGAGGAAGAGATACCGCTAGTATGAAGAAGCGTGTATGCGATACCGCTTGTTTTGAGATTATGAAAGCAAGGAAGCATTAAAATAACTGATGATGACTGACTCAAGAAAGGATGATGATGCATTCCTTTGTGATGACACGGATGATAGCGGTGATGTGTCCCGCTGTGTCGATTTATATTTATAGCGATGGTTCATTCCGCTATATTTATTGGCGATGGTTCATTCCGCCAGGTGTATTTATAGCGATGGTTCATTCCGCTATATTTATTGCGATGGTTCATTCCGCCAGGTGTATTGATAGCGATGGTTCATTCCGCTATATTGATTGCCGATGGTTCATTCCGCCAGGTGTATTGATAGCGATGGTTCATTCCGCTATATTGATTGGCGATGGTTCATTCCGCCAGGTGTATTTATAGCGATGGTTCATTCCGCTATATTTATTGGCGATGGTTCATTCCGCCAGGTGTATTGATAGCGATGGTTCATTCCGCTATATTGATTGGCGATAGTTCATTCCGCCAGGTGTATTTATAGCGATGGTTCATTCCGCTATATTGATTGGCGATGGTTTATACCGCCGGGTATTGATAGCGATGCCTCTTTCCGCTATTATGTGGACGATGATTCATGCTCAGGTGTATAGCGAGGTTTCATGCCACTTATTATATGACGAGGTATCATGCCGTCGATTCTATAGCGATGGATGGTGCCGCTATGTACTCAGCACAGGATTTTGCCGCCTTCGAGCGATGGGTGCTGATTTTGTACTATTATTGAGCGACGGAGACAGGTATACCGCTATATTGTTAGCGATGAGGTATGAGATATTGCTATTCTATTAGCTTTACTGTAGCTGGCATGCGTTGATATACATGTTTTATTATGCCTATTTTACTAGCATGATGGTGGATGACATACGCTGATGTACATGGACCGTCACGAGTTGACTGGGATGTTTAGATGTCATTGTTGACATGTATCGTCACTAGTTGACAATGCCTTAGATGCCATGAGTTGGCATGTGTCGTCATGGGATGACGATGACGATGGTGTAGGAGATGTCTTATTAGACATGCATCATCGTTACGATGAACAATGTGTTGAGTATACGTATTCAGTAGGTATGCCTTGGGTGCCAGTGTCGGGCACAAGGTGGTGTGTGCGTCACCGATTAATGTGACCCTTATACCGAGCGGGTTGCTCGAGGAATGGATGGATGCGCTGTACATGTGATTGTACCGCAGCTTATGTTGGGGTAATCATATCACGAGTGGTGATACCCTTGAGGTATGCTCGTTATGCTCGTTGGAATGGCTTTTGGCCATGTGACCTGACGACAGGAGTAATCATGGAAGAAATTACTCGCTTTCTGTCGATGTGACATGTGGTAGACATGGTCACACCACCCATGAGGGTGTAGGATGAGTCCTAAGGGAATAGGATCAGGTTATGTTAAGTACATAGGGACATTGGAGTGTCCAGGGTGTATCGGCATTAGAGGAATGTTGGATAAAGACCCACTACTCTATTGAGTTTTCTTCCCACAGTATGGTATGCCGTGCGGAAACATCCATCTTATTGGTAGGTTTGAGGTGAACCTAGAGAGGCAGCGACTAGTTTGTCTGCCGTGTGTGTGCAGCACCATGAGGGGCTTGCTAGAGCCGTTATACTGCTCGTTGGAACCAAGTTTGGCAAATCGTAAGGTGATACGATGTGGATTGTGGTGGACTCTAGTAGTCACCATGTCATTTGAGATTGAGGCTGAGGTTGTGCATGCCTCACTGAAACGTGTATACGTTTATGTTTAATCTTGGTGAGACTTGTCTGGGACAGCTCACAATGTTGGAGTACCAACAAGAGAGTCATCAAGTCGTTGTTGACTCGATTTGAGGGAAACAGTGTATTTGGGATACAATGGGTGTTATTGTATCCAGTTTTTCCGAACGGTGGTTCGAGACTTGTGGATCTCGAGTTCGATGGCACTTCCCTTGTGAGGAAGGAGGTAGTGTTATACCAATAAAGAATCTTTGAAAGATTCGGTAAGTTATTGCATGTAGTGTTGATTTTTGGAATCACACCGCATGTTGTTGATCGTCGATTATCGTTCTCCACTGGGTAGGGAATGACTCAGGATTGACAGTTGTGTTTGGGGCTTAGGGGTATGTTGCAGATACCCGAGCATAGTGCATTGAGTATGCATGAGGTGTTCGTGCTTAGGCAGGTATACCGATGAGTATACGGATGCCAGTTGTTGATTTCCTTTTGTCAAGCATAGAGTTATGCTATTTTTGGATGGTTAAATCTCTGATGAGAGATATGGAACACCTTGAGATTGGGAATCTCCATGGCACGATAATTATGAGGAACAATCGTGAAGTTAGTTGACTCCCTTGAGGAGGGATTATCTTGTGTGGGTTAAGGTACTTCCTTATTGGTGTTTTCCTCCGAGTTATGCGATAGCCTTCCCAAGTTTGGATTGTTAAATCCTAGGTTTATCAAGGGATGGCAGGAATTCGGATTTGTTGGGTGTCGCTGACGACACAAGCGTTGAGGAGGCAATGAGTTTATTGCATGTCCTTTCAGATTTGAAACTCGGAGTCTCGATTGTTTATTTTGACCAGGATGTGGTTCTTGGGATATCCGGAGGTGGACATCTTGTGAGATGTCTTTTGTGTGAATTTGTGGCCGTGAGTTGCCCAAATTGAGTTGCTGAGGGTGCGACTGCTCCTTCGATGGAGGAGGTTTGAAAGTGGAAACCAGGTTTGGTATGTGTACACCGTGGTGTACTTCCCTCGTAACGATGTATGTTAGACATCGTGAGTCATGTTAGAGATGTCCTTGGATGATATTTACGATGGAATCGGGAGCGATTCGAATCCTTACAGTTTCAGTTGACTAACTGCTTTTGGATTATTAGCGTTAAGCTGTGCTGACGCTCTTTGACGTTATGATGGATTTGGAAGTCTATTCCACTCCAGAGTTTGACACGAGGTCAACGTTCTCACAGTTGAGGTGTCATTCAGGATGCGTTCTTACTAGTTGTATTAGAACTAAGAATGACTGTCCGATCTACAGTCGTAAGTATTGGTTGTTTTGCAGTCATGAGGGACTGACTTTTGGGATAACCCGCATCGAGGTACGTTTTGCCTCTTGGGTGATATGTTGGTTTTGGTAAGTCGCTCTGTTTCAGAGTTTGATGAGAGGTAGGTACCCTTGCGTTTATTAATACGATTCTGATATGGTCAAGAATCGAGGTTATGGCTTCATGTTGTGGTGTAGCCCGGGAGTTACGTGATACACCGGTGCTAATTTCGGGGACGAAATTCTTTTAGTGGGGGATATTGTGATGACCAGGGATTATAGGTGTTATTCCCGGAGTGTTAATAACCCCTAAAGTTGTTTTACGTGGCGATTTGGAGTTTAATCGCGGTGTTAGGCCTTCTGTGCTCGTTTTTTTGGGTAGTTGGGATCGTTGGATCCAGAGGTAGAGATTGTATTCACATTACGGTGTAAAACCTAAGAGTTGGGTTTTTGATGTGTCTCGGAATCTCGGGTGCTGTGTGAGCACCGGTAGGGGGTTTTGGAGTTAGAGAGAGAGTTTTCGAAAACAGATGATTTTTAATGAATCACGATGTATTTGTGGGGCTATTAGTATTTCGGGGTATTTTGCTATAAATACCAGTTGAACCCGAAAATTTAATTAAAAATTCCATTTTAGCCCTCCAACCCGCCTCTCTCTCTCTCTCCCCCGCCAATTTCCGTCTGCCCAGCCCCCCCCCCCCCCCCCCCCGCGCACAAAAACGCTTCGCCCGCCGCCGTTCGGCGCGTGCGACCCGCCGCCGGCTTCGTCTCGTCGAGGCGCAGCTATTCCCTCCGGCAATTGAAAGTTTCGTCGCGTTTTGAAGTCGGATTTTGCGAGAATGCGTCGATCCCCAATTTCTAGGGTTCTTCGATTTCGGTCGATTTTCCTTCCGATTTTCGATTGGGTAACCTCCTTTACCTCTTTTTCATGCTTCTCGTGTTTTTCCCTGCTGAAATTGGTGGTTTTGGTTCGAAATTATTTTCGAATTTTTGTAGGGTTTGGTTCGAATTTGGGGGTTTTGGCAGGGGTGTGACGATTCTTGTTATGGGTCGTTTATTACATGTTTTAGATGTATTATTGATGCTTATTGTGTTCGAATTTAAAGACTTATAAGGGTTCGAATTTAAGGGCTTGATTGGGTTCGAATTTAAGGGCTTTGAATTCGAAAATTGGGGGTTTTTGGCAATGGTGATGTTTCTTGCTATTAATGGTTTAATTCACATTTTAGATGAATTATGGTGTTGAATTTGGGTTCGATTTGTGAGATAAGGGTTCGAAAATTTGTAGGGTATCCTTGAACAATTTTCGTTGTTGTCTCATTCGTTCCCCTCCCTGCATGTACCCTGCCCCGGGTCTTTTTAAAGGTTAATTGTCGTGTGTTGACAATATTTTGAGGGATATGGGTGTGCTTGAGCAATGGTTGCATGTTCGTAAATAATTGTGAATTATTTATCCTGTTAGCACATCATTCCTCGGGGCATGGAACTCGAGCAAGGTTTGGCTCGGACTTCGGAGATTTAAGGTACGTGCGACGTACGAGCATTACTATATATATTAGAGCATTGTGAAATGCATAATGTGTTTTGATTGCATCAAATATTGTGCGTGTGGTTATATATATATATGTTGATATAGCCAAGGAACGATCAAATCTTGATATCGCCGCTTGTAACGTGTGTGACACTAGAGTAGGATAACTCTTACAAGATATAAGGGGGTACTGGGTTTATATGACTATTGTAGGGCATTTGAGCTATCTATGATTAATATCGAGGTTATGAAATCAGTATTAGATATGGAGATATCTATATTTGCATGAATGATGAACTTGGAATCATGATATTCGAGAACTAGACATGCAATGAATTAAATCAATGTGTTGATTTACTGATTTATGAGATTTGATGAGTTTGATGATTGTGAGAACAGGGACAGTACACGGAATCCCGGATGAGGTTGCCATCCAGGGAGTATCATTTAAATTCATTAGTATTTACCTTTGTTGTAAATTATGAATTTCATTATTGTGATTATGGGATTTTGTGTATTGGTATGCTCACCCCGTTGGGGGCTGTCTCTGTTGGGACAGGTGAACAGGTACGTCGATGGCTGTGGAGCTGAGCTCGAGCTGTTGATTGGAGGTACTCCCAGGATCGTGGTACCAGGGCTTGATGGAGCACGGTATCGTATAGAGTACTTATATACACCTGAGGATTATATACATATTCATGATGCTCGCATGTGAGCACGATTATACTTGTATATGGATTGTATATAAAGGCATGAGCCTTTCTCTCTTTCATTTGAGGTTGCATGCAATTAGAGGTAGAATTGCTAAATGATATGAGAGTCATTGGTGTATTATGTGGGTGTTGAAACCCACTTTTGTCGTCACATGTGTGGTGTCTTCCCTGGCTGGGAATTTACTTGTATTACTGCATTCTGATGAGTATTATGTGTTCCCTGGCCGGGAATTATGCTGTGTTGTGCTTTTTTTTTTTGGGATAGCTCTATTTATGGGGAGACTCTGCCCAAATTTTTATAAAAGTCCACAATGTGAAAAGTGGCACCAAGGGGATGGTGAAGGGCAAACATATGAGTCTTTTATTGTTAGGATGATGATCTTATAACATTGAGTATTAAAGGAAATTTTGTAATTGCCATGCAATGATAAAGTATCATCTGAGCTTCCCGATTGACTTTTTATTGAAAGCATATGCCACACATAGTGGTTAATACACTAATCAAGGGTTAAGGGCTTGGGGTCCTTACATGTTCCTTACTCAGATATGTGCCTCATATCGCCACAAGCACTCAAGCAAAGATGAGGAACTTCATGAAGGGCTTGAGGCCAGAACTGTATGATAGGGTGATCACTTATGGCCCTACTTGCTTTGATGATGCACTCTCACGGGCTGAACTAGCCGAACTGGGAGTTGGTGCATACCCTGGTGTCATACCACCTCCAGCACCCCCTCAGAAATCCACTCCTGAAAACTTGAAGCCAAGGGGTGATCAGTTCAAGTCAAGGGGGAACACATCGGCGTCGAGGTTCAGTGGTAAGAAGCCCGACAATCGATGGAAAGGAAACCGTAGGAACGACACCCCATCTGGAAGAGGGCAGTCTCAGGGAGATAGATTCGGGAAGGTCCAGTGCACTCTTTGTGGGCAACAACATTTGACGAAAGACTGTGTAGGATGTTATGTTTGTGGCAACAAAGGCCACTTTGCTAGGCAGTGTCCCAACAGGGGAAGACAACAGGACTCTGCGGGGAGGCCCACGGATAGAACAGCTCAGCACAGACCACCATTCGTGCCGAGACAGTATGGAGGTCAACCTATGGGGTCACCTCAAGGACAGGTCTATGCATTGACGAGAGAGCAGGCTACAGCGGCTCCGGAGGAGGTTATAGCGGGTACGTGTCTTTTATTTACGCACCCTGCTTTTATATTGATCGACACAGGTGCGTCACACTCTTTTGTGTCGACGAGTTTTGTGGAAAGGCACCACATATGCACTTCCGTCGCCCACGCCTCTTGTAGTCTCGACACCCGCTGGAAGAAGTTTGATTACTGATCGGATTGTCTATGATGGCCTCATTTATTTTGAGGATAACGAGCTAAGGTCAGATTTGATTGTTCTGGGAATGTCAGACTTTGACTGCATTATGGGCATTGATGTTCTGAACAGGTATCGGGCAGTTGTGAACTGCAGGCAAAGGACTGTCCGATTCAGATCTGATATGGGAGTCCAATGGACATTCTACGGGGATGGTTCTTGTTCAAAGATTCCGTTGATATCTGCTGTCAAGATGGCACAGTTATTGGAACGGGTTCACACGGGACATCTCATCTATGCTATCGACGTTACTGAAAAGAAGGAAGAATTAAAGGTTGAGGATGTGCCCGTAGTGGCGGAGTTTCCTGATGTCTTTCCGGAAGAGATTCCGGGATTCCCACCGACGAGAGAGGTCGAGTTTGGGATTGAGTTACTACAGGGGACGTCTGCCATTTCTCGTGCCCCATATAGGATGGCACCAGCGGAGCTAAGGGAATTAAAGGTACAGTTGCAAGAGCTCCTTGATAAGGGCTACATACGCCCTAGCGTATCGCCCTGGGGTGCACCAGTTTTATTTGTCAAGAAGAAAGATGGTTCGATGCGTCTGTGCATCGATTACAGACAACTGAACAAAGCCACAGTGAAGAATAAGTATCCACTTTCGAGGATCGATGATTTGTTTGACCAGTTGCAGGGTACGATGCTCTACAGTAAGATCGAACTGAGGTCGGGGTATCATCAGATTCGGGTAAGGGAAGATGATGTTCAGAAGATAGCTTTCAGAACTAGATATGAGCACTATGAATTTCTAGTCATGCCATTTGGGGTGACGAATGGCCCAGCTGTTTTTATGAGCCTGATGAACAGGGTGTTCCAACCGTATTTGGATCAGTTCGTCATCGTTTTCATTGACGATATACTCATATACTCCCGGACTGAAGAGGAACACGTGAAGCACCTGAGGACAGTACTCCAGATCCTTAGGGATCATCAGTTATATGCAAAACTTAGCAAGTGCGAGTTCTGGTTGAGCAGTGTAGTGTTCTTGGGTCATGTTATATCTAGCAACGGGATATCTGTAGATCCCAGGAAGATTGAAGCTGTGATGGAGTGGGCTGCACCCACTTTTGTACCCGAGATACGGAGCTTCCTCGGTTTAGCAGGTTATTACCGACGTTTTGTCGAGGGATTTTCTAAGATCGCTAAACCGCTGACACAGCTGACTCAGAAAGGAGTCCCGTTCTTTTGGTCCGAAGCTTGTGAGGAAAGCTTCCGAGAATTGAAGCGTCGTTTGACGACAGCGCCAGTGTTAGTGATTCCTTCTGAGAATAAGAGGTTTGCCTTGTACACGGATGCATCTTTGCAGGGTTTGGGCTGTGTATTGATGCAGGACAAGCAAGTGGTGGCTTATGCTTCGAGGCAGTTGAAGCCTCATGAGACTAGATACACAGTTCATGATCTGGAACTGGCGGCCATCATTTTCGCCTTGAAGATTTGGCAGCATTATCTTTATGGTACGACGTTTACCATATATACGGACCATAAGAGCTTGAAGTTCTTATTCACCCAAGCGGAGCTGAATATGAGGCAAAGAAGATGGATGGAGTTGCTCAAGGATTATGATTGTGAGATTGAGTACCATCATGGCAAAGCAAATTTGATAGCAGACGCCTTAAGCCGGAAGGTGAAGAGTACTGCTGAGGACACTATGTGTTTATCAGCTATGATGACTTCCTATTGCCATCTGGGCTATGATTAAAATGTGGACACGTCGCCGGTGTGAGTGTCGACCTTACTGGCTGAGCCAGACATATTTGAGGCTATCAGGAAAGCCCAGAGGTTAGATGATGAGGTTCAGAGATGGTCATCGATAGTACTTCGAGGACAGCCATCAAAGTTCAGAGTGGCTGAGGATGGTTCTCTGAGACTCGGTGACCGATGGGTAGTTCCAGGTATGCCAGAGTTGCGTAGAGGAATCTTGGAGCGAGCTCACGGGAGCCGGTTTAGTGTTCACCCAGGAGGAAGGAAGATGTACAAGGACCTAAGTGATCAATTCTGGTGGAGACGCATGAAGCGTGATGTGATCGCTTTTGTTAAAAGATGTTTGATCTGCCAATAGGTAAAGGCAGAAAGACAGAGGCCTGGTGGCGAGCTGAAGAGCTTGGAAGTACCCCAGTGGAAGTGGGAGCACATATCTATGGACTTCGTGACCCACTTGCCAAGGACGGCCTCTGGATTTGATGCGATCTGGGTGATCGTGGATAGGCTGACGAAGGTGGCTCACTTCATCCCTTATTGTATGACTTTCACATACCTAAAGATGGCCCAATTATATGTACGGGATGTAGTGAGGTTGCATGGGATTCCAGTCTCGATTGTGTCTGACAGAGACCCAAGGTTTACTTCACATTTCTGGGAGGGTCTCCAGACTGCTTTGGGCACGGAAGTGAGACTGAGTACAGCTTATCACCCTCAGACAGACGGCCAGACAGAGCGTACCATTCAGACGCTCGAAGACATGTTGAGGGCATGTGTTTTGGAGTTTGATACTCCGTGGCAAGATTCATTACCACTAGTAGAGTTCTCCTATAATAACAGCTATCAGGCGAGCATTTAAATGGCCCCTTTTGAAGCTCTTTACGGACGACGATGTAGGTCACCGCTGTATTGGGAGGACTTGACTAATAAAGCGGTTGGAGGACCGGATATGATTAAGGACATGGAAGAAAAGATTAAGTTGATACGCCCAAAGATGAAAGCGGCCCAAGATAGGCAAGCAGCCTATGCCAATAAGCGGCGACGACCGCTAGAATTCCAAGTAGGAGACAAGGTTTTCTTGAAAATCTCACCCTTCAGGGGTGTGGTCCGTTTTGGTATGCGAGGGAAGTTATCCCCGAGGTATGTTGGGCCATATGAAGTATTGCAGTGTGTCGGTACGTTGGTCTACCGTTTGGCTCTACCACCGTCTTTATCTGGTATTCATGATGTCTTTCATGTTTCTATGTTACGGAAGTATGAGCCAGACTCGTTTCATATATTACAGCCTACTGAAGTGCAGTTGGACTCAGATGTATCCTACGTTGAACGACCGGTCAGAATTATGGATCGTGAGGATCGCAAATTACGAAGTAAAGTTATACCGATGGTCAAAGTTCAGTGGGATCGTCGGGGTGTCGAGGAGGCTACGTGGGAGACGGAACGGCATATGGTGCGGCATTACCCGGAACTATTTTCTGGTATGATTCATGTTTAGTTTCTTTATGGGTAAGTGCATGCGATTTCGAGGACGAAATCTTATAAGTAGGGGAGTCTTGTGATGTCCCCGAAATTATTAATTGTAATTAAGCATTAATTATATTTATATGATGAATTATGTGGTAATTGATTTATGTGTTGGGTAATAAGATGTTAACATGATTTAATTGTGTTGATTATTAATTATGAGGAAGATGTGAATTTAGAGGAAGTTTGTTGCATTTTATTAAATGCTTGTAAAATACCATGTTTGGGTATTTTATACATCATGTAAACTTTGGGGTGCAATTTTAATATTAACCTTTATAACCCTCTTTCCCCCCACTATACCCACTTACTTTACAATCACTTTTAAACCCCCCAAATTCATCCCCAACCCTAACCCATCTCACATTTTCGAAACTTGGCTAAAGTGGAAGGAGAAATCTTCACAAAACCTTTGTTTGTGAGATTTATTGTAGGATTTGGAGTCCCTAAGAGGTATGGAACCCTTCCTAAAGTTTTAATGATGTTTGGTGTTGAAATGGGTTAGTTTTTGATGTTTTTATGTGGGTTGTTTTGGGGTATATGTTATTTATGGTTGGGGTATGATTTTTGAAGTGTTTTATGTGGGTCTTTGTGAGTTATGATGATATTGATGTTGTAGGGAAGTTTGGGTTTGTAAGGATGAAGTGGAGCTTGAAAAATGCTCAAAAATGGCGATTTTTCGTGGTTCAGTACTCGGCGATCGATCGTCCGTTTTTGGCGATCGATCGCGAGCCTCCAGTGCGCGCCAGTAGCATTTGGCCATCGATCGCCACTTGTGGGCGATCAATCGGCGAGCTGGCGATCGATCGCGCCAAAAGTGGCTATCGATCGCCGAAGACTCAAAATTTCAGCAAAGGGCTGTGTGATCTCGCGATCGATCGGGACAACCCAGCGATCGATCGCGAGACACATAATATGTGTTTTTGGATGTTTTTGTGGGATTTTTGGATATGGAACTATAATTAGCTTCTAATATCGATTTGTATGGTTGTGTAGAACCATCCCAGGTACCCACAACTTCGAGGAGATAAAGTTCTCCAACTCCTCCACTTTTGGGATTAAGGTACGTAAGAAACGTACGGGCATCAGACGGTAAACCATACACCTACATATGATGTTTATGATGAAGATGTTTATGATGATGATTATGATAATTAAGTTTATGATGATGATGTTTATGATGATGATTATGATAAGTACGTTTATGATGATGATGTTTATGATGATGATTATGATAAGTAAGTTTATGATGATGATGTTTATGATGAAGATGTTTATGATAATGATGTTTATGATGATGATTATGATAAGTAAGTTTATGATAATGTTTATACGATGTATATGAAAGGGTAAGATGCCCATATGGTAAGATGTCATACGATGTTTATAAAAGGGTCAGATGCCCATACGGTAAGATGCCATACGATGTTTGAGAAGGGGTAAGATGCCCCCATGGTAAGATGTCATGCGATGTTTATGATATGGTAAGATGACATACGATAGGGTAAGATGCCCATATGTACGAAAGTGAATCAGGGTCAACAAAAAGAAGTTAACGAATAACCATCAAGTTTACTTAACCAAGATTTCATACATTTACTGTTATGTCGCTTTTATGATGTTAAGTAAATATGTATATGCTCACGATGTGTTGTCCCTGTAGATACACTTTTGGACCAGGGCTAAGGGTCGGGTTGAGACAGTGAGCTAAAGGAGCATGAAAGAAGATAGGATACAGGATTTTTTTTTATAGTCTCTACTCTAGGAGTAGTATAATTCTATCAGCTATAACATTCATTTTGAGAATGTAATTAATTAGCTTTGAAATTTCATTTTGACCTGTAATCTTATTAGCTCAAAGCTACAACCGGAACCCTAAGAATGTCATTAATGCATGTTAAGTTCATAATACGTTATTAATATGATGTTAAGGTAGGAAGACCCTACACCCGTGGTGAAACCAGATACCATTCACACTGTTCTCTCCCTGGCATTAATGCACCATTGGCCTCTACGACAGCTGGACATCAGTAATGCATTTCTACATGGCTCCCTCTCTGAACCCGTCTATATGGTTCAACCACCGGGTTTTGTTGATACCAGTCTTCCATCTCATGTCTGTCGCCTCAAGAAATCCTTGTATGGGCTGCGTCAAGCACCCCGTGCTTGGTACCAAGCCTTAAGTTCGGCGCTCGTATCATATGGATTTACTCAGTCGTTGTCTGACACATCCTTATTTACTCTTCATCGGGATGGTGTCCATCTACTAGTCCTCGTCTATGTGGATGACCTTATCCTCACTGGCTCCAGCTCGTCACACCTCACTGCGGTTATTGCTCATCTTCAGTCACAGTTTGCTGTCAAAGATCTAGGCTTCCTTTCATATTTTCTTGGTATAGAGGTAGCTCGCTGTAAGGAGGGCCTATTTCTCTCCCAGCATAAATATACCCTTGATCTCTTGCGTCGTCATCATATGGATGGTGCCAAGCCATTAAGTACTTCCATGGCTGCTAAACCACCTCTCTCCATATCTGGAACTGTTACTCCTAATGACTATCGGAGTGCCATTGGTGGCTTACAGTATCTCACTTTGACTCGCCCTGACATTGCCTTCACAGTCAATCGATTAGCTCAGGCAATGTCTGCCCCTTCCGATCATGACTGGGGTGCCATCAAACGTCTATTTCGATACTTGAAAGCGACTCTTCACCATGGATTACTACTCCGCCGTCAATCTTCTCTCTCTCTTACAGCCTATTCTGACTCAGATTATGGTGGTGATCCCAGTGATAGTAAATCGACTTCTGCATATGTGATTTTCTTTGGATCAAATCCAATCTCGTGGCGTTCTCGCAAACAACAAGCTGTCGCACGTTCCTCCACAGAAGCTGAATATCGTGCACTCACTTCTGCAGCTGCCAAAGTCTGTTGGATAACAAATCTCTTTCGAGAACTTGGTATTCTTCTTCGCACTCCACCACGTATCCTATGTGATAACATTGGTGCCACACGCCTAGCTCTGCATCCTGTTATGCACTCCCGCATGAAGCACATCGCTATTGATGTTCACTTTGTTCGTGATCTTTCCAGCAAAGGTGTTCTTTACTGTCTCTTATGTCAACACACTGGACCAACTAGCCGATATTCTCACGAAGCCTCTTCATCGAACCAGATTTGAACTTCTCCGCTCCAAAATCTCTGTGGCTGACGGCACGTCGATTTTGCGGGGGCGTATTAAGGAAACATATCAACCCAATATGGAAACACCCCAATCACGTTGATATGAATCATAGAAATAATCTTTATAATGATTCTGTATATATTAGCATTAATTATTGTACACCTATATATGAACTGAGAGCAAAACGAAATATGTTGAGAACTTTTCAATAATATTCTGAAAGCTTTTAATTCTGCAGTACAATAATTCGTTCCGAGACTCACTCTTTCATGAGCTTGCATTACCACATCACACCATTCTTCATGTTTATAAGATACTCCCTCTATTCAGGATTCAACAACTCTCCTAGTATTGGATGAAATTATGGTCAACTATGGTCCAAAAGAAGTACCCCGCATCTCAGCTTAAAAAAAATCAGCAATATTTGAATTTGTTGTTGTTTATGATAATAAGCAGATGTGAAGTTGATGCTTGACTAAAAGCTCTATCTCACCATCATCACTTGAATCTCCAGGCTTCTCAATTACATCAGTCTGAGTTCAGTACATCCAGTCCATCTCCCAACAAGAAACTTGTTCTTTCACTCTCTTGCCACGAATGTCCATTATATCATATTCCAAAAGTTTATTTTAATTATAGACACCATTTTCACTGTTCTTGCTTCTAAATTTATATGTATGGAGATGTTTGATTTACTTGTGAGGAAAATTGAATCAAATTCGATTTATCAAGATTTGGTGAATTTTTTTTTATCATTTTATTATGAGTTAGAAGATTGGATGGTTATTTCTCATCATCTGTAGCGGATATCCATATATGAGTGGATCATGCACAAAGCCACGATCAAGACTAGCCCGAATTTAGTATTTTTTTTAGGGTCATGGCACAAATCTTAGGAATACATTTCCTATCCTAAAATCGTTAAATTCAACAGTCGACACCAATTACATGTTTTAATTTTTATTATTTATCTATAGATTATTCTCATCTTTTTAATTGGTATTATCCTAAACTAATTAGCATCTATAATTATTATTAGCATTATTATTTGGCATTTGAGACTTTTTATTATATTTTTTTATTAATTAATTGATTATATTAATTAGTAAATGAGATGTACGATTTAATCATTTTGTAACCTAAAAGATAAACAAATAAGATGTACAAATTTCTACTCTTACAGTCTTACTATAATTTAATTTAATTTAATTCAACTGCAATTATTTTAGTAAAAGTGTATTTACACATGCTTCATCAGTTTTCTCAAACTGATTCCATCGACAGGAGAAACTATCAACTCTGCTCAACAATGGCCATCACGGATTTGTTCTTAAGCTCAAGCAACTGACGATTTACACAGCTCCATTACTCAACTTCTCAACATGGGTATTCGATTTCGATATCATTCCGTCACTTTCTCACTTTCATTTTCTAGTATTACTCTATTTTGTTGCTGCATGTTTGGTCACTTTGGATTTTTTTATTTTGCCCTTTTTTCTTTGTTCTTTTATTTTTGAAATGCCTCTAATCACATGTATTACTGCAAATGGACAAGAAAAATGTCACCCTTCATTTTTTTTGCCAAAATACAGAGTCTAAACATTTTGATGAAGACTTCTATATGGGAGCTTTGAGAATTTGTTTAGGTTACTTATAGCCACGTTAGGTTGGTCACGATCTTCGAGTTTCCCATTCTTGTTCTTCGGATGCATTTCTGGAGTGATATTTTTCAATTGATTAATTGTTTACATTTTTGGGTAATTTGTTTCACTTTTGGTAAAGGGTATCTGTGTTGTCGTCTGTTATATGATTTTTGTGATTTTATATAGAGTTTGCGGTAATATGCTCAACAAGGTGCAGAACACGTAAAAGGTAAAAGGTGACAATTTTTGACCTAGAACACGTTGAATATAATTTCTTCTGCAATATTTAATCTGATAAACATATGGCTATATATAGGAAAACAAATAAAAGAGAACCACTAAGGCACTAACCCCATAAACCCACGTAGACCCACTAAATCACAACCACTAAGCGTCTAAGCCACTAAGCACTGGAGGAGAGGGTACTGATCCATTGAAAGAATAAAAGAGTAAAAAGCATGGAACTGTCTGACTTGCCAAAACCATCTGATTCAGAAATGATTGAGGAGGAGGCTAGTTCCACGTCACCTGGTGGTGGGCCTGATAGAGTAAGTATTTTGGATCAGCCAGTGGAATCTGAATCTGTTTCACCTGGTGTCTCTGAAACAACGAGTGAGAAATGGATTATTTCTGTAGACGTTATTTCAATGGATGTTGAGGAAAACACAATAATGGATTCAAATACTGGTGAAGATATGCAGATTCACCAGTCAAATGAAAAAATGGGTGGAAACTGCTGTAATTTGGACATGCTTACCTGTAGCCATGTTCCACAAACAAATTTGGACGAAAATCGGTCTGCTCCTGTATTTACCGATACATTAGCCACTAATGAACATTTTTGCAACTCACGTGTGCTTACAGATAGACTGCTGGAAGAAGAACATATGGATTCTGCCGAAGGTAATATTATTACATAGCAAATTGTATCTTCTGGTGATGCATTTCACTTGGAATAAAACAAACATTCTGTGGCATCAAATGCTGACCACCCTTCTTTGTCAGGGTTTGATGGTATTGAAGGTCTTTCTTCTGAAGTTGTAAATGAATGTGCCAATGTAGCAGTGGATAAAGCTTTTACTGGCTACAAAGGAAAGAAGCTTCTTGTTCTTGATGTGAATGGGTTGCTTGTTGACATTTTGTCATATGTACCTTATGATTATGATCCAGATGACATAATATCTAAGAAAGCATGTAAATATAAAAGGTTACCTGTAATTAATTTGATGCTGCGGATTGATGCTCGTTGATCTTCTAATTTTGTTTCCTAAAATTGTTTCAGTTTTTAAAAGACCCCACTGTGATGATTTTTTGAAGTTTTGCTTTGAGAGATTTAATGTTGGTGTCTGGTCTTCAAAAACCAAGTACTCCAACATCAACTTACTATGGTTAAGTAGCTCTGCATTTGATTTTATTTATGAATTATCATATTATTTGTTCTTTCCGGATGCCACGTGGGATTTTTTACAGAAGAAATATGGAGCCAATACTTTATCTTCTTTTTGGAAATGAAAAGAGCAAGTTGCTTTTTTGTTGGGTAAGCAATTTTTTGTACTCGATATTATCTATTGCGTTATAAGGTGCTTTAAAATTTTTACAAGCCTTATTTTTCTATGTATTCGATAGTCACAGATGCTTCACAAACTACCGTAAGTATGAAAGAATGTTGTTATCCCACTAATTTCCATTTTTTACAGGATCAGTCGCATGCACCGATACCGGTTATTATACCGTTGAGAAAAAAGGACAAGCCTCTTCTCTTAAAGAAACTAAAGAAGTTGTGGGAGAAAGTTGAGCCAGATCTTCCATGGGACCGAGGATTATTTAATGAATACAACACTCTTTTGTTGGATGATTCCCCTTACAAGGCAATATGCAATCCTGTAAGCTATTAGATTCTTTTTTTCCTATAATGAAATGCTTGCTTAGTTTGCTAATTTACACTTTCCATGCATTGTTTAAGTGTCACAGAAACAACCTCTTGCAGGGAAGGGCTGTGTACATTAGGCCCAATGTGACGTACCCCATCCGGCCCACGCGCATTTGCCCCTTTTATGCATTGTTTAAGTGGGATTTTTACCAATTCTTGAACATGTGTATACTCACCAATTCATTTGTTTTATTTATTACTCAGCGACACACTGCTATCTTTCCATTCACGTACCACTTCAATGACGTGCAAGACAATTCATTAGGTCAGTTATCTTCGTTTGAGCCCTTTTTTTCGTTTGTGAATGTACTTGCCTAAAACCAAGCATTGGTCATCAAATCATCAGCAAATACTGATCTAAGTGTGTAAAATGAATGCTCATCTTGTTTTGCTAACTGTAGGGAGGGATGGCGATCTTCGTGCTTATTTGCATGTATTAGCTACAGCAGAAAACGTTCAGGAATATGTGAAACAAAATCCATTCGGACAGAGACCCATCACCGAAAAAACTTATCGTGGGGTTACTATCTGAAAGTTATTGAACTCGTCAAACTGCCGATGATGCTGTAACTCAACAAGAATCAGTTTGAATCCATGTTTTTGTCTCAAGGATAGGAATCCAGTGTATGACCAAGCTGGCATACATATGTTTTGCTAGTGCCAAGTCACCGTTGATTTCCAAATCACTAATTTTGTCATTTTGTCATCTCATGTTAGATACTCTCCTTCTATCTAAATGCACTGTTGTAAAAAGTGATTAATATTAATATTATATATTGTGCATATCTTATATATTTTTAACAATTAGGTAACATTAATATATATTTAAATTTTTTTTATTTAATTTGTTTTATATATATATATATATATTAGACTAGAAGACGTAAACGTGTGTATCTATAAGATCTTTATAATTATAAAATAAATGTTGTGTGATCGATTGTTGGGGTTCAACAATTGTCTCTACATTGTGATCGGTCGAACACGTGGCGCTATGTCAGTGTATGGTTGAAAAGATTGATGTTGCATCATTACCCTTAACTATAGTTATTGGTAAAGCGGTAAGCGCTCGATCCTACAATTGGAATCAGAGCCAAGGTCGCGTGTTCGATTCCTATGAGTCGTAGAGAGTGCAATTATTGGGGAGGGATTGTTGAGCTTTCAACAATTGCATCTGCTTTGTGATCGGTCGAACATGTGGCGCTTGTGCCAGTGTATGGTTGAAAAGATTGATGTTGTGCCATTACCTTTAACTATAGTTATTGGTAAAGCGGTAAGCGTCCGATCCTACACCGATCATTAAAAAAACAAATCTAAACAAAAGCAAGAAGATAACCACAATTTACATAAGAGTATTTGTCGATGATTTTGTTTGATGCTATCCACAAAGTTATTGTCATTGCAAGTTAGGGCACGGACGTCGGAGGTCAGGGTGCTTTTTGAGTTGACGTTTTTGGATCAGAGATGGAGGTGGTCCCACTTTCATACACTTGATCTTACAAACACCAACACACATACAAACATATACGTCTATATGCATATATATTTATGTATCTTGATTTTTTGTAACACCCGGTCCATATCTCTATATTTTGATGCTAAGTGTTATTCATCTGACGCGTGTTCATATAATTTTCTTTTTATATTTTAAACTTTTCTCATTTTATCAAATGAGAATTTGCCACATGGCAGAGGACGTTCGCCCTCTTTTTTCAATTCAACCATGGTTTAAAAAAAAGATTTTCAATACAGATATAAATAAATAAATAAAAAGATACATACATATGCAATAAGTTAAGTACGATAAGTTGTCACAATTTATTAATGAAGGAATTATAATGGCTAATAATTATAGACTACTTTTGAGTAAATCTGTCATTTTAGATTCAGACCGTTGTGTTGGCCCAACCCGTCACACAAAATAGGAAAGTTGGGTTAATATTTTCCCAACCTATTTGAAAGTGAGTAAAATTGGTTAACCCGCTTGGGTTATGAGTTGGGTCGGGTTGACCCACGGGTTAAACTTAGAAGTTAGGCCTAGTAATTTATATATAGATAATGAAGATAATGCAAGTTGATCCGATTAGGGATCAAGTATTCTAGATAATTTTGCTAAAATAAAGAGGGGAGAGATGGAGAAGAATGAGAAAATGAAATGGTATAATATTAATGATGGATGAATTTTGAAAAAAAAAACTTTGAATTATTAATTTAGTTTTATTAGACTTTTTTAAATTTATGCACTTTTAGTTTTTTTATACATATTAATGATATTGATTGTTAAACTATTTGTTCAAATGTTATAGATAATATATGGATTATTAATAATTGTGAGTTGGCCGCCTAACCCACAACCCACCTCGTGCTGGGTTGGGTTGTAATTTTTCCAACCCAAATAGAAGTGGGTCTAAACATGCTGGCTCATTTGGGGTTATGGGTTTGAGTGGGTTGAGTTGAGTTGGCCCAAATTGACAGCTATATTTTTTAGTCATAAAATTATAATGATACTAATAGCATTTGAATGTTGAGGATGTCTGCTGGTTTATATGTCAAGTAGCTTGAATTCTTTTAGGCAGTGATGTCTTGGGTTTGAATATTGTGAAAGAAGATATAGGATATTGTATGAGTTTCTTTCATGATGACTCAAATCCAACTTGACTCTATATTATTTTGAACTCGATACGGCTTTGGAATTGAAGATTTAGAACAACAAAATCGGAGGATCAAGCGTTAGAAGCAATAAATGACTTTGTTAAGATACTGATCAAAACATTGTGTTTGGAGTACTGTGCGGTTTAAATATTAAAGTTGAACTGTTAATACCAACTACATTTTTTAGTAAAACGGCAAATGTTCAGTTCTAATTGGTATTTGAGGGATTTTTTTAAGCACTGATTTTTTTTTTAGAGTAAATATATGATATTGGTTGCTAATCTATATTATATTTACCATATTATAAAGTGTGGGGCCTTACTAACCGTTTTGGTACGTCTGTCTGTCTGACACCAAATGGAATTTATATACCTGTCAATTAATTTAAACTTCACAAATGGCTAGCCAAAAAAAGGGTAAACATTGGATAAATAAAAACGGGGAAACCAACCCATTCACCTTCTTCCACGTTCCTACTTCGAAAACTGCTGTAAGTTTCCTCCAACATAAAAATTCAAAAACCTTCATCCTTTCTCTCCAGGTTTCACATGCAGTTTATCAACTTTAATTTCTCTCAAATTCAAAATCGGAGAAATCAATTTCCTCTCTTTCCATGCCATTTTCTTCTCTAAAGTTTCACCATTTTCATTTTATTTCTTCGTTGTATTTCGATTCCGCCATTGGTATCGAGGAAGGTAACACCCTTTCTTACACACTATACGTTTCTTCATTTCAATAATATTCTGTTTTTTATTCCCAATTTTATGCGACGGTATTCTTTTGTTTTAATTTGTCACAATTGTTTCTCTATATTTCCATCCTCAGAAGTGTTGTGTTATATTGTTAATATCACTTAGTAGAAATTTTTGATTCCATAGGAGCATCGGAGTGTTAAATTTGATATTTGGTAATTTAGGAACCGTTCATTTCTTCAAATTCGTGATTTTTGATTGTGTTAGTTTTTGATGTGGTGTTTCATGAATTATTATTGAGTTATTGTCTTGCAAATATGTGTCATTCTTACACGATCACTTATTGTCCGATGAAATGTCTCAATGAACGTGCCAAAAAAAATCATCGAAGGATATAAGAGCACTTCCATGGAGAATTCTAGTAGCAATCCTTTTTTTAAAGTCAACTATTTTTCTGATTTTTTAATATTTCTATTTCACTTTAATATCTACCTATTTGGCCAACTTTTGGGCATAGCATTACCAATGTTTGTTTCATAACTTCTACAATCAGGAACTTAACAAGATTGGAACTTCAAATTGCATATTTAGTTTTATAACGTTGTATTCTCATTTAATAATATATTTTTTCTAAAACACACCAATTTAGGCATTTATAAAACAATTTTTTTTGTTCAAGAGTAACTATAGAAAAATTTTATTGGCACAATTCAGATCGTTGATTTACCCATTTCCTTTTATGAGAGAGTTTCATGATGTTTTTCTCTTTTTCTTTGCTGAAATTTTTGATCCTCCCTTCCCAAATAGAATGATTAATAAAAGTTAAAGATTTAAAAATTATGGAAAAATATTGGTTACAAGTCGGTCTCTTACCTCATAACTTACCATTTGATGAAAGGACTCAATGAATGGTCTGTAAAAAATGATTGATACATTAACATCCATGTAGAGTTTCAGTATCAATCCACTTTTTTTTTTTTTTGCTAACACATTTTTATGTGTTGTAGTTTTAGTTATCTAATGTTTGTTTAGTTTAAGTTCTGCATATTTAAATGTAGCCATATTATTAGCTTACTTTTGTTTCAATGATATAGTGATATGTTTGATGAGCTTAGATGATTATCTAAAAAATGTTATGATTCGGATTTTATAATAAGTGGTTATTATCTATTTTTTTGAAATAGTTTTTCTTTCAGTTTAGGAAAACGTCCACCGATGACTCTGACCAGAAAACAAGATTTAGATTTATGTTCGCGAAGGAATCCTAGGGAGATAAATGATTCCGCGGTTCATGAGGCAAATAGTTTTGAAGTTTCCATGTGAGTGTTGACATTTCAATTTTAGTATGTCTATTCATTTTTTTTATGTTAATAAAAGTTTGTATACGTGTTTTTAACCTCAATTGTAAATTTGAATTCTATGCAAGTGTATTTGTCTGCTGTTTTTTCAGCTTTGGTATGTCTTGATTTGAGGTAGATTTGGAATCTTCTGTTCAATTTTTTAGTGTTTTATTTTGTTGAGATTCTGAGATTAATTATGACAAATTGGATTCATCTTCGCCCATTGAGCTCTAGCAATGATGTTGTGTGTTTTGTTCTTTTACATTTTAGTTACTTAGCAAGAAAGATTTTGCTGTTTTTTGATTGTGTTATGCTTCAATGAAAGATTGAAGTTCTGAAATTTAAAGTTTGTTGGTTAATTTTTTAATTTTTTAACTATAAAATATGTTAGCACCGGACATTTGGGTCTGAGATCAAAATCCAAATTCACATACTCGGAACTCATGGATTGGAACCGTTTGGAAAGTTGGTTAGTTTGTTTTTTTAAAAAAAAAAACAACTAACAAAACTGATATTTATTTAGGGTGCAGAAAATCTGATTCATAGATGATTATTTTTCCCATTGAAGATGAAGAGGAAGGACCTCGATGATGTCAATGATGAATTCTCTGGTTTTTCTCCATGCGTTCCCGCCAGAAAAATCCGAAGACTGGTAAATTTTGTTAAAATATCTTAGTTATGTTACAATTAAGATTAGTGTGAGTTCGAGTATTTATTCATTTGTAGGATGTGGAATTGCCTACCAATTGTAGACGAGGAAAAAATTTGAGATTTCTGGTTCAAGCAATCGGACCCTCGGAAACATATCTTTCTATCAATTAGGGGGGGGTTTTGAAAATTGAAGAGTTGCCGACCGAGGATGAAAATAAGGCTATTGTGCTTTTCAAGCCTATGTAAATTCCTTGCTAAAGTCGCCGTCAAATTTCTTATTATCGGTTGATACTCACTTAATTATGGGTCTCAAAAGTGAGTATTATGCAAATAACAATTGATTTATCATATAATTGGGAAAACATTTGAATTCTGTATCCTTTGGTTGAATTCTGGAGTGATTGGTTTTCAGTGCTAATAGTTGTGGAAATTTGGTATATTAACTTGATTGGTTTTGATCCAACCTATCAACGGTCCCCACACTAATTTGCACACCATGAAAAGCTCTATGGTTCTCACCGTGGGAATTTGTTGATGCATTTGATCTCAATTCTTCCATCCTGGTTTTTTATTTAAATGTTATAAGGTGATTGGTATCCGAGTAAAAGTTTCATTTAAACCTCATTACCTCAATTTGATGAGCCACGGAATATGAGGATATTGAATTTGTAGTTATTAACTAATACATATACCCCATATATTTCGTTATACAATCAATATGTACGTCTCCTATATTACACGCAACGCGTGTGCATTATCCGCTAATTATATTAAAACGTGAGTCTTCTAAACTAATAACTTTTTGTATTTTTTAAAAGTATTGGCAAAAACTCCTTTAATTTTAGTTAAAAAAAATTATGAAAATCTATAACACCAAATTAGTTAATAATTTATTCTTTTATCTAACAAATCTCAATTAATCCATCATAGATTATATATCCACAACTAATTTAAATTTAATTTCATGCACTGCGGTTCGAATCCTCTGCTCCCTTCCTGTATCAAATATGCTACATTTTTTTACGATAACACGTGTATATCAAAATCTTCCTATTTAACAATAAAAATGAATTTTGTACTTAATTTCTAATAAATTAAATAGTACTTTACGAATTAACTTTCTATCCATTAATATTATAATTTAAAAATACAAGAACAAAACCTACTCTATTAATTCAAGAAATATAAATAAAATTTAAATAAATTTGGATTATTTTAATTTAATAGGGCAGGTAACATTTTCATAAAAATAAAATATTGAATTTGGTGTGTATAAATTTTTAAATATATCTACACAAACAACAAAAACAAATAAACAAAATTTGATTCATGATTGCTATAGCAGTATGTTTGGAATTTAATGGTTAATTATAAATTACCATTTACCATACTAATTTTAACCATAAAGTTGGCCAAAAAAAAATTATATTTTACGACATGATTCAAAAACTTGCAATGTTTTTTTCTATAATTTACGACATTTTTATGTACGAAATGTCGTAAATTTTCGGTAACATGATTACATGAGTATATATTTAAATAATTAATATGTTTATTTACTTTGTTTGAATAATTTGTGTTTTTATTTTTTTATAATGTTTATTAACCACAATTTACATAAGCACCCTTGGCAATGATTTGATTTGATACTATCTTTAAGGTCATTGCTGATAATGTAGATTTTAGTAGATGAATACATTCGATTTTAATAATATTTTTTGAAAACATTTATGTTTATGTTGCAAACCTAAATAAACATAATTAATAAATTTTTTGGCTCCATTGAACTAATTCTTTCATATATCTTTCAAGTGAATAAGTGAAAAACCCTCCTAACTACAACTACCACCATTATGAAATTGAGAAAGAGTAGTTTGTATACCATCTTTAGGTTCTCTTTCACGCTTAGCCATATGCCTAAGTAAATGATCTGTTTCAATCAAAAATTGTTTGTATAATCTTTTTTTTTTACATTTTTTTACAAACTGCTATTGTGTCTTTTCCTCAATTTAGTCATCAAATAATTGTCATACATTACTAGTTTATTTTTTAGAAGTTTTTTAGTTGATGAAATATTTGGTTACTTTATTCTTCATTTTGATTGATCAATTTCAGATAATTCAAATTATAAGACTAGTATGTAATTATGTAAAAGTAGAGTTATGTCAAATTATCTAATAACAATAAAAATAAATGTTATCAAATATTTTGTTTTTGATAGATTATGATCTCGTGCTTTGTCTTGATAAATATTGAGACGAACTTCTTTCTTCTTGCTTACAATTAAGAATAGAGAGCTTACACAATAGAGAGCTTAGATATTGAGGAAGCAAATTGTGAGGATAAAATGATGTATAACACTCAATTTATATAAACAACTTTTTTTAAAAAAAAATCGGCAAAATTTCAACTTTTCTCTGCTAAATAATCATTTCACCTTCCTGAAATGCATCAAATCTATACGTTAGAGCTTGTGTTTTTAGGCCATTGCGTTTGTGTAATCCTTACTTAGTGGCATGGGCCATTAATCAATTGATGTTTTAAACTTTTCTACCAAAAACTAAATTATCTAGCTTCTAAATTTTACTACAAAATAATTTTTTTTAAAGTAAAATTATACAATTTTCAAAACTTCTGCAGGGCAAATGCCTGGCTTTGCCCTTCCGATAAAATTGGTAAGATGTCATATCACATGTACAATATGATAGGTCGATATTTCGAAAGACACAATATTTTAACAATCATGAGTTCTCACTCAGGAAGAACACACGAGAATCGATATCCAATATAACTATGTTATTGAAAATAAAAAATGAAGTGAATATTAACTAAAACTTAGTTTTTGTCTTTTTTTTTATGCAAAAATACTTATTATTACTATCTGTCATATTTTTTTTGCAAAACAGATACAACATTAAAAAAATCCACAACAAAACAAAACAAACCAAAAACAAAAAGAAAAGGAGAAAGTTACTCCCGGGGTCGTATCACATAAATTTGGTCCATGTTAGGTCCCTTGAATATATTTTTCGTTCCTTTTCGAGTAAGGAACTACACTCCTAGAATTTTGAAAATAATAGGAGAATTTTGGCAGATAACATAAACTTTTTCATTCATCTCATGGAAAATATGTACACATGAATCTATGACTTCCACTACCACACAACTCCCTATAAGCTAATTACGAACTAGCATGGCCACTAATTACAAATATTAACTAAAAGCAAATTAAGTCATCAATTTCATAACAGTTAGGTTTCGTAATCAGGGGCCCGAAATGGCTTGCGGGATTCTCTCTTGGGCCGTGCATGTTGCTCAAATGGGCTGTCAGGTGTTGGGCTGCATTGTTCCGCATCAGTCCATCGCCTGACTTTTTGATTGGAGATGTAAATGTGAATGCCACGACTAAACATGACCACGGTTTATAATCGTCGGATAAATGGTTCAAAAACGTCGGTTACGGTTACGATTACGCTTAAGAAATGGCTACGTTTACGGTTTAATCCTTTTTTAAAAAAAATTAAAATATTATTAAAAATTGAAAAAAAGTATACAAAGTATTTGAGTGTGTTTTCCTCCATATATTAATCATAAAATAACATGAAATAAATTTAAATTTAAATAATTAAATTGTGTAAATATATTTGTTTGATTAATATATATAAATTATAACACTCTATTTAGATCAAAAAGTTATTATAACTTAGTAGTTGAAGCTAATTATTCAAGTTGGAGGTAATAAGTTCCAATCTACACTATATCATATGTTCTAAATTTACAAATGTAAAAAACATTAAAATAAACCCTTGAACCGGCGGTTAACCGTCGTTTCACGGGTTAGAAAATTATGAACCATAATCTGTCCGCCTATAAATGGGTCGATTACGGGTCATGTCCTTCCAACCATTGACCCGTTTAATCGGCATGTTGACCACGGTCCGATTTCGGGCCAGTTTAGGATCATATATGATTGGTCTAACCACGACATCCAAACTCTTCTTCTCTATTGCATCCCATTTAGAATTGCTTTCAGCTACATACACTTACTCGAACTGTCATCTTTTAAAACCGCTGATTTATGAGTACCACTTCCATTAAAGTGAGTATTCCCATGGATTGATCTTTTTGTCTTAGAAGATTTTGCATTTGGAATTGAAATTGGTTTTACAGGATCGGCAGCCACTGGATTTGCCTTCTTGGATGCTGCAACATCATTGACAACAATCATCGTCCTCCCATCTATATAATCAGCGGACAAATTAGTGTCCTTACCCTTTTTCAATTGGGATATGAGGTTGGAAATGTATGTCTTCTGCAAATAAAGAATTATGCTTCTGATGGTTCAGTTTGAGCACTTTAGAAGGCCCTATAGATGAACTTTCCTTCTCCACTTTTTGTTGCCTAATTGGCATATTCCCACTGAGAAGTCCAGGTTTGGCATCATGGACTTCTTTTTGCTTCTCAGGACTTGCGTTACTAACCGGAGTTAACTTATCTCGTAATGTTTATCTTCGCCTGAACTACGAGAGAAATCGGGCCACCTCTTTTAAGTTCTTCAGAACTTTCTTACAGGCAGCTGTCATTGATCGTCCTAGAACTTCAACACTAAATTGTTTCTTATTATTCGTAAGGTGTGTTTACAATTGCTTATTCAAAGAACTTATGTGTTGTGTTTGCTTAAAATTTGAAAAGGTTGTTTTAAGCAAAAGCATTGAGTTTTGTTATTAAATAAAAAAAGCTTAAGTTTTTCAGTTAATTACAAAATTGTCACCAACCAACGAAAAGCAGTCAAAAATATGTCATGATCTGCTTCTCTGCTTCTTCTTTCTTCTGCTTAGTTTTAGAGAAGCAATAGTAGAAACGAGTAAATAAAACCAAAATTGTCACCAACCAACTAAAATCAGTCAAAAACATGTCATGATCTGCTTCTCTGCTTCTCATTTGTTCTGCTTAGTTTTAGAGAAACAAGAGTAGAAACGAGTAAATAAAACACTCAAAATCTGTTTTTTTGTCTGAGAAGCTGATAAGCAGTCTGCAAAACATTTTCAAACACCCACTTAATGAAATTTTATTCTTTGCCAATTATTTTGTTTCTAATTAAAATAAAAATGATTACTTAAAAATGTTATATATCCAACTTTAGAGTATTTTTGGTTAAATAAACCCATAATATATCAATAACACTTCATAATTTTTTTTCTTTTTCGAAAGCTTCATAAGTTTTATTATAATTTGCGTAGTTAATATTATAATATTTAAATATAATAAAATATCATATATTTAATTATTCGACAGAAACAAGTAATTAATAATATATACATGTTCTAAAATTGAAGAAAATTTATTGGGCTGAAAGCCCAAGTTCACTAGGTCTAAGAATCAGTATCTGTGATTTTAAATATAATGCACATTTTTTTCGAATTTATGATGACCTTCCCAAATTTGGATTGTGATTAACAAAAATGATTGGATATGTTTATGTTCAAAAAAATAAAATGACGAACATTACAAAACCCGAAATAGTCTTGGCTACCTCATGGGGTAAAATCTCATGTAGTAGATCCATTCATTGAATGTGAATATGGTCAGATTTGTTTTTTATATATATAGGGGAATGGACTAAAGATTTTTACCTTACACCCCGTGACTCGAACACGAGTCTTCCCTACAAGGTTTTTTTTTATATATAGGGGAAGGGACTAAAGATTTTTTTCTTACACCGTGTGACTCGAACACGAGTCTTCCCCAAAACGGAGTTAGCTTTTTACCAAGCCGACACAACCGGAAGTTCTGTAAGAAAAGTTTTAAGGTCTATGCGTTTTTGATATATACGTTTCGCCTAATTTTTTTAAAAAAGCATATTTTTGTAAATATTTTATGTTACATTATTTAATTAATTAGCCACCAATACGCCAATGATTTACTCTCCACCCTTGTTCCCACCTAGGCATGCTACGAGACCGGTTTGAACGGCTCCAGATTAGCATGGGTTCGAACCAGACCAATCTGCCATGGAACCGCTCCGATCTAGATTGGAGACCGAACACAATCCATTCCTTTTGATTTTTTTTTTTAAAATTTAATTTTATTTGAAATTTAATTTTATTAAATTAATAAAAAATGAAATAAATTGATAAAATAATACAGAATTGTGAGAAATGGCTCGGATAGATCCATCGTTAATATAAATTTGATGCAAAATATTCTACATGTAGTAAATAGTAATAAAATCTACTCTATTAGAAGTTTAGAACTTTAGTAAATATTTGTTCATTTTATTTATTTAATACAATCCTACAATATAAATGTTGTTTCTTCCATTTTTCGTATCATTTTCATTCAGAAATAATTTGTCATATAAAATATATGTATGATTATATTATACAATAATATATCTAAAGTTTATATTATTAATTTTTAATATAAATGAGTGTTATATATATCGTAAACCTGCATTTATTATTGAAAACCATATCCACCTCTTATTTATCTACTAATTTTTTGTTTATATAACTTAACATTCAATTATATCTTTTACTCTTTTATTAACTTTCCAGTCTTAATTTCTCCATTATACTAATATAAGAGCATAATAATATTGTTAAGTTTACTTCGTATTAATTAAATTTAAAAAAAAAATAGTAAAAAATTAAATAATTTCAAAATTTATTAAGCTAGTAACTTTTCGATACAATTGTGAATGTGAAATTTCTTTTCCCACATTTGGTCTTTTGCTTGAAATAATCTTGAAATATTTATATTTCAATCATATCATATGATATCACCAATTAATGTGACTACCTTCTGATGACAATAGAAAGCGAACAATATCTTCATGTTTCCTTAACGCAAATAAAAACGTCAATATCACTTAGGATCCTCATCTAAATCACGAAACAAACGTGAGAAAGGGCCAGAAGTTTTTCAGACGTGTATACCCTCCGACGCTCAAGTCAGGCGAGAGGATACGAGAAAATATATATACTTGCAAAGTAATATGATTATGAAGGTCCGAGTTGATACCCCAAACCTGGTATTTATAGGCAGAGATCCAAGAGTTACCATGCAGCAAGGACTCCTTCCATGTTTATCCAAATCTTGTCCAGATATGCTAAGATCCTGTGAATACAATCAAATCTCAGATATTGCTCCGCGGATCTAGGACTTGCCTAGTTTATGGGACTCCGTTTCCTTGCTGTGCCACGTATCAAGCAGGGAATGAGAAGAGCTCGGCCAATGAGCTCGGGCCCCAAAAGAGGTCGCCGAGGAGTTTGGCGAAGGGACAACAGGTAAGGCGAAACACGTCGGCCCAACAGGTCGGCCTTAACAAAGAGCGCGGAACAACATGCGAGGTCTTTTGACGAAGGTCAAGTAATACAAGGCGGAATCAGGTCGGCTCATCAGATGGTGTCTTATTATTTAAGGGGTATCATCATATATAACTAATTTTTATATGAAGGATGTAAAAATAATGTTTAGCTTCTAATCAGTATTCAAATTTAAAATATGCATGACCATGGTTTTTTAATCTTGACAATTTGAAATGCATATAAGATTTTAATATATTGAAAAAATACCAAATATATTTTCACGTAATTCGTAATAACAACAATATATATATATATATATATATATATATATATATATATATATATATATATATATATACTAGTTTATCTGGCGCCGCACAAGGCGATGCTAGTGGGCAATTTTTTTGGGCCAGTCGCTCTGCAGCTTTAGGTTTTGCTAAAAACTAACATCCATTATCTCGAGTAAGACATCAACATACATAGACTTGCTGAGTAAGAAAGAGAATGATGTGTTCTTTGCAGCTATTGATCGACCCCTTCCCAAATGCTAAATTTAACATTGTTTCGAAGAACTAAACAAGGAACATAGATTAATAACGACACAAAGACATGTATATGATATAATACGTTTCGCATAATAACGTCTGTTGCCGAGCGAGAATCTAAAAATACTCTTAAATATAGCAATAGTAACTCTCTATTGAATAAAAAGTCTTTTTACTAAATAGCAAAACAAATGCAGCTAGGAAAAATTTAGGAAAAAAATTACCAATTCCCAACAAATAATTCCCTCACTTTTAAAAATAAAGAAGGCTTTTAAGTTGGAAATCACAATTTCTGAAATTTTAAAATATTCACTCTTTGTAATTGATCCTAAGTAGAAGTTCCGAAAATATATAATAAAGTTGCTGATTAAAAAATGTTTATCTTTAAAAGAAAATTTTAGTTAATTCTGAGATGCATACAAAAATAATTATGCGATCATTATACTAATTCACATTAAAAATATTTTTAACATGTTTGAAACCCTACAAAAAACATTATTTAAAGCACTATCAGAACCTTAAAACTTCACAAGATGAATCAAATACAAGAAACGACAAATGACGAAGAATCAACTGCCCAAACTAAAACAAACAACATGAAAAGATACATGCGTATACCAATCAGGTGGAGTACGAGACCTGTAAGCAGGAATGCTTCCAGAAACGAGACTACTTTGTATCGTAAGACTATCACGAGGGGGTCGACGATCATGCATGCCATCGTCTGTGTACTCATCCATGCAAACAGTAGAAAAATCTGAAAAGAAATATAACAAGACATACATGTTCAGCGAGATATATGGACAATGAACCTAAGGGGTAATGAGAAAATGAACCTAAGGGGTAGTGAGAAGAATATTTCATAATCGTAATATAAGCTAAACAGGAAAAATAGACAACAAAATGTACCATTGAGCAAATGGCCTCGTGGTTAAAGGGATTGTCATACGGCAAAGACCCCTGACACATTCTCGATGGTGTTAGCTGTGGGGTTGCCTTCTAATCCTTCTTGGGCATTGCACTGAAAAGGGGTTATTGATGAAACATTAAAGGAGACAAACTTGAAATCTGAGGATTCAGATGTGACACAAATCATGTACCCCGGTATGATATTCGTCATAGTGTAGAGCAAAAACCATGTTAAAAATTAAATTCCACTGTAACTGCAAAAACTAAAGAGAGTAATCTCCATGTTATAAAGAAAATACAGTGCGAGACTTGGTTTGTATGGTACCTGGTAAGCATATAAACATTCTCTCTTTTGGATTGTATGATCAAGAGGAGAATTAATTAATGTGCAAAACACGAAGCAAGAAGATTTCTTGAACTCATCAGGTTCAGAAAAAGACATGCTAACCTCCACTGTGATCCAAAACGTTAAAGCCGTCAAAAGTGGAAGAATAAATCAGCTATCAGGAGTAGTCAAATCGGTAAATAATAATGATCCACCATATTTAAACGATGGAACATTTTCTGCCAATTTTCTAACCTGCACATAGATACTGTCAAATGACAAAAACATATTGATAAATTAATATAGGAACATTGAAATGGAAAAGAGACGAGCATCATATGTGTTATTGAATGTACAAATGTCACCTTACAACATAAAAGAAACTGCAAAAGATGGGACCGGAAATATGAAGTCTCTTTAAAGGGGTGAAAGGAGTAACACCACACCTGCAAATCTTTTTTCAGTATTTATAATTTACATTTGAAAGCTTATATTCTCGTGAATGGTGGCGATTGGCTCTTAAATAAATAAAGTAAGCATCATTTTTTTTAGATTATGGTAAAAAATGGAAATTTTTTCGAGCAAACGGCCTTGCGGTTAAGGGATTGTCAGTACAGCATAGACCCGTGACACATTCTTGATGGTGTAAGCTGCAGGTAGCCTTCTAATCCTTCTTGGGGCATTGCGCCAAAAGTGTGTGTGTGTGGGGGGGGGGGGGGGGGGGGGATTTGATGGAACATTGAAGGAGACAACATGAAATTTGAGGTTCAGATGTGACACAAATCACGTCCCCGGTATGAATCACTATAGTGTAGAGCAAAAACAATGTTAAAAATTAAATTCTACTCTTAACCACAATAACTAAAGAGGGTAATATCTATGTTATAAAGAAATTACATTACAAGACACTTAGCTTTGTATAGTTCCTGGTACTGTAGTCATGTAAATATTCTTGTTTTTGGATTGCATGATCAAGTGGAGAATTCAGTTAATGTGCAAAATAGAAAGCAAGAAAATTTCTTGAACTCATCAACAACTTCAAATCGTCTAGCAAGTTCAGAAAATGATGGAGAAAAAGACGGCTAACCTCCATTGTGATCCAAAATGTTAAAGTCGTCAAAAGTGGAAGAATAAACAAGCTATCAGGAGTAGTCAAATTGGTAAACCATAATGCTCCACCCCTCTTTAAACGATAGAACATTTTCTGCAATTTTCTAACCCGCACATAAATATTGTCAAATGGCGAAAATCATATATATATTAATATATGAACATTGAAATGGAAAAGGACATGCATAATATGCATTATTGAATATAAACAGTGACATCTTACCGCAAAGAAGAAACTGCAAAAGATGGGACTGGAAATAAGAAGTCCCTTTAAATGGGTGAATGAAATAACATCATACCAGAAACACAAAAAAATGAACTATTTTTTCAGCATTTATAATTTACATTTGGAAGCTTATATGCTCGTGAATGGGGGCGATCGGGTCTTAAATAAATAATCAAGAAAACATAATTTTTTCGAGATTTCATGGTAAAAAAGTGCAATTATCTCATAAGAACTTGTAATTAGAAAAACCTTACAAGTGGCAAATGAGTTTAACCGGGAGGACTGATAGCCTCCAACCATAAATTTTCTTTTGTTCAAACAACTTAAAATTATGGTGCGCTTCCACCTTAGAGAACACAACCAAGCAGAGAAGCAAAACACACAAGTGAGATTACTGTTAGCAAAGAATATTAAAGTTTCTTCGAAAGAAAAGGTATCCAATGCACCCAAAAACGTTCAAGATAAAACAATGTGATTGAGAAGAAAAAACCTCAGTCATGTGTGTGAGTTATCGAGGCAGGTTTGGAGGGATAAAATGAGCTCAAAAATAGGAAAATTTTACTTACTCCTTATCCCTTGAAACTGTGGAAGCTACAAAGGTAACTAAAAAAGCGCATCAACACATAAGCAAGAAATCATTCTAAAACTAAATGGGTCCAGATACCGATGGCCATATCGAAATTAATGCAACTTCATAGCATAGTATAATTAAGCAGAGCAATCAAATAAAACTGTAGAACAGATAAAAAAAGAGTTAATTACATGAGAAATTTACTGCTAAAATAAATTTTGAGAGGGCTACTCATTAAAAATCAATTTTACCCAATTTTTTCTCAGTAGATAACCAAAAACAGTCACTTCAGAAAAAAAACAAAATGCAAAAAATTCAATCTGCAATTCAAACAATAAATGACAGTGTTTAAGAAACATACCAATTTTTTCTTAGAAGCAATGTGCAGGGAGTTACAGTAAAAACGACGAACCTGGGGTTGTTTCATGGGAACATGAAATCAAATTCGTCTCTGAGATTTCGAATACCTCACTGTGGCCAGCATCTTCTAGTTTGTGGTTCCGAGCCTATGCTTGGCTTTGTGGTTCTAGCCCAAACGCTTGCCTGCGGACGTCTTCCATATGCGTATGGAATACTCTGTTTTTACACAATTTCCAAGCAATAAATTTTAATTGGTATAATTTTTTTCCCATCTAAGATTTTTTGTTTTGTTATTTTATTTTTTCTCATGCAATCCGTTTATATTTATCTTTTTTATATATTATATTAATTTCAGATACAAATCTGGTATAATTAAATGATATTTATGTTTTCGAATATTGAAAAGGAGAAAAACAAATCAAAATGTAGTTTTATTAAGTAGGGAATTTTACAAATAGCACATTAAAGTACACAAAAGTTATAAGTTATTGACCATGCAATGTCGCGAAAATTATACCTTGTAGTATATGATATATGGATTTCGATTACATAAATCTATACATATTTTGATATATCCTATCGTGTATATAGATGGCGAAATTACCATTCATGGTTCGCTGTCGTTGGAACGATGATCGGGAGTGAGGTCACTATTCCATTTCTAATGACATTTATAATTAAAATATTGAAATAAAAAATGATAATTGGTAACACTTAAAAAATCTAAATATTAGATGTATAAAATATCACAAAGCATATTTTATTGTAAAACACCTTGTATTACTGAATAGTTGATTAAAACTAGATGTGACCAAATAATTAAAATATAAAATAGAAATTACATAAATTCATTATAAATTAATAAATAGATACATAAATATTTATAATATTGGTCTTCAAAAATATATATTTTACGAGCAAAATATAATTGTTTTAATTATGCTTAATACTTTGCCAATTTTTTTTTCCTAGGAGAAAATTAAAGGAGATTCATATTATTTAATTAAAAAACAGTGGGCCACTCATGCTTAACATCCTACGATGTTTTCATCTTCCTTAACAAAAAACACACTAAATCTACAGGAACAAAAACACCGTCGCCTTTCCGATTAGGGCGAAAAAATCACGCCATTCTAGTAAAAACAGCCATTCCACAATTTTCATCGTGATTATCAATGTTATGGAGCAATTTTCGTTCTAAGCATAAAATTTGATTCGGCTACTGCGGTTCTGATTATGGAGCAGTCGTTCTACGAACCATGATATCAATAGATTATTACCTTTCGTTCTATATTTTATCAAATGTAATAGTCTTGATGATTACGACATTGCTTCTTTCTTTGTTTTTTTTAATGTGTGTTTTCTCTCTAATTTTGTCAATTAAAGATATATCTCGAGCTGTATAAATGCTTGCTATTCTACAATGGGATTTAGATAGGTATCCGAGATGTTGGATTTTTTTGTTTTAATCCAATTTCAAGATCTAAACAGTTATGATGTCTGAAGATATTAAGTTCTTTTGACATGAATCGGTTTGGGTTCATTTTCATCTCTGTTTCTTGATCATCTTAACTACATTGTCGTTGATCAGATTGTAAGCATTTTAAGAAACATGAATTTACTCTAGCATATAGGAAGAAGTTGCTTTTTATCACTTGCCAGTGGAAATTAAGAATCAGTGGATTATGTTGTTTGTGTAGACATTTGGTATTTGAGTTATTCAACTGATTAAACCAAGCATCAAGAATGTCAGCAAGAAATAGAGGACCTCCCCTTCCAGCTAAGGGAGGTTCACATGTTGCGCCGTCTCAGCCTCCACTAAAAGAATCCTTTTTGCCAGTGGCCTTGGAGGAGTGCCACATCCTTCTTTACTCGAAGAAATGACGGAATCTCATTATAGTTTGGGAGGAGTCCCCAGACAACCCGAGCCTTCATCAAGGAGCTGTTGGCAGCTCAACACGATGAAATCCAGGCTCTGCTAGTTGATAACCAGAGGTTTTCTGCAGCTCATGTAGCGCTCAGGCAGGAATTAGAGGTGCCCAGTATGAACTACAGCGTGATGATAATTATGCTCGGTCATTGCATGTAGAGAAGGAGTTACATATCAGGGAACTTTATGAAAGGTCTGTTAAAATGGAATGAACATCATGCTGTTAATGCCATGAGGGCTGAGCTTATGCATGTTTATATGGATATATAGGAGTTAACAGCTCAAGATCTTACCGCTCAGGTCCAAATGATGACTCAGGATTTGTCTAGAGTTTCCTCATATTTGCAGAAGATTCCAGCAATCATGGCTGAAATTGAAGGCTTGAGGCGTGAAATGGAGCAAACTAGGTATGGTTTACTTAAATGTTGTCCATATTTGTACTTATTTTTATATGTGCATGCTAGTAACATTATGGTCCTCAGGCTGCAATCGAGCATGAGAAGAAGGAATTTGCAGAAAGCTTTGAGCATGGTAAGGTGATGGAGAGCAAGTTAATATCAATGGCAAGAGAGATGGAAAAACTTCGAGCTGAGTTGGCTAATGCAGAAAAAAGAGTTATTAGCTCCTCAAAACATATTATAAGATTTTTAAGAACTTATAAGATATCTTTAACTGTCTATTTCTTTTGTTGAAAAAAGATCTTATAATATTAAAAATAAGCTGCTAAGAGCTTATAAGATATTTTTAAAAAAGGTACGTCGTGCCTGCTTATTTTTAAGATCTTATACACTTTATGCAAAATAAACCAATATGTATATGAAAAGATCTATTTTACCAAACACTACATGTTCAAAGTCATCTTGTAGTCTAAGATGGCTTATTTTATTCAAAAGTTTTCAAAGGTCAATTAGAAAATAAAATTACAAGCTTTTAAGTTAAATAGCTTATAAGCTCTAAAAGTTTGAAGATGTTTAAGATAAGTTTAGTGTAATGGGCTCAAAGTTATGTGCATTTTGAGTTAACTAAATCAGAAACTGAATAAATTAGTGAAATCATTTAATTTTTTCTGTCTGTGGGTCCCCAATCTTCATAAGACTTATTGTCTCATTGCTCATGGTTTTATTGGTATCTATGCTTGCGAGTGAATCTTTTGACTTCAAATGGTGATGCAATAATTAAGGATTGTTCTCTGCTGATAAAGATTATACGTATCGATGTTTACAAACATACTGAAAGCTTTGATGAATATTATGTGGACTGATGATTTAAAGGCATTCTAATGTATTCTTTTCATAAGCCTCAAAATCTTGCACCACTGAACTTGATTTATGTACATGTTAAGTAGTTGTTCTCAGCATATGGGGATCTGCTCAAAGGATGGAATATGCTTATTGTTTCGTGTCTGAGTCTAATTGTGCGGGACTTGTCAATACCAAAGACCAATTTTGCTATTTTGTTTGAAGTGTCCATAGATGTTGTCCGTTTGTTTTTGGTTGATTTAGTGGTACTTACATTTTCAGTTGATTTTAGCCTTGGAAAAGATGGCTAAAAGTTGTTTTGTGCTGTGAACTTTATTCTACAGGAGTAAGTTATAATGCGAATTAAATTGGGATATCCAGGAAATCCTTATTCTGGGAGCTATAGCATGATGCCCGCAAATTCAATGCATGAGGCAAGTTCTTTATTTATTATCTGGCCAGCACGATGCTCATTGCTCTGTCTCCCTTATTGCCATTGCAAACCTTTGTGATAGATGATGTGCAACAAAAACAAAGCCTTTCAAACTTTTTTTAGGGATCAATTGTTTTTACTTTCACTCAAATACTAAAAAACTTCTCTTTTTCCTGTTTCAGGCGCCTGCCGGCGCAGAAGGTTATCCCCAGTATGGAACTGGACTTGGCACTTGGGGTCCCTATGATACTTAGCCAGCTCAAGGTCCCTATGATGCTCAGCGAGCTCAAGGCCCCAGATAAATTAGTTTATGCTATGATGTATGTTTTGGCTTTAGACCACTGTTAATAAGAATTTATGTGACTGCAGCATCGCGTAAGTTTCTTGAATGGTCATAATTCTTTGCTCTTCTGAACTTAAACTGCATATAGTTTTCCAGACAATAAATATTTGTTGAACATAGAATTTTTAGGAACATTCTTTTTCATCTCAGAGCCTCAGACATATGCTCCCTCAAATTTCATCTACACTTGGTGGAATTTTGCGAGTTCAAGGGTGGCCTTGCCCTTGGCGTATTTTTTTGTATTATTTATCCTCTAGGCGCTTTGATGTACGAGAATATTATTTATATACTTAGTCCATATCCAAATGTTATGCGTTTATGAGTGTGCAATGTAGTATAGCTTGTAGAAATCTTGCTTTGGGGGTACATAAGGCTCTTAATTCAGTCGAATCACATGATAAATATTCCTTTGTAATGAATAAAATGTTATCTATATTTTCTATATATTCTAGTGATGATATGTTGGGCAATCAGATTGTTTTTATGATATCTATCATGCTTAGCTGGGGAATTTTTTAATTTTTGCTGGTGTATTTCTTTGAGATAGGGATGTGATGCAAAAGGAATTTGATTCATGGCAAAGTGGGATTGGTGCAAGGATCGGTGCAAGATCAAATAATAGGTGATTTGCTCAAGATTTATTTTGGTCATAAACTAAGCAAGCTTTCTCTACTTTCTATTTGTTTTATTGGTCTGTTAGATTCGCATTATTGTCTCCACCTCTCAATATTCAAATCATGTTTATTGATTTTTCATGTCATTGGAAGAGCTTATGCGAGTAAAGACATATGTTTCTTTGGTGGAGTTTGCTTGGAATTTTTTTGTTGTGGAAGCAGATTAGGGAATGCATGTGCTTTTGTGGAGAGGATTTAACATCTATGAACTCAATTATGAAAATCATGTTGTATCTTCCATGGATTTTACTGTCAAAAATTTCGAGTATCATTTCTATGACATCTTTATTTCCTTTCTATTAAACGTTTGATATATGAGTGACAGACTTAATTCCAATGTTAAAAGTTTTAGGTATTTAGGTTCACACACTAACATACTGCTTAAACGTGAACAATTTTGATGTTACAGTCTTACATAGAAATTCGAAAAGTAGGACATTTTGGTCGATGACATACCAACACGATCACATGATGGAAGAATAAAATTATAAATGAAATTTTTTTGGCAGGGGGAAGGCTAAATTTTTTTCCCGTATACTGCGGCACTTGAACACGACATGCAACCAGGAACTAGAACTAGTTTTCAACACTGAGCATTCCCACATTCTTAGAGTGCCATTTAGGACAGAAGATGAAATCCTTTCGACACTGGATTTTTCGGTTTGATATCTATCCATACCTGGAGAGGTTTACTCAGGTTTGAGAAACCCCTTCTCGCCCGATTGCTGAATCCACCCATGTTGCATGTTTTTCTGTGAGTCATTTTGCAACTTGTTTTTCTATCTTTTGGCGTCGTTTATTATTTTACATGATGCTACCAAAAGATCATTGCTGTCATGGAAGGAAAACCAGATTCAATAACTGGAAATTACACTGATGGAAACTTGGTGGCATCTCTTATGGCTAGTAAACTTGACATAACACTGGTACCTAAAGTTGATCCCTTCTATATTATCTCAACCAAGCCGGCAAAGTTGGAAGCTCATAAATGACATTTTAACTGAGGCTAAAATTAATGTATTAGATATCAAATATTATGCGACATGTTGGATTCATACGCCAGAGCATATTAAATTGTTTAAAAAAATTTGAATCTCTCACTTTCATTGTTTATAAAGTAATTGACAGTCTGATCCAAAATTAAATATGAGAAACTCTAACTAGCAAACACGTTGTCCAAAACCAAATTGAGCTATTTGGATATTTAGTAAACCTCTTAATGATAAAACAATAGTTAATAGTTTCTATGTTCCAAAAAAAAAAAAAAAAAATAGTTTCAACATGAGGAACTAGAATGGACTTGGAAACAATTAAGACGTCCTGCTCATCTCACGAAGAGATCCTACACCGATCTCACCCGTGCCAATCATGGATGCATCAAACTAACCATCTACCACAATCTGATAATCTAACAGCAATATTGACTGAAAAATGTATATTCAAGAGGGCTCCCGGCTCCCTCGTCACTAGAAGATCATACCAGACATAAAAATTATCAAGTTAATCCAATTTCAACAACTGCGCCAATCTTTCGTTGAGAAGCAGCTCCAGTCGCAACAGAGTTTGGGATTTTAACAAATCCATTGGAACAAGAAATTGACTAAGCAATGTGCCAGCTTTCTCATGTGGCAGAAGATATGGGTTACCGTTCATTTCATTGTTCATCCTTGGTTTTAACTTAGCTGGCATGTATTCTTGAGATTGTGCTTTACAATCAATGCCGATACTCATGCCATTTACTGATTTAACTGTCATATTATATTGCTGAGATTGCTGCTTGACTTGTGATGCTTCCATCTCGGCTTCAATTTCATACTTGTCTTGAGTCTTCCCCGAGCAAGTCCTAAAAATGCAATGAGGACATATTGATTGAAGAAGGACCCTTCCACCATAGTAATCATTCATGTGGCTGACGTTCTCATATGGTAAAATTGGCCACATAACTCTTCCTTGGTTGGCTACAAAGAAGACAAAAATGCGATTTGCATAATATTTTACGGCTAACAGATAAATATAGCAACATTTTATAGCAGGTAATAGAAATGAGTACATAACGACATCAGGAGGTAAAAAAAATCCCATTTTTGTGGATATTAAATCATCAAGCTCAATTACAAAGCATACATATTCTCTCTGCTGTGTGATGAGAAATCACTTTCAAAAGGCCTCGATACAAATATTTCACAAACTGATGTAATAAGAATAGGATAATGGAAGTTAAAAGAAAATCAATACCATTAGGTACTTGTGGTGGTGGCCGCAAGATGCTTGATATATTTCCAGAATTGGCACCTGGAACTACGAGTCCTGCTGACATAGCCCCCGTAGTTTTGCGATGGTCAAATGAGGACATGGTTGGCAGTGGTTTGGGAGGAATTGTACTTGTAGTGATGGTAGATCTGCATGAAAGGAAAAAAGGCAAGAGACTGTCAAGTTAAAAACAAACACATGCATGACAAAAAAATGAAAATGGACTACTTTAAAAAAATACCATGGCAGGCAAAGACAACAAGAGAAAATAGATTTGGAGGAAGTAAAAATTCATAGAGCAAATGCTATGTGACAAGAAGAAAGGGACGACTTGGGATCAAAAGTTTTAAAAAACCGTTGTCTGCTCAAGGATATGTGTTAGGATCGGTCCGGAGTGTTTAGAGGGGGGGGGGGTGAATGAACACTCATTGTAAAATTTAATCCCTTGTGATTTCTTTCGGATTAGTGAAAGAAATATGTTCATTAATCAACTATTTTATAGAACAGACCACTGAATGTATTAGTGCGGAACGGTCTGTTTTTATATTTGTAAGAACGGCTCGATGGCTTGAATGAAAGAACGAGTGCAGAAAGATAAGACACATGATATGTTTCTGGAAGTTCGAAGGTGGTGTAATCCTTCTACGTCTCCCCTTCTTCCAATTAAGGAAGGTTTCTACTAGAAGACTTTGATTTATACAATCATGTTGTACAAACCCGATTCAGCTGGATTTACCTCACTACCAGACTGAAACTCCTAGTCACTCGATCTGTTCAGACACTCTCTGTCTGACAGTTACAATTTGTTTCTCACTTCTATTTTTCAATACAGAATACACAAGATGCGCACAGTGATCCTAAATGATCAAATATTACAATGTAATCGTGCTTAAGAATAATTTCAGCTCGAGAGATTCTGAGCTTGAAAGCTTGTGCTGTTTTTGATTGATCAGCGAGAGTCTTGTATCTATCTGTATTGTTGTTGCATCCTTTTATAGTTGCATGTACCAACGACATTATTTCCCTTAATGTGCAACACTTGACTCTGCTTAATCTCTGAGTAAGCTACAGTCTTCTTCTTCAGGATACTTGTCGTTCTGGTTCATGCTTTCGGCGACTGTCAGGTAAGTTCTTTTTTGTCTTCTTACCTTTTATGATAATCTTCAGTCTTTGGTCATTTGTAGCATTAATTGCGACATTAAATGCTACAATAAATAGCCGTTAATGATTCGGACTGAAGAGCTACTCTTTATGCATCCTTGACTGCTCTGATCTGATAAAGATTGAGATCGATATGAAGCTTCGATCTAGTCCGTCTGATATCTATCGATTCGGTCTGATATTTGATATGCCTTATCAGCTTGTCCTGTTTTGAGCTATCGATCTGGTCAGTCTGATTACCCTCGATCCGGTCTGATATGCTTTGTCATCTTATCAGTTTGATCTGTTTTGGGCGATCGATCTGGTCAGTCTGATTTCTCTCGATCCGGTCTGATATGTTTTGTAATCTTTAAAATCTCATCGGTAAAGTTCGGAACTAACAAATTCCCCCTTTTTGATGATGACAAAACCTAGCTTCTAAGTCTTTTTAACCAGTCTGATAAGAACTCTGAAGCGTAAACTTTCGGATCGATTACTTCTTCTTGTTCAAAATAAATGAACATTATTAAGTTGGATCGATTAAGCCTTTTATTATTAAGCCTTTTATTTTAGTTCAAAATAAATGAACAAGGACTTAACAAAGAAAGATTTCTTTATTGATCACCAACAATCTTGCATACAGACAGTCTGAATATTTAAGCAATCTATTTTCTTGAAGACTAAGACTGATGCGGCTTGAAGTCTTTTTTCTTTTCCCCCTTTTTGTCAGCAGCAATCTCTTGGAGAAAATCTACAACTTGTGCTAGCTGAGCGCTGATAGCGTCAAGACGAACGTCTTGAGCGCGGAGGGAATTGGCGACGGATGCTCTAACTTCAGTGGCCAGCTCGATCTGCTCTTTTCTCAGGCTATTTTTATAGGAAGCTTGCTGAGAGAACAGATCATTCAGTCCTCGCTGAAGGCTGCCGATACTGGCTGTCATCTTCTCTTTGAATGAATCAAAGTCCAAAGCTGTAAGCCTCTGACCTTGATGAACTTCTATAATACGTTGAGAGAGTGACAAGCAGTTGTCAGATAAGTGCTGAAGGGTCCTTGCCATGAATGATTGATTGTAGTTTCTGGCAATCTATTCAGAATTTTCTTTTCCTTTCAACAATGTTTTCTTTCATCAATTTAGTAGGAGAAAGCTATCTTAATCTTTGTCATCAACTAGGAGTAAAATATTGAAACAGATGCAGCATTGGATTAAGAAACTCACCTAGGAAGAGAGTCGTGCTTTCTCTTAGGAGGAATCACCGTCCCAGATTTTCCAAAATTTTCCTCAAGATACGAAAATTGCTTCTTGAAATGACCAATAGCGCTATATGATAGAAATAACATATGACAAAAGGATGCTCGTGGATAGGCAGACAAGTATAAATCACCTCAATAGGTTTATGTGAGAGTTCAATACCTAAGATAGAGAAAACTTGTGTCACCATTTCCTGCCATATAGTCCTACAATAACTTATGATGGTACTCCAATATCTCCTTAAATATTAATTCCCTGATGTCCTCCTTTGTTACTCTTCGCCTCTCAAACTCAAATTCCATCTTTAAGATTGGCTGGCAAGAAGGTTCCCTCTCAGTTTTGGCGAGTCCCTTGAAGTATGGATCAGCCAATGCCTGATATACACATATACCAAACTCACTTCAGGATATTCTTAAGGCAACATCTTTATTCTTAACATGGAGAATATGATAGAATGTAAGTACATATTTATTAAAGAACATTTACCTCTTCAGCACTTGGGCGATCCTTTGGGTCAAACGCTAACAATCTTTGCAACAATTTGAGAGCCAAAGGATCTGCATTTGGAAACTTATTGGTGAAAGGCACTGGGTTCTTTTTCTTCACATTTGATAAATATTTCATTGCCTTCTCATTACGTACCTGCATCCAGGACTAAATAGTTGCTTCCTGTTTTGAAAAAAATACAAAGAATAAAATATCACAATACGAGGGTGAAATCTCATACTCCAGAAATTGTATCTGTTGATGGTGCCCCAAGAAAATCAGTAATCAAATCCAGCTGATGCACAATGCTTTTACCAGGAAACAATGGCTTTCCTGTCAAGAATTCAGCAAAAATGCATCCAATACTCCAAATATCAATAGCAGGTGTATACTGCAAGAAATTGTAAAAATGAATGAGTATGAATCACAAAATCAATAAATCCTTCAAGAAAAATATTTGACCCAACACAATAACCTCATAGCACAGAAATTTTAACTTCCGGGAGTTGTTAATCATCCTTTATGTTTAACAAACTGTATTTAATCTACAATTTTCTAGAATTATAAGTTTACATAGAAATTTATTGTCTACCATTCAATTAGATACATGGGAAAATGTTTAACATACCGTATTTAATCTACATTTGTAGAAAATAATGGGCAATAAATAAAATTTACTGTGAATCACAATTTTTTAAAAATTTAAACACACTTAAATTTACTATAGCATTGATGCACTCAAAATGCATTCACTCACTTGCGCTACCACAGCCAGAAAAGTCCCTTAAACTATGTATGAAACCATAAGTTCAACTACACCTTAGAGTCCCACAGAATTATGCTCGGTAAACTAGGAGGGAAAACTAAGAAACAAGGTTACGCGGACAACATGTAAATGCACATATACCTTTTGAACACCTGATAATGAAAGAACAATGAAGCCAGAAATGTCAAATTAATTGCATGCAGAAAATAATAATGTCGGTAAATTCAAAGCAATTATTAGCTTCTTTTTATTGTACAAATTGTAAAGTACAACATCAATATAATTACACAATCAGACAAGGCCACATAAAAGAAATGAAGATGTATTGATTGCCAGAATACCACTGAGCATTGATTTGGAACCATATGTTCAAATCAAAATCGATAACGGGAAAAAAGGAAGGCATGGCTGCACATCATTACCTTGGAGAAGAAAGATCCACACAACTCAGGAGCTCTATACCATCTTGTAGCAATATAATCCTACAAATCATTAAGAAAATGACCACCTGTCAAAATACACTTCAGCTAATCATGCTCTCCATCAGTGGGAAGAGAAAAAGGAAAAAAACTGAATTCAAAACTGTATGGAATACAATGTACCGTCCAAACAATTGTTGTCGGGGCGTCATTGCCAGTCCAAAAATCACATATTTTGAGTTCGCAGTTAGCATTTGGTAATATATTCTTTGGTTTTAGATCCCTATGATACACATTAGCTGAAATCAAAAAAAATTAAAGAAACAGTTCTCGCACCACATTCAAATTACAGATCCGAGTGATCAAGAAATGATAAATACAGGCAACCAAATATGATATGTTCATAACAAAGTTGGACAAAGGATTATCTGGATCATTATCAAGGTTCCAACTGAGTGTAATCCCACAATCACAAAAGCAAAGCCTAATATCACATTACCTGAATGCATATATTTCAGCGCACGAAGCATCTGGTAAAGAAAAAACCTGTGATGCTCATGTGTCAAGTCATCATTAGCTTTAATAACTTGATGAAGGTCAGACTCCATAAGCTCAAAAACAACATAAATGTCTTTAAAGTCTCGCCTAGATGGTGGTAGCATGATCCCCTTAATTTCAACAATATCAGGATGACGCAAAATCCGAAGCAACTTAATTTCACGTAAAATCCGAATAGCATCAGATAAATGCTCAAAAATATTTGCTATTTTCTTTATCGCCACTTTTTCCCCAGTGTGCATGTCAATGGCTGCACAAACAACACCATAACTACCCTTTCCAACAATTGCCAAAATTTTGTATCTGTTGGCATCTCTATACTCGGTCAAGAATTCAATCTCTTTAGGAATCTGTAAAATAATCTTTAAATGCATAAGAAAACCATAAACCGGTAGAACTCAAGATTTCAGATTATACTCTTCTCAAAACAAATTAGCATTAATGAAATTTTATGCCAACGAATTACATTAGAGTATGGACAAAGTAGCAACACTCATACAAGAGGACACTAACGTAATATTAATTTTTTACAAAATAGAAAAAAAACAGACGACCTCTTTTCTTCCCTTTTTTTGTTTCAAAAGGCCAACACAAATATAATCTACACTCCATCTTATACAAGACAAATTTTCAACTTCTGAAAGATTCATCTTCCTGAAATGAAGATACAACAAAGAGTTGACAACACAAAATATGGAAAGACAAAACCTTCTTTTTCTTATCTTGTTGCTGCATACTTTCCCTTCTTTCTCAAAAAAACTCCAACAAACCACCAATATCACTTCGGAAGCTATATAGAAACAAATCAACAAATTCAACAATCAATCGATAAATTGGTCACGGAATTCGCATCCACGGACAGCTCTATAACTGCAACTCTGCAACGTAACCTCCACGACACCAACAAATTTCCCCACAAATACTACTCCAATTTCTTCTCGCCACGGAAGATTGAAGAAAGTAGACTTGAACGAAATATGATGCTGAAGGAGAAGAGGATCCGATCGGAGATTTGGTGAGCGGAAAGAGGTTTTTTTCTTTATAGAGAACGTTGCGGAAAGAGATTTGACCCGACACCTGTTAATTTGAAGGTTGTTTAGAAGAGAAAGTTTGTAGCTTCGCGTCGTTTGAACATTCCCGTTGTTACTCATTCTCTTTATATATACTAGTGTCATTCTGCACGTCTTGCGTGCATATACATTTTTTTTTTTGTAAATTATTGTGATTTGTAACGTCGTTTTTTTTGGTTTTAGTTTTTTTATTTTAAATTATAAAATGATTATACAATATTTTTATATTTAATTTTGTTGGAATTTAATAATTTTTTTAGGATAATATGATAATTTATATGATAGGTATGATAGTAATTTGTATGATTGTGAATGTCATACTGTAAATTGATTGGTACATAGATAGCAAGTGTGATGGTAATATTTTAGATTGGCAAGGGCATGAATGTAATTAGATATTGGTAATTTTAAAAAGAAAAAGAGGGTAATTTTGGAATGTAAAAATGGTCATACTAAATTAGTTTTTATAAGGGGTTTAAACATTATAGGTAATATAATTATATATATATATATATTAGTTTATTTTATTATTGTTTCCCTCAACGTTTGAGGATAAAATTGTCAGCTAACAATTCTTTATTTTTTATTTTTAAATATTCCAAAATATGGTTCCACGCTTTGGTCAGCCAACTGAATCAAGTGGTCCGAGATTTGCAGAACAATTCTCGCGCCAATTTTGTTTTTGTTACAAAAATAATCTATATTAATTATATGAAAATAATTGGAGGAGGTTATTTTTTAATAATAATTACTGCACATGATTATTTGCACAAAATAACCCAATTTATATATCTTTTCAGCTAAATGCTAGGATGGTGGCAATTAAAAATACTTGTAAAAGCTCGAGGGTTTAGAAAGTGTGCGATATATATATATATATATATATCTTAAATATGTGTCCCAAAATAATATATATATTCAAATTCTTAAGGGTCGAATAATAGTAGGAAGAGATATAACTCATATAAGATTGTCGCTAATTTCATAGAATTACTAAAATATTGAGGGTAATACTCCCAAGTAAGAATGAATAAATATAATCCTAAATGCCTCAATAATGTATAATATAACATTATTTAATTTCTAAGGATCATAGGAGAAAAATCAGAATAAGGAAGACATATTCCTGACTATGCGATTTAGCCCGAAAATTCTACTCGAAATGAAGTTTCTTTGAATTCAGTAAAATTTTCAAAACAGTTCTCAATCAATGACATGAAGCTAATAAAATATGAACTTGAATATTGAGTGGTTTGGAAATTATAACTCTCGGAGTTAGCCTAGAAATAGAAAAGTTCAAAGATTTGGCTTATCATATCGAAAACAAGGAAATTGAGGTAGTCGTAATCTATATTCAACAAAAAAGTTCTTAGGTTGTTGTGCAAGAGTGTAACGAGAAATATGATCAAAATAAAGCATCTAGAAATAAAATTTATAAATTGTAAATTTTATTAAGGACTAATAATAAAGACAAAGGACATCATATTCGAGGTCTTTTTTTTTTTTTTTTACTTTCGAAATTAGGGTTCATTATAGGCTCAATTTTGTTCGAGCAAATCACCATTTTTCCATTGATTGAAAGTCGACATTGGCATTGGGCTTTTAACAAGCACATTATGATCGTCGCTAATCTCGGTTGAATTCAAAAAAATATGCCATAATCGATGAGAAATCAAAGGATGAATTATTATATTTTGGGTTAGGGTTCTTGGTGGGGCTATTTCAATTGCTCAAATTCACCTATTCCGTTGACTGTAAATTGAAATTGACAGAGGGCTTTTATTGTATTGAATGTGGGTTCGAGAAATCAAGACACGAAAGTGTCTCGTGTTTAGGGTTCTTGATGAGCAATTCGGTTCGAATTAAGATTATATTTTGTTTGTAAAATCAAACATTAACATTAGGGCTTTTAATTAGCATGGTAAATGGTCCAACACTGATTTAGCTGAAAAGAAATGTTCAAATTCGAATAGATTGGTGGTTTGAAATTTTTACGCGTCTAGGGTTCTTGAGCGTACATATCGGTCCTGATTGATGTCATGTGTACATATATGAGAGTATAAAGTCATAGGGCTTCTATTATCCATGACATTATGGTTAATGACCTAGATTTAATTCGAAATATATGTTGGGCTTGCAGGAGAAATTGCTGATCTAAATTTTGTGATTTAGGGTTACAGGTTGCGGCTCAAAATTAGAAACGTTCCTTTGTTTGTGAGAACATGCTGATAGAGGGTTTTTATTACCCATAAAATATAGAGTAGTACTCCGAAATTAATTTGATTTTAATATTCGAATTTGAGAGGAATTGATAGCTCAAATTTCGGCCAGTTAGGGTTTTCAGGGTATAATTTGATCCGAAAAATCGACTTATTTCCTTGTTTGTGATTAAAATTTGACAGAGGGCTTTTAATAAGGATGATATGAGGATTCATACTCCATAGTTAATTTGGAATTGGTGTTCGGATTTGAGAGGAATCGAAGCCCGAAGTTTACGCAAATTAAGGACAAAATCTATTACACTTGCCTAGACTGGACAAAGTTCATTATTTTTTTTCCTAGCCACATACGGATTCACATACAACGCAAACAACATGTTTCAAGGAAAAAGAGTAGAACTATTGTCTCGGCATCCTAAAAAGCTATTGTTACTTTGCTTGCTATTTTTCCTAAGATATGCATCCCTACGAAGATTCCTACACGCCATTCCCTTTGTTCAACCTGCTATGCTCACCATTCTGCACATCCGCTTGATTATTTGGTCTCTTGCTTCTCTTTGGCTGAATGATCGTATCAACTCCTCAATCCTTTCTTCTTCGTCGTATCATAAAACTAGTTCTAGACTGAAGGGAAGCAGGAATAGAACTCAAACTTCCTTCAATTAGTTCCAGACTGAATGGAAGCATGAGCCAATAGGGTAACAATCGCAGGACAACCACCACAATATTTCAATGAAAACTTGCCCCGCACAAGATTCGAACATGGGTTGCCGGATGAGTCATCCCATGTAAGCTCAATCCTTACCAATCCGTCCAAAATAGCACATAATTGGGCAATGATTTAGGTGTCTCCAAAGAATCGAAGGCAAGTATTTTGTTCAAATAATTATGGTATTAATAATAGGATTAGTTACACTAATCATCAAATTCTCCAACTTTAACAATGACCATTGTCGTTCATACCACTTGTTTTTAATACATGCTAGAAGTATATATATTTTTTCTGGAATATTTAAAATCTATAAAGGTTATCGCCATATTAATTAAATATGAGCTTTATTTGTCTATAGACATCATGATAAACATTTTGGCTGATGAAATCATGTTGCACTAAAAGGTTGAAGCAACGATGACAAGAGTTGTGGCCTAGTGTCCTCTCTTTGTAAACGGCTCGAGTTCGAATCCATCCCCTACTAGTTTAGAAATTGTCAAAAAAAAGGTTGAAGCAATATAATTCTAAACATTAAACTTAATTATTAGTAGCTTTAATACTTTTCTAACTTCACCAAATTAATTATGTTGTCACACTCATGATTATTAATTCGTTCTTTGCTTTTTACAGTTTACTAAAAATATAGTGTGAGAATGGTGGTCTAGATGACTAAAGTAATTATTATGTTTTTATTATTCATATCTTTGTAGGCTTAGCGTATCTTGGGAGATGATTGTCACATTCCGAAAGCAACGAGTGCGGGGTAAATTTCTCTTAAGGACAAAATGTATTACACTTGCCTAGACTTGACAAAGTTCATTATTTTTTTCCTAGCCACATACGGATTCACATACAACGCAAACAACGCGTTTCAAGGAAAAACAGTAGCACTATTGTCTCGGCATCCTAAAAAGCTATTGTTACTTTGCTTGCTATTTTTAATAAGATACGCATCCCTACGAAGATTCCTACATGCCATTCCCTTTGTTCAACCTGCTATGCTCACCATTCGGCACACCCGCTTGATTCTTCGGTCTCTTGCTTCTCTTTGGCTGAATGATCGTATCAACTCCTCAATCCTTTCTTCTTCGTCGTATCATAAAACTAGTTCCAGACTGAATGGAAGCAGGAACAGAACTCAAACTTCCTTCAATTAGTTCCAGACTGAATGGAAGCAGGAGCAAATATGGTAACAATCGCAGGACAAACCTCCGCAATATTTCAGTGGAAACTTGCCCCACACAAGATTCGAACCTGGGTTGTCGGAGGAGTCATCCCATGTCACCTCAATCCTTACCAATCCGTCTAAAATGGCAACATAATTGGTCAATGGTTTAGGTGTCTCCAAAGAATCGAAGGCAAGTATTTTGTTCAAAATTATGGTATTAATAATAGGATTAGTTACACTAATCATCAAATTCTCCAACTTTAACAATGACCTGTCGTTCATACCACTTGTTTTTAATACATGCTAGAAGTATATATATTTATTCTGAAATATTTAAAATCTATAAAGGTTATCGCCATATTAATTAAATATGAGCTTTATTTGTCTATAGAAATCATGATAAAAATTTCGGCCGATGAAATCACTTGCGTTGAAGCAGCGATGACCAGAGTTGTGGTCTAGTGTCCTCTCTTTGTAAACAGCTCGAGTTCGAATCCGTCCCCTACTAGTTTAGAAATTATCAAAAAAAAAGGTTGAAGCAACATAATTCTACACATTAAACTTAATTATTAGTAGCTTTAATACTTTTTTAACTTCACCAAATTAATTATGTTGTCACACTCGTGATTATTAATTCGTTCATTGCTTTTTACCGTTTACTAAAAATATAGTGTGAGAATGGTGGTCTAGATGACTAAAGCAATTATTAAGTTTTTATTATTCATATTTTCTGCAAAAGAACATAAACATATTATATAGAATTTTTGCGTTACAAGTTTACAATAATTCTGAAGTGTATTCAGAAACAAATTCTTTAGTAGTAAAAAATTAATAAAATGATAAATTTATTTTCTTTCTCTTTTTTCCTTTAATTCCCACAATCTAAATCATGAAATTATATTATTTAAAACGAAAGTATTTGGACACAAAAAAAAGTAATTAATTTTTTTTGAATTTTAGTTAAATTAAATTAAATTTTATGTTCGAAATTACGTAATTGTTGTGACGACACGTGCCCAGTAATGATTCACTTTTCTACCAAATTACTACAAATTTCTTCATAAATTACTCCACATTGGAACAACATTACTACTAATAATCGAGAATCAAAAGTTTTATATTATTAAAGTATAGAGAATAAAATTATATGTTTTTTTTTCCGAACAAAAGTAATCAATTATCTTGATTGTCCGAAGAAAAAAGAATCTATCAGTTCGAAAATTTATATTCAATTCAAAAGTTTAAAAATCTCAAAATTAGCAATTTAAAACACAATAAATAAGCATTATACTATATTAGTACAAAACTAATTGTAATATGATGGCATGTTTTTTTTTAATTTTATAACAAATATACCATTATTTTATTTAATACTACAAACTGAAAAGGAAATAAAAAAAATTACTAGCACACAAAATTATCTCAATCTATCCAAATCATATCTAAATTCAAATGACATATCACTATGCATACAAAAATTATTATAAAACAACATAAGTTTTTATTAAAAAAATATATATATAATTTTTAGTTTTAATATTTTAATAAAAATTTTAATACGAAAAAATAGTTCATTTGGTCATTTGGTAAAATCACATTAAGTACCAAGGACAAAGTACCGAGCACAATAAATGCATGCTCGGCTTCATTTGGTCAAACAACAGCGGAAGACCCGGACATAAAGAACAGACAACCGAGGTGGATCAACATGCATTGATTGTGCACGGATTTCTCAGACACGTCTGAAGCCAGTCACTCCACGATCAGAGGCAGATCATGCTCCAGATTTGGAGCACATTAACTGCCGAAGTTGCCACTATAAATACCAGCACAAAGTCACATTAAAAGAGGTTGAAATCTCTGGCAAAAAATTTCCGAGATAAACATAATATTTATTATGTTCGTTCTTTCAATTTTGTTTTTACTTTATTGCTCAAATATTGTACCCTGTAAAATCATCAAAGTTTATAGTGGAAAACTTTATACTTGACAATGACCCATGGCTTTTCCTTTCTTGCAGATTTTTCACGTAAAAAAAATGTGGTATCTCTTATTTATTTTTTGTTGCACGCAATCTAACCAAACACAAATAAGTTAGGATCACATTAATATATATATACCGAGTGCCAACTGCCAAGTGATGCTTGTGTATATAATTTTTATCCACATCATCGTCATTATATTAATTTATTGATACAAATATTGTGTAATATAAAGTTAATAAGAAATATTAATAAATTTAAAATTAATATTAGTTTTTTTTTCAAAATATTAAAAAGCAATCAATTATGGAGGGAACCGTTATTGAATGGAGGCAACCGCTCTACTTCGATCTCATCGTTGTTTAGGAACAATAACAGAGAAGAGTGTGAACAACCCCAATCTCCTCCTCCTCGGTAACTAATCATTCATCACTTCAGGTTTGTAATAATTCTTCTTCTTCTTCTTCTACACTTTATTATTGTTCTCTCTTTACTAACAAATATTGTTACAATTTGACTCTATTTCCCCTTAATTTCTGTTCTGTATATGTGTAAACATCGCCTTGAAACATACTGTGTTGGATCTTGGCGAAAGCTAGATCCTGGTACACGGATCTCTACCCTGACCATTTCAAGCTTTATTTTTATGGGTTTTGAGTTTTGGGTCCATTTGGTTTTTCAAATGGGGGTTTTGATTGATTCTGGTTAGAATTTCACTATATTGCAACCACAGTTGCTTGGTTGACTGTTATTTGTCTATGAACTGTGTAAGGTGTTCGTTCCGCTTTGAACGTCGATTGTTAACCAGTAATCACAACAAGAAAACAAACCACAATATACAATTCACAAATAACTATATAAAACAAAAATTTGAAACAAGAGTAAGGGAATTGGGCTCAGGTCGAGCAGGGTTTCCTTTCAACGTCGTCATCGGAGAACCAAGGTATCGAAACCAAAAGTGGGAGACACACACTGCCCGAACAGGACTCACGGCAGCCACCACTCACGCACGGCGCACACAGCACCACATGGCTGCACCAAGCACTGCCCGAGATCTGCCCGTAGGCTTGGACGAACAGAACCAGCAAGGGAATCACACAGGGGATACACCGAGGAAGGGGATAGGGGCAACACAGAGCATAAACCAGCCAAGCACAGTTAGCACCACCAAGGCTAACCGCAGGGCAACGCTCAAGCCACAAATCCGAACCACACCACCAACAGCGAAGCAAAGGGGAAGCAAGAAATACACACAGGACTTTGGGTATCTGACTTACCTTATCATGGAACAAGACCATGATTAATAGCAGCAAGGAAGACGAAGCAATGAAGGAGAGCAAGTCCCAAGGGATGCTGATTCCAGCAAGCCAGCCGAGGAGACGCGTTGAAGAAGGGTCTAGAATGGTAACTGAAGAGGCGACTGGAATGGTACTCGGTAAACATAGGTAGGGAAACAATAAAAGAAGGCCAAGGCCCAACATAGGTAATGGGCCAAAACCCAACAAACTGCACCGTTTGAAATTTTGTAGATGATGTCCAAAATAATTTCACAAATGGGTTTCTGATTTTCTGTTCCGGGTTTGATTTAGTCTTATAAAACTCATTGATTTTTTTTTTTCAATCATGATATATGTGAACTGGACGGAATTAAATGTTTTTAAGTTTTGGAGGTGATATTTCGGAAAGTTTGAAGACAGTAAGCATGTCTGATATTTACTGGTTAAGTGCAATTTAATTAGGAATCAGAATTTTGCAAGTCACGATGGATACAATTTGATAAATGTTTTACTCGGTCAATCCTTGATGTTCTAGCTATAGTAAGTTTTTTTCCCATGGATGTAAAAATATGATGAAGACACATTGTTATACAATAAGAATAAGAATTGTTTTCTTTCTGCGGAGTTACGGGATCGTTTTCACTCCTTAGAGTTTAGATTGTAAACAAAGTGGCACAAGAACTCTTTCTTTCTGTATGTTTGAATTGATTTACCCTTGTTGGTATTTGCACTCTTGATTGATTATCGACCAGTTTCTGTTCTGTAGTTGATCTTCTCGATGACGAAATTAATTCCAGGCTTGATTTATTTTCAGTGATATTTGCAGATTTGGCGGATTGAATTCGATACTACTACTGTCATAGTTGTTTAGTTGCTAAAGATTGCTTCTTTTACTGCCTAGTGGAGTAAAATTTAAGAAGATATGGATGAAATATCGGAGTTGCCGACGACAGATTATATTCAAATTAGAGAGGTATGGAATGATAATCTTGAATCAGAGTTTTCTCTAATCCATGATATAGTCGATGATTACCCATATGTTGCTATGGATACGGAGTTTCCTGGCATTGTTCTTCGCCCTGTGGGTAACTTTAAGCATATCAATGAGTATAATTATCAGACCTCGAAGGATAATGTTGACATGTTGAAGCTAATCCAGTTGGGTCTCACATTTTCGGATAAAGATGGGAATTTACCTACATGTGGGATGGGTACCAGCTGCATTTGGCAGTTTAATCTCCGTGAATTAATGAGAGTGAGGATTTGTTTGCAATTGATTCGATTGAATTGTTGAGACAATCTGGGATTGATTTTAAGAAAAAACAAAGAATTGGGCATTGATGCGAACCGATTTTCCGAGCTTTTTATGTCTTCTGGGATTGTTTTGAATGATAATGTCCATTGGGTAACGTTCCATGGCGGTTATGACTTTGGATACTTGCTTAAATTGTTGACTTGTCGAAATTTACCCCAAACTCAAGCTGGATTCTTTGTGTTACTGAATATGTACTTCCCACTGGGTACGACATCAAACATTTGATGAAGTTCTCTAACAGACTTCACGGTGGATTGAGTAAGTTAGCTGAACTCCTAGAATTAGAGAGGTTTGGGATTTGTCATCAGGCAGGTTCAGATAGTCTACTCACCTCATGTGCTTTCAAGAAGTTGAAAGACAACTTCTTCAATGGTTCCACCGAGAGGTACGCCGGTGTTTTGTACGGTCTCGGTACCTAGGATGTGTCCGAAAAATAATGAAGGAAACACTCGTGTATTACTTGTAGACTCGTAGTTCTTGTAAAATGGAAATCCCATGTGAATTTACACATTTGCACAAAACTGTTGCCCCTTAGTTTCCTTGATTGCTTTTGTTTTTTTCTTTTCAAGAGTTTATTATGTAAATCAAGAATCCCAGTTGTAAAGACTTGTTTTTCGAATAATTTAATTTAATCGAATCGAAATTCATGAAAATAGGTACATACACTTTATTTTGTTTCACAATAAGATTTGAGTAGGATTCCCTTCCATTGAGTATTGAGTGAAAGAGTTTCTGATGATTGTATTCTTGAGGTGTTTCTAATTTTCTGACATGGATGAAGAACATGAATTAATTGACAAATATTTGGCTGCTGCTATAACAGTCATCTGCTAACTAATCAGTTAATATATTGCGTAAAGGTTGCCCATTAATTTATTCACTAAATCTCAATTATCTATACCCTCGCCATGATGATTCCGAGCCCTTTTGTTTGATCGTCGATTTCATGTTCCGACTTTGGTTTTTAGAAAATTTCTGTCCGAAGTTTGAATTTTTATCTTAATGATAATCTGTTCTCTCAAAATTTTATCCTTTTTTTTATTGGGTGATAATGTATTTGAAGAAGGGGTGTTCTTTATTGTTAAAAGTGCGAAAGCCTTCAACCCTTTTATCCTCCGCACAAACGCAATATTCAATTCCATGCCACAGAATGAAACAAGAGATAAAGAACCTGTGTTGATTAAAGAATCTGAAGTTTTGAAGAGATTGAACAATGAAAATAACATCATACTAGCATTGGAGTATTTTAAATCCTAAGCTAATTCGAGGTCTTTCAAGCACACTCAATCGACGTATCAAATGATGATTAAAAAGGTCGGTGCAAAGGTGAAATTGATGTTGTTCAATACCTTTTGCAACAGATGAAGTTAAAGGAGATAGGTTGTTTAGAAGATGTGTTTATTAGCATGATTAACTCCTGCAGGCAAGCCGGAGTTGCTGAGCAAGCATTGAAAACATTTTATAGAATACATGAATTTGGGTGCGCACCAACAGTTAGGTTGTATAATCATCTATTAGGTTGTATAATCATCTATTAGATGCATTGCTTAGCGAGAATAGGTTCCATATGATCAATCCTATTTATAATAACATGAAGAAATATGGGTTGGAGCCCAATGTGTATACGTATAATATTCTTTTGAAGGCGTTGTGTAAGAATAACAGTCTGAGTGGTGCTCATAGGGTGCTTGAAGAAATGTGTAATAAGGGGGTGTGAACCTGATAAGGTCAGCTATACAACCGTAATATCTTTTTTGTGCAAATACAGAAGGGTGAACGAGGCACGGGAGTTGGTTTTAAAGTTGATTCCAAGTCCTTCTGTGTATAATGCCCTGATTAATGGTTACCGTGTGGAGGGAAACTTTAAGGAAGCATTTGAGTTGTTTGATGTTATGATGGAAAAGAGAATTAGTCTAATGTCATGACATACACTACAATCTTGAATTTTCCTGTTGACTCGGGGCACATTGAATTCTCCCTTGCCATTTTGGCCAAAATGTTCGTACAAGTATGTGATCCAAATACTTACACTTTTACCACTTTGATAAAAGGGTCTTCCTCGAAAGGTAGATTTCTTGAAGCTCTTAAACTTTTAAACAATATGATCGATGATGGAGTTTTGCCGAATAAGGTATGTATAACACACTGATGTATGGCCTCTGCTTGGCTGGAAATATGGATGATGCTTTGTCTCTTCTTAACCAAATGGAGAGACACTTATGCGTTCCAAATATAGTAACTTATACTACTCTTATTGATGGCTTTGCCAAATCCGGTAATATTTTTGGCGCATCTGAAATGTGGAACAAGATGATAACTCTTGGTGGTTGACCAAATTCCGTGGCTTATACATTTATGATAGATGTCCTGTGCAGAAATTCCATGTTTGACCATGCTAATACCCTCCTTAAAAAGATGTCGAGTCATAAATGCCCACCAAATACAATTACGTTCAATACTTTTATCAAAGGTTTATGTGTCCATGGTAGAGTTGATTGGCTTTGGAATTGTTTAATGAAATGGGAAAACATGGTTGCATTCCCAATGTTACCACTTACAATGAAATTTTGGATGGTTTATTTAAAGTTAGTAACATTGAGCTGACATTTGAACTTGTTAGAGAGATGGATGAATTGGGAATTGAGTTTAACTTAGTGACATACAATACTGTTATATGGTTTGAGCTCTTCAGGTAAACTTGAGGAGGCATGTAAGCTTTTCGCAAAAATGATGATTCGAGGGATTAAGCCTGATGCTTTTACATTAAATATACTAATCCATGCCTATTCTACACATACTTATGGATTGCATGAGCAACAATCTTGTGCAGCAAGCAGATTGGAATCAAAGAAGACTTTGTTTATCTTCATAGAATGAAAAATGAAGGGATCTGTCCCAATGTTTCAATTTGGAGCTTTTTAGTCCGGTTTTCGGCTAGTAAGATTAGTCCTTCCAGAACTCGTGAGACTAATAAATGTATTATGTGTTAAGATCTTATAGATATTGACCCAACATCCATGAACGAAGACATAGAAATTACGGAAAGGAAAGGGATGTATTGACAATCTGAAATCAATATCATTGACTTGCTTGAACTTAACTAATGTACGTCAAGGAAGATAAAAATTCAAATTTAAATCAAAACTAAAGAATTGATCGAGATAAGATTTAACAGATTTGTTGAACTTCTTCCAGGCATTGTGGAACGGTAGATATTCTATCTTGCTTAGTAGCTGCATTGCCTAATATATTGTAACATTATGAAAAGAATTGCATGTGTAAGGCCCCGTTATTAATTAATTATGATTATTCTGGATTAATGACGTTTAAGCAAACCCGAGTGATTAAAAGCTAAGAATTCGAATTAAGGTGTTCCGGATCATAACATCTTATTTTTATTTGAGATAAAATACATAAAAGTATACATGTGTACATGCTAAATTCAGCCAACATCATGCCAAACCATCATCAAATACATTCATTGACACATGAAAGAAGTTGGCATTGAAAATCATTAAAAAATTCCTTTTCCTCTCCATAGATTGCATCACCCCTTGCCTACCATTACAAGCATAAATACATCATCATCTTCTCTCCCAAACTCATCAGATTGTTATCCAAATTTTCGAAACTCACACTCCAAAAATTAGAGGAAATTGAGGGAAATACATCCATGCAAATGGAGTTCTAGCAAGATAGGAAGGAGGAATCCCTTTTTCTTCAAGGATTTGAAGGACTAGAAGCTTGGGAAGTGGATTCATTGGAAATTCTTGGTCTACAAGGTATGAATCTATCTTATCTATATTTAGTTGAATTTTGTGGTATTTGGGTCGAAATCTAGGAGACACGAAATTGTTGATGTCTTTTGTTAAAACAGAATCTGCAAAAATCTTTGCGGTTCTTCCTGTAGGTAGTTTCGTATTTTCGATTTACTTAGCGTCTGACTTTGAGTCCCAAATAAAAGTTGTAGATCTTTGAATTTTATGAATTTAAAAAAAAACATGTGATTTGGATCTCCTAAGTAAAAGTTATGTCGATTTTACTTTCAGTGTTCATTTCTGTCTTTGCATGTTCATGAATATGGCATGCAGATTGTAATTCGACTTTCTGGGTAAATTTGATTTCTAATTTGATGTCGGTCTTCAACTTTTATTTGGGACTATATAAAAATATACATCCGTGTCTCAGCTTTGCCTATGCCCTTGTTAATAATCAGCAAATTAGTGTAAAGGGCCGAAATATGTTATGTTGCACGACTAATCTATATCCCTATAAAAAGTGTGAATCCAATGGCAAGTTTTCAAATCATGAATTAACAACTTTGCCTTTTAATTATATACTATTCTATACAAATAAATATAAAAGTTAGGGATATAATGTCATTTTAATGATAATAATAATATTTCACTATTTAATTGGTTTATTATTTATTTTTTCAAGAATTCAAGAAATCCCTTTGTCATTTAATACTATATTATTCTATACAAATAAATATAACAAGTTATGGATATAGATGTAATAAATAAAATATCAATCGAGGGCAATAATGTCATTTTAATTGTAATATTGTTATTTCACTATTCAATTTAGTTTACTATTTAAAATATTCAAGAATTGTAGAAATCCTAAATCACAAGACTCAATTAATTCTTGTTGTTTTAGAGAGAGGAGTTAAATATGTTTTCGCACACCGCGTGACTCGAACTCAAATTTCTCTAAAGTGGATGTGAGCTCTTACCAATTGAGCTAAACTCAAGAATTCAAAGACTCAGTTAATTCTATTAAACATATTAACAAAATTAAAGTACAATTGATGTGGCTTGATACATTTATGTGAGTTACTAATACTTACCATGATATCACATTTAGAAAAGGTAATTTAATTTATTTATTAGATATACACGAAAGCATAGTCATTTTCAAACAACGATGCTACTTTATCAGGTCACTTACTCTTGAAATGGGCACTGAATACACTTAAATTAGTTACTAAAATAATTATAGTAAAATTAAATTCAAAACTTAAAGATAATATTTGTGAATGACAAACGAATATTTTAAACTAAGAGCAACTAATATGAATATGAATTATAAATTAAAATTTAAAATATTGGCGAATGATATTGAATTCATATTATTATGGAATTAAATAAAACATTGTTGTTATTTATCCTTTTTTATTTCTTTTGTCAAACTACTAATTCCTAACTGATTGATGATTAAATGAAAAATTATAATTATTTCTTTTTATTTCTTTTTTTCTTTTGTCAACTTAATGATTTTTTGATTGAATGTCCAAAATAGAATAGTTTAAAATAAAAAAATTATTTGTGAATTTAGATATAATTAATTAGAGAAGTTTGAATAACTAAAATTGTGGGACCCGACTCGGGACATATTAATTTATCCCTTATCTGGTACCACAATCTATTCATAAATATATAAATATAATTTTTTAGGATTACTTATGTATAGTAAATATGTTACTTAACAGTAGTGGAAGCGTTTATATAAACCTTTTTAACAAGTACAACTCAAAACAACTCCTAAAAAAAGGTTCGATACTACAGCAGAATATAAAGTACTAAATACTAGTAAGCCAAAATGTTCATCATTTTTTTTTTCTAATTTTCTCCCGGTTCTGCCTCTTGTTCTCCTGTATCTGGAACTCACAAAATAACAAGGAAAACAGAGGTTAAGTCTTTAAGGACTTAGTGAGGGAACAATAATGGTTTGTATTTTGTACTTATCAATGATGCAATGTAACAATATGACATGTAATGTAATAAAGAAATATCGCTGCATTTAAGGAAATTATCAATGAACCATAATGATTAAAGACGTTAGGGTGAATATTGTGGGCTAAAGAGGTGGCTCCCACCCGACAGTTAGGTGTAGCACTTTTCCCCACATATTCAGATATGATGTGTACATTCATTCATTTATGAGCCAAGGTGAACCATTCTCCGGACCGTAAAACGGTGCGCGTTGTTCAGATGAACCATATACCCGGACTGTCATCCGTTGTTCATTGGACTCACTTTTCGGGCCGAAGCCACGTTGTTCAGTGGACTCAATATGCAGACATATGTCTGTTGTCCAGGGCTCCAATAGTCATTCATTCATTCGAAGGAACAGAATAATGAAGAACATGTAACAAGTTATGTGGACAATATGACCAATGAACTGTTGTGATGCACAATATGACAACATATATGAAAAGTATGGTAATGAATAAACATATGATGTAAGTTCCATGCCAAATGCCAAAAGGGCTAATTTGAAAGAAATCGTTAGTACACCTCACCTTACTAGCTTATGATTTTTGAACCCGGTTGTCAAGGAAATTCCCATAAACATAATATAAGTAATCTATAGTGATTAGGTACCCAAATACATGGTGAACATTCTTAAAGATCATTTTTGTATAAAATTTGTCCGGGTAATTTTGAATAAAACTTTAGAAATTCATAATAATTCAACCATTAGTCGAAAAATCATGAAACTTTCCAGAAATGCCTAAGATTAGTGCAGAAACGTTTGGCAACCAGAAACTTCAAAATCGTGGAGGCGCGTGTACGACAAGCGCCGCCTTGCCGGCGCGTGGCCGTCTCTCCGTCGTCACGCGCGGCTGAACTTTTCAGGGGATGATCGTCTCGCTGAGATCTACAACTTTTGTACGTCCGGCAACTTTCTGGGCAAACGGCCGACGTGAGTATATAATATAACATATTTTAAACAAGTTTAAGTTCGCTCCTATGACTTAAAACGGAAATAATCGTATAGAACACGAGTCTGAACATACTACCTCAAAGTGATGTTTTCTGGGCAGATTTTCCTGTGCGTTCTTCACGGTTCAGAATTTTTTTAGCTATTTTTCTTAATGATTTTGCTACACCACCCACATACGTTTGTTTGTGGGTTGATAAGGAAGGTTGGGTAAAATATTCAGAATTTTTGGAGAGTGTTTGGTTAATTTTATGGATTTTGGCCTATTTTTGGCCTAATATTCTAACATTTTTTTGCCATTTTTTCTAAGGATTTTTGGACGAATTTATGGCTGAAAGTGATGGATTTGGAGTGTATTTATAGGCCAAATTTGATCAGATAAGTTACATGCAAGATGACATTTGTCATGGTCAACCATTCAATACCAACTCCTAATTATTTGATATCTTTTAAGTATTATTTATTATTATTATTATTTCCTTAGTATTTTTTATTACTAATATTATTATTTTCATTATTATTACAAATAAAAAAAAAAGGGTGTTACAATTTCCCCTCCTTAAAAGAATCTGGTCCCCAGATTCAAATGGTTTCATTGGAAGAGTTCGGGATACTGATGTCTAATATCTTCTTCTTTTTCCCATGTAGCTTCTTCGACGCTTTGGTTCCTCCAGAGTAACTTTACCAATTGGATGGGTCCGGAACGGAGTTCATTGATTTTCTGATCAAGGATCTGAATAGGTCGTTCTTCGTACGAGAGATCTGGTTCTAATGTTAGTTGATTGGAGTCGACCACTTGTTTCTCGTCCATGTGACATTTCCGTAATTGTGACACATGGAAGACGTTGTGTATTCCAAGGACAGTTTCTGGTAATGCTAATCGATAAGCTACAGGACCTATTCGTTCAATTATCTCAAATGGTCCTAAGAATCGTGGTTGCAACTTACCTTTCTTCCCAGCCCTCCTGATTCCTTTTCTTGGCGATACTTTCAGGAACACACGGTCTCCTTCATCAAATTCCAAATTTTTTCGTCTTTTATCCGCATAACTCTTCTGTCGACTTTGAGCTGTTTGAATCCTTTGCTTAATGATATGCACTTTATCAATGGCCTCTTGTATGATGTCTGGAGGTATTGCTCGGTTCTTTCCATCCTTAGTGCTTCGCCATTCCTCCACATCCCAATTGAGAGGAGATCGACATTTCCTCCCATATAATGCCTCATATGGAGCCATTTGAATAGTGGCTTGATAACTGTTATTATAGGCGAACTCCACGAGTGGTAAATGCTTCTCCCAATTTGATCCAGAATCTAGCACGCACACTGAAGCATGTCTTCTAAAATTTGAATAGTACGCTCAGACTGGCCGTCAGTCTGGGGATGAGCAGCCGTGCTAAAACTTAGCTTTGTCCCGAGACATTCCTGCAGCTTTTTCCACAATCTAGATGTAAATTTTGGATCTCGGTCTGAGACGATGGTAGTAGGGATTCCATGTAGCCGTATGATCTCCTTTTGGTAGAGTTCTGCGAGTTTTTCCACGCCATAATTTTGACTGATAGGTATAAAATGCGCTGATTTGGTGAGACGATCTACTACCACCCATATGCCATCATGACCTCCTCGTAGTGTTGGGAGTCCAATTACAAAGTCCATGGTGACCTAATCCCATTTCCATTCTGGTATGGGTAAAGGTTGTAGAAGTCCGGATGGTCTTTGGTGCTCGGCTTTTATCATTTGGCATGAGAGGCAGTGCTTTACAAAATCAGCGACATCTCGCTTCATTCCATTCCACCAGAAATATTCTTTCAAATCCTTATACATTTTGGAACCTCCTGGATGATTGGTGAAGCGCGATTTATGAGCTTCTTCCAAGATTTCTTTCTTCATGGAGTTGGGAACACAAATACGGTTTCTATAGAGCAATATTTCGACGGAGTTCGTAGTAAAATCGGCTTTGTTTTCTTTTGATGTTCTTATCTTTAAAATATCAGGATCCAAATCTTGGTTTGTCTTTAAGCGCGAATAAAATTCCGGTTTGATCTTCAATCCTGCCAAGCGACCATGAGACCGAATCTGCAACTTTTCCTTAGGTATGATGCTAGTTTTCTTAACATCCACATGATCGAGACCAATTTTTCGGCTTAATGCATCTGCCACTATATTGGCTTTTCCTGGATGGTAGAGTATGGAACAATCATAATCTTCTAGAAATTCCATCCATCTTCGTTGTCTCATTTTGAGCTCTTTTTGAGTAAACAAGTATTTCAAGCTCTGGTGGTCGGTAAAGATGTCGAAAGTTGCTCCGTACAGATAGTGTCTCCATTTGGCTAAAGCAAATACTATAGCTCCCAATTCTAGATCATGTGTGAGATAATTAAGCTCATGACTTTTTAATTTCCGAGATGCATAGGCGATGACCTTGCCTTTTTGCATCAACACACATCCGAGGCCCTCATTGGATGCATCGGTATAGACTACATATCCATCTATTCCATCGGGTAATGTAAGAACTGGAGCCTGTGTCAGCAGTTCCTTTAACTGTTGGAAACTTTTCTCGCATTCCTCATTCCATATAAATGGATGGTCTTTGCGCGTTAGATGAGACAATGGAGCAGCAATTTTAGAGAAATTCCTGATAAATATTCGATAATATCCTGCTAATCCAAGAAAACTACGTACATCTGTGATGTTCTTCGGTTTTTTCCATTGAGTGATAGCTTCTATCTTTGTTGGATCCACTTCAAGTCCTTTTCCCGAAATGATGTGTCCTAAAAATGTCACATTCTCTAACCAAATTCGCACTTGCTAAATTTAGCGAAAAGTTGATGTTATTTTAGAGTCTGAAGGACAAGTCGCAAGTGATGTATGTGTTCCTCTCGACTTTTTGAGTAGACCATAATATCATCAATGAAGATTACAACGAATTTATCTAGAAATGGTTGAAATATCCGATTCATCATGTCCATGAACGCTGCTGGGGCATTAGTCAGGCCGAACGGCATTACTACAAACTCGTAGTGCCCATAACGAGTATTAAAGGCCGTTTTCGGAATGTCATGTTCCCTGATTCTCAATTGGTAATACCCCTGTCGGAGATCCATCTTGGAATACACTACAGATCCTTGCAGAGCATCAAACAATTCATCGATTCGAGGTAGTGGGTACTTGTTCTTGACAGTAAGATTGTTAAGTTCACGATAATCGATGCACATTCTCAAAGTGCCATCTTTATTTTTGACAAATAGTACCGGAGCTCCCCAGGGTGATGTGCTAGGTCGAATGTAACCCTTTTTGATTAATTCCTGCAGCTGTGTCTTTAGTTCTTTTAACTCAGCTGGTCCCATTCTATATGGAGTTTTTGATTTTGGTAAGGCTCCAGGAGTTAGTTCAATCGAGAATTCAATTTCCCTATGAGGGGGCAGAGAGGTAATTTCTTCGGGAAAGACTTCTTGAAATTCTCGGACAACAGGAATTTCTATAATCTTGACTTGATCATTGGGTTTGTTGATCTGATATGCCAGGGATCCTAGTTCTCCATATCTTGTATTTGTCCTCATTTACAATGTAGATACGATTTCCATTGGTCCTATATGTTTTTTGGGACCTTCGATGATTGGTGTAGTGATGTCTGGAAGAGTTAATTCCTTTGTATAGCAATTTACATGGGCTTGATGTTTGAACAACCTGTCCATGCCCAATATTATATCATAATCATGTATATGTAGTTCGATCAAGTCTGCTAAATGTTCTCGATTGTGGAACTTTAGTGGGCAATTCTTATAGACAGTATCAGTGATTACCTTAATCCCTATCGGCAATCTAATTTCAAGATGATATGGTAATTGTTCTGAGGGCAGATATATATTACCGATAAAAATAGGAGAAACAAAGGAGTGCGTAGCTCCAGGGTCAAACAAAACTTTCTCTACTTTTGAAAGTAAAGTAATGGTACCTTCAACCACTGCAGTTGGGTCAACTTCTTTATTTCCCATTAGGGCATACGCTCTTGCTGGAATTTTAGGTTTTTGTGGCGGAGGGGTCTTTTGAGTTCTTTTCGGGCAATCTTGGATACGATGTTCGTTCACTTCCACAGATCAAGCATTTTCCATTCTTTCTCCAGCAACTAGCTTCGTTGTGATTGGGAAGTTTGCAATAACTACACGTCAGAGTGTAATTGTTTCCTGGATCTCTTTGTGGTTTGTGTCCAACTTGTCCTCCAATCTTTTCTTTTCCAAAATTTCTCTTCTTGTTGCTTATCTCAGTCAAATTTGGGTTATAGGGCCTCTTATCCCTCTGTTCTCTCTGGATCAATGATTTGATGTCAGATTCAACCCGTAGTGCTTGATTGACTGCAGAAACATAGTTAGTGGACTCAGTGGACAATGTGGCCCAACGAATGTCAAGATTTAATCCCTGGATGAACTTTTTAGTTTTTCTTAGTTCATCATCCATATAATGTGGAGCATAGTGAATTAGTCGATGAAATTATGCCTCGTACTCTGCTACCGTACGGCTTCCTTGCACCAAATCCATGAATTCCCGTTCACGAGTATTCAGCATCACTTGCGTAACATATTTTTCCTCGAATGTACGAACGAAATTTTCCCATGTTCTTGGGGTTTGATTTCTCCTCCATTGGTGATCTATGACTCTCCACCAATGATGAGCTGCATCTTCAAATTGATAAACAGCGAAACTGACCTTTTGTTCATCTGAATAGTTGAGAACAGTGAAAATTCTCTCAATTTTGAGCAACCATTCCTCTGCATGATGAGCATTCGGGGTTCCATGGAATTTAGGTGGATGGAACTTTAGAAATCGCTCCAGTGCTCGGTCTACAGGTTCCTCATTTCTCGTAATATTTCGTGGTGGATTTTGCTGACAGAATTGCATGAAATGTAGTAAAAGTTCCATCGTATTCCTGTTGGGTAGCTCTTGTCGAGGATGTTGTTCTTCTTGTTCGTCGTTTCTTCTTGGGTTCCGTACTTCCTCAGGAGAATTCCTTTCATTATTGTGATTTCCCGCGCTAGATTTATCATGTGAAGATGACATCCTATCACATAGTTATGATATATAAATTACGGGACAACATAAGTAAAATGCATCTGACAAAGTAAAATGCTACTGAATATACACAAAATTGCATATTTTATTGATATGCATAATTTTTTTTTTTTTCATATTCATCATACATATTTACATATATATATTATTATTATTATTTTTTTACGTTAATCATTTAATATCAGCTACTAGTTAGTACATCATCATTTACAAAAGACAAAATAAACACAAAAGAATGATGATGCCAACATAATAATCGTCAGCCTATCCAAAAAGGACGATTTAAACTACTTGGTTCTTAATGATATGATATGGTGATAGATGATGCTATCCTAGTCCTCATCATCGGACAACAAGACAACATGGTGTTGTGAATGTGATCTCTGTGGTGCAGTGAAACGTAATTCTTCATCAGACTCTGATGGCGTGCACTCAGATGGTTCTGGCTCCTTTTCTACCTTTGTCCCTATCTTGGCTGTCAAAGTCGATGGTGATACTGTGGTAGTGGTGGTCACTGGTACTGCTATGTCACCACTCAGTGCAGACTCTCCCAACTCCATCCCCGGGGCTAACTCAAACTCATCAAGAAGCATGTCATCAGTATATCCCATCAGTGGGTCAAAGGAATATACTGTATTAGGAAACAGGGGATCTGCGTACTGATTCCATCTCAGTGGATCCCTAGTAGGGTCTATTTTTGTGACGGACATACGTGCAGTGCGACGACTGGCTGGAGCACTCGACTCCCCTACCTCAAACATAGTAGTGGGTATGGAATTTTCCTGCGGAGCCTGAAAGGCATCATCTAACAAATATTGACTAGAAACTCGCTCCAGTGCTCGGTCTACAGGTTCCTCATTTCTCGTAATATTTCGTGGTGGATTTTGCTGACAGAATTGCATGAACTGTAGTAAAAGTTCCATCGTATTCCTGTTGGGTAGCTCTTGTCTAGGATGTTGTTCTTCTTGCTCGTCGTTTCTTCTTGGGTTTCGTACTTCCTCATGAGAATTCATTTCATTATTGTGATTTCCCGCGCTAGATTTATCATGTGAAGATGACATCCTATCACATAGTTATGATATATAAATTACGAGACAACATAAGTAAAATGCCACTGACAAAGTAAAATGCTACTGAATATACACAAAATTACATATTTTATTGATATGCATAAATTTTTTTTTCTTTCATATTCATCATACATATTTACATATATATATATATATATATATTTTACGTTAATCATTTAATATCAGCTACTAGTTAGTACATTATCATTTACAAAAGACAAAATAAACACAAAAGAATGATGATGCCAACATAATAATCGTCAGCCTATCCAAAAAGGACGATTTAAACTACTTGGTTCTTAATGATATGATATGGTGATAGATGATGCTATCCTAATCCTCATCATCGGACAGCAAGACAACATGGTGCTGTGAATGTGATCTCTGTGGTGCAGTGAAACGTAATTCTTCATCAGACTCTGATGGCGTGCACTCAGATGGTTCTAACTCCTTTTCTACCTCTGTCCCTATCTGGGCTGTCAAAGTCGATGGTGATACTGTGGTAGTGGTGGTCACTGGTACTGCTATGTCACCACTCAGTGCAGACTCTCCCAACTCCATCCCCGGGGCTAACTCAAACTCATCAAGAAGCATGCCATCAGTATATCCCATCAGTGGGTCAAAGGAATATATTGTATTAGGAAACAGGGGATCTGCGTACTGATTCCATCTAAGTGGATCCCTAGTAGGGTCTATTTTTGTGACGGACATACGTGCAGTGCGACGACTGGCTGGAGCACTCGACTCCCCTACCTCAAACATAGTAGTGGGTATGGAATTTTCCTGCGGAGCCTGAAAGGCATCATCTAACATATATTGACTAGAAACTCGCTCCAGTGCTCGGTCTACAGGTTCCTCATTTCTTGTAATATTTCGTGGTGGATTTTGCTGACAGAATTGCATGAACTGTAGTAAAAGTTCCATCGTATTCCTGTTGGGTAGCTCTTGTCTAGGATGTTGTTCTTCTTGCTCGTCGTTTCTTCTTGGGTTTCGTACTTCCTCATGAGAATTCATTTCATTATTGTGATTTCCCGCGCTAGATTTATCATGTGAAGATGACATCCTATCACATAGTTATGATATATAAATTACGAGACAACATAAGTAAAATGCAACTGACAATGTAAAATGCTACTGAATATACACAAAATTACATATTTTATTGATATGCATAAATTTTTTTTTCTTTCATATTCATCATACATATTTACATATATATATATATATATATATATATATTTTACGTTAATCATTTAATATCAGCTACTAGTTAGTACATCATCATTTACAAAAGACAAAATAAACACAAAAGAATGATGATGCCAACATAATAATCGTCAGCCTATCCAAAAAGGACGATTTAAACTACTTGGTTCTTAATGATATGATATGGTGATAGATGATGCTATCCTAATCCTCATCATCGGACAGCAAGACAACATGGTGCTGTGAATGTGATCTCTGTGGTGCAGTGAAACGTAATTCTTCATCAGACTCTGATGGCGTGCACTCAGATGGTTCTAACTCCTTTTCTACCTCTGTCCCTATCTGGGCTGTCAAAGTCGATGGTGATACTGTGGTAGTGGTGGTCATTGGTACTGCTATGTCACCACTCAGTGCAGACTCTCCCAACTCCATCCCCGGGGCTAACTCAAACTCATCAAGAAGCATGCCATCAGTATATCCCATCAGTGGGTCAAAGGAATATATTGTATTAGGAAACAGGGGATCTGCGTACTGATTCCATCTAAGTGGATCCCTAGTAGGGTCCATTTTTTTGACGGACATACGTGCAGTGCGACGACTGGCTGGAGCACTCGACTCCCCTACCTCTAGTAGTGGGTATGAAATTTTCCTGCGGAGCCTGAAAGGCATCATCTAACATATATCGACTAGAAACTATAGTGTTATGTATCAAATCTGCAGGTAACCCACTCAACAAACTCCTCAGCCGACTATCATAGAACTCCTGGATATCAATCAAGTAGAACCTTAGTCTATCCCTTTCCTCCAAAACCCGACCCAACTCACGCTCTCCAGCCTTGTTTCTTTCAATTAACATCCCTATTTCTTTGCGCAAGTCAGTTACTTCATTTCGTAAAAAGGCAATCTCATTTTCCAAATTCATTGCAGGTGGGTGATACAGGGCAGACATCTGTGAAACAAGTCAATAAACAAGTTATAAAACATAAAAATGTAAATAATGTACTATTAGTGCCTAGATCCATGTAAACCTGGCTCTGAAGCCACCTCCGTGGGACCCGACTCGGGACATATTAATTTATCCCTTATCTGGTACCACAATCTATTCATAAATATATAAATATAATTTTTTAGGATTACTTATGTATAGTAAATAGGTTACTTAACAGTAGCGGAAGCGTTTATATAAACCTTTTTAACAAGTACAACTCAAAACAACTCCTAAGAAAAGGTTCGATACTACAACAGAATATAAAGTACTAAATACTGGTAAGCCAAAATGTTCATAATTTTTTTTTCTAATTTTCTCCCGGTTCTGCCTCCGGTTCTCCTGTATCTGGAACTCACAAAATAACAAGGAAAACAGAGGTTAAGTCTTTAAGGACTTAGTGAGGGAACAATAATGGTTTGTATTTTGTACTTATCAATGATGCAATGTAACAATATGACATGTAATGTAATAAAGAAATATCGCTTCATTTAAGGAAATTATCAATGAACCATAATGATTAAAGACGTTAGGGTGAATATTGTGGGCTAAAGAGGTGGCTCCCACCCGACAGTTAGGTGTAGCACTTTTCCCCACATATTCAGATATGATGTGTACATTCATTCATTTATGAGCCAATGTGAACCATTCTCCGGACCGTAAAACGGTGCGCTTTGTTCAGATGAACCATATACCCGGACTGTTATCCGTTGTTCATTGGACTCACTTTCCGGGCCGAAGCCACGTTGTCCAGTGGACTCAATATGCAAACATATGTCTGTTGTCCAGGGCTCCAATAGTCATTCATTCATTCGAAGGAACAGAATAATGAAGAACATGTAACAAGTTATGTAGACAGTATGATCAATGAACTGTTGTGATGCACAATATGACAACATATATGAAAAGTATGGTAATGAATAAAAATATGATGTAAGTTCCAGGCCAAATGCCAAAAGGGCTAATTTGAAAGAATCGGTAGTACACCTCACCTTACTAGCTTACGATTTGTTTAGTGGATTAACTTGATTTTGAACCCGGTTGTGAAGGAAATTCCTATAAACATAATATAAGTAATTTATAGTGATTAGGGACTCAAATACATGGTGAACATTCTTAAAGATCATTTTTGTATAAAATTTTGTCCGGGTAATTTTGAATAAAACTTTAGAAATTCATAATAATTCAACCATTAGTCGAAAAATCATGAAACTTTTCAGAAATGCCTAACATTAGTGCAGAAACGTTCGGCAACCGGAAACTTCAAAATCGTGGAAGCGCGTGTACGACACGCGCCGCCTTGCCGGCGCGTGGCCGTCTCTCCGTCGTCACGCGCGGCTGAACTTTTCAGGGGATGATCGTCTCGCTGAGATCTACAACTTTTGTTCAGAAAATATTTTAAAATTCGCAGCCGATTTTGCCTAGATTCTGATTTTTCAGAATAATTAAGTAGGGTATTTTGGTCCCCGGAAACTTGTACGTCCGACAACTTTCTGGGCAAACGGCCGATGTGAGTATATACTATAACATATTTTAAACAAGTTTAAGTTTGCTCCTAAGACTTAAAATGGAAATAATCGTATAGAACACAGGTCTGAACATATTACCTGAAAGTGATGTTTTGTGGGCAGATTTTCCTGTGCGTTCTTCACTGTTCAGAATTTTTTTAGCTATTTTTCTTAATGATTTTGCTACACCACCACATACGTTTATTTGTGGGTTGATAAGGAAGGTTGGGTAAAATTTTCAGAATTTTTGGAGAGTGTTTGGTTAATTTTATGGATTTTGGCCTATTTTTGGCCTAATATTGTAACATTTTTTTTGCCATTTTTTCTAAGGATTTTTGGACGAATTGATGGCTGAAAGTGATGGATTTGGAGTGTATTTATAGGCCAAATTTGATCAGATAAGTTACATGCAAGATGACATTTGTCATGGTCAACCATTCAATACCAACTCCTAATTATTTGATATCTTTTAAGTATTATTTATTATTATTATTATTATTATTATTTCCTTAGTATTTTTTATTACTAATATTATTATTTTCATTATTATTACAAATTTAAAAAAAAGGGTGTTACAAAAATGGAATTAAATATCATTATTGTCATATGATATTTTAATTTAATATTGATGTGTAAAATATCATTATCACTATACGACCAAAAAATAAACCTTTGTAGCCAATAGCGGGGGAAAGGAATAGTAAAAAATATAATAAAATATATGAAGTGTCGAAAGATAATATTAACATACAAAAATATAGTTCATGGGCATTGCTTTTCATTTTAAATCACTTTTAAGTTACAAAATTGTTTATGATTTAACATTAAGGGAATATTTACAATTGTTTATTTAAATTATTTTATGTTGGTTTTGTTTAAAGTTGGAAAAACTATTTTTAAGCAAAAGCATCGAGTGTTCGCTATTAAAAGAAAAAAAACAGCTTACTAGACTTTAAATTATTTTAAAATTACCACCACACAAGTAAAGCAGTGAAAAGCATCGCATGACTTGCTTCTCTACTTCTGCTTTTACCTACTTATTTTTAGAGAAGCAATAACACAAAGAATGAAATAAAATACCCTCTAAATTCCATGACATGCTTCTCTGTTTCTGTTTATATGTCTGTCACTGATCACTGAAATCGTCAATTTAATTTTTTTTATTTTTCATTTTCGTTTTAATTGACTTTTAAGTTATTTTTTGAAGTCATATTTGAAGTAATACAATATTATTTTTAGTTGAAACGGGGTTGCTTTTTTAAAGTTTGTACTTAAGAGAGAACTTAGATTGAGTTTTCGTAACGTGATAATGGAAAATGATACATAGAGCTTTCTAAATTTAATCTTCATAAGAACATAATCTATTAGTCCTTTTTTGGTTTTACCAGAGTGTTGATATAATACCAAATATTAATTATGTGTCATGCGCCACATAAGAACGCCGACAAAACAAAACAAAAATTGCAAAAAAAAGAAGAAGAAATGAAAGTGTTGTACCAATACTAAAACATGACTACTTAAAAGGATTTTCGACTAATATCATAATAAGATCAATTTACAAGACCAATTTTGTAATTTCCCCATTTTTCTAATCCGACATTTATTTGAAGGATTACCAGTAAAAGCCATGTTTTAATGATTCAAAATTATTCTCAGACAGATAGATCTTTTACAGACTTCTGACAACGAAATTCAAACATATGAATTATTTCCTGAAAACACAAACTCACGGAGCCATCACAGAGCATCCCTACGGAGCCATCACAGAGCATCCCTGTTGAAAAAAATAACAATTATTATGCCGCACCAGTCTCCTTTGTCAAAACATAACTCACGCTGCTATAATTTATTCAAAATACAGAGTTGATGCATTTTTTTTATATTCTGCTAGTTTATTACTCAGAATCCACATTTCATTAATATTTTTTGGATATATATAACTCTATGAAATATGGCGTATTTGAATTGAGGGATTTGAAACCATGTATTTCAAATCATTGATTTCAATTGTTTAGATGAATTTATATTGAGTGTATTTCAAATCCATTTCTTTACTAATTTATATAAATGTAATTGTACGTGTGGTGGATTTGAAATGCACCTAATATATGTGTCATTTTAAATCCAAGTAAGAAATCAATTTTCGAATCAAATCTATCAATTCAAATGAAATTTGATAGAATCGAAAGTTTATCGGTTATATATATATAATGTTTCAAGTAACATCATTAAAATGGTGGAAGATAGGAACCAACTCTAAAAACTAATGATGCATGAAAATTTCCCAGACTAGATCAAGAAAGAATCTAGATCTTGACAATACGATTACATAATATCGAAAAATAAAAATTATTACTGGCAGCAATAGATCAAACAGCAGCACTAGCAGTTGATTTTGTAACAGTAGTAGTGTCAAATATCTCAATCCAGTAGCCGTCAGCGTCCTTAACAAAAGCAATACCCTTCATTTTTCCTGAAACAAGCTCTCGTCATTTGTGAGCAAAAAAAATTGGAACTCAGTTCAAGAACTTCAAATGACTAAGCATTTATATACATGCTAGTATGATAATAGAGAATTGTCGTCTCATCTAAAAGCCCGAGCTTGTAGAGAGATTTGACAATTTATTATTTATTCTTTAACATCCCCCCACTTGTGGGTCGATTTGTTCCTCTTTTTTTGGGAAGCTCATCAAGTGAATATTTAATGTGGGTGGAATTGTTGTTTGTGGGTTTTGAACATAGGACCTTGGCGTAGCCAGAGGCTCGGATACCCTAAAAAATTGACGTCTCATCTAAAAACCTGAGCTTTAAAAGAGATTGGGTAATTTATTATTTATTCTGTAACAGATAACAATCCAAAATTATCAAAATCCTTCTCCTTGTTGCTTAAACTTTTAATATATTCTCATTGTGATTGGCTTCTTGTCCTTCACTATAATATTGTTATAAAATTTCAAGAGTCTTTCCACAAGAGTTTGACAATTACAAGACTTGATGCAACAACTCTAGTCCTAACTAAATAACAATGCATGTCAGAAAAACACAAGTTCGAGTAATTTTCATGTGATTTCCAAAGTTGTAGGATTTGAATCAGTAAGGTACTAAACAAACAAAAATTGCTAGTATCTTGGCCAATAAAAGTTAATGCTACTATCATGGGACCGATACGACTTACCTCTTGAAGTTGAAAACATAATCACATCTTGTACTTTGATCGTGACAATAAAATTTAATGATGAAAAAAATATTGCATATCCCTACCAACTCATACAATAAATGAAAGATTAAGCATAATGGACCTCTATTTCATTTACAGTTTTCAAGCTAAATAAATTTGTTCATCTAGGCCAGAGATTGCGAGCAAAAAACAACTATGGATTCAATGATAGGACTTGCCAAATACCAAAAGTTACATGTTAAGAAGCTAATATTGAGATAATACACATCAATCATCATGTTAAAATTAATGCACACATTGATATAAAAATACCACATTTACTTCGCATATTAAAAGAGATAAGCTACCATGGTTGGGTTTCTTCACAAACTCCACTCCTAAGCTTTCAAATCTTTTGCAAGCCTCATGCACATCATTAACGTTGATACCTATGTGTCCTGAAAGCATGATAAGGAAGTGAAATGAAACAAGGACTATATGAAGCAAAAATCATTGTTCCCCATGGGCAAAAAAATAGATTCCGTCATTTTACATAGTTTGTTGAAACACTGGTTACCACATGATGCAAACCAAAATTTAATATATAGGAAACAAGCCTTTATTTTTTATATAGGCGAAAATGCACCTAAAAACATAAACGGTGAACGGGAATTCCCAACAAATGCACTCATTCCAGCCAATACTATAAAAGGTAGAATTTTGAACCGTGGGATTAACAATACAACCAAATCATAGCTTTATAGCATATTAGTTGTCATTTCAATGCATTTTTGAACAACTGACCACATCTGAGGCACTAGAGGCAAGGAATAGAAGTGATCTGACAACAATGTTGATCTTTTGACATGCTAACTGGTTATCTACTATAAAAAATTCTCAGATTTGAGTATTTCGCTGTAAGATCTTATCATTGAAAAAAATGAGTTTAATATCTCTGTTATATCTTTAACACTTTATCCTCGAGAAAGAACATATGCAGACTTTCCAAGACTATAAACAAAAGGGTCAAGACTTTATATAAGTGGATAAAATAACAGAGAAAAATGTTACAGGTAACACATTTCATACCAAAACCACGAGGTGCTGAGTTCCCATTGTGATAAGTCTCGAAATCAGGATCAGATTCAGTACCCCAGTTACTGTGAAAAAAGTCCCGATAGTTTGGTATCAATTAAGATTTTCCCGAGTGAGAAGGGTACACTGTTGTGCGATGAGAAGGTAAGTCTTACTGAACAAGTTCAAGAACAGCTTTCTGACCAAAAGTCCAAGATGTGCGCTCAACGGGATCAGTGGGAGCCAATGATGTGTCCTAAACCATCCATATAATCATATTTTAGAGTTAGATGCCCAAAAAGATTTATCATCTCCAAATACCAAGATGCATTCACTTAGTCAGCACGCATAATTCATCAAGATCACTGCATTTTGAAGCAGACACATGAATTAGAGAAGCAAGGCCACATATTTTACCTCATATCCCAAAAGGTACAAAGTAAACCCCATCTCTGGAAAATCCAACCTCTTAAGCAACCTGAAATCAGTCAAAAGGCGTAAAAAAAATTGAATCCAGTCTCTCTTTCCATCGAAAGTTGCAACAAGGGAAATGCAAATCAAGAGCAGGCTAACTTAATAAGACCAATAGAACCAAAATCATCCTTACATAGCAAAAACTAAAAAATGCATTAGCATCCAAGTTACAATTATCATAAGAAAATACTGGTAATTATTACATCCATGTACTCATCTGTGAACAGAAAAATTACGGATAGGATTAACTTAGCAATACTAAATATAGCCACTAGAAGGAAAAGAAGAGTAACATTATAAGTTACCAAAACACAGAAAATTAAGTCCAAGGAGAACAACTAAGAAGTTGGAATTCGACTTCTTATAATGCATAGGTAATTGTAAAACAACAAAGAGAAAAAGATACATTAATTTTTTGATTATAATATGTTATGAAATATTTCGTAACCCATCCAATGAAGAATTTCATGAATATTATCATATTGTGACAAATGTAAAGTTATAATGAAAGTTTTATAACATGAAACCCAATAAATAAAAAACAATTTGCTTTAGAAGCTAATTTAGAAAGTTAATAGGATGAGTTATTTACTCACTCATATATGACAATATAATTGCATAATTGAGTTGGGAGGTCTTTACTACAGCTAGAAAAAAGTATGCCGATTATTAATTGACAATCACGAATAAGAGAAAAATTCGTGTCATTATTGATTGAGAGCAAGAACCGTAATTGGTTGGGAACACTCTTTCCAGCTAATTGAAAGATGAAAGGAAATCAATCAAAGAAAAAAGTAAGCTTGAAACGTATTTAAAGAAAAATTAGACAATAGCATAGTCTTGCAAGCAAAATCATGAACTTTGAGGTGTCCTGAATGGTCTTGCAAGCAAAGCCCGATTATTAATTGATAGTCTTGCAAGCAAAATCATGAAATGTATAACATGAAACCCAATAAATAAGTTTCATGAGTATGTCATCTCACTGCTTTCAAAATTAGTATCCCATGCATTCAATTGTACAACAATGTGGTGCCAGGACTTTACATTAAGATGCATGCAGTTTAATCTAACTGCCGATAGTGCAGTCAAAACATTCAACTTGTGGTGCCACAAGTACACACTAATACTCGTCCCCACTTAATCCTAGTATTGTCAATTTCGTAACAGAACAAATGCCACACTTAACCCTCATACAATTCATTGCAAACGTTGACACCTCGTATCATTGGATTCTTTACTTAATCAACAGACATTTATTTATAGAGAAAATAGCAATTTCTAAAATAATTGCAATGATAATAATAATGGATTTCTGAAGAGCTTACAGTTTGTTGCAAGAAATACCCTTTGGTGGCCTCGTCAATAGTAGTGTGCAGGCCAGGATTATTGGAAGCTGATTCTTTAGAAGCCATAGCTGATTTGAATCTCAAACTCCTGATAGTGTGTTTGCAACACAGAGTTGAGACGATTTGGATTTGTAAACCCCGTTTCAACCGTTTGGCAATATCATTGGGATTTCGAGGGATTTTGTGGGATTTCAGTCAAATTAACCGAATCCCATGAAAAATGACCAGATTTCATGGGATTTGGATTTGGAGGAAAAAAATCATTTTAAAAGGGTTTTTTTCCCCATTTGTTGCCCTTGTTTCCATCCTTTTTTTCGGCGACAAAATTCATCTGTATAGCAGTGGAGAAAATTCCCAGCAAAGCCGTCACTACCAGCTCAAAACATTCCAAAATCTGTGAAACCCAATTCGAAAGGAAAATTTTCGATCAAGATTGAAGCTTTTTTTTTAATATCAAGATTCAAAAATGACAAAAGAGGAGCTGAAAAAACAAAAAGAAGAAACTCAATCGGTGTTGTCAAGTATTCCAACACACCCAAAGTAAGAAACAAATAAAAGACCCATTTAACTTAAGGTGCGGGACAGCCATTAAAGTAAGAAACTCAGAATTACAGAAAATGATAGAGACAATAGAACATTGTTGGGAAAGTAGTGTGTCGGCGTGAAAGAATTTGCAGGGAGAGAATAAATATGTTAGTGACCTTTTGATAAATAATTTTCTTCTTTGTAGACATTGGTGGGTGTTTTCTGGCCTTTTGGGTTAGGATGGTCGTGGATCTTTACCTTCGTAAACTCTCATTTTGTTGCTAGTTTTTGTGGGTTAGTGATAGGGGTGTGTAATCGGTTAAAATCGAACCGATCGAACTGAATTTCAAAAAAATCGAACCGATCGATTTTTTTTGTCTAACCGAACCGACCGAATTTTACTCTTAAAACGAAATCGATTGAACTGATTAAAATTCGGTTATTTCGCTCGATAATCGAATTAACCGATATTTTTTAAAAATAAATAATTTTTTATAAAAAAATAGATAATTGGATTTTAAAAATTAAAAAAATTAGATATTTTGATTTTAAATTTTAAAAAGTTAATTTAAATAAAGAATGATAATAATTGATTTTTAAAAATAATAATAAAATTTAATTTTTTTTAATTTTTTTAAAAATATTAAAAAATTAAGCATTTCGGTTTATTCGGTTAACCGATATTTTTAAAATGAAAATTGAAACAGAACCGAATTAACAAATTTTTTTTGAAAAAATAAAACCGAATTTCCGGAATAACCGAATCGATTTTCCAAATTAATTTGGTTTATTCGGTTTGTTCGGTTTAACAGAACTTTTGCTCACCCCTAGTTAGCGAGGGTTTTTTGGATTGTGGCACACGGGGGTTTTTCGCCCGAGCGCCTTGTGTTGTGAGTTGCTGGTGAAGGTGTTGCTGCTCTTGCTGGGCTTATGGACCTTGACAGTATTCTTATGGTCTTCAAGGCGTGGCACCGTCGTGATTGTGCATCATCGTTGCCGCGGATTGACAGAGTTTTGCCAGCTAGAGTGTGCAGTTTCGTGCCCCGGACAGTGTTTTATTTTGGTCATTTCTTTCAGTTTATGGATTCTGGGTACGTGAGCTTGGGCGTTTTACGTTTGATAACAGAAAGTGTCTCCCATTTCTCCACTAACGTATCTCCAGTTTTACTAGAAGACAGTTCTCTCATTCGACCTTATTGTAACGTGCTTCGGTTGAGGGGATCTGTTTGGCTCCAGTGATACCTGCTTTTTACGGTTGGCAATCTTGCACTTTTGTTCTGGAGCTCTATCCTACCGGGTCTTTTCATTCAACTTTTCAGGGGTAGTTATTGGCCCTGTGTAACACTTCTGTCTTTACCTATGTTGCCTTATGTTGTGTTCTATTCTCTGGTGTGTGGTTTGTTCCTTCTTGTAAACGTTGTAACTTAATCTAAGGAATGTTTAAGGTAAAAAAAAATCAATTTTAAGACATAAAATATCGTACAATTTTATATTTCTCACTATTGTGTATATTATACAACTTTATATCATCCTATATTATTAAATAAAATATTCTTAGAAACTTTGAATTTTTTTTAAAAAAACAGTAATATTCTCAAAACACCATTTTATATGACATAATTCTATAATATTATTTGCATACAAAAGTAATTGCCAATATTTAATAATTCTTAAACTTTTTTGATTTTAATAAAGAGAATAATATGGTTTTTAAAAAAATTATTCAAAAGACCATAAAGGACATTTTCGTAAATATTTGAATTTACAAATTCAAAACCCTTTTTCTCCAAACAAGAAATGAAATTGCAAATAATGCTTTTTATTTTTACGCCAAACACCAAATGAAATTTCAAATCCATGGATTTTAAAATCAATATCCAATTCCAATTCCAAATCCAAATCTCATTTTTTTATACTCAACCAAAAACAGCCTGAGCTGATAAAAGAAGTTGAAAAGAAAAGAATAAAGAAAAAAGATGTCACCCTTTACAAATACTAGAAAATGCAATCAAGAAAAAGTGTAGGTATGAAAAGTAAGAAAACCAAGAAAGCTTTAAAGAACAAAGATTTATTTGATCTGATTAAAATCATTCGTATATCATTCATCTATTTTTATAGCAGATTACATGTAACTATTTATAGAAATTAACGATTACAAATTGTATTGTACACCTAGCACTATCTTATCAAAACTGAATGAGGAAAATTTGGAGGTAGATCTTGAGTCGATGCATATCACTTTTCCCTTAATTTTCTGGATTGTTCTTCAACGGAGCTAATATGATTGGTTGATTGTGATCCGTTGATTCTCTTAACTGAATATCATTAGATCCTTCTAACACCCTGCAGACTCATGGGAATTAGGCAAATCATGAGTTTGGATCGTAAAAAGTGAAATCGAGTTGTTGTGTGGCACTTGGTAAATATGTCGGCAGTTTGATCTTGTGTAGATATATATTAGTGGCGGAGAGAAGGGGACGCACCCCCCATAAAAATGTGTTTATATATATATATATATATATATATATATATGTACCGTATTATTTACAATATTCATTGTAGTGTAGTGGTGAGGAGTCCGGATTGTTACACGTGAGCCTGATTTCGAATGGTTTTTGCTCTTAAAACATACTTTTATGCATAGTACCCGTTACAACAATTTTCATTATTAGTTTTTGCTCTTAAAACATAATTGTATACATAGTAAATTTTTATATAATAATAATTTATTCTTAAATTATATTTATCATATTTAATATTCTTTAAAAATGAATGCATTATGGTATAATTGAAGGGAGTATATAAAAAAGTATTAATATAAAGATTTTTCTGTTTCATACGCGTTATGGTATAATTGAAGGGAGTATATATATAATATGAGTGCTATAAAATCGATATATATATATATATATATATAATAAGTGTTGTAGTGTGACTAATTAGTAAATAATTATGTAATATACGATATATTTTCAAATAAATTTTGGTTTTGATTTAATTAGTTTGAAGACATTTTGTATTTTGAAATTTTAATTAATTTTTTTTTTTGTATTTTTAATACTTGTTATTTATTATATCTAGGGTCATGATATTTTGCAATTTGATGTTGATAATCTATGGAAACAAAAACAAAAATGTTTATCAAACTACAAAGATCTCACGTTGTGTTCAAATGTCATATATTATTTATTTTGTCATTAAAAATCAAAAGAAATAGTAACATTACAAAAATCATATCGAATTATGTTATTATCATAAGTATGAGTAAATAATATTATATTCAATGTGAATGATTTTTTAAATTTATAATCTTATTATAAGGTAATCGGAATGCATAAGCTCGTCGGGAGACTTTCTCCGCATCTTTGATTCCTCCGTTCTTCTTTCTGGTCAGTGACAGCTTTTGGGTCTTTTCCTCCCTAGCTTTGGCCAGAATTCCTCCATCGCTCGGGAGCAGGAAATTTAAGGTATAATTGTGTTCCTTTACTAGCTTAATGATGTTGCGACTTTTGCTTTGTTTGTCGTATACTTCTATGGAGAAGGTACTACGGGCGAGTAATAATGAAATTATTTATGTTGTGCTTTTGCTTGTGTGCATGTGTCTTTGTAGTTAGTGATGCTCAAAGCCAAGCAAGGGGTTGTATTGATGTTATACAAGGTGGTTTTCTTTCTTCGGTTTAGTTTTCTGGTTGATCGAAATGATGTCTTTGAAGCCTGGTGCTAATGCGGAGGTGCTGCAGAACCGGTGCAAGGTGTAATCGAATTTTTTTTCTCCCCCTTAGTTTATTTTTCTGCCTCCGCGCACATGTATATGTTGAACCAAAATATCTTTGTTGACCACTTTTTTCTCAAATGAAATGGTAGTCAACTTCAATGTGTTTGCTTTTCGCATGAAAGACAGGATTGGAAGCTAGAGCCAAGGCGCCTATGTTGTCACACCAGAGAGTCGGGGGCGAGGAAAGATAGAAGGTGAAGTCTTTGATCAACATTCTTATCCAGTATGCTTCGGCTGTAGCTAAGGGCATGTCACGATATTCCGTTTCGGTGCTTGAACGAGAAACAATGCTTTATTTCTTGGTACACCATGATATTATTGCCAAGAAAAATACTAAATCTGCTTGTGCTTCTCCTGTCATCCGGGTTACGGGCCCAATCCGAGTCACAATAGATTTGAATGTTATATTGTGATGGAGAGTAAAAGAGTCCATAATCAACTATGCCTAACAAAAATCGAAGCATACATTTTGTTGATGTCCAGTGTTTTTCTCGTGGGTTATGCATAAACTAACATAATTGATTTACGACATATGAAATATCTGGTCGTGTGATTGCGCAATATTGTAGAGCCCCCACAATACATCTATGTTATGTGGGATCGGATAACAGTGCACCATCATGAGAAGACAACTTCATACCCGTAGTAGTTGGACAAGCAATTGCCTTTGCTCCTTGCATTTTTGTGCTGTCAAGGAGATCAGATATATATTTGGCTTTGTCGTAGATGAAGTCCTTCGTGGTTATGTGTGGCTTCAATTCCAAGGAAGTATCAACTGTCCAAGATCGTTAATATGGAATTTTTTCTTCTATCTATAAAAAAATTGAATCTCTAAATTGTTTGATCCAGTTATGATGATATCATCTACATAGATCAACAAAAATATTATTGAAGTTTTAGTGCAAAGCGTAAACAATGAATAATCAACCTTTGATTCCTCAAACCAAATGATATCCGTAAATTATCGTATTAATCCCGGAGTGATTATAATCCTTAATGGATATTAATTGTAGTAATTATGAGATAATTATGGTGTTGAGACTCCCGGGGATTTTAGTCCCATATCGAAATTGTTGGATCCAAGGGTTAAGATTTTATTCTCATTGAGGTGTTGAACCTTGGAGTTGTGTTGATAGTGAGATCTGGAGTCTGGGGAGCTTTAGATTGTGATTTTGATGTAATTGAGCGAGTGGAAGATAATTATTGAACATGCATGATTATTAAAGAGCTTTTGTGAGACTCAGGTTTTTGGAGCCTTGGTACTTATATATACCAAGTGAACTCGGTGTTCTACCATTCTCCACTTCACTCTCCTCTCTCCTCCATGCCTTCTCCCCCTTTCCCCCCACATCTTCCTTTTTTTCCCTCTTTTCCCATGGGAGAATAATCGAGCAAGGCTCGACTTTGGAGCGAAATCTCTCGAAGATAATTGGGTAATATTCTTCGCCTCGCTTTTGTTTTCGTTTTGATTGTATTTTTGTAGAGTTTGGTTGTGTGTGCTAATGGGGTTGGGTTTTGGGAGATATTGAAAAAAAATTCTATGATGTATTTAGTGTTTTATTGAGTTTTAATGGTGGTTTTGAAGTATTGAAGGTGTAGGGGATGCTGGATTTGAGTTTGGGGTGTGAAAAACAGAATTGAAGCAAAACAATTTGGAAAATCGCAGGTCGCGATCGATCGCGGCGTTGGAGCTGATAAGTGTCATTTTTGTACTTATATTTGTATGCTTTCTCATTATATTTTACTTGGATTCTTGAACAAATTTATACTTTTGGCTATTATTTTGCATGTTTCAGGAATCTTTGTAAAAATGCGAGGAAGTGAAGAAAATGACTAATTAATGATGCAAAGTGCATAAATGTGACAAAGTTGATTTTACGGAAAAGATTCGGGATTCACGTGAAGATCGAGCAGATCACACATAACTTAAGAGGAGATTTTTATTGGGTGAGATCATATTTTATATTAACCAATGAGATTCATGCATTGACGTAAATAGCAGAATTCATGGACGAAACCGTGAAGAGCCAAGCTAGATTAAAAAGAAAACAAATCTTGGTGAATTTTAATTGATGAGGATAAATTTATTAAAAGATTTGGTGGAGCCCTTGACCATATTTGTTCCAACCCTCCACACATCCATCCATTTTTGATAAAAAAAAAATCACACGCCTCTATTTTCCCCGGATCCAACCACTTTACATACAACCCTTCCATCATACCTCACGTGCCCTTCATCATTCTCCACCAATCACACACCTCCACCCTTCCCCTTCAGAAGCCAATTTCGTCATAACCTCACATCACCACCCAATAACCATACACGTCCATATCCTCTCACGCAACCTGAGATCCACACGTCCCCATCTTTTACCCATCACACCAATTCCTTCACTGAAACACACGTCCAGAAACCTCTTCACGTCACCTTCACACAAGGCCAGCCCCCACCTTCAACCTTTTACCCTATGACTTTGGAACAACTCCAACAAGGCGACTGAAGAACACGATTGAGAAGGAAGCGAGAGAGGAAGCAAGATCTACGAACGAAGTCGACATCGGGAGTTCTTCTTTGTCTTTAATTCTTAGTTTTGTTTTGCTTTTCACGTTACTATGTTGAATTAAGTTTATTTATCGAGGCTAGGCGAATCCTTTGTCATGTATGATTTGATGATTTATTTAATTGAATTCATTTAATTCTTTGCGTATAATTTATTGATCTTCATGCTTTTGAGGGATTGATCACCCTTGAATGATTACTTTATTGCGATTGTCTTGACCATATGATATTGCAATATGATATAATAAATTATACAGTGGGTTTTAGGCTGAGACGGACCAAGAAAAATCTAGCACACGTGTGATAGCAATAGATTTACCAAAATCGAAGGCTAGTAGTTTTCATAGATCTTTATCCGATATTAAGTGTTCAATAATGACACGAGAGTGACTTACTGATTTGATATTAGGTTTAATATAACTCGAGAGAGTATATTAGATAAATTTGGAGAACTCGTCACCTTAGAAATAATTGGAGATTCAACGAGAATTGTAGCGGATTGCATTGGTGACCGACGTCTTGATAATCTTTTCTAGCGAAATTTTCTCGTTTACTTTTGTTGACTTGGTTGGATTAATAGTTCACTTAGTTATTTAGTATTTTATATAATTCAATTTTGTAGGTTAAATATAGTTAAAAACATCTTATTTGGTACTTGCTTGTTAGTCCATGTGGGTTCGACAATCCATATTCTTCCTATCTATACTAAAACTTGACACCGTGCACTTGCGGTATAATCGCGCTGCTTTGATATTTTATTGTTTAAATAAATCACGATCAAGTTTTTGGCGCCGTTGCCGGGGATTAACTTTAGTAATATCATACGAGATTCTTTGACTGTACTTAACCATTTTTTTCTTGTTTATATATATTTTTTAAAAAAGTATATATTAATTGTTTAATTTTGTTTTCTTGTGAGGTATTTGGAGATGCTACATCAACAAGCCTTCACAAGGTTTGCCCAACAACCTTCCGAGCCGTTCTTGCAGCTTGGGAGAGATTCAACGATTTGGCAAACACGTATCGGTATAATGACTTTCCAAACTACACTCGTATGCAATATTTCTTCAGTGGTTTGAATGTAGACATACAAGGATGGATATTCAACGGAGCTCTGGCAACTGGTAGGCCTTTGGTTGATAGAGATGAAGATAGTGTATTGCACTTGTTTAATGATATGGCGAACTTTGACTACCAGTGGCATTGGAATCCTTCACTGCAGGGTTGGAGCCACCAATACCCACCAAAGCCTCACCCGCCTCATTTTACAGACCCACCACTTGAACATCACAGAGAGACGAGTGATTGTTATGCAGAAGTCAATACTCATCTAGAGGATACATTACTCAGGTTTATGGCATCATGTGAGACAAAGATTGAAAGTCAAACCAACTCAATGCGTTGTCTGGAGCAGCAAATGGCGAGCCTTATGGAAACATTATATGCGAGCTGCCAAGAGAATGAGACAATACCTATTATAGAAGAGGAGACAAATAAAGTTGGGTTTCATGACGATGATCACTCAAACAACCAAGTTCGGGGGAGTGATCCTACTAGTATGGAAGATTCAAGGGAATTTGAGCCTCTTCAAGAAAATGAGTCTACTTCAGAGACATTATTCGAAGAGTTCCCAAATGAAGATGAGTCGAGTGTGATGTTGGAGAAGGAAGAGACTTTCGAAGATTCTGATTTGAGCCTATCGATGAGACATGTTCTATGCCATATGTGGATCTGTATTTCCCATTGATGCCAACTTCACCACACTACTCCAAGATACAAAGCCAAGTCAAGAATCATTCTTCCATTCCAATTCAAGAAAGTTGTTGGAGCAGCGAGCCTACACTATTATATTAGTGCCAATCTTGAGGGCATACAAAATGAAGACCCATTTGTGGTATCATACGATACTTACTATGGGCGACAGCCGCTCTTTGATGGTTGCTTCTGATGGTCAAGCCGACGACTAGAAATCAGCGCTTCTTGGAGGCAACCCAAGCATATCCTTTTGCTATTTAGTTTTGTTTATTTTCAGTTCTTGCATTTAGTTTGTTTATCGCTCGAGTCGACTATTTTACCATTTGCATTCTTCTCTTGCTAGGTACTCAGTTGGAGCGATGAACCCCTACAGCAGTGGAGCTTTCAAAAGTCAATCTTCCTAAACCCTCATGCAAGCGTATTGATCAGGGGAGTTTACTTTTTCCCTATTGATTCTTTTAAAAATTGAGGACAATGTTTGACTTAAGTTTGGGGGAGTGGCTTGCATGTTTTACTTGTTTAATCTACATATTGTGTGCTTATTAGACATTTGAATCGTCCGATTATTATGAGCTAATTTTTTTTTTTATGAGTTCAAACTTGAGAAAAAAGAATGAATTATAGTAGTGACTATTCAATGAGGATTTTGATCTCCCTATGCATATGAACTTGAATTTTGATGACTGTTGGACTTGTACATGAATATCCTATTGAGTTAGCATGTCAAGAATGAGGAATACTTTAAGCACACTGAGTCATGATCTTAAATTGCATGTTGAATGGTGATAATTGTTGTGAACTTGATGATTTGTCTTGAGCATCTTAGAGTTATCCTTGAACCTATTTGATGATGACACTTTGAGGCGAAATTTTATTGTTACAAACTTGACTTGGAAATGATCTAGGCGATCTTTGACACGTTTGAGCCTTTCAAGCTTACCATGATTTGTGTTAATCCCTAGTGTCCCATTTTGAGCTTTATTGAAAAAAGAATGGATTATGCATTGCATATAATTAAGACCCTATTTGGCATTCTTGGCAAACTCATTATACCTACGATTATATGAGCTTAAATGAGAAAAACAATTTATCATTACCCTAAGAGAGTATAATGAATCTCGTTCGATACATGTGAATTGTTATATCTTAATGAGCTTATTGAAAAAGATTGATGAATGAGAAAAAGAGCAAAAGAAAAGAGAAGAAAAAAGCCTTGAAAAAAAGCATGTATATAAAACCCAAAGTGGTCAAGGCTAGAAAAGAAAAATAAGAGGAGCTCAAAATGTGAGAAAATTTAAACTGTATATGATTATACTCTCTTCTTTCCACTTACCATATCTTTTCTTTGAAACCGACACCAAAGGCCTTAAATTACAAGCTTAAAAAGACCTTTTGATCCAAGTCTGGGAAGTAACTATCATTAGTGGAGAAGTTGTTTGAAAATAGGCCTATGGGATGCTTGATGATAATCTTGACGTTGAGTTAATTAACATGATTTGAACTTGAATATGTGCATGAAACTTGAGATTGACAATAGCACACACTCACGTTCCGATTTTGAGATGTGTTGCTTGACTTAGGATAAAACAAGTATTGTTCAACTTTTGTATATTTGTATGGGATTTCTGAGAATAATGCAAGCCACGAAATAATTGTTTCAAGTATCAAGAATGAACTCTACCTTGTGATGTTAATGCTTAATCGAGGACGATCAAGTGATAAGTTTGGGAGAGTTGATAAGTGTCGCTTTTGTACTTATATTTGTATGCTTTCTCATTATATTTTACTTGGATTCTTGAACAAATTTATACTTTTGGCTATTATTTTGCATGTTTCAGAAATCTTTGTAAAAATGCGAGGAAGTGAAGAAAATGAGCTAATTAATGATGAAAAGTGCATAAATGTGACAAAGTTGATTTTACGGAAAAAGATTCGGAATTCACGTGAAGATCGAGCAGATCACACGTAACTTAAGAGGAGATTTTTATTGGGTGAGATCAGATTTTATATTAACCAATGAGATTCATGCATTGACGTAAATAGCAGAATTCATGGACAAATCCGTGAAGAGCCAAACTGGATTAAAAAGGAAACAAATCTTGATGAATTTTAATTGATGAGGATACATTTATTAAAAGATTTGGTAGAGCCTTTGACCATATTTGTTCCAACCCACCACACATCCGTCCATTTTTTTTAAAACAAATCACACGCCTCTATTTTCCACTGATCTAACCACTTCACATACAACCCTTCCATCATATCTCACGTGCCCTTCATCATTCTCTGCCAAGAAATAAATTACAAACTCCAATACAACACAAATATATGAAGTTTGCAATGCTAGAATGATTTTGATTGAACACAACTTTCTTGTAGTTTATACTCTTGTTTCTTGTCTTCAAATTGATTCAAAACATCCATATTTATAGTGTAGAAAGCTCCCAAGGCTCCTACTAGCCGTTGCTACACATAAGGCTTGAATCACTCCAAGATCGCCTCGGCCATCGCCTCGGGCGATCACAATCGCCGCGCACCAACGGTCGAATCTGCACATATCGCCTCAGGCGATCACCACCAAAAATAAATGCCATAGCTAAAATACTGGATCGCCTTAAACGAACTTGCCATCGCCTCAAACGTTCTAGGAATCGCCTCAGGCGTTCTAGCCATCGCCTCGGGCGATCTCTCCATGCGCGCGGTCCTCGGCGTCGCTTCAGTCGATGTGCGGGGCATTGTCTCCCTTGGCTGCCATCGCCTGGGGCGATGATCACCATCGTCTGGGGCGATCCGCCCATTGCCTTGCAGATTTGATCTCCTTCAAACAATCCACTTTTCAGCCATCTTAATCTTGTTTCTGGAACTTGATGTAAAGATCAAAGTTGTAGCTTATTCTTTTAGCTATGTGTGGACACCAAAATCATCGAATTCCACTAAGGCATGAAGGAGTTATGCCCAAAATGCTATAGCCGCTCCAAGTGACTTCTATACGTTTTTTTCCCACCAACGGAACATTGGTTCGTGGGTCTTCATCCTAACATAAGTTTATGTTTCCATCTCACCCTGTACACTAAGTAGACACATTAGTATAGCAAATGCAAGTTTTGTGATCATCAAAACTCATAAATAATTATGAGATAAAATAAGCATTAAACTCAACAATGCGTTTAAGGCTCAACAATCTCCCCCTTTTTTATGATCACAAAACTTGATAAACTTGTAAATGAAATATGCATGAAATATGAGTAAACAAGACTCCCTCTTAACAAATGCATAGCACATAAAAGTTTTACCAAATAAAGCATAATACAAAAACTCTCCCCCTCAAAATATGCATGTATTAAGCTCCAAGTTTATCACAAAATTCTCCCAATTTTTGTGATAATCAAAAAGCACAAAATTCAAATAATCGTAGCATAAATATGTTGACACAAAGCCATAATCTAACAATTAGCACATGCTCCTCATCAAGCATGTAATAGCCATACCAAGCATAATATTAAATCATTGAAAGGAAGACAAATATGTGTTTAAGGCTTTAAACAATAATGAATTCTAGATGTGCGACGTGTGCATATGTTCCATAAAAATTCAAGCATTCATGCTCAATAAACATTAAATTGCTCAAAGCATCATCATAAACAATTGATAAGTTAGTAAGGCGCATGTGATGAGAGCAAAAACCTTTACACAATAAAGATGTATGAAATTTTAGGCCATATTTCTATGATCTAAGATAGAACATCTAAACAATTAAAGCATGCTTAGTCACATTTAATTAAATTTCACATTGCATATTCAAATTTAACTCATGGCACATAATAAGATTTTACCATAATGAGTTAAACATAAATCATGCATTTAAACAAATATGCAACAAAGTTCATTATCGTAATAAGATATCATTTAATTCAATCATATTGTGCAATAACCAAATATGAGCATTTGATCAAGTTATACCAATTTTAACAATCCAATACTCAATTTGCAAAATTCAAGCATATAGGCAATAAAAGTAATTATACAAGAGTTCTAACATATAGAGAATATATAGTCACACAAATATGCACATGCTAAGGGGAAATGCAATTTACTATCAATAAATATTGAGCTTCATTATTTATTGGTTACAATTAATTTGTGCCAATGAAATTTTGTAATTACTCTTTTAAATGCACAAGAGAAATATAATTAGCTCCCCCTAAATATGACATCATAAAATGTACTTAAAACTCAATTTCCCAAAGATTACCTTCAAGTGATTGAATTCACCACATAATTATAATATACAATTCAAGGAAAATTAACCAAGCAAAAGAGCTAATTATGCTATTATGATGCTTAAAATAAATTTACCTTGGATGACACGAGTAAGTTCTTATCATCGGTCCTATACCTCGTGCTTCCTCTATTGTGGTGCAATTGAAGTTTCCTCCATTGAGGTGCTTGTTCCTTCATCCTCTATCCCTTTGTTGTTCCTACAAAACAAGTTTATAATTGGAGAATCTTTGGTACACTTTTTTTTTTTAGGTCCTTGCGGGTTAGCTTCCATCGATGCCTTTGAAATCCATTTCCACCTCTTATTTGGTTGGTATTGGTTTTTAACAAATCTACATTTGTTCTTTATATGACCAACCTTACAACAATAAGTGCAAGTAGGGGAATTATGCTTAGCTTTAGCCAACAAGCTTGAAAAAGTTTTTGATTTGCTTGAAAAGCCTAGTCCGGCTTTATCGACGCTATATCGTTGCAAGCCAAGCAATTCTTCCAATTTTAAGCTACTTTCACTAAACTTGCAAAAGGATTCCTTCAAAGAACTTAATTCATTTTTCAATGAATAATTTTCTTCATCTCTCTTGGCTAACTCAAGTTTGAGCAATTTGTTACTCATCTTGGTTTTGCCAAGAACATCAATAAGCTCATTATAGGAATCTAATAACTCATCAAAGGATGGCACCTCATCGTCGCTTTCCTCTTCCTCGTCATTTGCATCATTTTTGGCCAAGAGGCAAAGATTTGTTGCTTCTTCTTCATCGGAGTCACTATCACTCCACGTGGCCATTATAACTTTCTTTTTTCTTTTATCCTCATTCTTTCCTAGGACATTCATTAGCATAATGACCTTTAGATTGACAATTGTAACAAGTTACCTCTTGTTTGGAATCATGTTTGGTGGTACCTGAGGCCTTTGGCTTGTTGTATTTGTTGTAGAATTTCTTGAACTTTCTTGTGAACAAGATCATCTCTTCATCATCTTCATCATCGGATTGTTCTTTCCTCCCGACCAAGGCTATCCCCTTTCTTATGAATTTATCTTCCTCCTTAATCCCTTCCGGGTTGACACTTCAAGCTCATGAGTCACTAAGGTTCCATGGAGTTCATCAAGATCATATGACGCACTATCTCCTTTGTTGGATTTAATGATAGCCGTCCTTGTAAGGACCTAGTTCCTTAAATGATATAAAGACATAAGTAGAGCTAAAATGCATTACCAGAGTATAAAAAAAAAATTCGTGTTGAGGCCTTGAGCTTGAAGGGTTACATGCCAAGATAAATACTTCCAAATGGATTAATTACATTCCTAACAAGATGAATGTTAATCCTATAGATTTATACTACTTCTAGAGTAGATACTATACAAAAGAATCACAGCTTCTATACCAAAAGCCCTCCTCGCTAGTCACTGCGTCAACCCGACCTTAGCCCCCTTTATGCCAAAATGTACCTACAAGGACAACCCACAAATCATGAGCATATAATAATACATATTAAGCATAACATGATTAAAAGCGTAAATGCAGAAACAGTAAATACAAAACACTGCCTGTTTCCCAATTGCATTTTAAACGCCCCCTTTTTGGTTGTCCCTGTATAATAACTCATGAGTATAATCAATGGATTATTCAATGGTTTTACAAATGTCATGACATATCACCAATTACCAATCTTTAGTCTGTTATAACAGTGTAGTTTAATGCACCTCGCATGTCATGACAGCGGCACCAATACCCTTCGCTTCGACATATTAGCGGCATTGAATAACCTCGCTCAAATGCGACATGCGGCAATACCATCGCTTCAACATTTGGCGGCAAATATTCATTCCTCACTACAATATGACAGCGGCAAGTATTCTATCATCGCTTCAAGTGACAGCGGCAAAGCATTAAAATCATCACTCGAATATAACCATGACTCATGGGATGTGCACCAATCAATCAACATATACATATGCAATCATAATGTATAGATCAACATGTATTTGCATCTACCATGCACAATTCAATACACACTTGCATCCACAATGCATATTCCAATGCGTATATAAATTACATGTTACCGTTGAGTACCCGCACGTCTTCTACATACCTTTCCAAAAGTAGGATGGGGTAGAACTTTACTTCATTGGCTATGTTGCCATGTGGGATGGTTCTACACAAACACACAAACCAATATTAAAGCCAATTCATAGTCCCATAATCAAAATCTTATCAAATTACCAAGTTCCATATTTTTCAACATTTCAAGCCTCTCGATCGATCGACACTTTGAGCTCGATCGATCGGGAGATGATAGGTTTTGGTGCCCAACTCGCTGCCTCGCTCGATCGATCGATCGAGCGGAGCATTAATTTCCTCTGCCATGCGCGATCGATCGGAAGAAGCTTCTCGATCGATCGAGCTGCCCTGTAAACGCGAGAAATAACCATTTTCGAGCACCATCCCAAAGCTACTATAAAACACACCATAAATCATTATACCCCAACAACTCAACACACATTTTACACCAATATACTACCATGTAGCTACTCAAAACAAGTATTTCAACAAAAGGCTACTAAACATGCCATTTCTACACAACACTTTATCAAAACTCAACCAAAATTTACCCAATACAAGATATGGTTCCGCACCCCTTTTTGCTCCAACTTTTTGCAAGGTTTTTCACCAAGAAATGGCAGCCTTCTTCTTCCTACTTGCTTGCTGAATGTTAGACGTTTTTTTTGGGGAAAAGGAGAGTGATTTATGAGATGAAAAGGTGGGGGTGGGAGAGTGGAGAAAATGTATGGCTGCAGTAGGGAGAGGTATGGGTTGAGATGGGGTGGTTGGATGGTAGGTTGTGTTTTTGTCCCGGTATTTAGCATGATGTATTAAATATCCTCACATGATATTTTATAGTATTTATTCAATAAAATACTTCAAATTCCAATTAAACATGCTTTACCCAAAAAGAACCACACCCACCCCAAATAATCATGCCATAACTCAAATTCCCAACATATACTACATGCACCCTGAAATGTATTACTAGGTCATGCTTTACCCAAAAAGAACCACACCCACCCCAAATAATCATGCCATAACTCAAATTCCCAACATATACTACATGCACCCTGAAATGCATTACTAGGTCATGACCACCGCATGACTAAGCATTTCCCAATATTATAATTCAACAGCATAATCCTCACATAACATAATTAATGTTCAATTGCACATAATCATTTCGGGGACATTACAATACTCCCCTACTTATAAGATTTCGTCCTCGAAATCAGCAGGCACTTACCAAAACGAAACAAAACATAAACCACATACCAGAAAATAGTTCCGGATAGTGCTGCATCATATGTTGCTCCGTCTCCCACGTGGCCTCCTCGACACCCCTGCGATCCCACTGAACTTTGATCATAGGTATCACTTTGTTCCGAAGTCTGCGGTCTGCTCGATCCAAAATTCTAACAGGCCGCTCGACATAAGATACATCGGGCTCCAACTGAACCTCAGAAGGCTGCAACACATGTGACGTATCCGGCTCATACTTCTGTAACATAGACACGTGGAACACATCATGGATACCAGACAAAGAAGATGGCAAGGCCAGTCGATAAGCTAAGGTGCCAATGCGCTGTAAAATCTCATACGGCCCAACATATCTCAGAGATAGTTTCCCGCGCATCCCAAATCGTACAACACCTCTGAAAGGTGAGATCTTCAAGAAGACCTTATCTCCCAACTGAAACTCTAACGGTCGTCGCCGTTTATTAGTATACACTGCCTGTCTGTCCTGGACTGCTTTCATTTCTGCCTTATCACCTTTATCTTTTCTTCCATTTCCCGGACCAATCCGACCGATTTATGGTCCAAGTCATCCCAACATAAGGGTGATCTACATCTCTTCCATAGAGGGCCTCAAAAGGAGCCATCTGAATACTTGCCTGGTAGCTATTGTTATACGAGAACTCTACCAAGGCCATTGAATCCTGACATGAAGTATTAAACTCCAATGCTCATGCCCTCAACATATCCTCGAGCGTTTGGATAGCACGCTCTATCTAGCCATCCGTTTGGGGATGGTATGTAGTGCTCAACCTTACCTCAGTTCCCAACGCTGATTGGAGACCCTCCCAAAAATGAGATGTGAATCGTGGATCTCGATCAGACACTATAGAAATAGGGATCCCGTGTAATCTTATCACATCTCGAACATATAACTGGGCCATCCTCAAATAGGTGAAGGTCATACTATAGGGAATGAAGTGAGCCACTTTAGTCAATCTGTCCACAATCACCCAAATGGCATCAAAACCCGAAATAGTCCTCGGCAAGTGGGTCACAAAGTCCATGGATATGTGTTCCCACTTCCATTTCGGTATTTCTAAGCTCTTCAGCTCACCACCAGGTCTCTGCCTCTCAGCCTTAAACTGCTAACAGATTAAACATCTCTTGACAAAAGTGATGACGTCCCGCTTCACATGTTTCCACCATAATTGATCACGAAGATCCTTATACATTTTCCTCCTTCCGGGGTGGATACTAAGCCTGCTGCTATGAGCCCGTTGTAGGATTCCTTGACACAACTCCGGCGTATTCAGAACCACCCAACGGTTACTGAGCCTCAAGGAACCGTCTTCAGCCACCCTAAACTTCGATGACTGCCCAAGACGTACCAAAGATAACCATCTCCGTATCTCCTCGTCTGATCTCTGAGCTCTCCTGATGTTCTCATAAATATCTAGCTCAGCTAATAAGGTCGATACACGTACAAGCGATGCATCCACATCGTAGTCATAGCCCAGATAACAGTAGGAGGTCATCATGGCTGACAACTGCATGACATCCTCAGCAGTACACCTCACTTTCCGGCTCAAAGCGTCTGCTATCAGGTTAGCTTTCCCGGGATGGTACTCAATCTCACAATCATAGTCTTTGAGTAAGTCTTTCCATCTCCTCTGTCGCATGTTCATCTCTGCCTGAGTAAAGAGAAACTTTAGGCTCTTGTGATCTGTATAAATGGTAAATGAAGTACCATACAAGTAGTGCCGCCATATCTTCAGAGCAAATACAATAGCCACCAGTTCCAAATCATGAACTGGATACCTAGTCTCATGCGGCTTTAACTGTCTCGATGCATAAGCTACCACATGCTTATCTTGCATCAGCACGCATCCTAAGCCCAGTGATGCATCAGTATAGAGAACGAATCTCTTGTTCTCCGTAGGAATCACCAACACTGGTGCTGATGTCAATCTGTGCTTCAACTCCTGGAAACTCTGTTCACAGGCCTCGGACCAATAAAAAGGCACTCCCTTTTGAGTCAACCGCGTCAGTGGCTTGGCAATCTTCGAGAATCCTTCGACAAAATGACGATAATACCCGGCCAAACCAAGAAAGCTTCAAATCTCGGACACTGAAGTAGGAGTAGACCATTCCATCACCGCCTCTACCTTTCTGAGATCTACTGATATCAGGTCCCTAGAAATGACATGACCGAGAAATACCACACTGCTCAACCAGAATTCGCATTTACTGAGCTTGGCAAACAGCTGATTATCCCTGAGGATCTGGAGCACTGTCAGCAAATGACTCACGTGTCCCTCCTCACTCCGAGAATAGATAAGTATGTCGTCAATGAATACAATGACGAACTGGTCCAGGGTATTGCTGGAACACCCGATTCATCAGACCCATAAAGACAGCTGGGGCGTTCGTCACACCGAACGGCATAACCAAGAACTTGTAATGTCCATACCGAGTCCGGAATGCTGTCTTCTGCACATCTTCCTCTCTAACCCGAATCTGATGATAACCATACCTCAAGTCAATCTTAGAATAGAGTCTCGTGCCCTGCAACTGATCAAACAGATCATTAATCATTGGAAGAGGGTACTTATTTTTAACTGTCGCCTTATTCAATTGTCGGTAGTCGATGCACAACCGCATTGAACCGTCCTTCTTCTTGACAAATAAAACCGGTGCACCCCAAGGTGATACACTCGGACGTATGTATCCCTTATCAAGGAGTTCCTGTAATTGCACATTCAGTTCCCTCAGTTCCGCCGGCGCCATTCTATAAGGGGCTCGAGAAATAGCAGAAGTCCCCGATAATAACTCAATTCCAAATTCAACATCTCTACTCGGCGGAAACCCTGTTTTTGTCCGGGAATACATTAGTAAATTCTGCAACCACCGGTATGTCCTCAATCCTCAGCTCTTTATTCTTTTCCACTATATCAACGGCATAGATAAGATACCCGTATGGCCACGTTCCAATAACCGTGACATCTTAACAGCTGAAACCAACGGGATCTTTGGATGAGAACCATTCCCATAAAAGATCCACTGAATCCCCTGATCAGATCGAAAGCGAACAGTTCTCTGTCGGCAGTCAACCACGGCCTGATATCTGTTCAGCACATCAATGCCCACGATACAATCAAAGTCTGCGATACTCAGTACAATCAGGTCCGTCTTCAAATCATTGCCCTCAAAATAAATGAGGCAGTCCGCAAGAAACTGATCAGCAATAACATTTCTTCCAGTGGGTGTCGAGACTATAAGAGGCGTGGGCAACGGAGACGGGCACATACGATGTCTCCCCACAAAATCAGAAGATATAAAAGAATGGGAAGCCCCTGTGTCTATCAAAATAAAAGCAGGGTACGTAAATAAATGGCACGTACCAGCAATCACCTCCTCTGGGGCTGCCTCGGCCTGTTCTCTGGTCGGTGCATATACTTGCCCCTAAGGCGGTCCCACTGTTTGTCCTCCAGATGGTCGAGGCATGTTCTGCTGCCTCTGGTGCACTGTCTTGTCATCATATCTCTATCTATTCATTCTGAAATCCGAATGTACTCCCAGACTGGGGCAATACCGAGAAATGTGGCACATCTTGCCACAACTGAAACAAGCTGGACAATTGTTTGATGAATGTGGTCCTCCACAATTTTCACATCTTGGTTCCCCTGTCCTATTCCCTTGCATCGGCCCCCGGTTGGTTGGCATATTGCCCCTTCGATTCTCCTGTTTCCGATTATAGGACTTCTTCCCACTAAATCTGTAGGGTCTTCCTACCTTAACTTCATATAGTACACATAAATGGGATAGGACATGCATTTATAACCTCTTAAGGGTTCCGGTTGTAGTTTGAGCTAGGGAGATTACAGGCCAAAAATAAAGTTTTCAAAGCTATTTAATTACATTCCCAACAAAGAATGTTAAAGCTATAGATTTACACTACTCCTAGAGTAGAGACTATCAAAAATCCTGCATCCTATGTTCATCATGCTCCCTTTAGCTCACTTCCTCAACCCGACCCTAGGCCCTTGGTCCAAAAGTGTACCTACAGGGATAACACATCATGAGCATTCATAAATTTACTTAACATTATATAAAAGCATACATATGCATAACATCTTAGTTAAGTAAAAGTCGTTGGTCGTCCTCCGACCTCCTTAGTTATCCCTGACTCTTATTCATATATTGGGGCGTCTTACCCCATTGTATGGCATCTTACCATATCATAATCATTGCGTGGCATCTTACCACGTGGGCATCGTACCCAATCATATGGCGTCTTACCATATTATAAACATTGCTTGGCATCTTACCATGTGGGCATCTTACCCCGTGGCATCTTACCACAAATAACATCGCATGGCCTCTTACCATGTGGGGCGTCTTACCCCGTGGCATCTTACCACATATAACATCGCATAAGCATCATCATCATAACATCATCATAAGCATCATCGTTATAAATATCATCATAGATATCATCATCATAACATCATCTTAAACGTCATCATCGTAAACATCATCTTAAATATCATCATAATATGTAAGGGCATGGTTTACCGTCCGATGCTCGTACGTCTCTTACGTACCTTAATTCCCAAAAGTGGAGAATTTGGAGAGCTTTATCTCCTGGATGTTGTGGGCACCTGGGATGGTTCTACACAACCATACAAATTGATATTAGAAGCTAAACATAGTCCAATATCCAAAAATCCCACAAAAAAATCAAAAATCCACTTTTCTTCAGCTCGCGATCGATCGCCGCCCAGGCGCGATCGATCGCGAGACCACACTGGACGAGGGGGCAAAATTTCCTTCTTGGCGATCGATCGCCACATTTGGCGCGATCGATCGCCAGGCTCGCCGATCGATCGCCCAAAAGTGGCGATCGATCGCCAAATGCCTCTGGCTGGTACTGGACGCTCGCGATCGATCGCCAAGAACGGGCGATCGATCGCCGAGTGCTGTACATCGAATTTTCGCCATTAATGCTCATTTTTCTAGCTCCTTCACATACCACCCCAAAACCAAACTTCCATAAAACATCAATAACATCATAACCCACCAAAACCAACATAAAACACTTCAAAAATCATACCCCAACCATACACAACACATACCCTAACAAACCCACATAAATCATCAAAAACTTAACCCATTTCAACACCAAACATCATAAAACTTATAGGAATGGTTCCATACCTCTTGTAGGCTCCAAATCCTAGCAAAGATCACACAACCAAAGTTTTTGTGGGACTTTCCTTCTTCCTTTTTGGTGGATTTCGAAAATGGGGTAGGGTTTGGGGTTGGGAAGTGATTTGGGGATTTTTAAAAGGTGAGAGTAAAGTGGGGGGTTTAAAGTGATGGGTATGGGATTAAAAAGGGGTTGTAATGACTTAATAAAAAGTATACCCCAAACTTAACATGATGTATAAAATACCCAATTTGGTATTTTAAAAGCACTTTACAACAATGCTCTATACTTCATTTAAAATCATATCTTCCTCATAATTGATAATTTAACACAATTAATCATGTTAACATCTTAATACCCAACACATAAATCTATCAATACATGATACATCATATAAACATAATTAATGTCCAAGTTACCATTAATTAATTTCGGGGCATCACATTACTCCCCTACTTACAAGATTTCGTCCTCGAAATCGCATGCACTTACCCAAAAGAAACTAAACATAAATCATACCAGAAAATAGTTCGGGGTAATGCTGCATCATAAGCCGCTCCGTCTCCCACGTAGCCTCCTCGACACCCCGACGATCCCACTGAACTTTGACCATTGGTATAACTTTACTTCGTAGTCTGCGATCCTCACGATCCAGAATTCTGACCGGTCGTTCAACGTAGGATACATCTGAGTCTAACTGCACTTCAGTAGGCTGTAATACATGAGACGGATCTGGCTCATACTTTCTCAACATAGAAACATGGAAGACATCATGAATTCCAGATAAGGACGGCGGTAAAGCCAATCGGTAAGCCAAAGTGCCGATACGCTGTAATACCTCATACGGTCCAACATACCTCGGGGATAACTTCCCCCGCATACCAAATCGAACAACACCCCTGAAGGGTGAGATTTTCAAGAAGACCTTGTCTCCCACTTGAAATTCTAGCGGTCGTCGCCGCTTATTGGCATAGGCTGCTTGCCTATCTTGGGCCGCTTTCATCTTTAAGCGTATCATCTTAATCTTTTCCTCCATGTCCTTAATCATATCCGGTCCTCCGACCGCTTTACTCGTCAAGTCCTCCCAATACAGCGGTGATCTACATCGTCGTCCGTACAGAGCTTCAAAAGGGGCCATTTGAATGCTCGCCTGATAGCTGTTATTGTAGGAGAACTCCACCAGAGGTATAGACTCTTGCCACGGAGTATCAAACTCCAAAACACATGCCCTCAATATATCTTCGAGCGTTTGTATAGTACGCTCCGTTTGGCCATCAGTCTGAGGGTGATAAGCTGTACTTAGTCTCACCTCGGTGCCCAAAACTGTCTGGAGACCCTCCCAGAAATGAGAAGTAAACCTTGGGTCTCTGTCAGACACGATCGAGACTGGAATCCCATGCAACCTCACTACATCCCGTACATATAATTGGGCCATCTTTAAATACGTGAAAGTCATACTGTAAGGGATGAAATGAGCTACCTTCGTCAGCCTATCCACGATCACCCAGATCGCATCAAATCCAGAGGCCGACCTTGGCAAGTGGGTCACGAAGTCCATAGATATATGCTCCCACTTCCACTTAGGTACCTCCAAGCTCTTCAGCTCGCCACCAGGCCTCTGCCTTTCTGCCTTTACTTGTTGGCAGATCAAACATCTCTTAACGAAGCTGATCACATCACGCTTCATGCGTCTCCACCAGAATTGACCACTTAGGTCCTTATACATCTTTCTTCCACCGGGGTGGATACTGAACCGGCTACTATGAGCCCGTTCTAAAATTCCTTTACGCAATCCTGGCGCATCTGGGACCACCCATCGGTTGCCCAATCTTAAAGAGTCATCTTCAGCCACACTAAACTTTGTTGGCTGGCCTCGAAGTGCTATTGATGACCATCTCTGCACTTCATCATCCGACCTCTGGGCTTTCCTGATTGCCTCAAATACGTCTGGCTCGGCTAATAAGGTCGACACTCGCACCGGCGACGTGTCTACATCGAAATCATAGCCCAGATGGCAATAAGAAATCATCAAAGCTGATAAACACATAACATCCTCAGCGGTGCTCTTCACCTTCCGACTTAAGGCGTCTGCTATCAAATTTGCCTTACCGGGATGGTACTCAATTTCACAGTCATAATCCTTGAGTAAATCCATCCACCTCCTTTGTCTCATATTCAACTCTGCCTGAGTGAACAAGAACTTCAGGCTCTTATGGTCCGTAAAAATGGTAAACGTAGTACCATAAAGATAATGACGCCAAATCTTCAAGGCGAAAATGATAGCTGCCAGTTCCAGATCATGGACTGGGTACCTGGTCTCATGAGGCTTCAACTGTCTCGAAGCATAGGCTACCACTTGTCTGTCTTGCATCAATACGCAGCCCAAACCCTGCAGTGACGCATCCGTGTACAAGGCAAACCTCTTATCCTCAGACGGAATCACCAATACAGGCGCTGTCGTCAAACGACGCTTCAATTCTTGGAAGCTTTCCTCACAAGCTTCGGACCAAAAGAATGGGACTCCTTTCTGAGTCAGCTGTGTCAATGGCTTAGCGATCTTGGAAAACCCCTCGACAAAACGTCGGTAATAACCTGCTAAGCCCAGAAAACTCCGTATCTCGGGTACAGAAGTGGGTGCTGCCCACTCCATCACAGCTTCAATCTTCCTCGGATCCACAGATATCCCTTGGCTAGATATGACATGGCCTAGGAACACCACGCTGTCTAACCAAAATTCGCACTTGCTAAGCTTAGCATACAACTGATGATCCCTAAGGATCTGAAGTACTGTCCTCAAGTGCCGTACATGATCTTCTTCAGTCCTAGAGTAGATGAGTATGTCGTCAATGAAAACTATGACGAATTGGTCCAAATATGGCTGGAATACCTTGTTCATCAAACTCATGAAAACAGCCGGGGCATTTGTCACCCCAAAAGGCATGACTAGGAATTCATAATGCCCATACCTAGTCCTGAAGGCTGTCTTCTGGACATCCTCTCCTCTTACTCGAATCTGATGGTACCCCGACCTCAGATCGATCTTACTGTAGAGCCTCGTACCCTGCAACTGATCAAACAAATCATCGATCCTCGGGAGTGGGTACTTATTCTTCACCGTAGCTTTGTTCAGTTGTCTGTAATCGATGCACAAACGCATCGAACCATCTTTCTTCTTCACAAATAAAACTGGTGCTCCCCAGGGCGATACGCTAGGGCGTATATAGCCCTTATCAAGGAGCTCCTGCAACTGAATCTTTAGTTCCCTTAGCTCCGCTGGTGCCATCCTATAAGGGGCACGAGAAATGGCAGACGTCCCTGGTAATAACTCAATCCCAAACTCGACCTCTCTCGTCGGTGGGAATCCGGGAATCTCCTCCGGAAAGACATCAGGGAACTCCGCCACTACGGGTACATCCTCAACTTTCACTTCTCCTTTCTTTTCCGTGACATCGACGGCATAAATGAGATATCCTGAATGACCTCGTTCCAACAACTGCGCCATCTTGACAGCAGATATCAACGGAATCTTAGAGCGAGAACCATCCCCATAGAACGTCCATGGAACTCCCATATCGGATTTAAACCGTACAGTTCTCTGCCTGCAGTTCACAACTGCCTGATACCTGTTCAGAACATCAATGCCCAGAATGCAATCAAAATCTGACATTCCCAGAACAATCAAGTCTGACCTTAGTTCCTTATCCTCAAAATAAATGAGGCCATTGTAGACGATCCGATCAGTAATCATACTTCTTCCAGCGGGGGTCGAGACTATAAGAGGCGTGGGCGACGGAGAAGTGCATACGTGGTGCCTTTCCACAAAACTTGTCGACACAAAAGAGTGTGACGCACCTGTGTCGATCAATATAAAAGCAGGGTGCGTAAATAAAAGACACGTACCCGCTATAACCTCCTCCGGAGCCGCTGAAGCCTGCTCCCTTGTCAGTGCATAGACCTGTCCTTGAGGTGGCCCCATGGGCTGACCTCCATGCTGACGCGGCACAAATGGTGGTCGGTGCTGCGCTGTCCTATCTGCAGGCCTCCCCGCAGAACCCTGTTGGCTCCCCCTGTTGGGACACTGTCTAGCAAAGTGGCCCTTGTCGCCACAAACATAGCACCCTATACAGTCTTTCGCCAGATGTGGTTGCCCACAAAGAGTGCATTGGATCCTTCCGGATCTGTCTCCCTGAGACTGCCCCCCTTCCAGATGGGGCATCACCTCTTCGGTTTCCTTTCCACCTATTGTCGGACTTCTTACCACTAAACCTTGACGCTGAGGAGTTCCCCCTTGACTTGAACTGATCATTCCTCGGCTTCAAATTATCCGGAGTGGATTTCTGAGAGGGTGCCGACGGTGGTACAACATCAGGGTATGCACCCACTCCTAGTTCGGCTAGCTCAGCCCTTGAGAGTGCATCGTCAAAACAAGTAGGGCCATAAGTGATCACCCTATCGTATAGCTCCGGCCTCAATCCTTTCATGAAATTCCTCATCTTTGCTTGTGTGCTCGTAGCAATGTGAGGCACATATCTGAGCAAGGAGCAGAACTGAAGAGCATAATCTGATACTGACATATTACCTTGCTTGAGGTGAGTGAATTCATCTTCCTTAGCCTGTCGTGCTGCAGCCGAGAAATAACGGTTCAGGAAGCGAGTTCGAAACATTTTCCAGTTCACTTCATGACCTTGAGCCTCTTGCTCTACCACAGTGGTCTTCCACCACATTAACGCCTTCTTGGCCAATTGGAACTCCGCTAACCGTATCCACGCTGTCTTCGCACATGGGGCTGCCACAAAGATTTGTTCTATTCTTTCCAACCATTCCTCAGCTCGTTCCCCAGTTTCGGTTCCTTCAAAGGTTGGGGGTCGGTAAGCAAGAAACTGAGTTAAGCTTAGCTCCCCTGGCAACAACTGTTGTTCGGCCGGTTCATCATCAAAAGCTAGCGGGGGTAGGGGATTCGTACGTCCCGCGCTTGCATTGACGCTCACTGCGTCACCTACCTCCACATTTGCTGCCATACTGCAACACAAGGATTAACAACAAGATCCAAAAGCAGTTCGTATAATACTTTGTTAGATAAACAAAACATGTTAGCATAACATCATATACTTCATATGCAACTTATGCACAAAACATGTTCGAAAGTAAGCACCTAGCTAACTTATTGCTAAGGCTACCCTTCACTCATTCCCGGGTTATCTAACCACTGCTCTGATACCACTAATGTAGGGTCTTCCTACCTTAACTTCATATAGTACACATAAATGGGATAGGACATGCATTTATAACCTCTTAAGGGTTCCGGTTGTAGTTTGAGCTAGGGAGATTACAGGCCAAAAATAAAGTTTTCAAAGCTATTTAATTACATTCCCAACAAAGAATGTTAAAGCTATAGATTTACACTACTCCTAGAGTAGAGACTATCAAAAATCCTGCATCCTATGTTCATCATGCTCCCTTTAGCTCACTTCCTCAACCCGACCCTAGGCCCTTGGTCCAAAAGTGTACCTACAGGGATAACACATCATGAGCATTCATAAATTTACTTAACATTATATAAAAGCATACATATGCATAACATCTTAGTTAAGTAAAAGTCGTTGGTCGTCCTCCGACCTCCTTAGTTATCCCTGACTCTTATTCATATATTGGGGCGTCTTACCCCATTGTATGGCATCTTACCATATCATAATCATTGCGTGGCATCTTACCACGTGGGCATCGTACCCAATCATATGGCGTCTTACCATATTATAAACATTGCTTGGCATCTTACCATGTGGGCATCTTACCCCGTGGCATCTTACCACAAATAACATCGCATGGCCTCTTACCATGTGGGGCGTCTTACCCCGTGGCATCTTACCACATATAACATCGCATAAGCATCATCATCATAACATCATCATAAGCATCATCGTTATAAATATCATCATAGATATCATCATCATAACATCATCTTAAACGTCATCATCGTAAACATCATCTTAAATATCATCATAATATGTAAGGGCATGGTTTACCGTCCGATGCTCGTACGTCTCTTACGTACCTTAATTCCCAAAAGTGGAGAATTTGGAGAGCTTTATCTCCTGGATGTTGTGGGCACCTGGGATGGTTCTACACAACCATACAAATTGATATTAGAAGCTAAACATAGTCCAATATCCAAAAATCCCACAAAAAAATCAAAAATCCACTTTTCTTCAGCTCGCGATCGATCGCCGCCCAGGCGCGATCGATCGCGAGACCACACTGGACGAGGGGGCAAAATTTCCTTCTTGGCGATCGATCGCCACATTTGGCGCGATCGATCGCCAGGCTCGCCGATCGATCGCCCAAAAGTGGCGATCGATCGCCAAATGCCTCTGGCTGGTACTGGACGCTCGCGATCGATCGCCAAGAACGGGCGATCGATCGCCGAGTGCTGTACATCGAATTTTCGCCATTAATGCTCATTTTTCTAGCTCCTTCACATACCACCCCAAAACCAAACTTCCATAAAACATCAATAACATCATAACCCACCAAAACCAACATAAAACACTTCAAAAATCATACCCCAACCATACACAACACATACCCTAACAAACCCACATAAATCATCAAAAACTTAACCCATTTCAACACCAAACATCATAAAACTTATAGGAATGGTTCCATACCTCTTGTAGGCTCCAAATCCTAGCAAAGATCACACAACCAAAGTTTTTGTGGGACTTTCCTTCTTCCTTTTTGGTGGATTTCGAAAATGGGGTAGGGTTTGGGGTTGGGAAGTGATTTGGGGATTTTTAAAAGGTGAGAGTAAAGTGGGGGGTTTAAAGTGATGGGTATGGGATTAAAAAGGGGTTGTAATGACTTAATAAAAAGTATACCCCAAACTTAACATGATGTATAAAATACCCAATTTGGTATTTTAAAAGCACTTTACAACAATGCTCTATACTTCATTTAAAATCATATCTTCCTCATAATTGATAATTTAACACAATTAATCATGTTAACATCTTAATACCCAACACATAAATCTATCAATACATGATACATCATATAAACATAATTAATGTCCAAGTTACCATTAATTAATTTCGGGGCATCACAAAATCGAGAAGACAAAGATGCTCCACGAGGCTTAAACTGCTCTCCTCGTGGTCTCAGGCTTTCAGCAACTGACCTCTAGGGTGGCACATGTGGGGGTACAATATCAGCATACGCCCCAACTCCGATTTCTGCCAGCTCTGCTCTAGTAAGAGCATCATCAAAAGAGGTAGGTTTATTGGAGATAACCCGGTCAAATAACCCCGGTCTCAAACCCTTCAGAAAATGCCTCATCTTGGCATGTCCATTGCTAGAAACGTGAGGGACATACCTCAATAATGACGAGTAGTGCATGGCATAATCTGGTACGGTCATACTGCCCTATTTCAAAGTGGTGAACTCATCTTCTTTCAGTTCTCTGGCAGCAGCTGAGAAGTATCGATTCAAAAACCAAGTTCTGAACAGGGTCCAATCAATAGGTACTCCTTGAGCTCTCAACTCCATCATAGTTGTCTTCCACCACATTGAGGACTTCTTAGCTAATTGGAACTCCATCAACCTCAGCCAGGCAGTCTTGGCACAGGGTGCCGACACGAAGATCTGCTCTATCCTTTCTAACCATTCCTCAGCCTCTTCCCCAGTCTCAGTTCCCTCGAATCTAGGGGGATGGAAGGTTAGGAACTGTGTCAGACTCAGTTCACCCGGCAACAACGGCTGTACAACAGGTTCCACACCCACAGCAGGTGGTGGTAGAGGATTCGTCTGAGCAATGCTAGCGTTAACACTTCCCACATCGCCCACCTCCTCATTAAGATTCCCCAAATTTATAGCCGCCATGCTGTAATACAAGGGTTAACAACAATTCCAGAAACAATACATATATATCATCGTTAGATAACATGAGTAATAAAAGTATGTTAGCATAACAATCATATACCAATATGCACTACATGCATAAACATGCTCATAAGTAACTCCTAACCAACAATTTGCTAAGGCTACCCTTCAATTATCGCCGGGTTCTCAAACCACTACTCTCATACCACTAATGTAAGGACCCTAGTTCCTTAAGTGATATAAAGATATAAGTAGAGCTAAAATGCATTATCAGAGTATAAAAAAAAAAATTCGTGTTGAGGCCATGAGCTTTAAGGGTTACATGCCAAGATAAATACTTCCAAATGGATTAATTACATTCCTAATAAGATGAATGTTAATCCTATAGATTTACACCACTTCTAGAGTAGATACTATACAAAAGAATCCCAACTTCTATACCAAAAGACCTCCTCGCTAGCTCACTGCGTCAACCCGACCTTAGCCCCTTTTATGCCAAAATGTACCTACAAGGACAACCCCCAAATCATGAGCATATAATAATCCATATTAAGCATAACATGATTAAAAGCATAAATGCAGAAACAGTAAATACAAAACACTGCCTGTTTCCCAATTGCATTTTAAACGCCCCCTTTTTGGTTGTCCCTGTATAATAACTCATGAGTATAATCAATGGATTATTCAATGGTTTTACAAATGTTATGACATATCACCAATTACCAATCCCTAGTCTGTTATAACAGTGTATTTTAATGCACCTCGCATGTCGTGACAGCGGCACCAATACCCCTCGCTTCGACATATTAGCGGCATTGAATAACCTCGCTCAAATGCGACATGCAACAATACCCTTGCTTCAACATTTGGCGGCAAATATTCATTCCTCGCTACAATATGACAGCGGCAAGTATTCTATCATCGCTTCAAGTGACAACGGCAAAGCATTAAATCATCACTCGAATATAACTATGACTCATGGGATGTGCATCAATCAATCAACATATACATATGCAATCATAATGTATAGATCAACATGTATTTGCATCTACCATGCACAATTCAATACACACTTGCATCCACAATGCATATTCCAATGCCTATATAAATTACATGTTACCGTTGAGTGCCCGTACGTCTTCTACGTACCTTTCCAAAAGTAGGATGGGGTAGGACTTTACTTCCTTGGTTGTGTTGCCACCTGGGATGGTTCTACACAAACACACAAACCAATATTAAAGCCAATTCATAGTCCCATAATCAAAATCTTATCAAATTACCAAGTTCCATATTTTTCAACATTTCAAGCCTCACGATCGATCAGCACTTTGAGCTCGATCGATCGGGAGATGATAGGTTTTGGTGCCCAACTCGCTGCCTCGCTCGATCGATCGATCGAGCGGAGCATTATCTTCCCAAAATTTCCTCTGCCATGTGCGATCGATCGGAAGAAGCTTCTCGATCGATCGAGCTGCCCTGTAAACGCGAGAAATAACCATTTTCGAGCACCATCCCAAAGCTACTATAAAACACACCATAAACCATTATACCCCAACAACTCAACACACATTTTACACCAATATACTACCATGTAGCTACTCAAAACAAGTATTTCAACAAAAGGCTACTAAACATGCCATTTCTACACAACACTTTATCAAAACTCAACCAAAATTTACCCAATACAAGATATGGTTCCTCACCCCTTTTTGCTCCAACTTTTTGCAAGGTTTTTCACCAAGAAATGGCAGCCTTCTTCTTCCTACTTGCTTGCTGAATGTTAGACGTTTTTTTTGGGGAAAAGGAGAGTGATTTATGAGATGAAAAGGTGGGGGTGGGAGAGTGGAGAAAATGTATGGCTGCAGTAGGGAGAGGTATGGGTTGAGATGGGGTGGTTGGATGGTAGGTTGTGTTTTTGTCCCGGTATTTAGCATGATGTATTAAAATATCCTCACATGATATTTTATAATATTTATTCAATAAAATACTTCAAATTCCAATTAAACATGCTTTACCCAAAAAGAACCACACCCACCCCAAATAATCATGCCATAACTCAAATTCCCAACATATACTACATGCACCCTGAAATGCATTACTAGGTCATGACCACCGCATGACTAAGCATTTCCCAATATTATAATTCAACACCATAATCCTCACATAACATAATTAATGTTCAATTGCACATAATCACTTCGGGGACATCACAGTCCTCTTGGCATCCCATTCTTTTGGTAAAGCTCTAAGGGCTCTTATCCATATTTGCTTTGGAGGATACTTTACTCCAAGTTGGGCAAGCTCACTGATGATTTGAGTGAGCCTTCTAAACATTGAGTCAACATTTTCTCCGGACTCCATCTCAAATGTTTCGTACTTGAGTTGTAGAAGATCTATTTTTGTCTCCTTTACTTGATTGGTTCCCTCATTACATATTTGAAGTTTGTCCCAAATCTCCTTGGCGGTTGAGCACATCGAAATCCGGTTGTATTCCTTCATATCTAAAGCACAGTGCAAAATATTAATAGCTTTAGCATTTTGAGAAATTAAAATCATATCCGCCCTTTAAAGTCGTCCATTTCTTTGGGAACATTCTTCCCATCAACTTCCTTTAAAGGAATATGTGGACCTTTTACAATTATCTTCCATAGGTCATAATCTACGGATTGAATATATAGAGAAATTCTATTCTTTCAATATCCGTAGTTATCTCCCGTGCAGAGCGGAGGTCGATTGGTCGATTGACCTTGAGCAAACTCACTTGCTAGATTAGCCATAAAAAATTTGATTTAAAACAAAAATCAAACGGCTCTGATACCACTTGTTGGAACCGAAGATGGGGGGTTAATGAGGTTCCTTGGCTACTTTAGCGTTTTAAAATGAATTTGCAAATAGTCAAGTTTGCGCCGCGGAAGACTTCAAGTCAATCGAACAATAAATAATAAGAAATAATAAATAAATGCGTAAAGTAAATAAAGTGATAAACGACACAAATATTTGTTATAGAAGTTCGATGATGAATCGCATACGTCTCCTCTTCCCGGCTAGAAACGTCCAACCGAGGTTCCACTAGAACAACTTTGATCTTGGCCTTAAGGGCTCCAAGTTAGCCACAACACACTCTTCCTCAGTAACACACTCTTCATGAGTCTTCTTGGCCTTAAGGGCTCCAAGGATAGCCACACACAAACTCTTCCCGAGTCACACACACTCTTCACGAGTCTTCTTGGCCTTAAGGGCTCCAAGGATAGCCACACCCTTGCACCAACTTCACTTGTTGATGTCTTATACAATTTCCAACTTGCATCGGTGTTGGAGGACCATGCAATAAATCAAATAACACCTTCACGGTGTAACAACACGAAGAATCAAAAGCTCTCACACAAGAAATAAATTACAAACTCCAATACAACACAAATGTATGAAGTTTGCAATGCTAGAATGATTTTGATTGAACACAACTTTCTTGTAGTTTATACTCTTGTTTTGTGATGTCCCCGAAATGATTATGTGATTTTTTTAAACATTTATTTATGTTATGAAGATTATGGTATTAATTCATTGGGTTGAATTAATAATATTGGGGAAATGCATTTCAGGGTGCATGTGATATATGTTGGGAATTTGGGTTATGACATGATTATTTGGGGTGGGTGTTATTTGTTTTGGCGAAGCATCTCTAATTGGAATTTGAAGTATTTTATTGATAAATACTATAAAATATCATGTGAGGATATTTAATACATCGTACTAAATACCGGGACCAAAACATAACACATCACACCACCCACCACCCAACCACCCCCCTTAACCCATACCCATTTCAGCAATCAGCTACCCACTCTCCCCACTTGCCCCTCCCCACATTCAACCTTCACCACTCAAACCTCTCCTCCCCTTCACCCCCCATTTTCGTCCAACGTCTGCTGAACAAGAAAGGGAGGAGATTTGCCATTTTTATTGCTAGGAAAGCTTGCAAAAATCGGAGCAAAAGAGGGTGAGAAACCATGTCCTGTTTTGGTTTAATGTTGTTTAAGTTCATGTTTTTATTGGTGTTAAAATGGCATGTAAGTGTAGATTTGGATGAACCTTCGATTTAAGTACTTGTATGGTGTTTTTATGAAGCTTCTAACATGTTTACTTGAGCATGATGCATGTTTAATTGAGTGGATTTGTTGGCATGAAAAGTGGTGCTCGAAAATTCTGGAAAAAAATATGATACCCAGTTTTTCAGAAAGCTTGGGTGAGTACTGATAAAGTTGGGCGATTTTGATGCATGTGGGTTTAAGTTTGGGTAGAACGTCGATTTGAATACATTCATGGTAGTATATTGTAGCTCTTAGCATGTTTGTTCAAGCATGTTGTATGTCTAATATGCTAGATTGGATGGTATGAAAATGGGTGTTCGAAAATCTGGGGAAATCGCGCACAGAGCATGTGGCGATCGATCGCTACAAACACAGCGATCGATCGCCGAAGGCCAGAGGCTGAAATCGAAGGCAGGTGACCGATCTCCATAAATGGAGCGATCGATCACCTCGAGCCAGTGAAGTCTGGCGATCGATCGCCTCGATGCAGCGATCGATCGCCAGCTGCTGAATAGTGGAAAATGATGTTTTGTTGGATTTTTTGATTTTGGTCTATAAATTGGCATCTAATATTGTGTTGTACACTGGTGTAGAGCCTTCACAGATAGCTACACAACGCAGGGGATAGAGTCCTGCAACATACCATATTTTGGAAAGGTACGTAAGCAACGTACGGGCACCCAACGGTAACATGTATTTTATGTCTGTCCATTTGACACATGATAGATGCAAAGTTGTGCATTATGTGTATGATACATGTTGTTTATGCATTGTTGTTGCATATGTATGTTGTGGAATAAATGGTGTGTATTCCACGAGTCAGGGTTATAACAGTGATGATTTTAATGCTTACCGCTTGTACCGCTAAAAATGTGGAGTGGGAGGGGGGAGGCTCGCTTGCACATGGAGGCGAGATTTACCATACGAAGCGAGGATAGAAATACCGCTTATATGAAGAAGCGAGGGAGGGGAGTTCAACTTGTACTAAAGTTATGAAGCGAGGGGCATTAAAATACACTGATGATAAACTGACTAAGGATCGAAGTAAAGATTTAAGAAGTGAAGTTATGTCATAACATTTATCTAAGGAAGCCATAATATCATATATTGATTGATTATGAGTTATGGTACAGGGACAACCAAGATGGGCATTTTAAATGCATTGGGAATTCAGGAAGTATCCTATGCCTATGATTTATGCATTTAACTTTACATTCATATTATGTTGAATATGAACTACGATATGCTCATGTGTTGGGGGTTGTTTTTGTAGGTGCTTTTGACATGGAGAACCAGGGTTGGGGTTGATACGCTGAGCTGTAAGGAGTGCTACAGGATTAGCAGAACAGAAATTCTCTTGTATAGTTTCTACAACGTGTAGAGTAAATCTATAGTTTGGTACCCTTTTGTTAGGAATATGTAAAATTCCTTTTTGAACTTTTGGTACTGTAATCTTTTAAGCTCAGGTTAATCAACACGGCCTAATACTCTGATTTATGAATGATTAGTTCTCTTAATTGTACCTTAGAATCTTGTTTAGATAAGGGGGTCTTACATTTAGTGCTATCAGAGCAGTGGTTAGATAACCAGGGAACGAGTAACGGATGGCCTTTAGAAACAAGTTGGTTAGGTATTCATTGGTGGGCATTGTTGGAATCGAAGAGGGGGGTGAATGAGATTCCTTGGCTACTTTAGCGTTTTAAAATGAGTTTGAAAAATAAAATAGTTTTGCGCTTTGCGGAAGCCTTTAGTCAATCGATAAATAAAACGAATAAGTAAATAACTGCGTAAAGGAAATAATGCAATAAATAACAAAAGGATTTGTTATAGAAGTTCGGCGATGAATCGCCTAGAACAATTGGTCTTGGCCTTGAGGGCTCCAAGTTAGCCACACAACAACTCTTCCCGAGTTACAACGCTCTTCCCGAGCACACAACTCTTCCCGAGTACACAAGCTCTTCCCGAGCACAATACTCTTCCCGAGTATACAAATCTATTCCCGAGCTACCAACACTCTTCACGAGTCTTCTTGGCCTTAAGGGCTCCAAGGATAGCCACACACTTGCACCAACTAGACTAGTTGATGACTTTACAATTTTCCAACTTGCTTTGGTGTTGGAGGACCTTTACAAGAAATCAAACCAAAAGCACCTTCACGGTGTACTCACACGAAGAAACACAAGACTCTAACAAAGAAAAGAATTACAAGCTCCAATACAACAACAATGTATGGAGATTGCAATGCAATATAAATTTGAATTAATCAAGGCTTTGTAGAAGTTTGTAGACTTGTTTCTTGGCTTCAAAATGCTCCAAAGCATCAATATTTATAGTGTAGAAGGCCTCCAAGGCTCCTACTAGCCGTTGCTTCAAATAAGGCTTGAATCACTCCTCGATCGCCTCGGACATCGCCATCGCCGCGCCCCAACAGTCAGCAAAAATCACGGATCGCCTCAGGCGATCGGTGGATCGCCTCAGGCGATCCAAATCAAATCCCAATGCCGTAGCTTCAGCAGCCTGAAATCTTGCATCGCCTCGGGCGAAGTCCACATCGCCTCAGGCGTTCCAGCCATCGCCTCGGGCGTTCAGCCCATCGCCTCGGGCGAACTCCCCGCGTGTATGCTCGCGCATTGCCTCGGCGTCGCTTCAGTCGATGTGCGGGGGCGAAGTCCCTGTGGCTGCCATCGCCTCAGGAGTTGGTCACCATCGCCTGGGGCGATCTTCCTCGCATGCTCGCCTAGCCATCGCCTCTGTCGATGTGCGTGGCGATGCCCCTCCTGGCACCCATCGCCTGGGGCGATGATCACCATCGCCTGGGGCGACCCAATCCAGAATATGCACATCTGCACACTAAGTAGATGCATTAGTATAACAAACACAAGTTTTGTTGATCATCAAAACTCAAAGATTGACCAGGGATAATTTAACGCATTAAACGCAACCATGCGTTTAAGGCTCAACAATCTCCCCCTTTTTGATGATCACAAAACTTGATAAACTTGAATAAGTAATATGCATGAAATGTGAATAAAAATAACTCCCCCTTAACAATTGCATAACACATACAAGTTATTAAGTAAATCATTAAACAAATAACTCTCCCCCTCAAACCATGCAGACATAAGCTCTCCCCCTTAAACTATGCATATATTAAGGTTCAAGTTTATCACAAAATTCTCCCCCTTTTTGTGATAATCAAAAAGCATAAAATTCAAATAAACATGGCATAATTTATATGTTGACACATAGCTTTAAATTACACATATTCCTCATCAACCAAGATTAAGTCATATAGAGGTGAATCACAACCATGTGTTTAAGGTACTCAACAATTAATTCTAAAAGTTGCAATGTGTGCATATGTTCATGCATTCATGCCAAAAACAAAATAATAAAAATATCAAGGCATTATGACAAATCATATACTTGCACATTTTCACATAGCATATTCAAAATTTGGATGCAAAGCATATCAAGCTACCTACTATAAAAAGATAAACATACATCATGCATTTCAACAATTATGCTAAGGGGTTATGCATTTTACTCCAATGAATATTGAGCTTCAATATTTATCGATCACAATTAATTTGTGCCAATGAATATTGAAATTGCTCTTTTAACATGAAAAAAAATTAAATTTTACCCTCAATGACAAGAGTTCGTTCTTGTCATAGGTCGAACGCCTCGAGCCTCTTCTATAGTTGTGAATAATACAAACTCCTCCTTTGAGTTGCTTGGCCCTTCATCCTTCATTCCATTCTTGTCCCTACAAGACAAATTTACAATAGAAGGATCTTTGGTACCCATTTGATTTTTGGGTCCTTGTGGGTTAACTTTCAAAGGCACTTTTGGAATCCATTTCCACCTCTTGTTAGGTTGGTATTGGATTCTAGCAAATCTACATTTGTTCTTGGTATGGCCATTTTTGCAACAATAATTGCAAGTAGTAGAGTCATGCTTTGCTTTGGCCAACAAGCTAGAAAAGGATTTTGATTTGCTTGAGTAGCCTAACCCGGCTTTGTCAAAGCTACAACGTTGTAAGCCAAGCAATTCATTCATCTTTAAACTACTATCACTAAGCTTGGCAAGAGAAGTCTTTAAATCAAGCACTTGGTTTTTCAAAATAATATTTTCTTCTTCCTTCTTAGCCAAGTCTAGTTTAAGCACTTTGTTGCTCTTCTTGGTTTTACCAAGACAATCAATGAGTTCATTATAAGCATCTAATAATACATCATAAGATGGTACCTCATCATCATCTTCTTCATCTACATCTCCAAGAGCCATTAGACAAAGATTTTTGGCTTCTTCTTCATCGGAGTCGCTATCACTCCATGTGGCTGAACGCTTTCTTCTTCCCTTTGTCCTCATTCTTCTTCCTAGGACATTTGTTAGCATAATGGCCTATTTCTTGACAATTGTAACAAGTTACCTCATTTTTGGATTCTTGTTTGGTAGCATTGGAGGTCTTTGACTTGCTATGTTTGTTGAAGAGCTTCTTGAACTTCTTTGTGAACAACCTCATCTCTTCATCATCATCATCTTCTTCATCATCGGAGTGGTTTTTCCTTCCAACCAAGGCAATCCCATTTCTCTTGGATCTATCCTCCTCCTTTACTTCTCTCATAGTGGCAACTTCAAGCTCATGAGTCACCAATGTGCCATGGAGCTCATCAAGATCATAGGAAGCACTTTCTCCTTTGTTGGACTCGATAATGGCCGTCCTTTTTGCATCCCATTCTTTAGGTAAGGCCCTTAGTGCTCTCCTCCATATTTGCTTTGGAGGGTACTTCTCTCCAAGTTGGGCAAGCTCATTTATGATAAGGGTGAGCCTCCTAAACATGGAATCCACATCTTCTCCGGAATCCATCTCAAATGTCTCATATTTGAGTTGAAGGAGGTCTATCTTTGTCTCCTTTACTTGGTTGGTTCCTTCATGACAAATTTGTAATTTGTCCCATATCTCCTTAGCGGTAGAGCACATCGAGATCCGGTTGTACTCCTTCATATCTAAAGCACAATGCAAAATATTAATAGCTTTAGCATTTTGAGATATTAAAATCATATCCGCTCTAGTGAAATCGTCCATCTCTTTGGGAACACTAATTCCCCCAATTTCCTTTAAAGGAATATGTGGACCTTTCACTATGATTTTCCAAGTTCATAATCTACGGATTGGATGTATAGAGAAATTCTATTCTTCCAATAACCGTAGTTATCACCCGTGAAAAGCGGAGGGCGATTTGTCGATTGACCTTGAGCAAACTCATTTGCTAGATTAGCCATAAAAAGATTTTGATTTAAAAACAAAAATCAAATGGCTCTGATACCACTTGTTGGAATCGAAGGGGGGGGTGAATGAGATTCCTTGGCTACTTTAGCGTTTTAAAATGAGTTTGAAAAATAAAATAGTTTTGCGCTTTGCGGAAGCCTTTAGTCAATCGATAAATAAAACGAATAAGTAAATAAATACGTAAAGGAAATAATGCAATAAATAACAAAAGGATTTGTTATAGAAGTTCGGCGATGAATCGCCTACGTCTCCTCTTCCCGGTTAGATAACCTCCAACCGAGGTTCCACTAGAACAATTGGTCTTGGCCTTGAGGGCTCCAAGAGAGCCACACAACAACTCTTCCCGAGTTACAACGCTCTTCCCGAGCACACAACTCTTCCCGAGTACACAAGCTCTTCCCGAGCACAATACTCTTCCCGAGTATACAAATCTCTTCCCGAGCTACCAACACTCTTCACGAGTCTTCTTGGCCTTAAGGGCTCCAAGGATAGCCACACACTTTCACCAACTAGACTAGTTGATGACTTTACAATTTTTCAACTTGCTTTGGTGTTGGAGGACCTTTACAAGAAATCAAACCAAAAGCACCTTCACGGTGTACTCACACGAAGAAACACAAGACTCTAACAAAGAAAAGAATTACAAGCTCCAATACAACAACAATGTATGGAGTTTGCAATGCAATATAAATTTGAATTGATCAAGGCTTCGTAGAAGTTTGTAGACTTGTTTCTTGGCTTCAAAATGCTCCAAAGCATCAATATTTATAGTGCAGAAGGCCTCCAAGGCTCCTACTAGCCGTTGCTTCAAATAAGGCTTGAATCACTCCTCGATCGCCTCGGACATCGCCTCGGGCGATCGCCATCGCCGCGCCCCAACGGTCAGCAAAAATCACGGATCACCTCAGGCGATCGGTGGATCGCCTCAGGCGATCCAAATCAAATCCCAATGTCGTAGCTTCAGCAGCCTGAAATCTTTGCATCGCCTCGGGCGAAGTCCACATCGCCTCAGGCGTTCCAGCCATCGCCTCGGGCGTTTAGCCCATCGCCTCGGGCGAACTCCCCGCGCGCATGCCCGTGCATTGCCTCGGCGTCGCTTCAGTCGATGTGCGGGGGCGAAGTCCCTGTGGCTGCCATCGCCTCAGGCGTTGGTCACCATCGCCTGTGGCGATCTTCCTCGCATGCTCGCCTAGCCATCGCCTCTGTCGATGTGCGTGGCGATGCCCCTCCTGGCACCCATCGCCTGGGGCGATGATCACCATCGCCTGGGGCGATCCAATCCAGAATATGCACACTTGAATTTCTTTTTTCCAATCCACTTTTCATCACTTAATCTACACACTAAGTAGATGCATTAGTATAACAAACACAAGTTTTGTTGATCATCAAAACTCAAAGATTGACCGGGGATAATTTAACGCATTAAACGCAACCATGCGTTTAAGGCTCAACAGGCATGTTTATGCATATGGTGCATATTTTTGTATAAGTTGTTATACTAACATGCTTTGAATATGATTACTCTTGTTATCTAACGGCTTATATTATGAACTGCTTTTGGTATGGTTATTAACCCTTATGTTACAGCATGTCGGCTATTAATCCGAAGAACCTCAACGAAGAGGTAGGAGACGTGGGCAGTATAAATGCTAGTATTGCTCAGGTGAATCCTCTACCGCTACCTGCTGTAGGCGTGGAGCCTAGTGCACATATACTGCTATCAGGGGAGATAAGTTTGACCCAGTTCTTGAGCTATCATCCACCACTATTTGAAGGGACTGAGACTGGGGAAGCAGCCGGGGAATGGCTTGAGAGACTAGAGCAGATATTTGTATCGGCACCCTGTTGATCGCTTTTATTTTAAACAATATTTTTCAATGTAGCGATTCTATACCGCAAGTGCACGGTGTCAAGTTTTAGTATAATGATATGAAAAGTACGGATTGTCGATCCCACGAGGACTAGGAAATAAGTACCAAACTCCACTAGTTTATCTATATTTAGCCTACGAAAATTGGTTATGACTAATTTACTAAAATAACTAATTAACTCAATATGTAACCCAAACAAACAATAGAGAAGAGAATGAAATCAATAGAGACAATTATCAAGACTTTCGGTTCACCTATGTAATCCCCCACAATTCGCCTATTAGTTAAGAATTAATTCAAACAATCTAAGGTGACGAGTTTTCCTAATTCACTTGCTATACCTTGGTCCGGCTATAACAAATCTAATATTAACGTAACAATAAGCCACTCTCGTACCCTTATTGAACAATTAATATTGTAAATCGATCTATGAAAACTACTAGCCTTCAATTTTGGTAAATCTATTGCTATCACACGTGTGCTAGATTTTACTTGGTCCGTCTCAACCTAAAACCCACCGCAAAGATCAATTTATCGAATCACAATATCCTCTGGTCAATTCAATTGCAATTTAATATCATTCAAGGATGGCCAAACCCTTAAAAGCATGAAGAACAATGATCTAAACACTTAGATATATAAGAATCAATCAAAACATTCAAATTAAATCATGGGTTCATAACATAGGATCCCCTAAGTCTTGATAACAAACTTAGCCTAGCAACATATTCAAAATCAAATGCAATATCATGTTTTTCAACATCAAAAGCATAAGGAAATTAAATAGAAACAAACAAAGTTTAGAAATACGTATAAACTAGCGATGTTGAATCGCGCCGTCGACTCCGTATCTCCGTCTCTTCCTTTGGCCGTGCGTTGCTATACTGTACGTGAATTCTTTGGCTCAATCGGTGCTACCGTGCATGAATTCTTTTTCACCTTCTGTACGTAATCTCTTCACTCCTTTGATATCTCTCCGTGCGTTCCCTCTTCTCCTCTCGTCCAGAATGATTTTTTAATTGTAGAATTCTCTTATTCACGTGTCTTCCTCCCCTCCGTGAATCTCCTTTCCAGAATTCTTCCCGTCTGTTCTTCTCTTCGTCTTTGCTCACGTTCGTTGCTCACTCCAGAATGTGAATCTTTGTTGCTCACGTATCTCCTCCTTCACAGTCCAGAATTCTCACGTTTCCCACAGTTTCGTCTCCTCAAATCTGTTGTCTGTCTCCTCTCGCGTCACTCTCCTCTCTTCCTCCAACTCCTCTCACTCTGTTTCTGCTGCTCCCCTCAATCTGATCTCCTCTTCTTTCTTTTTATTCTGCACGTTGCTTTTCACTTCCCTTGCTCTCGTCTCCTACTCCTCTTTAAAATCTGCTATCCATGTATCTTGCTGCCCCTTGTTTCACGTAAGTCCCCCTCTTATCTGATATCTACTCACGTCACTTTTGCTCCTCGTTGCTTATCAATTGTTCACGTCACTTTTTTTAGTCTCCAATCTGTCTGGTATACTCCCCTGTTGGAAACTCCCGTCTCTTTCTTATTTCCGTCCAGAATATTATTCCATGAAGTTCACCTTATATAATAATCTTATCTCATGTATTATAATATCATATATCATAATATAATATTGCATCCATGTTCGATAATATCCGGTTGTGTTCGGTATGGTCCTTTTTCATTAATTAAAGCTTGTTTTCTCCATTTTTATACCTTTGGACCTGGATTCCTGAAATATACATAAAACAACACGTAACGCATAATATTGTCCAAGAATCATAGTAAAATACATATAAATTTATAACAATATAAGTGTAAAAATCACACTTATCAACTGTGCACAGACTGCCTGGCTGAGGTTGGCAGAGTTTCAGTTGGCGAAGAAGTCTTCCATGTGGTGGAAGACAACAGTTATGGAGCTGAGGGCTCAGGGTGTGACAATGGATTGGACTGTATTCAGGACCCGATTCCTTAACCGGTATTTCTCCGCCGCTGCCAGACAAGTAAAAGAAGATGAGTTCACCAACCTGAAGCAGGGCAGCATGACTGTATCAGATTATGCCATGCAATATTCTTCACTGCTAAGGTATGTACCTCACATCGCTGTAAATGGTCATGCCAAGATGAGAAATTTTATGAAGGGACTGAGGCCAGAGTTATTTGACCGGGTTATCTCTAACAACCCCAGCTCATTTGATGATGCCCTGACTAGAGCAGAACTGGCAGAGATTGGGGTTAGTGTGTACAAGGAAGCTGTACCCCATTTTGTACCCCCACAGAGACCGGTTATTAACAGCCTAAGACCACGAGGAGACCAGTTTAAGCCTCGTGGGGCTTCTTCATCTTCTAGATTTGGTGGGAAGAAATTTCAGAGTCAGAAGCAAGGCAATCGGGGACCAGCACAGTGAAATAGAACAGGAGGGAACAAGTGTGACAACTATGGAGGATTTCATCTGACACGTGACTGTCGAGGCTGTTATGTTTGTGGCAGGGTAGGCCACCTGGCTCGGGCTTGCCCCAATCGGGTAGGTCAGGCAGACTCTGGGCCGAATAGGCCAAGATTTGACGCCAGGACAGCGCAACAGAGACAACAGTTTGCACCTCGACCACAGGGAGGTCAGGCGGCAGGACCGCCGCAGGGTCAAGTATATGCACTGACTCGAGAGCAGGCAGAGGCAGCTCCGGAGGAAGTGATTGCTAGTACGTGCCACTTACTTACGTACCCTGCATTTATTTTAGTAGATACAGGTGCTTCGCATTCATTTGTATCTTCTGCTTTTGTGGAGAGACACCACTTGTGTTCGTCTCCATTGCCCACGCCTCTTATGGTCTCGACACCCACGGAGAAGCATGTAATTGCAGATCGAATACTATCTGATTGCCTCATTTATTTTGAGGGCAATGATATGAGGGCCGATCTGATTTTATTGGATATGGCAGATTTTGACTGCATTGTCGGCATTGATGTGTTGAGCAGATACCAGGCCGTGGTTGATTGCCGGCAGAGGACTGTGCGTTTCCGTTCTGATCAGGGGTTTCAGTGGACCTTCTATGGGGACGGTTCTCGTCCAAGGATTCCATTAATTTAAACAGTTAAGATGTCGCGGTTGTTAGGATGGCCGGGGCATTCGTCACCCCGGATATACCAGTAGTTGCGGAATTCACCGATGTGTTTCCGGATGAGATTCCAGGATTTCCGCTGATCAGAGATGTGGAGTTTGAGATTGAGTTACTGCCAGGGACATCTGCTGTTTCCCGTGCCCCTTATAGGATGGCACCGGCAGAGCTGAGGGAGCTGAAAGTGCAGTTGCAGGAGCTCCTCGACAAAGGATACATTCGCCCCAGTGTATCACCATGGGGTGCACCAGTCTTGTTCGTAAAGAAAAAGGATGGGTCGATGCGTTTGTGCATCGATTACCTTCAATTGAATAAAGTGACGATTAAGAACAAGTACCCCCCTTCCGAGGATTGATGACTTATTTGATCAGCTTCAGGGCACAGAGCTTTACTCGAAGATTGACTTGAGGTCAGGCTATCACCAGATACGAGTTAGAGCTGATGACATACAAAAGACAGGTTTTCTGACTCGGTATGGGCACTACGAGTTCTTAGTGATGCCATTCGGGGTGACGAATGCCCCGGCTATCTTTATGAGCCTGATGAAAAGAGTGTTTCAGAAGTATCTTGATCAGTTTGTGATCGTATTTATTGACTACATTCTGGTTTATTCAAGAAGTAAGGAGGAGCATGCCAATCACTTGAGGACGGTGCTACAGATCCTGAGGGATCATCAGTTGTACGCCAAGCTCAGCAAGTGCAAGTTCTGGCTGAACAGTGTAGCGTTCTTGGGTCATATTATCTCTCGAGAGGGGATATCAGTAGATCCCAGGAAGATAGAGGCGGTTATGGATTGGTCTACGCCGACTTCAGTCACTGAGATCCGAAGTTTCCTTGGTTTGGCTGGGTATTATCGATGCTTTGTCGAAGGGTTTTCAAAGATTGCTAAGCCATTGACTCAGCTAACTCAGAAAGGAGTTCCATTCCTTTGGTCGGAAGCTTGTGAGCAGAGCTTCCAGGAGTTGAAGCACAAACTGACTTCAGCGCCAGTATTGGTGATTCCCAGGGAGAACAAGGGGTTCGCTCTCTATACTGACGCATCGCTTCAGGGTCTAGAATGCGTGCTGATGCAGGATAAGCACGTTGTGGCTTACACTTCGAGACAATTGAAGCCACACGAGACGAGGTATCCATTCCATGATTTGGAGCTAGCAGCTATAGTGTTTGCCTTGAAAATATGGCGACACTACTTATACGGTACCTCATTTACCATCTTCACTGATCACAAGAGCCTGAAGTTCTTGTTTACGCAGTCTGAGCTGAAAATGAGACAAAGGAGATGGATGGACCTACTGAAAGACTATGATTGCAAAATCGAGTACTGTGATGCTCGGAATATTTGATAATTATTCATTTGATCTAGTTGTGGTATTTAAATAACATTTCAGGACTTGAATCTTTGGGCATCATATTTTGGACTCAGGTTGAATTTATGGTATTAATTGAATTCAAAGAGATTCTTAAATTCTCGAGAATGTTATTTTAGTCCGGAATTCGAAAAGCAAAATTTAAGAAGCATTTTATTAAATTCTTTTAGTAGGTAAAATTAACGATTTTAATTAGAAGAAAATGTAGATGTAGAAGTTTGACTTAAAGAATGGGATTGGATCCAAAACACACACTTCCCCTTCCTACACACACTAAAAATCGTCCAACCTCTACCCCAAACCCATCGGCTCCCTCATCCCTCTCCCCAAAGAAATCGTCGGCCCTTCCATCCCATGGCACCAAGGGGCGATTTCCCCCTTTTTCAAGCGATTTGTTCAGGTTAGCATACATGAATCCTTACCTTGCTTCTTGCTCAAACTTTCTTTGAAGTTTTGTGGAACTCGTTCGGTTTTTGGGAAAGGGAAGATCGATTGGTATTGTTTTCGTCCAAGGGATCTAATTGATTTCTACCTCTTGGGTAATGTGCTATCTTGGTTTAGAGTTTTAATTCGATTTGTGTAGGGATTGGAGCAAGGTGGGTGTGTGTGTGTGCGTGTATTCTGTGTGTGTGCTTGTGTGTGCTTAATGGTGGTTAGTGCATGTATATGTGCTGTATATATATGTATATGAATGTATTTCAGCATGTATTTAGGAGATGGAATAATTTTCAGATGGGAAATTCTTGTTGGTCGATAGTTTTATGCGATTTTGGGAAGAATGTATCTTTTGTTGGTGCATTCAGGATTTTGTTTTTCCTAGCTACTGGTTCATGGGATTACTTGCTCTTATGACTTGTCTTTCTTTTCCAAATTGCACTTTAGTAGTTTATGAGATGATGTTTAAACCATAGGTGAACTTCATGTTCAGTAGTTTGAATTCCCCTTTCTGTTATGAAATTCCATCATTGGCTTGTTTTCCTTGTGAGCTACTAAGTTGTTGGCTCAATATTTGGCTGCTACTACAGCGTGTGGGTGTGTGTTCACCGCGTATGAGTCATGTGTTCTAGCCATGAATGCTGGATAGTGCTTCGAGTATCTTTAGACCAGTCAAATTCATTCGCGAGGGTCTTGTTAATTTGAATGTCATGAATTTAAGTCAGAACTTCATTAAGTATGAACTGAATAAGTATATCGATTCTTTGAGGCACTTTATTAGTATTGTGTGATGCTTTCCAAGTTCAACGGGAGACTAGTTTTCTATATGAACTACATTTTAATGACATGAGGAAAGTAGAATGGACTTTATTTCTTAATATGATACTCTCCTTATTGAAAGATTGAGTTTTTAAATCTCAATGGTATGAACTAACAATATAGTTACTCCGAGTAGTATCGATTAACTTGATTATGTAATGAAGCTCATTGTAAATAGAGGATATTTTATTGAGTTGAGAAGTATTTAAATGATATCATTTGTATTGTAAATGAGGTAATTTGGAATTGATATTTTATTCAGATACTGTACGAGCATCCATATGTCGATGATGATTTAAATATTGTTGTCGACTTTAAGGTACGTAGTGACGTACGAGCAGGTATATATATATATATATATATATATATATATATATATATATATATATATATATATACTATGAAATAATGACATATTCGTATATCATGTATCGTTGAATGTAATGATTGTGTGTTGAGTTTGACATATACAGTATGGGGTTATGTAATTGTATGTAATCCGAATATATGAGTAAAGAAATGAATATGTACATATATGTGGAATGAGGGATACGTAGTTGTACGTGATCTGAGGGGGGGATACGTAGTTGTACGTGATCCGAGTATACGAAGTTGGGTAACGATGCCTTGGGCATGATCAATGTGAATATTGACATATATGGCATGGTGGATACGTATTTGTACGTGATCCGAAAATATGAATATGTGTATATGTATGTGTGGTATGAGGGATGCGTAGTTATACGTGATCCGAGTATACGAGCTGAGTATCGATGCCTGGGGCATGATCAATATGAGAAAATGTCGAGAATGAGATAGATTGATAGGCAGGATCATATGCGATATGAAATTGTGTATGACTAAGCATAAATAATAGATTTTGATTGTATTGAATTTATCGTGTTGAGGAGTATCATGTTTAAATAACGATACTGAATTTGATGTTATGAAAGCGTGTGAGTTTGAAACAGGAACAGTGCGTGGAAGCTATACAGATTCAGAACCGTACAGGGAGTACATTTTTATAGATTTTAAATAATTGTAAATTATGATGTTATGATCGTATCATGATCTTTATGCATTGTTATGATATGGGTAGTGTGATGTTGGTATGCTCATCCTGTGTGGGGGCTGTTTCTGTTGAAACAGGTATTACAGCTACAAAGTTATTTTGGCTTAGCAAGCTCGAGCTTGGTTGGACAATATTGCTTCCTGAAGAGTAGATGAGATTGGGTAAATGGTATACATTATTTATGCTACTAGATGGTTGTCCATTATTTGTTGCTCGTATGTGAGCACTTGGAGTCGTGTATATGGACTGTAATAATGGTGTTGGGAGTCCACTTCTTATATCTTCTTATTATTGTGTTTTCCCTGGCTGGGAACTTATTTATGGTGATGATTTTGTTTAGTATTGTGCTTTTCCCTGGCTGGGAGTTATTTTAGTGATGTGCTATATTTTCGGATAGCCTAATTATGGGGAGACTCTGCCCTAATTTTTATAAAAGTCATGGGGCTTATGTGAAGCATGTAATGATTCTTTAAACGAAAAGAAATTTTTACATACACAAATGACGTCATAATTGCATTATTGACGTGTTGGAACGTTGGGGTCTTACATTAGTGGTATCAGAGCTAGGTTAGTTCTTTGGGATGTTTAATGGCCTTGGGATGTGTTGATAGACATGTATATCACATACTTTTATGCATGATCATAGTTTTCTGTCATTGTGACATGACGCCTGCTATGTGCATTTTATGATATGAAGCAATGAAAATTGGTGTTATTGCTAACCATCGTGATTGCAGGATCGTAGGAGATACGATGAACATACACAATGAGGGGGTATGGTTGAAAAGCCTCGAGTATGGTAACTCGTTTTATTTATATCATTAGCTTGACTTATGGTGAAAATGATAATGCCTTCTAAGGTGCGTGATGAATGACATCGCTGACGGTAATTAATATTGATGATAAGTGGACGTTGTTACGAGTAGAGGGATAAATGCGTTCTATGGAGTTGAGTTTTGTGTACATGTTATGTATATGTATGTGCAATGCTGAGAAATCTGATTTTGCAGGAGAGATCAGAAATTGAGATATGAAATCTGGGGATAGGAAATGGTAGGCAGTACTGTGCTGTGGGAGTATGACAACAGATGATGTGACAATCGGGTATGTGTATGTCATTTACATGATGACACATGTACGTAATGATGTACAAGCATGGATAAATATATTTTCCACTGTATTATTGAAAAGCAAAGTGTCGCTTAGGTTTAGGGTCGCTTTTATGGTTGACCGACGTGTTATTATTATGTGTGGGTCGCCTTTGTGCTGAGCAACGTGTTATTATTATATGTGGGTCGCTGTGGGTACGAGCGACGTATTAATATATTGAAGGGTCACCGCCTAGTAGCGAGTGATGTGTTTATTTAGAGGTTGCCACTAGTTGTGTGCGATGTGATTTGGGTCACCACTAACGAGTGAGTGATGTGGTCGCCACTGACAAGTGTGCGATGTGTTAGTATGATTTAGAGGTCGCCACTTAGGAGTGTGCGATGTGATTCGGGTCACCACTGACAAGTGAGTGATGTGGTCGCCGCTGACAAGCGAGCGACGTGTATATTTCAGGGTCAATGCTAGGGAGAGCATGTGACGTGTATATTGATATTGAGTCGGTGCTAGGGAGAGCATGCGATGTGATTATTGTCGGGATCGACACTATTGAGAGTGTGCAATGTATTTTATGTGCCTCCACTATAGAGGGAGGGTGATGAATATACGTTGATTTAAATTGACCTTGTTGATTTGACGTATTGTGATAATCAATTGTACATGTGAAAGCGATCATGCAGAGAGTGGATGAAGAGACATTATTGTTTTCTTTTATTTTATTGCAGTGGATGCAATAGCGGGGTGTGATGGATACCGATATATTGATGACATTTATTGGCGAGATGATGGTATGATTATATTGTGATATTTTAGATTTATAATATTTGCCGCTATCATATTGAAGCGATGGAAATATTGTGAATACTGTTGATATGTCGAGGCGATGACTATTTTTGGACGGTCATGTTATTAATGATGAGTATATCAATTGTGTATTGATATGAATTATATTTTGTGGAATATTTATGTTGAGAACAGGGACAGTTTAAAGGATCGAGTGTGGATCCACTGTGGTACAGTAATTGTTATTACATCTTATTGTTTTAAGAATGTAATTTTATTCATTGTGATTATGGATATTATATGGATGCCAGTAGTGACGATGATATTGTGCATGCCCGTAGTGGCGATGAGATTATGCATGCCAGTGTTGGCAATGAGTATTGATATATTGCTATTGTGTTAGCAATGATTATTAGGGTGCCGTCATTGGGCGATGAATATTGATGTGTTGCTATTATGTTAGCATGGGTATTAGTGTACTGTTATTGTGCTAGCGATGTATATTGATGATGTGTTCATTTCAGATAGATGTGGACATTGTGTTATTGTTGTTCCATAGGTACATGAGATGTCGGCCCAATAGGATATTGAAATGTTCCAGAGGAACAAGGAGTTGAGGTAAACTATTACGTTTGGTTTGGCATGTGCATATATATTGATAGATGCTGATTGCATTATCTCAGTGAGTTATATTAATTCTGAGAATCGATTGTACAGATGGAATAACAGAAAATGATAATCGCTTGAGATGGTATTTATTACTGTGAAAAGCATGCTAGATTGATATATTGTAGGAGTAATAGGTGAACGTGATCATGTTGACATGTGATTAATGGGTACGTCATGGGATGACGTGGGATCACTATGAATGTCGTGTGTGGACATATGATCTTTGTGAACATTCATGATTGAATTATTATGTTTCGAGGATGAGTTAAAGATTGAAATGAATTGTGTCATTGAGGCATGCAATTTGATTGTTATGTGGAATTTCAATCATCCAGATATGTGATAGTTTGTTGTAGCATGATGTGTACAGGATTGCGTGAAACTTTCAACGCAGGGATACTCATGTTTGATGACAGAAACATTATGAATATCAATAATGTGTAAATGACAAGGTACGTGTTTATGCTATGAGTATTTGAGAAATACTAATGAGTTTATTTTTAGTACTTGTCCCATGACAGATGATAGTTGAGTGATGAAATGCGGAAGTTGATGCTTAAGAGCATGTGAGTACTGTGATAAGCATGATACTATGATGCTATTGTGTATTGTAGGTGATTCCATCTACAAAGGTATGATACGAATTATTCGATATTGATGTTGACGCCTTGTTTTAGATGGAGTATAATCGTGACATTGGATATTGATGTTAGGCCATTCATCATGATTTGATATTGATGATCTGTAGTTGTTGGTGCGCATAATGTGGATATATGTATGCGAGAATTACTAATGGGTTTTCTAGTAATTACGTTGCACCAGATAATAGCCAGGAGATGATATATGAGATGTTGATGTGTAAGGACTCTAGAGTACCGCTACTTCATACGGACAATGGTGGTGATGTTGTGATGTTGGTATAAGTTGCATACAATAGCAACCACACAGGTATGAGGTTACTTATATGACAAAAAGTTAGTGTATTGTCATACATTATGACATACGAATGTTATGCATGGATTGATGATTTAGCGATTATATGATGATGTTAATCTCGTAAGGATTCATATGAATAAAGGTATTCATATATGTTAACTCATTGAGTAGTAATGTTAAAATATGGTAAAGTGATGTGAATTACAGTCTTGCGATCGTCGGTGTAATGGAGCACATGTGTGAGTCGTGATTATTCGAATGACCATCATGCTATAGATGATCAAGTCACTATCTCGAGCTGTATAACGGTACGTAAATTTTACAGTTTGCTTTTAATTGTAAGCATGCATTTAAATTTCGGGGTCGAAATTTTATTAGTTGGGAAGAATTGTGATGCTCGGAATATTTGATAATTATTCATTTGATCTAGTTGTGGTATTTAAATAATATTTCAGGACTTGAATCTTTGGGCATCATATTTTGGACTCAGGTTGAATTTATGGTATTAATTGAATTCAAAGAGATTCTTAAATTCTCGAGAATGTTATTTTAGTCCGGAATTCGAAAAGCAAATTTTAAGAAGCATTTTATTAAATTCTTTCAGTAGGTAAAATTAAAGATTTTAATTAGAAGAAAATGTAGATGTAGAAGTTTGACTTAAAGAATGGGATAGGATCCAAAACACACGCTTCCCCTTCCTACACACACTAAAAATCGTCCAACCTCTACCCCAAACCCATCGGCTCCCTCATCCCTCTCCCCAAAGAAATCGTCGGCCCTTCCATCCCATGGCACCAAGGGGCGATTTTTCCCCCTTTTTCAAGCGATTTGTTCAGGTTAGCATACATGAATCCTTACCTTGCTTCTTGCTCAAACTTTCTTTGAAGTTTTGTGGAACTCGTTCGGTTTTTGGGAAAGGGAAGATCGATTGGTATTGTTTTCGTCCAAGGGAAATTTCTAGCTATTGGCTAATTGATTTCTACCTCTTGGGTCATGTGCTATCTTGGTTTAGAGTTTTAATTTGATTTGTGTAGGGATTGGAGCAAGGTGGGTGTGTGTGCGTGTGTGTGTGCTGAATGGTGGTTAGTGCATGTATATGTGCTGTATATATATGTATATGAATGTATTTCAGCATGTATTTAGGAGATGGAATAATTTTCAGATGGGAAATTCTTGTTGGTCGATAGTTTTATGCGATTTTGGGAAGAATGTATCGATTTGTTGGTGCATTCAGGATTTTGTTTTTCCTAGCTACTAGTTCATGGGATTACTTGCTCTTATGACTTGTCTTTCTTTTCCAAATTGCACTTTAGTAGTTTATGAGATGATGTTTAAACCATAGGTGAACTCCATGTTCAGTAGTTTGGAATTCCCCTTTCTGTTATGAAATTCCAGCATTGGCTTATTTTCCTTGTTGAGCTACTAAGTTGTTGGCTCAATATTTGGCTGCTACTACAGCGTGTGGGTGTGTGTTCACTGCGTATGAGTCATGTGTTCTAGCCATGAATGCTGGATAGTGCTTCGAGTATCTTTAGACCAGTCGAATTCATTCGCGAGGGTCTTGTTAATTTGAATGTCATGAATTTAAGCCAGAACTTCATTAAGTATGAACTGAATAAGTATATCGATTCTTTGAGGCACTTTATTAGTACTATGTGATGCTACATGTGTATTAATAATTCCAAGTTCAACGGGAGACTAGTTTTCTATATGAACTACATTTTAATGACATGAGGAAAGTAGAATGGACTTTATTTCTTAATATGATACTCTCTTTATTGAAAGATTGAGTTTTTAAATCTCAATGGTATGAACTAACCATATAGTTACTCCGAGTAGTATCAATTAACTTGATTATGTAATGAAGCTCATTGTAAACAGAGGATATTTTATTGAGTTGAGACGTATTTAAATGATATCATTTGTATTGTAAATGAGGTAATTTGGAATTGATTTTTTATTCAGATACTGTACGAGCATCCAGATGTCGATGATGATTTAAATATTGTTGTCGACTTTAAGGTACGTAGTGACGTACGAGCAGGTATATATATATATATACTATGAAATAATGACATATTCGTATATCATGTATCGTTGAATGTAATGATTGTGTGTTGAGTTTGACATATGCAGTATGGGGTTACGTAATTGTATGTAATCCGAATATATGAGTAAAGAAATGAATATGTACATATATGTGGTATGATGGATACGTAGTTGTACGTGATCTGAGGGGGGGATACGTAGTTGTACGTGATCCGAGTATACGAAGTTGGGTAACGATGCCTTGGGCATGATCAATGTGAATATTGACAATGAGATAGACTGATAGGAAGGATTATCTTAAGCATGGAATTATTCATGATTAAGCATATATAGTAGATTCTAGTTGTATTGAATTTATCGTGTTGATGAGTATCATAATGTGAATATCGATACTGAACTTGTTATGAAAGTGTGTGAGATTGAAACAGGGACAGTTCGTGAAAAGCTATGGATTAAAAATTTTACAGGGAGTACATCTTCATATAGATTTTCAATAATCTTAATTGTGATATGATCTCATTATAACCATTAAGCAATGTATATGTGTGATGAGTATGACACATATGGCATGGTGGATACGTATTTGTACGTGATCCGAAAATATGAATATGTGTATATGTATGTGTGGTATGAGGGATGCGTAGTTATACGTGATCCGAGTATACGAGCTGAGTATCGATGCCTAGGGCATGATCAATATGAGAAAATGTCGAGAATGAGATAGATTGATAGGCAGGATCATATGCGATATGAAATTGTGTATGACTAAGCATAAATAATAGATTTTGATTGTATTGAATTTATCGTGTTGAGGAGTATCATGTTTAAATAACGATACTGAATTTGATGTTATGAAAGCGTGTGAGTTTGAAACAGGAACAATGCGTGGAAGCTATACAGATTCAGAACCGTACAGGAAGTACATTTTTATAGATTTTAAATAATTGTAAATTATGATGTTATGATCGTATCATGATCTTTATGCATTTTTATGATATGGGTAGTGTGATGTTGGTATGCTCACCCTGTGTGGGGGCTGTTTCTGTTGAAACTGGTATTACAGCTACAAAGTTATTTTGGCTTAGCAAGCTCAAGCTTGGTTGGACAATATTGCTTCCTGAAGAGTAGAATGAGATTGGGTAAATGGTATACATTATTTATGCTACTAGATGGTTATCCATTATTTGTTGCTCGCATGTGAGCACTTGGAGTCGTGTATATGGACTGTAATAATGGTGTTGGGAGTCCACTTCTTATATCTTCTTATTATTGTGTTTTCCCTGGCTGGGAACTTATTTATGGTGATGATTTTGTTTAGTATTGTGCTTTTCCCTGGCTGGGAGTTATTTTAGTGATGTGCTATATTTTCGGATAGCCTAATTATGGGGAGACTCTGCCCAAATTTTTATAAAAGTCATGGGGCTTATGTGAAGCATGTAATGATTCTTTAAACGAAAAGAATTTTTACATACACAAATAACGTCATAATTGCATTATTGACGTGTTGGAACGTTGGGGTCTTACAAGTACCATCCGGGAAGAGCAAATTTGATAGCCGACGCTCTGAGTCGGAAGGTGAAGAGCACAGCAGAGGATGCCATGTGTCTATCAGCTATGATGGGCTCCTACTGCCAGTTGGGATTTGATTATGAAGTGTCTGCTTCACCGATACAGGTATCGACTTTATTAGCTGCGCCGGTTATTTATGATCACATTCGGAAGGCTCAGGAGACCGACGAGGAAGTTCAGAGATTTACTCTCGGTGATTCGTTTAGGTCAGTCGTCGATGTTCAGGACGGCTGAGGATGGTCCTTGAGGCTGGGTGACAGATGGGTGGTTCCGAATACGCCTGAGTTGCGTCAGGGAATATTACAGCGGGCTCATTGCAGCAGGATGAGTATCCACCCGGGTGGAAAGAAAATGTATACGGACTTATGTAGCCAGTTTTGGTGGAGACGAATGAAACAAGATGTCACCACATTCGTCAAGAGATGTCTGATTTGTCAGCAAGTGAAGGCTGAGAGGCAGAGGCCTGGTGGTGAGCTTAGAAGTTTGGAGATACCAGAATGGAAGTGGGAGCACGTATCCATGGACTTCGTGGCCCACTTACCGAGGACTGTTTCGGGTTTTGATGCCATCTGGGTAGTCGTGGACAGACTGACTAAAGTGGCTCACTTCATTCCCTACAGTATGACCTTCACGTACTTGAAGACGGCTCAGTTATATGTCAAAGATGTAGTGAGACTGCATGGGATCCCTGTTTCGATTGTGTCTGATCGAGATCCGCGGTTTACATCTCACTTTTGGGAAGGTCTTCAGTCAGCTCTGGGTACAGAATTGAGGTTGAGCACAGCACACCATCCCCAAATGGACGGAAAGACCGAGCGTACCATACAGACGCTCGAAGATATGTTACGGGCTTGCGTGTTGGAGTTCGATACTTCTTGGCAGGACTCAGTAGCCTTAGTGGAGTTTTCGTATAACAACAGCTACCAGGCAAGCATAGAGATGGCGCCGTTTGAAGCTCTCTATGGTAGACGTTGTAGGTCGCCTTTATATTGGGATGATGTGGACCGTAAATCGGTAGGAGGGCCAGAATTGGTCCAAGAAATGGAAGAAAAGGTAAAGGTAATCAGAAGGAAAATGAAAGTAGCCCAGGACAGGCAGGCAGCGTATGCTAATCAACGGCGTCGGCCGTTAGAGTTTCAGTTGGGCGACAGAGACTTTTTGAAGATCTCACCTTTCAGAGGTGCAGTACGTTTTGGAATGCGGGGGAAGTTATCCCCGAGATATGTTGGGCCGTACGAGATCTTACAGCGTATTGGCACTCTGGCATACCGGTTGCTTTACCGCCCTCTCTGTCCGGCATACACGATGTGTTTCATGTATCTATGTTACGGAAGTACGAGCCAGATCATTCTCATGTGTTGCTACCTTCTGAGGTTCAGATAGAGTCCGATGTTTCCTATGTAGAGCGGCCTATCAGGATTCTGGATCGGGCAGATCGCAGACTACGAAACAAAGTTATACCTATGATCAAAGTTCAGTGGAATCGTAGGGGTGTCGAGGAGGCCACGTGTGAGACGGAGCGACACATGGTGCAGCACTATCCGGAACTGTTTTCTGGTATGTGACTTATGTTTTGTTTCGTTTTGGTAAGTGCATGCTGATTTCGAGGGCGAAATCTTATAAGTAGGGGAGTATTATGATATCCCCGAAATGATTATGTGATTTTTTTAAACATTTATTTATGTTATGAAGATTATGGTATTAATTCATTGGGTTGAATTAATAATATTGGGGAAATGTATTTCAGGGTGCATGTGATATATGTTGGGAATTTGGGTTATGACATGATTATTTGGGGTGGGTGTTATTTGTTTTGCCGAAGCATGTCTAATTGGAATTTGAAGTATTTTATTGATAAATACTATAAAATATCATGTGAGGATATTTTAATACATCGTGCTAAATACCGGGACCAAAACATAACACATCACACCACCCACCACCCAACCACCCCCTTAACCCATACCCATTTCAGCAATCAGCTGCCCACTCTCCCCACTTGCCCCTCCCCACATTCAACCTTCACCACTCAAACCTCTCCTCCCCTTCACCCCCATTTTTGTCCAACATCTGCTGAACAAGAAAGGGAGGAGATTTGCCATTTTTATTGCTAGGAAAGCTTGCAAAAATCGGAGCAAAAGAGGGTGAGAAACCATGTCCTGTTTTGGTTTAATGTTGTTTAAGTTCATGTTTTTATTGGTGTTAAAATGGCATGTAAGTGTAGATTTGGATGAACCTTCGATTTAAGTACTTGTATGGTGTTTTTATGAAGCTTTTAGCATGTTTACTTGAGTATGATGCATGTTTAATTGAGTGGATTTGTTGGCATGAAAAGTGGTGCTCGAAAATTCTGGAAAAAAATATGATACCCTGTTTTTCAGAAAGCTTGGGTGAGTTCTGATAAAGTTGGGCGATTTTGATGCATGTGGGTTTAAGTTGGGGTAGAACGTCGATTTGAATACATTCATGGTAGTATATTGTAGCTCTTAGCATGTTTGTTCAAGCATGTTGTATGTCTAATATGCTAGATTGCATGGTATGAAAATGGGTGTTCGAAAATCTGGGGAAATCGCGAACAGAGCATGTGGCGATCGATCGCTACAAACACAGCGATCGATCGCCGAAGGCCAGAGGCTGAAATCGAAGGCAGGCGACCGATCTCCATAAATGGAGCGATCGATCGCCTCGAGCAGTGAAGTCTGGCGATCGATCGCCTCGATGCAGCGATCGATCGCCAGCTGCTGAATAGTGGAAAATGATGTTTTTGTTGGATTTTTTGATTTTGGTCTATAAATTGGCATCTAATATTGTGTTGTACACTGGTGTAGAGCCTTCACAGATAGCTACACAACGCAGGGGATAGAGTCCTGCAACATACCATATTTGGAAAGGTACGTAAGCGACGTACGGGCACCCAACGGTAACATGTATTTTATGTCTGTCCATTTGACACATGATAGATACAAAGTTGTGCATTATGAGTATGATACATGTTTTTTTATGCATTGTTGTTGCATATTTATGTTGTGGGTTAATGGTGTGTATTCCACGAGTCAGGGTTATCACAGTGATGATTTTAATGCTTACCGCTTATACCGCTAAAAATGTGGAGCGGGGGGGGAGGCTCGCTTGCACATGGAGGCGAGATTTACCATACGAAGCGAGGATAGAAATACCGCTTATATGAAGAAGCGAGGGAGGGGAGTTCCGCTTGTACTAAAGTTATGAAGCGAGGGGCATTAAAATACACTGATGATAAACTGACTAAGGATCGAAGTAAAGATTTAAGAAGTGAAGTTATGTCATAACATTTATTTAAGGAAGCCATAATATCATATATTGATTGATTATAAGTTATGGTACAGGGACAACCAAGATGGGCATTTTAAATGCATTGGGAATTCAGGAAGTATCATATGCCTATGATTTATGCATTTATGCATTACATTCATATTATGTTGAATATGAACTACGATATGCTCATGTGTTGGGGGTTGTCTTTGTAGGTGCTTTTGACATGGAGAACCAGGGTTGGGGTTGATACGCTGAGCTGTAAGGAGTGCTACAGGATTAGCATAACAGAAATTCTTTTGTATAGTTTCTACAAAGTGTAGAGTAAATCTATAGTTTGGTAACCTTTTGTTAGGAATATGTAAAATTCCTTTTTGAACTTTTGGTACTGTAATCTCTTAAGCTCATGTTAATCAACACAGCCTAATACTCTGATTTATGAATGATTAGTTCTCTTAATTGCACCTTAGAATCTTGTTTAGATAAGGGGGTCTTACATGTTTCTTGTCTTCAGATTGATCCAAAACATCCATATTTATAGTGTAGAAGGCTCCCAAGGCTCCTACTAGACGTTGCTATATAAGGCTTGAATCACTCCAAGATCGCCTCGGATATCACCTCGGGCAATCACCATCGCTGCGCACCAACGGTCAAAATCTGCACAGATCGCATCAGGCGATCACCACCAAAAATAAATGCTGTAGCTAAAATTCTGTATCGCCTCAAACGAACTTGTCATCGCCTCAAACGTTCCAGGAATCACCTCAGGCATTCTAGCCAACGCCTCGGGCGATCTCTCCATGCGTGCGGTCCTCGATGGCGCTTCAGTCGATGTGCTGGGCATTGTCTCCCTTGGATGCCATCGCCTGGGGCGATCCGCCCATTGCCTTGCAGATTTTATCTCCTTCAAACAATCCACTTTTCAGCCATCTTAATCTTGTTTCTGGAACTTGATGCAAATATCAACGTTGTAGCTTATCCTCTTAGCTATGCGTGGACACCAAAATCATCGAATTCCACTATGGCATGAAGAAGTTATGCCCAAAATGCTATAGCCGCTCCAAGTGACTTCTATACGCATTTTCTCACCAACGGACCATTGTTCGTGGGTCTTCATCCTAACATAAGATTATGTTTCCATCTCAGCCTGTACACTAAGTAGACACGTTACTATAACAAATGCATGTTTTGTTGATCATCAAAACTCATAAATAATTCGGAGATAAATTAAGCATTAAACTCAACAATGTGTTTAAGGCTCAACAGCACGAAGGTCAGAATGTCGCCACTGATGAGGGTGCAATGTGATACGATGTGATGAGATGGTGAAATCATTAACTGAAATATATTAGATTTATGTATGATTTAGCTATAACTGACTATGGAATGGACGGTGGGAGCATGTGTATAGTTAATCAATGTAGTGATTAACTGATTTTAGTTTGATAATTTTGGTTATTGTGAGAACAAAAACAGCATGGGCGATCCCATATGGTGATGGTACTATACAGGGAGTATCTTTTAAATTTGCAGCTTTATATTCTGTAAATTAGGAATTGTGAATTGATGTTATTGAGATTGTGTGATTGGTATGCTCACCCCGTGTGGGGGTTGTTTATGTTGAAACAGGTAGAACAGGTACAACATTAACTTTGGAGATGAGTTCAAGATGTTGATTGGGAGTGCTCCCGGGACTGAGGTACCAATATTGATATTGGTTAAACGGGTTTATTTATTTAGTGCTTGTTTGTGAGCATTTTCATATGTGTATATGGTTTGTATAAAGATTGCGAGACTTCTCTTTTCATTTATTATTTGCATGCAATTAATTAAGGAGAAATTCATGATGAACTGAGAATATGAGATTGGTGTATTGTACAGTATATACTTGTGCTAGTTGGATTGTATGGGGAATTGAATGAGAAGAGGATAAATGTCAAAAATTTATAGTTGTCATGACATTGTTAGTGAATCATGTATAAGAATTCCCTAATGACATGAATGTATGCACTAATATATGTGATAATGCACTAATGACGGGTTAAGGTAGCGAGGTCTTACATTAGTGGTATCAGAGCAGTGGTTTGCTCTTTTAGGCTGTTGAGGGCCAATGGATGTGTTGATAGAAATTAATAGCACATAGTTTACGCATGATTACGGTTTTATGTCAGTGTGACATTGTGCATCTATGATGTGAGATAATAAAAAAAAATTTTATTGCTAACCATTATGGTTGCAGGATCGTATGGAACACGATGAAAATGATATTGAATAAAATGATTTACACCTTATGTCATAAGTGCTAAGAAATCTGATTTTGTAGGAAAATCATAGAATGAGAAACGTGATGTTGTCTGGGGACATGGAATGGTAGACAATGATGTACCGTGAATATGTGACGGCAGATGATGTGATGACCAGGTATGGTTGCCTTATGATTGTGAGGATGCAGATATATGCATGCATTGAGATTGATTTATTATCGTGATGCATGAATGATTGATATTGTTATTGTGCGTACGAATGTATTGCAATTATTATAACTGCTACGGTTATATCGATAGCGCTGGATCAAGATATTTGCCGCTGTCATATAATGGCACGGGATGCTAATATGTCGAAGCGAGGGATATCATTGAGCCGCTGATATAAGTAGTAAGGAGATATTATGTCTATTTGTGCATATTGAGATCATTGTAATGATGCATATGTGTGGAGTATCTACCAATGGATCAGAATACTTGCCACTGTCTTATCGAGCGCTGGATCAGGATATTTGTCGCTGTCATGTCGTAGCGCGGGTCACTGATATGTCGAAGCGAGGGATATCATTGAGCGCTGGATCAGAATCACAACGTTGAGTTAGTACGCTCGTTGGGAGACTTTCTCCGCATCTCTTTGATTCCTCCGTTCTTTTTGGCCAGGGACATCTTTTTGGTATTTTCCTCCCCAGCTTTGGCCCAAATTCCTCCATCCTCCATCGTTCAGGAGCAGAAAATTTAAGGTATCATTGTGTTCCTTTACTAGCTTAATGATGTTGTGCATTTTGCTTTGTTTGTCGTATACTTCTATGGAGAAGGTACTATGGGCGAGTAATTATGAAATTATTTATGTTATTGTGATTTTGCTTGTGTTCGTGTGTCTTTGTAGTTAGTGATGCTCAAAGCCAAGCAAGGGGTTGCTTTATGGGATGATGTTGTACAAGGTGGTTTTCATTTTTGGTTTTAGTTTTTTGGTTGATCGAGACGATGTCTTTGAAGCTGGGTGTTAATGCAGAGGTGATGCAGAACCGATGCAAGGTGTAATCAAATTTTTTTCGTCCCCCCTAATTTATTTTTCTAGCTCCTCCCTTGTATATGTTTAACCAAATATATTTGTTGACCACTATTTCCCGAATGAAATGGTAGTCAACTTCAATGTGTTTGGTTTTCGCATGAAAGACGGGATTGGAAGCTAGAGCCAAGGCGCCATGTTGTCACACCAGAGAGTCGGAGGCGAGGAAAGGTAGAAGTTGAAGTCTTTGATCAACATTCTTAACCAGTATGCTTCGGCTGTAGCTAAGGCCATGCTATGATATTCCGCTTCGATGCTCGAACGCGAAACAATGCTTTGTTTCTTGGCACACCATGATATTAAGTTATTGCCAAGAAAAATACTAAATCCACTTGTGGTTCTCCAGTCATCTGGGTTACCAGCCCAATCAGAGTCACAATAGATTTGAATGTTAAATTGTGAGGGTGAGTAAAAGAGTCCATAATCAACTGTGCCTTTTAAATATTGAAGCACTGTTTTTGTTGTTGTCGAGTGTGTGTCTCGCGGGTTGTGCATACAATGACATGATTGATTTACGGCATATAAATATCTGATCATGTGATTGTGAAATATTGTAGAGCCCCCACAATACGTCTATATTCCCTGGGATCGGATAGCAATGCACCATCACTAGAAGACAATTTCATACCCGAAGTAGTTGGGCAAGCAAGTGCCTTTGCTCCTTGCATTTTGTGTTGTCAAGGAGATCGGATGTATGTTTGGCTTGTCGTAGATGAATTCCTTCATAGTTAGGTGTGGCTTCAATTCCAAGGAAGTAACTCAACTGTCCAAAATCGAGAATATGAAATTTTGTCTTCAAACAATCTATACAAGATTGAATCATCTAGTTATGATGATATCATCTACATAGATCAACAAAAATATTGTTGAAGTTTTAGTGCAAAGTACAATGAATAATCAACCTTTGATTTATTTGACTCATACTCGACCTGATATATCATTCTTAGTCAGTGTAATATCCAGGTTTAGGCACTCATTCAAAGCATGATCTTGGAGCTACAAAAATAGTTTTACGTTATACTGCAGGAACAATTGATATTGGGCTATGGTATGATCATTATTTAGATTTTAAATTGTTTGGATTTACATACAGTGATTGGGCTGGGTGTTTGGAAGATAGAAAAAGCACATATGGTTATGTTTTTAGTCTTGGTTTAGCTGTCATCTCATGATGTTAGCAACAACAACTTTATCATCCTCTGAAGTAGAGTATGTAGCAGACACCTGATCAGCATGTCAAGTCGTGTGGTTGCAAAGAATCCTAGCAGATCTCAACCAGGAACAATTTGAAGCAACTAAGATTTATTGTGATAATAAATCTGCAATAGCTATGTCGAAAAATCCAGCACACCATGGAAAAACAAAGCCCATCGACCTTAGAGTTCATTTTATCAGAGAGTTGTATCAAAGGCATTGATTAACTTGGAGTTTTGTAGTGCAAATGAGCAATCTGCTGGCATACTTACAAAATCTCTTTCTTGTGAGAAGCATGTCTATTTCAGAAATCAACTAGGAGTTTGCAGCTTTGAATCAAGGGGGAGTGTTGAAGACTGATTCAAAGATTTAGGAAGACTTAGTCTTTGATATTTTCATATTTAGTTGATTGCCTATACGGTTTTTAATTAGTAGAAGTAGTGCCAATAAAATGTCATCGTTGTTGAGATATTTCAGATTTTTTACCGTTAAATTGTAAGCCTATATAAAGGCATTTCTAGTTCTGAAATAATCAAGAAAGATACAACTGACTTGTACTAATAAAAGCTTTATTACCTTGTTCTCATTCCTCTGGTTTATATATTGGTTTATATATGTGTATCATTGATTTTCCCAACACATTCAAGGCGATCGATCGCCGAAGAGTCCGAAAATTAGGAAATTAGGTCTTTTACCATGTTTAGAAGATTGTAACCTATTTTATTAGCCACCACCCCCCATAACTCAGAATTATTCAGTTTTTAGGCATATTATTCCAGACTTTAGAATATTTTAGGTTTTGAGAATAATTTTCTTTCAAGTTTTCTTCAAGAACAACAAAGAACGGAACCGGAATTGACAAGCCGGAATCGTGATTTATATTAGTAATTTCTTTTCCTTTATTTATTTAATGTTTTCCATCGAATTTTTATTGTTTTTAGATTTAATTATGCTAGGCTAAAACCCTTTGATTCTTGGTTGATGGATACTTGCTTTTGGATTTGAATCTCATGTGAGAATTTGGTTTGGTTTGTTGAATTCAATTTTCAATTTCAATTTTGTTTCTCGGATTCGATTTGCATGATTATGGTATTTGTTTATTAGATTGATCACCTAGTATTCATGTGCATAATCTATCATTTGTTAAGAAACAACTAAGGTTAATAATTAATCGGCTGTAGATGTTATTAATTTCTTAGAAGAAACAGGTGGGTAATCAATTCAAACGGCTGTAGTTTTTATTGATTAGATTTATCGAACTCACTAGTTTTGTAAATTATCATTGATTTAATCTTAATGGCTGTAGTTTTGATTAGAGATTTGATAAGGGTCGGATTGAATGTTGTTTTCTCTTTGACTACGATTAAGGTGGGTAGGAATTCAATTTCCAATCGATGAATAATTGAAAGAATTCGTATGTTGGTAAGTTGATGATCAAGAGAGGATTTTCCAAAAGTAAAGTGTACCGAAAACCAAGAATCGCTTCACTCTCATAAGTTTTAATCATCTTAGTTAATCTCGTTAATTAGTTTAATTTTAGAATTTGCTTAGTAGTATTCATTCATCCTAAAACCCCCTTGTTATTCGTTTTTGGCACGAAATAAATTTACCTTCCCTGTGAGATCGATCCCTACTTCCACTACTACATATTTTTGTTGATTAACTGAAGAAGGGTTAATTTGGGCGTACACGATAAACGCTACCAAATTTTGGCGCCGTTGCCGGGGAGGGCAATATTTATTTTGTGTCGATTTTTTTTTATTTTTATCCCGCATTACTACTTGGGTTTGTTAATGAGTACAGGTGGATCGTTCAATCACGAAGATAACTTTCACTACGATCCTGGGATTGAGAGGACGCTACATCAGAGGAGACGAGACGCACGAAGAATTTTAGAACAAGAAGAGGAGGAAAGGAACAACATGGCTGCAAATCAAAGCTTGAGGCAGTTGGCGAATCCTAACTTGGATCAACAACCGCTCTGCATCAGTTTCCCTGCTCTGGCCAATAACGTAAACTTCGAACTTAAATCTGGTTTAATTCACTTATTGCCATCTTTTCATGGTCTTGCAGGAGAAAACCCACATAAGCATCTGATGGAGTTCCACGTGGTGTGCACTACCATGAAGCCAACCGGAATAACTGAGGATCAAATAAAGCTAAGAGCATTCCCATTTTCTCTAAAGGACGCTGCAAAAGACTGGCTCTTCTACTTACCGTCTGGATCGATCACCACGTGGACGGACTTACAAAGAGTATTCCTAGAAAAGTACTTCCCAGCTTCAAGGGCAACGAACTTGAGGAAAGAGATATATGGTGTGAAGCAGCTCTACGAGGAATCACTACACGAGTACTGTGAGAGATTCAAGAAGTTGTGCGCAAGTTGTCCACAACACCAGATAAGTGAACACCCTCTCATCCAATACTTTTATGAAGGTTTACTTTCTTCTGACAGGAACTTAGTGGATGCGGCAAGTGGAGGAGCATTTATAGATAAAACAGCGGAGGAAGCTAGAAGGTTGATAGCTAACATGGCGGCCAACTCCCAACAATTCGGATCTGTGCGCCATGGACAACCGCAAAGAAAAGAGGTAAACGTATCAAACTTAGAACAACAACTGATAGACCTCACTTTTCTTGTGCGTGGTATGGCAGGTGGAAATGTAGGAAAGACAAAGCCATGTGGAATCTGTCTGGCTGCGAACCATTCCACAGACGCATGCCCCTCACTACAAGAGACAACTACGGAGAACGTGAATGCTGCAGGAGGATTCCCTGGTCCCCCACAAAGGAGTTATGACCATCCACCAAACAACTACAATCAAGGGTGGAGAGATCATCCGAACCAAGGCTATGGTAATCAACAGATGAATCAACCTCCACCTTACAGACCGCCATATCAGAGACCTCCACCACCTCCAGTGCACCCTCCTCCTGACAGGTTAGAACATAGCATTAAAATTATTGCTGAAAATAGCTTACAATTTCAACAGGAGACGAGGGCAAGCATCCAGAGCTTGACGACGCAGATGGGACAATTGGCAACTTCAATCAGCAAGATCAAAGCAAGGATTTCAAATGGACTGCCATCACAACCAGAGATGAACCCCCGGGAGAATGTGAGTGCTATCACAGTGAATGTGAATGAAGATGCAACTGAAGAGAAGGTGGTACTGATGCCACCCCAGAAAGGAGAAGAGACAGAGACATACGTTGAAGAGCCAATGCAAGGGGAGGAACCACGAGGTAAGTCCCCCAAACTTTCTGAATATAAAGAACCACCCCCTTTCCCCCAAGCATTGAAGGACAATAGGAAAGGTGCCGGACTCAAAGGCCTCTACGAGATGAGTCCACGCAGCAAAGAGCAAGCCCCATTGCATGAAACCGTGAAAGAGGATCAAAGCAAGGAACACAAGGGGCAGCCCAAGGTCGAGCTCAATGACAATGTTTCGGAGGACAACCAAAGAAGTATCCCCATTAAATGCAAGGATCCAGGTATGTTCTTTATCCCATGTGAGATTAGGTCTATGAGGATTGAGAAGGCTATGCTCGATTTAGGATCGTCCATAAATGTCATACCTTACTCAATGTACTCTCAACTGAAAATGGGACCTTTAAAAAGAAATAGCGCAGTTATTCACTTAGCTGATAAATCCACGGTCATACCTAAGGGAATAGTAGAGGACGTAGTTGTGCATGTAAAGAACTTGGTCTTCACAGCCGATTTCTATGTCTTAGACATGGGAATTGGTGATCCGTCTAGTCTAATTATTTTAGGAAGACCATTCTTGAAAACATCAAAATCAGTGATCAATATGAATAGCGGTTTGATAACCATGGAGTCTAATGGTGAAATTGAAAAATTCAACATGTATGAACCCATTAAACCTCTTGAGCATTCTAGTTACGCTATTGATGTACATGATGACTATGATTCTGATTTTGATAATGATGAGTTGTGGGAGATGGGAAAGGCTACTGATGGCCTCAAAGATAAGAGAGGTATAGATTCAAGCTCTTTTCCTACTGTTCATATGATTGCTACTCTGTCTACTCACGATACTTCTGATCCTCTTATGTCTCACTTGCAGGATCGTACCGTTGGAAAGAAGCACCCTCCGGATCAACCATGTCAATCACGTACCGAAGGAGTAAGGACTGAGGACGACCACTCAAAGAGCAACAAGCCGAAATACCGAGGAGTGAAGAAGATATTGAGGTGGTTAAGGAAGGATAGAGCAACACTGCATCAACCACCTTGATAGAGGACTGGCGTCGGGCCACCGACGTTAAACAGAGGCGCTGCTTGGGAGGCAACCCAAGGGGAGTTAGTTTATTTTCTCCCTTTTATTTTTATTGCTTTCATAGTTGGACTTTTCTTTTCTCTTGTCTTTTTGCCTTACATTGGGGACAATGTAAGATTTAAGTATGGGGGAGGGATTAGTAGTGTGTTATTGTTTTTCTTATTTCAAAAAAAAAAAAAAACAAAAAACTCGAAAAATTTGAAAATTTTGAGCTCATAGTTAATAATGAACACATGCTTAGAATCACTAGCCCATGATGAAACCTAATTGATGGCATGCATGCTTTTGAACATAGGTGAATTGTTAACCTTGGAACACTTTGAACTCTAATGCAAAGTGTACTTTAATTTAGTAAGTTGAATATTTTGAGCACATTATTGTCATGGCTTGTGAAGTGTGCATAGCTTAGTGAAGATTGTGTGAACTTTGTAATAGTCTTAAGAAGTCTCTAATACATGCTAGAACTTAACTACATGCTCTTTGAGGCGTATGTCTAGACTACTTGCAAACATGAAAATGATATAGGCGATCTTTGATGCGTTTGAGCCTTTCAAGCCTACCATGTTAACAAAATCATTCTCTAGTACCTATTTTGAGCCTTAAATGTAAAAGAATGGTAGTATGCTAAGCATACTAAAGACCCACATTCAACATTTCTTGACTAGCTTATCATCCTACCCTTTAAGCCTAAATGTAATTTTAATCCATACCTTTTAAGGGAGTATGATGTATTTCATTCAAATGCACTTGGGAATCATTGAAGTATATTTGTGAGCTTAATTGTCAAAAGAATGGAATGCATGAAAGAAAAAGGGATGCCTTGAAAAAAATAGATAAAAATATGACTCCAAGGGGAGCCAAGGCACAAAAGAAGAAAAGTGTTGAAATAAACCTTGTGAAAAAGAACAAAGTTGAAAAATTCATGCAAGAAGATAAGCTTTTAGTGTGCATTTCATCATACTCTCTTGCTTGAGTATCCTTAACCTTTCTTTCATAAGCCAATACCTAGGCCAAGCTACAAGCTAATAAAGACCTACTTGATTTATGTTTGCAAAGTAGCTAAGATAGTGGAGAAAAGTGTGCTAAGTGAGCTTATACTTGTGTTAGTGTATGACTTGAACTATTATGGCTCTGTATACTTTTGATCTATAATTTGTACACAACATTTGTTTATGACCACACACACACGTTCACTACTTCGTTGGGTACGAAATGTTTAGGGATTGAACTTGTTCCACTGTTAACTTTTCACCGCCGTTCATTATTATGCATGTTAAAATTGCTGAGGCATTAAAGTGAGGACAAGTTGCTTTGTTATGAACCTATGAGCCAACCAAAAATATTGTAGTTTTATTTGTTTACTCGAGGTCGAGTAAAGAGTAAGTATGAGGGAGTTTGATATGACTAGAAATAGACACATCTTTAGTGCTTAATTGTCTACGATTTGGTAGGTTTTAAAGATAATTTGATACGTATGCCACCTAATCGTATATTTGTGTAATTGTAGGTACAATCGAAGAAAACGAGCTAAAACTGATGTGTAAAGACCAAGAAGAGACATGGACATGACAAGGACTCAAAGTTGATCAAGAAAAATGGCAAAAATGTAATTTTGGAGGTGGCAATCGATCGCCCGGAAGAGGAGATCGATCGCCTATGGACAGAAACTTAATCAACAAAATTCACGGGTCAGCGATCGATTGCGAAGAAGTGGCGATCGATCGCCAAAGTCTACTGGAGCTCGGCGATCGATCGCCACTTTATAGCGATCGATCGCCTCAAGGGTTTTTCCGAAATAAAATAATGCAGCGATCGATCGCCACATTCAAGGCGATCGATCGCCGAAGAGTCCGAAAATTAGGAAAGTAGGTCTTTTACTATGTTTAGAAGATTGTAACCTATTTTATCAGCCACCACCCCCCATAACTCAGAATTATTCAGTTCTTAGGCATATTATTCCAGACTATAGAATATTTTAGGTTTTGAGAATAATTTTCTTTCAAGTTTTCTTCAAGAACAACGAAGAACGGAACCGGAATCGACAAGCCGGAATCGTGATTTATATTAGTAATATCTTTTCCTTTATTTATTTAATGTTTTCCATCGAATTTTTATTGTTTTTAGATTTAATTATGCTAGGCTAAAACCCTTTGATTCTTGGTTGAGGGATACTTGCTTTTGGATTTGAATCTCATGTGAGAATTTGGTTTGGTTTGTTGAATTCAATTTTCGATTTCACTTTGTTTCTCGGATTCGATTTGCATGATTATGGTATTTGTTTATTAGATTGATCACCTAGAATTCATGTGCATAATCTATCGTTTGTTAAGAAACAACTAAGGTTAATAATTAATCGGCTGTAGATGTTATTAATTTCTTAGAAGAAACGGGTGGGTAATCAATTCAAACGGCTGTAGTTTTTATTAATTAGATTTATCGAACTCACTAGTTTTGTAAATTATCATTGATTTAATCTTAACGGCTGTAGTTTTGATTATAGATTTGATAAGGGTCGGATTGAATGTTGTTTTCTCTTTGACTACGATTAAGGTGGGTAGGAATTCAATTTCCAATCGATGAATAATTGAAAGAATTCGTATGTTGGTAATTTGATGATCAAGAGAGGATTTTCCAAAAGTAAAGTTTACCGAAAACCAAGAATCGCTTCACTCTCATAAGTTTTAATCATCTTAGTTAATCTCGTTAATTAGTTTAATTTTAGAATTTGCTTAGTAGTATTCATTCATCCTAAAACCCCCTTGTTATTCGTTTTTGGCACGAAATAAATTTACCTTCCCTGTGAGATCGATCCCTACTTCCACTACTACATATTTTTGTTGATTAACTGAAGAAGGGTTAATTTGGGCGTACACGATAAACACTACCATGGAACTTAATAGGAATTGTTTAATTTTTTTTATAAAAAAAATTGATCTATCAATTTAGAAAGTTGTATGCATATATCTGTATCCATTGTTCCCATCTCAGTTTTGAATCTGAAATGTAGAATATAGTTAGGTAGGCGTGAGGTGTTCTGGTAGTATTTTCTACAGTGTCATCTTAATTATCTTCCATAAATTTTTAGACAGATAATGAAGATCAGAGACGTCATAATGTTGAATTGGTACAAATGCAAGAGGAGTCATCCATACGAAAAGAACAGGCAATGCGAGCTACTGATGAACAGATTCAAGCTCAATAACGTCAGACAGAGAAAGAGAAAGCTGAAATAGAATGAGAAACAATAAGAAAACGTGGAACTGTTGGAAATTTTAGAAGTAAATTAAAGAAAAAAATATAGCACTCGATTAATCGAACAAGGCAGTAAAATTCCGTTTGTTGGAAAAAGGGGCTCGATCGAGCCCTCTGTCTGTTGACGGAATAGTGTGTCTATTCATGTTTGGGTGCGGTTTTTCACGATGTGGTGCCTCCAAATGGTGTCCTTGGACATACTTCCTGACATACTATAAATATAACATCCCTCACTTTGAATTGGACATGGAATTTTCAAAATTCACATCATATTGAGTAATTTGGTGGATCTTCGTCCTTGTTTAATTTGAGTAATTTTGTGGATCTTCATCCTTGTTTAATATTGAGTGCTTTTAAACATTTGTGGTTTAAAGGATTTGTGATTTGGAGTGCTCCTATCATAAATCATAAGGACAAATTGCAAATTGAATCGTTAGCATTGTAGCTGAGCAATATTGTCTTAAGGACGAAGATTCCAAATCTCACATCGACATTTCTAATACAAAGCCTTTTGTTATTTGCTTGCTACTTTCCTAAGATACACATCCCATAAATTTTTGAACAACAATCTTAAGAAAATATTAGCAGCAAATGGCTTCGTCGAGTGCAAACGACTCCAGTTCATCATGGTGAAAGGCCTGAAAAGTTCAATGGGAACGATTTCAAGCGATGGCAACAAAAGATGTTGTTTTATTTGACAACCTTGGGGTTGGCAAGGTTCCTCAATGAGGATGCTCCTACTATTATGGAGAGTGAAACTGACAACCAAAAGAGGGATGCGGTTGATGCGTGGAATCAAAGCGATTTCCCATGAAAGAATTATATTCTCAACGGACTGGACAACACATTATACAATGTGTATTGTCTAGTGAAGACGACCAAGGAATTTTGGCAATCCTTGGAGAAAAAGAATAGATTCGAGGATGCAGGCATGAAAAAATTCATCGTTGGGCGATTCCTGGATTTCAAAATGGTTGACACAAAATCGGTGATAGCGCAAGTGCAAGATTTGCAAGAAATCATGCACGAAATTCATGCGGAGGACATGATTCTAAGTGATTCATTACAAGTGGCCGCAATGATTGAAAAAGGTGCCTCCATCATGGAAGGACTTCAAGAATTATCTCAAGCACAAACGAAAATAGATGAATCTTGAAGACCTTGTGGTTCGCTTGAGAATCGAAGAGGACAACAGAATTTCCGAAAGGATGGAAAATTGGCACCAACATGAAGCACGAGTGAACTTAGTGGAAAAACCAGCCGAAACAAAGCACAAGTTTGACGGCAAGACCTCCAAATCTGGAAAGGCGAAAAAGTTCAAGGCAAGTGCTACAAATATAGAAACCCAATCACATGGCAAAGGATTGTCACAATAAAGATGTGAGGGCCCGATCCTACTGTGGTGTTTAATTAACACATAATGATTAATTTGGGTAAACAATGAAATATTTATTTCAAAGGTCTTATCAAACGCCCCTAAAAAAATTTCGTGCAAATATTGGAGTCCAAAGGAAGGTATCATCAAATAATATCAGCTCGAGCGGAGGGTGACAACACACACACATTGCGCTAGGAGACTCATCCTATGTGATGTGCTCGTCCATCCTTCGTGTCTAGCTCCGGTAGCAACGCGCGTGACTACAGTCGCTACCTAAACTGCCTGTCATCGCCGTGCCCTATCGTACCCAACGCTCACAGTGAATCAACTCAGTCATAATCATGGATATCAAAGGAATGATAGATCAATATGATATGCCCATTAATCATTTATGCATCAAATGGCATATGCAACTCAATATATCATGCAATCTCATGTGAAAGTATATACAAATCATGTAATTTCACATATCATGTAATCCAAGACATTCATTATGTCATATAGTCACATAAGAATCATATAGTGACAATAAAATCATATCAATCAAGTAATGGCATAAAAGGTCATACAGTAGTATCATTACACGCCTTTGCCAGACGTCATGATACAACTCATTTCAACGTACCTCGACCCAAGCTAATCTACCGAGACTTCTTGAGTCAACACCGGAATCTATTAACTAGGTCATGTAAATTCCAAAATGATACTAAGTGTTCAAATAGCACATTGAATCGAATGCCACTTAAAAATATGACCCTTAAAGATTTTTCCTACATTTTCAGCATGACCCATTTTTGTAGAAACATCGCTATAATTCCATACAACATTTAAACGACTCGATTCAAGTGGTCAAAGTTCAGAAACTCAAAATATTACATTTCATCTATTAAGTTGCCAAGCTGGTTCGACCATCTAAGTGAGGTTTGAACACTAAAACCGTAGCATTTAAAAATGAGCTTTCCAGCTTGAGCAGCGTTAGTAAAAATGCTATAACGTTTTCATTTCAAAACCAAATTCATTGATTCTAGTGGCAAACGACAGCCAACTCAATGTACTAAAATACTTATATCTGGACATTTTCCGTAATTCCTAGCCAAAAATGCTCAGGAACTCGAAGAACACACTACATGGCATTTTCGCCCACATGCAGGACATAGATTGAGCACTTAAACTATAAAATTCATAACTAATTCAAAATAAGTCAGAATTAAGTCCTCTATTTTTTAAAATTCAAGAGAATTCAAAGACTACAATTTTTTGTTGTAGACCAACATCAAAATAAAACATTAAATTTGTCAAAAGTCCAGAATTCTACACTGCATGTGCATCTACAGTACATGTAGAGTCGAATCTGGCACTACTTAGTAACAATAGCATATCTCACTCATTTCAAATCCAAATGATCTCAAATCTTAACCATAGGACGAAAACTCATATATCTACAACTTTTGTTTAGGATTTTAAGTCAAATTCAGACTTTATGTAAGTCGAAAAGTAGGAACTACCTACTGCATGCAACAACAAATTCTGAAGATTCTGTTTTAAACAAAATGACACCAACATTTTTGTGGTTCTCCCTATATTTCGACCCAAAATCCATAAAATCCATCTAAAATAAATAAGAACAATTACATACCCTTGTAGACCCAAAAGTTTTCCACCATGGCTCCTTCCTAGCTTGAACTCCTCCAAACTTGCTTCAAAATTTAAAATTCTTGCACCTAACTAACACCCTTGTCTTGGGGTTTCTAAATCACTAATTGCATGTAACATGCATTAGTAATTGGAAGAGAAATTTATGCTAAATTAAGCCTGAAATTTTCGAAAGTTAAGGTGGAAGAAAGAGGAGAGAATTGGATGGGTTGAGGAGAGAGAAAATGGTGGTGAAAAGTTGTGGGGTCCTCGTTACTTAATCCATTATGTATTCAATCGCAAGTACATATGTGAGTCAGAATTAAGTAATTCATACACTGTTTAAGAGTTTCTTACTAATAGGTTGTTACAGATGTTCAAAACCACAAGTACAAAAACCCTATTCATATATACATCACATGTATAAATAACAACCTAAGCCAGCACAACTCCTATGCAGTGGTTCACCTCGCAGCGGAATAAGACTCACGATTCCCACGTCTATGAAATCCTACAGAAACATTCACACAACGTGAGTATAGATAAACCACTATCTTAGTGCAATATCAAAACACAATATCAATGATAAAGCACAATAACATCATATCCAATGTGAATGCTCTGTATCATGCATCAACCAATGCACCATGTTAACATGTCTCAACTATCACCCTATTATCACGAGACCAATATGATATGTCTATCTCAGCTCAATATGTCAGTGGAACCACATCACATCTTCATATTAGCAGCACATATCATAGTACCGTACTTATATGTGATAATAGCCAGAGTATATACCCAAACCAGGCGTATACCTCTACTGCTAATATATATGTAGCATACTCGAGATTATACCCAAACCAGGCGTATACCTCTACTGCTCATGTATATGTAGCATACCCGAGCATATACCCAAACCAGGCGTATATCTCTAATGCTAAAGCATATACCTCATCCATTTCAAACACATGATATCCATGAATGTACATGCATATGATACTACCAATCATATGATACCAACACAACACAATTCATATGATATCAATCTCATAACATCATCACACAATATTTATACTCCGTACGTCAACACGTACCTGTAAAGCGACACAAAAGAGATAAATCAGTCGTCACTGGTTAATTGCCTCGTTGCCCCGTCCCCTGTGATGATGCTACAATAATATCACCAACAAACCATGTTATAAGAGGCTTCATAAACAATTGTGACAAAAATATAACATTTTCAAAAATTCCAAGGCACCGATCGATCGCTACAATTGCCGATCGATCGCCAAAACTTCCTGTCTCCTCGTGATTGATCGCTACTACTTGGCGATCGATTGCCAAAATGCCCTGTTCATAGCGATCGATCGCTACAAACTCACCGATCGATCGCCACATATTTTCACCACCTTATATTTTATCGGTCCTCGGCGATCGATCGCAACACAAGCACCGATCGATCGCCGATGTCCAGAAAACTTAGAGCATGGCGATTTTCAAGCATATCTTCATGGTACTTCTTCTCCTACTCACAAATTTACATGTAACCATATTTCATGCAATCCCTAGTATCCTATAAACATGTTTCTACCATCTTAGAACCAATTCTTGGCATATAAACATGTCAAGCATGAACATTTGATATTCAAATTCACATACTTCAACACCAACTACACAATTCATGTTCAAAACCATAAATTCCTTACCACGAAGTTAGGAAATCACTTCACTCAACTTCCTAGCTTAATTCTCTAGTGAAATCCAAGCTCAAACCAAGAAGAATCTCCAAGGGTTGGAGAGAAGCTTTGTAGAGAATTTTAGGTGAAAAGTGGTGTAGTATGTGATTCCACCTCCTAATCCACTTGATATAGGTCATGTTGGAGCTAATGACATACTAATTGTAATGACATGCTAATTGACATGTACATGAAGGTGAAATCCAAATTCAAATGCAAATGCAACTTTCCTCTTAATTGAAATTGTACATGACATCCAAATCAAATGCATACTCATAGTTACTTGATATGTCACTACACTTGATTTAATTCAAGTCATACATTGCCATATGTTTCATTCATTGCCATATATCATTTTATACATGTATTAATTCATCCTCGGTTCAACCCGAACCTAATCCATATCATATCGAAATTAGTCATAATAACGATATAATCATATCACCCGTGTATAAAGCAAATCGAGGCATTACAAAAGTGGACCAAAATCTGAAATTGCATGGTATTTAAACAAATCAAATCTGAAATCTATGGACAAGGTGTGAGATTCAATGTTTAAATGCATGGTTTTTATTTATTGATGTATTGTGGAATCCATGTGTCAATACATCACCCTCTTGCAAGATTATTTGCCCAAAATCATGTATTAAACATGAGTTAAATTAATTAGTGGCATGTGTTCTCCAAGTGCCATGTGATCATGCACACGCTCATGCACTAAAAACATGTTCCACTAGTTGCTTGACTCATCGAAGTCCGGGACACCTTAATTCAAAGTCTATACTTTTAATTATCCAAGTTCGCTTACTCATCGTTAATCTGGATTAATTAGCAACGGGGCCTTATACTTCTTCCCCTCTTAAAATGATTTCGTCATCGAAATCGCAAAACTGAGTATAACTCAACAATTTAAATCATATGAGATGTCTCAATCTCATTCATAGATACATAAGAATCATCATGTATCAATGACAACTGCCGTGGTCGTGTCAATAGTATACCACTGAATCAAACTTCTCTGTGACTCCACGAGGTTCAAAATATCAAGGCAACATCGTACCTCACTCAACGAATCAGTCGATCATCGTAAAGGTAATATCTTCAGATTTACCCGATTCTCAACTCGAAAGTCTAACAATATATTTCTCTTTGGCATAGCAAATCTGCTCACCTTAAGCCAATTTCAATCATTTTCGCAGAAAATTTATCGTTACTGGCATTTTCTCAACAATCTCAAGTTGTGCCAAAAATTAATTATCAATTTCATATCATCATATCAGCGATCGACAATTCTGGCTCTGCAAAACCTGAACCGATGCCATTCCAAAAGTTGTCTGAAACTTAAATTATAGGAAAATTCTACCAGTGAATAGTGATTTCTGTCAGTTCTCACTAAATCCATCATTATTAATCGGGACATATATTCCAAAGTCTGGATAATTCTCTCAGTTTATCCATCAGTCTGGGTATGATAATCAATACTTATTGCTAATTTAGTACCCATGACATTCTGAATATAGTTATCGAATTCTGATATTATCCTTGGATCTCAATCAGATACAGTTGTTATAGAATACTCACTGTAACTAAACCACATTATCCACATCTCAAACATGTCATTTTCTCATAGACATATAGACTATTATATGAAATCAATATCTTGTATTGAATAGTCAATCAATTCTGACTCAACTTGTTTCACAATCTTTGTTTGATCTAAACAATTTGATCTATAAAACTCAAAACTAGAAATTTCCTTAAATTCATTGTGGTACTTACAAATTCTGTAGTATCTCATTAGGTCTCGTATTTTTATCTTGACCTGCTGACATGTCAAACAATTTGCCACGAAATTCCAAAATTTCTTTCTTTATACCATCCCGTCAGAAATAGGATCTCAAGAATGATACATCTCATCATTCCCAGAATAACACTATGTCATCTATAGCGTGCTCTCTGCAGTAATAATTCTTTCGAATCAATAGGATTTGATGCTATTTACTGATTGTTCAATCGCAAACCGCCAGTAAATTGCATACTAAAATCTAGTTGGTTGATGAGACAGAACCAATTTCTTCACTCAATATCTGTATGGCTCTGTTCTTCGAATTCTTCTGATCTTCGGAAGCAGAGGTGACTCAAACTGCAAATCATATATTCATGCTATCATTGCACCTTGCACTTTTCGGTTCAGTGCATCTGCTATTAGTTTCATTTTCCTTGATTGATATTGAGTACCAAAGTCAAATTCTTTAATAAATCTAGTCATCGCTTCTAACTCATGTTCAACTCTGACTGCATAATAGTTATTTGAAACTTCAAAAATCAGAGTGTATTATGAATTGTTCGCCACCCAGATACGTTGCCACATCTTCAAGGCAACAAAAAAAAAATTGCTGCAAACTCAATTCATGAACAAGATATCATAATTCTTTCAACTTCAACCATCTCAAGGCATATGCAATCATCTCTTCATGATACATTAGAACATATCTCAAATCTTTGACTAACGTATTTGCACAAACTACATATTCCCCTGAACCAGTTAAACGAAATCAACATTGGGGCTGTAGTCCACTTCCATTTCAGTTACGAAAACTGCTTTCACATTCCTCTGACCAAACGAAACTCAAATTTCTTCTTGGTCAATTGGTTCATCCTTCCATAAAAGTCTGTAATATCTGGCAAAACTCATAAAATTTCGTATCTCGAGTACATTGGTATACCATTGATGAATATTACTACAATTCCACCCCAAAGTTACGGAATACACTTCATCAAATTCATAAACTCTACTGGTACAGTTGTTATTCGTGGCTGTAAACATTTCCTTTGGAGCCACAATATGGTTAAAAATTCATTACCCTGAAATCAACTTACAATATCTCAAAATTTATCAGAGTATCCATACCCTTGATACAATCAAAACCATATCTGGGCAACGACATTTAATTCAAATCCACAACACTATCATCAAACTGTAAGATACAGTTCACTATTACATGCATGGATAGTATAATCATTTCGGCTGGTATATTTCCTAAATCATCATAATCAATACACATTTGATGCAATGTATGAAAACAATGCATTTGTCTCAAATCAACCTCGTGCAGTGTGATCGAATACACAACATGTATCTGCGATCACTACTCCTAAAGCATCTCTAATCTTATCCTCTATCAAGGTATACTCTCTAGTCTGCAGGTAATTAACTGCTGCTGGAACTGAGTGGTCTAAAAGAATAACCACTCTGATATCTACCCCTAGCTCATGGTATTTGTTGTTATGGTTGCATCTGTTCCTGAGCACGTAATGACATGCTCTGACTGACCACCATCAATATCAGTTCCTATTATTCTTTCAAGTGGATCAGTAGATATTACATCCACGGTTACCTCGAAAAGGTTTGGTATTCTACAATCTCATAGTACCTCTAGAACTACTAGAGCTGGATAAATTGGAGTGATACTTCTGAAACTTTTCTAGGACTACTTGGATTATCCCAATGATAGTCACTTCATTAATCTTTAATCCAGTTCTAACTACTTCGCACCACATCGGTGTCTTATTCTCCAGTCGATATCTAATCTCTTCACTAGTGAATAGCTATCGAGATTAAGCAGATATTTTCATTTCTCAAGTCCACGATAATCGATTATCATTTTTCATGTAATCAACATGGCCTTCTCCTAAACATCTTTTCCCGTGTCAAAAAGAGGAAAATCACGTCTTCCATCACTACCATTACTCTAGATACTCTCGTCCAGAAGAGTTCATATTGTAGTTGTTATTCATAGTTTGGACACAGACTGGAATTGAATTACGACAGTCCTCATATCCAAGTCCTCATTTAAACCAATTCTCGTTGTTTCTCACAACAACTATACTGTTGGAACCAAAGAGGGGGGGGGGGGGGGGGGGGGGGGTGGGTGAATGAGGTTCCTTGGCTACTTTAGCTTTTTAAAATGAGTTTGCAAAATATAATGAGTTTGCGCTACGGAAGACTAAGTCAATCGATAAATAAAAGAAATGAAGAAGTAAATAGATGCGTAATAAAATAAAGCGGTAAAAGACACAGAGATTTGTTATAGAAGTTCGGCGATGAATCGCCTACGTCTCCTCTTCCCGGCTAGATAACTTCCAACCGAGGTTCCACTAGAACGAATGATCTTGGCCTTGAGGGCTCCAAGTTAGCCACAATACAACTCTTCCCGAGTACACAAAGCTTTACACGAGCACAACACTCTTCACGAGTCTTCTTGGCCTTAAGGGCTCCAAGGATAGCCACACAAAACTCTTCCCGAGTTACCAACACTCTTCACGAGTCTTCTTGGCCTTAAGGGCTCCAAGGATAGCCACAACACATGCACCAACTTTACTTGTTGATGACTTTACAATTTCCAACTTGCTTTGGTGTTAAAGGACCTTACAAATAAAACAACAACACCTTCATGGTGTAACAACACGAAGAAACCAAGACTCTCACAAAGAAAAGAATCACAAACTCCAATACAACACAAATGTATGGAGATTGCAATGCTACATACAATTTGAATAAGCCAAGCTTTGTTGAAGTTTGTAGGCTTGTTTCTTATCTTCAAAATGCTCCAAAAGATCAATATTTATAGTGCAAGAAGCCCACAAGGCTCCTACTAGCCGTTGCTACACTCAAGGCTTGAATCACTCCTCGATCGCCTCGGGCGATCACCATCGCCGCGCCCAACGGTCACCATAATGCATGCATCGCCTCATGCGATGCCCCGATCACCTCAGGTGATCAATACCACAAATCAATGTCGTAGCCTCGGTTGTTCAAAATCTTTCATCGCCTCAAACGAAGTTCCGATCGCTTCAGGCGTTCAGGCCATCGCCTCAGGCGATCAAGACAACGCCTCGGGTGAACTCCCCCTGCGCGCGAGCCTCGGCGTCACCTCTGTCGATGGTCGTGGCGAAGTCCTCCTGGCTGCCATCGCCTGGGGCGATCCAGCCCAGATTATGAACATTTGATTTTCTTCAATCAATCCACTTTTCAACCAATAAATCTGCATACTAAGTAGACACATTAGTATAACAAATACAAATCAAAATGCAAAAATAACCGGGGATAAATTAAAGCATTAAACACACCCATGCGTTTAAGGCTCAAAAATCTCCCCCTTTTTGATGATCACAAAACTTGATAAACTTGAATATGTAATATGCATGAAATGTGAGTAAACATGACTCACCCTTAACAATTGCATAGCACATACAAGATTACCAAGTAAAGTATAAAGCAAACAACTCTCCCCCTCAAACCATACATACAAAAGCTTTCCCCCTTAAACTATGCATGTATTAAGTTTCAAGTCACAAAACTTGATAAACTTGAATATGTAATATGCATGAAATGTGAGTAAACATGACTCCCCCTTAACAATTGCATAGCACATACAAGATTACCAAGTAAAGCATAAAGCAAACAACTCTCCCCCTCAAACCATGCATACAAAAGCTTTCCCCCTTAAACTATGCATGTATTAAGTTTCAAGTTTATCACAAAATTCTCCCCTTTTTGTGATAATAAAAAAGCACAAAATTCAAATAAGCATAGCATAATTATATGTTGACTCTTAGCCATATTTTAACAATTTGCACATGTTCCCCATCAAGCATGTAATAAGCATAACAAGCCTAAGATTAAATCATTGAGAGGAAGTCAAACATGTGTTTAAGGCAATCAACAATGAATTCTAAATATTGCAAAGTGTACATATGTTCTACCAAGAGTTCATGCACTCATGCCCAATAAAAATTCTCAAAGCATCATTAGATAGGTTAATTAAGGTCATGATAGCATTATATCAAAGATTTAGTATCCAAACAATTATAGTATGCTTAATCACATAATTTCACATTTTCACATAGCATAATTCAAAATTTGAACTTAAGTTATAACAAGATAAATCCTATAAAGAAGTAAGCATAAATCATGCACCAAAATAATTTATATGTGCACATGCTAAGGGGAATGCTTTTTACTATCAATGAATATTGAGCTTCATTATTTATTAGTCACAATTAATTTGTGCCAACTAAATTTTGAATTGCTCTTTAAATGCACAAAATAAATTTACCTTTGATGACAAGAGTGCGTTCTTGGCATTGGTCCTATACCTCGTGCTTCTTCTATTGTGGTGAATGAAATGATCTCCTTCCTAGAGGTGCTTGTGCCTTCATCCTCCATCCCTTTGTTGTCCCTACAAAACAAATTAACAATTGGAGGGTCTTTGGTACCCATTTGATTTTTGGGTCCTTGAGGATTAGCTTTCATTGACGCCTTTGGAATCCATTTCCACCTTTTGTTAGGTTGGTATTGGATTTTAACAAACCTACATTTATTTTTAGTATGACCATCTTTACAACAATAAGTGCAAGTATGAGAACTATGCTTAGCATTAGCCAACAAGCTTGAAAATGTTTTAGATTTGCTTGAGAAGCCTAGACCGGCTTTATCAAAGCTACAACGTTGCAAGCCAAGCAATTCATTCATCTTTAAACTACTCTCACTAAATTTGCAAAAAGATTTCTTCAAAGAACTTAATTCATTTTTCAATGAATTATTTTCTTCATCCTTCTTGGCTATCTCAAGTTTGAGTAGTTTGTTACTCATCTTGGTTTTGCCAAGAACATCAATAAGCTCATGGTAAGAATCTAATAATTCATCAAAAGATGGTACATCATCGTCGCTTTCATCTCCTTCATCATATGCGTCATCTTTGGCCATGAGACAAAGGTTGGTTGTTTCTTCATCGGAGTCACTATCACTCCATGTGACTATTATGGCTTTCTTCTTCCCTTTGTCCTCATTCTTCTTCCTAGGACATTTATTAGCATAATGACCTTTTTCTTGACAATTATAGCATGTTACCTCGTGTTTGGAATCATTTTTGGTAGCACATGAGGTTTTTGGCTTGTTGTGTTTGTTGAAGAATTTCTTGAACTTTCTAATGAATAAGATCATTTATTCATCATTATCATCATATTCATCATCGGATTGATCTTTCCTCCCGACCAAGCCGATTCCCTTTCTTATGGATCTCTCATCCTCCTTTACTCCCTTCCTTGTTGACACTTCAAGCTCATGGGTCACCAAGGTACCATGAAGTTCATCCAGGTCATATGATGCACTTTCTCCTTTGTTGGATTCGATGATGGCCGTCCTCTTTGCCTCCCATTCCTTTGGCAAGGCTCTTAGTGCTCTTCTCCATATTTGCTTTGGAGGGTACTTCTCACCAAGTTGGGCAAGCTCGTTTATGATTTGGGTGAGCCTTCTAAACATTGAGTCAACATCTTCTCCAAATTCCATCTCAAATGTCTCATACTTGAGTTGCAATAGATCTATCTTTGTCTCCTTCACTTGATTTGTGCCCTCATGACAAATTTGTAATTTGTCCCATATTTCCTTTGCGGTTGAGCACATCGAGATCCGGTTGTACTCCTTCATATCTAAAGCACAATGTAAAATATTAATAGCTTTAGCATTTTGCGAAATTAAAATCATGTCCGCTCTTGTAAAGTCATCCATTTCTTTGGGAATGCTTATTCCCCCAACTTCCTTTAAAGGAATGTGTTGACCTTTCACAATGATTTTCCATAGATCATAATCTACGGATTTGATGTATAGAGAAATTATATTCTTCCAATAACCGTAGTTATCACCCGTGAAAAGCGGAGGGCGATTTGTCGATTGACCTTGAGCAAACTCATTTGCTAGATTAGCCATAGAAAATTTTTGATTTAAAACAAAAATCAAATGGCTCTGATACCACTTGTTGGAACCGGAGAGGGGGGTGAATGAGGTTCCTTGGCTACTTTAGCTTTTTAAAATGAGTTTGCAAAATATAATGAGTTTGCGCTGTGGAAGACTAAGTCAATCGATAAATAAAAGAAATGAAGAAGTAAATAGATGTGTAATAAAATAAAGCGGTAAAAGACACAAAGATTTGTTATAGAAGTTCGGCGATGAATCGCCTAAGTCTCCTCTTCCCGGCTAGATAACTTCCAACCGAGGTTCCACTAGAACGAATGATCTTGGCCTTGAGGGCTCCAAGTTAGCCACAATACAACTCTTCCCGAGTACACAAAGCTTTTCACGAGCACAACACTCTTCACGAGTCTTCTTGGCCTTAAGGGCTCCAAGGATAGCCACACAAAACTCTTCCCGAGTTACCAACACTCTTCACGAGTCTTCTTGGCCTTAAGGGCTCCAAGGATAGCCACAACACATGCACCAACTTTACTTGTTGATGACTTTACAATTTCCAACTTGCTTTGGTGTTGGAGGACCTTACAAATAAAACAACAACACCTTCACCGTGTAACAACACGAAGAAACCAAGACTCTCACAAAGAAAAGAATCACAAACTCCAATACAACACAAATGTATGGAGATTGCAATGCTACATAAAATTTGAATAAGCAAAGCTTTGTTGAAGTTTGTAGGCTTGTTTCTTATCTTCAAAATGCTCCAAAAGATCAATATTTATAGTGCAAGAAGCCCACAAGGATCCTACTAGCCGTTGCTACACTCAAGGCTTGAATCACTCCTCGATCGCCTCGGGCGATCACCATCGCCGCGCCCAACGGTCACCATAATACATGCATCGCCTCATGCGATGCCCCGATCACCTCAGGTGATCAATACCACAAATCAATGACGTAGCCTCGGTTGTTCAAAATCTTTCATCGCCTCAAACGAAGTTCCGATCGCTTCAGGCATTCAGGCCATCGCCTCGGGCGATCAAGACAACGCCTCGGGCGAACTCCCCTGCGCGCGAGCCTCGGCGTCGTCTCTGTCAATGGCCGTGGCGAAGTCCTCCTGGCTGCCATCGCCTGGGGCGATCCAGCCCAGATTATAAACATTTGATTTTCTTCAATCAATCCACTTTTCAACTAATAAACCTGCACACTAAGTAGACACATTAGTATAACAAATACAAGTTTTGTTGATCATCAAAACTCAAAAATAATCCAGGGATAAATTAAAGCATTAAACACACCCATGCGTTTAAGGCTCAACATATACTATATTCTTCAATTGAAATATCACTAATTTAAATTTTCTCAAGTTATGAATCATCATCTCGACGTGCACAGGTTTTGACGTAAACTCATACGTATTACCCTGGTCTTTCGGACTCAAATTCCCGATGAAAATCAACAAAACGTGGGGTTAATTAGTTCTAGTGTTATCCCACTAATCACAAGGATTAAATCCCAAGGTGATAAATAATATTCCCAATAATGAATGCATTATCCCTAAGGTATAATTCAATTAACAGTTTGCAGTACCTAAAGTTCGCTAGCTAGCTATTACAGTTCATATCACTGCTACCTGTCCAAACACTAAGTGTCCAACATCATTCATACATCTCAAGTCATAGATGTTATCATTACTTTTTCTATATCAACATCCTATCAGCAACTATCAGTGCTAACAGATACAATTCTCAATCCTCTAGATTGTATGCAACTCAGCATTCAAATTTTCTAGATTCTTTGCAACTCGACATTCAAATTCTCTAGATTCATGCAACTCAACATGTTAAAATAGTCAGAGATATGACATCTAATTATCCCTACTTAATAATCTGTTACATGTGTAACATCTCGTTATTTAACATGTAAACATAGCAGGCAAGAGCATATAAAATCACATAGTCAGACACATGCACAGACAATTCATTTGTGTCTATATTTAGTGTCCTAACTCTAACTCGAGCATATCCCAGATATATGCTCTGATACCATAATGTGAGGGCTAGATCCTAATGTGGTGTTTAATTAACACATAATGATTAATTTGCGTAAACAACAGAAGATTTATTTCAAAGGTCTTATCAAACGCCCCTAAAATTTTTTCGCTTTTAGGTGATACATATATACTGATACTTAAAATATGTAATTCCGGTTTCCAATTCAACATGTTGATCATAACATAAATTATCAAGTATATCATCAACCAGTAGTAGAATAATTAAAATACAGATACTCGGGGCATACCCCAGTAATTTAAAACATAAGTCAAAATATTCTAACAACTACTGGGACTCAAAACATAAAAATATAAACCTGAGCTCGCTCTCAAGGAGCTCTGGTATCACCGATGCTTCACCTAGAGCATCCACATTACGTCCACCTGTACCACCTGTCATGCCCATACAATAAAGACATGACAGCCCCCACTACGGTGGTCAGAACCCAGTACGAGAAATAAATAGATCATGTCAAGTATGACAAAGTATCATGCAATGCATACCATGTATGAATGCGATGTATGAATGGGTATAAGGAATCGAATCTCAAGATACCAAATATTGGAGTCCAATAGAAGGTATCATCAAATAATATCAGCTCGAGAGGGGGTTAAAACACACACACATTGTGCTAGGAGACTCATCCTATGTGATGTGCTCGTCCATCCCTCATGTCTAGCTCCGGTAGCAACGCGCGTGACTACAGTCGCTACCTAAACTACCTGTCATCGACATGCCCTGTCATCCCCGACACTCAGAGTGAATTAACTCAGTCATAATCATGGAGATCAAAGGAATGATATATCAATATGATACGCCCATGAATCATTTATGCATCAAATGACATATACAACTCAATATCTCATGCAATCTCATGTGAAACTATATACAAATCATGTAATTTCACATATCATGTAATCCAAGACATTCATCATGTCATATAGTCACATAAGAATCATATAGTGACAATAAAATCATATCAATCAAGTAATTGCATAAAATGTCATACAGTAGTATCATTACACGCATTTGCCAGACGTCATGATACAACTCATTTCAACTACCTCGACCCCCAAGCTAAACTACCGAGACTTCTCGAGTCAACATCGGAATCTATTAACCTGGTCATGTAAATTCCAAAATGACACTAAGTGTTCAGATAGTGCATTGAATCAAATGCGACTTAAAAATATGACCCTTAAAGATTTCCTACATTTTCAGCCCAACCCATTTTCGTAGAAAAATCGCTATAATTCCATACAACATCTAAACGACTCTATTCAAGTGCTCAAAGTTCAGAAACTCAAAATATTACATTTCATCTATTAAGTTTCCAAGCTGGTTCGACCATCTAAGTGGGGTTTGAACACTAAAGTCGTAGCATTTAAAAATGTGTTTTCCATCTTGAGCAGTGTCAGTAAAAATGCTATAACTTTTTCATTTCAAAACCAAATTGAGCGATTCTAGTGGAAAACGACAGCCAACTCAATGTACTAAAATACTTATATCTGGACATTTTCCGGAATTCCTAGCCAAAAATGCTCAGGAACTCGAAGAACACACTGCATGGCATTTTCGCCCACATGCATGACATATATTGAGCACTTAAACTATAAAATTCATAATTAATTCAAAATAAGTCGGAATTAAGTCCTCTTTTTTTTTTTTAAATTTAGGAGAATTCAAAGACCTACAATTTTTAGTTGAAGCCCGACATCAAAATCGAACATTAAATTTGTCAAAAGTTCAGAATTCTACACTGCATGTGCATCTACATTACATGGAGAGCCGAATATGGCACTACTTAGTAAAATGAGTATATCTCACTCCTTCCAAATCCAAATGACCTCAAATTTTAACCATAGGATGACAACGCATATATCTACAACTTTTGTTTAGGAATTAAGTCAACTTCAGAATTTATGTAAGTCGAAAAGTAGGAACTACCTACTACATGCAACAACAAATTCTGCAGATTCTGTTTTAAACAAAATGACACCAACATTTTTGTGGTTCTCCCTATATTTTCGACCCAAAATCCATAAAATCCAACTAAAATAAATAAGAACAAGTCCATACCCTTGTAGACCCAAAAGTTTTCCACCATGGCTCCTTCCTAGCTTGAACTCCTCCAAACTTGCTTCAAAATTTAAAATTCTTGCACCGAACTAACACCCTTGTCTTGGGGTTTCTAAATCACTAATTGCATGTAACATGCATTAGTAATTGGAAGAGAAATTTGTGCTAAATTAAGCCTGAATTTTCGAAAGTTAAGGTGGAAGAAAGAGGAGAGAATTGGATGGTTGAGGAGAGAGAAAGTGTTGGTGAAAAGTGGACCAAAATCTGAAATTGCATGGTATTTAAACAAAATCAAATCTGAAATCTATGGACAAGGCGTGAGATTCAACGTTTAAATGCGTGGTTTGTATTTAATTGATGTATTGTGGAATCTAGGTGTCAATACATAATGGTTCAAAATCATGTATTAAACATGAGTTAAATTAATTAGTGACATGTATTCTCCAAGTGCCATGTGATCATGCACATGCTCATGCACTAAAAACATGTTCAACTAGTTGCTTGACTCATCGAAGTCTGGGACACCTTAATTCAAACTCTATACTTTTAATTATCCGGGTTCGCATACTCATCGTTAATCTGGATTAATTAGCAACGGGGCCTTACAAAAGATGATCGTGGGAAGGCTATGGATCAAGTAAATGTGACCGAAGAAGATTATCTCTCAAATGATTTGGATGATCCAGCTCTAATTGCTTATTTAGATTGTGTATCTTTGAAACTTGTAAACTCCAAGAATGTAGTGACTCTAAATAAATGTAATGACGAAATTTGTTGAAAACAATGAAAATTTATGTTATTACTTCTTGTATTGAATCTTATGGTTTGTGGCATGATTGTTAGGATCATTTAAACCATGGTTTGCTGCGCAAATTGTAATGTTAAATATATTGCTTGTGTGGGCACTAAGCTAACAAAATCGTCATTAATTTGTTAAAAGAACCGCAACGTCTCTAGAGTTAACTCATTGTGATAGAAAGATTGTGCAAACTAGAGATGTGAGAAAAGTAATTTGTTACTTTATCAATACTTGCACATGATATTGTTGCGACTTCTTTGTTATGAAGCTAAAATGAGGCAGATGCGGTGTTTAAACACTTCAAGAATAAGATTGCAATCAAATTTAGCAAACGAGGTTTGCTATGGAAAAGTGTGAGTAGATTATACTTGTGTTGTCTAAGAATTCGACGCTTAAGCTTGAAGTTGAAAGACAATGAAATCTTGAATTCAAGTTTTTAAGCTTTGTACGCTTAAAACACAAGTCATGAATCGAAGCAACAAATTTTGACTAGGCGTGGTAATGTCTCAAATTGGTTCATTTTGAATTTCTAAGCTAGTATTCTTAAAGCATGAATTTGCAAGATATAAAAATCTTTAATTCAAGTTTTCTAAGTGCGCTTAAATTGCAAATTTTGAACCGAGTTTGACAATATTATCCAAGTTTCAATGTTTCAACTTGTGTAAGCAAGTACGCTTAAATCCGAAATTTTAGCAAATAAAATATTGAATTTGGATTTTTAAGATGATAACGCTTAGAACTTGAATACGAAAGTTTGAACGCCACTCGTGACTACCCCGAAGTTGTGGGGGTTGCAATTCTATGAGTCAATCACGTACTAAGTACCACATTTAGGCAATGACAAAAAACCTTGTGGTTGAAGGAAAAGAGAGGTTCCTACAATATTTGAAATGGGGGGTGCTTGGCTAAACTAGAAATATGAAGGCTAAAGTGAAGTCATAACAAACGCTAAATAAGTGACATGAAGAATTTTACAAATAATGTTGTGAAATAGATTAACGACTGTGACAAATGTGTACACACCTAAGCATATGTATGCTTGTGTATTGATGATATGCTAATTGGGGAAGCAATTTAGAAATCATCAAGTAACAAAGAAAAATGTTAACGAGACATTTTTGACATGTGTGCATCAAGAACAATACTTTAATTAAAGTTGAGTATTTCCTCTGGTCTCGAATTTTGTAAGAAATAACGCGTTAACAAAGCTTAAAATTCGATGATGGGAATATCCTAAAAGGATAAATGATGCAAACGAGGTAATGTGACAAAGCTGAAGATATACTGTTGTTGAAAATTCTCTATGCAAAGCATATAAAGCTTCTTCGGCCGAGTGGCTTTATAAGTTAGAGAAAAATCATGTGCATGCAACTAAAATGTGTTGCGCTAAATGCTATATGACAAAATGATCTCTAGTGGCATATCATGAGAGATTATGTGAAACCACGGATCCACATACGAAATGATTAACCGAGAGATCATATGGAAGTTTATCGAGGGGAATGAGGTTAAAACCCTATAATCAAAATATCATAGTGGATATCCAGCCTTGTTGACTGGAGATCTCAAGATTTAGGTTCAAAAGTGACAACTAAATTTTGAGAATGTATAAACACCTTGGAGATCAATCTCAAACTCATTCCTATGATAAGGGGTGTAGCCTGCAAAATGGGTACGAGGATAGACAAAAGGCCTTTAATGATTCCTAAGACATATAAGAATATGTTAGAGTATAGCGGGATACTCTTCTAGAATATCATTTACGTGAGTGCGAAGTGTGGCCTCTTCAAAGATGGAAAGCACTTATGAAACCAAGCGTGGTCCAATGCCGGAATGGACACAACCCGTAAGAAACCAATACGAATGTTAGAATTGTTATGATGTAGGTTCAATTGTCTAGGTTTACACCAACGACTAAATAGTTCAAGACTATAAGTTCACTATTAAGTCAAGTAAATCAGATTTAATACTACTATGGAAGATTCAAAGCTGCAAGCTATCTCTTCAGATGCCATAATTGTTCGTTAAAAGCGCTCAAAAGCATACATGCATGAATGTAATTCATGTGGGGGAATGTTGGAATTTTTTGAAGTAAATTAAAGAGAAAAAAAATAGCACTCGATCGATCGAGACCAAGGTCTCGATTGATTGAACAAGACAGTAAAATTCTGTTTGTTGGAAACAGGGGCTCAATTGATCGAGCAACAGGCGCGATCGATCGAGCCCTGTGTATGTTGACAGAATAGTGTGTCTGTTCATGTTTGGGTGCGGTTTTTCACGATATGGTGCCTCCAAATGGTGTTCTCTTGGACATACTTCTTGCCATACTATAAATATAACACCCATCACTTGAGTTGGACATGGAATTTTCGAAATTCACATCATATTGAAGATCAAAATTTGAGTAATTTTGTGGATCTTCATCCTTATTTAATATTGACTGCTTTTAAACCTTTGTGGTTGAAAGGATTTGTGATTTAGAGTGCTCATATCACAAATCATAGTCGTATCTTGGGAGATAAATTTCCAATTGAACCATTAGCACCGTAGCGGAAAAATATCGTCTTAAGGACAGAGATTCCAAATCTCGCATCGACATTCCTAATACTAAGTCTTTTGTTGTTTTTGCGTGCTACTTTCCTAAGATACACATCCCATAAATTTTTGAACAACAAGAACAACTAGTTTTATGGAGATTTACTGGAAGAGTGAAAAATAATGGAGAAGCTTTCTATGAGCTTTATTTGTTTATTTTATAAAACTAATATATTGTTTCAACAAGCTTAATTAAAAAAATAATTGTAGATTTGACAAGTGTTTAGTTTTAAAAAGTTTAATTAAAAAACTTGTTAAAAACTCAATTTTTAAAAGATGATTACAACGCTAGACTCAAGCGGTGCACTTATCAAAACACAACAATTTGTCATCTTTGTTCAATATAATTAAACTGGTGGTTCACTTATTATAATTTTAACAAAGTCGTGCACTTAAGTTTAACAAATACACCACATGATTCTAGTGGTGCACTTATCCAGCGTGCACCACTACACGCAGGCGGTGCACTTATCAAAACACAATAATTTATCCTTTTTGTTCAATCTAATTAAAACGATGGTGCACTTAATTTTAACAATAGTATAGCGATTCACTTAATGTTATTGGTGCGCCTATTTTAATTTAAAATCTGTCAGTGCACGTAAATACACTACACCGGTGCATGAAATTACACCACACTGGTGGACTTAATTAAAGTCTAGACTCTAGCGGTGCACTTAAGTTAAAGTCTAGTAGTACACTTAATTTAATGTTGTCTGTGTACTTAATTTTAAAGTCTAGCATTGCAATACGTTTATTCTTATCGATACACTTAATTAATTTAAACTCTAACGGCGCATGTAATTATGCTACACTAATGCATGCAATTATATTACATTGGTGCAGACAATTGAATGGTACATTTAATATAAAGTGTAGCGGTGCACTTAATTTAATGTTGTTGGTAACTTAATTTAAAGTATAACATTTCACTTAGTTTAAAGTCTAGCGATGCACTTAATTTAATGTTATTGGTGCACCTAATTTTATTTAAAGTCTAACGGTACACACAATTATACTACACAAGTGCTCACAATTACACTACACCGATGCACGCAATTACACTACATTGGTGCACGCAATTACACTACACTGATGCATGTAATTACACTACACCAGTGCATGTAATTATACTGCATCAATGTACTTAATTTAAAGTGTAGTGGTGCACTAAATTTATTATTTTTGGTGCACTTCATTCAAAGTCTAGCAGTGCACTTAATTTAATATTATTGGTGTACCTAATTTTATTTAAGTCTAATAGTGCAGGCAATTACATTACACCAATGCACGCAATTTATACTACACCGATGCTCGCAATTTACATTACACTGATGCACACAATTACGCAACACCGATGCACGCAACTACACTACAATGGTGCCTTTAGTTTAAAGTATTACGGTGCATTTAATTTTAATGTTGTTGGTGCACTTAATTTAAAGTCGAACGGTACACTTAATTTAAAGTCTAACGACGCACTTAATTTTATCTTATTGGTTTAAAGTTTGTGCATGCAATTATACTGCATCGATGCCCACAATTATACTGCATCGGTGTATTTAATTTAAAGTCTAGCGATGTACTTAATTTCGTTAATGTAAAACAAGGTAATTAATCAAATTAAAAATAATTATTTATTTAAATAATTTGAATTGATTAATTTTAACAAAATTTAATCCATAAATTTATTAATAAGTTTGTAGATAGATATTTAATGGAATAGAAAAATTATCGTCAATAAATATAAGAAACTGTATAATATTAAATTTATTATTATTTTTGTTAATGTAAAAACGTAAATTTATTAAAAATTAAATTCAATTAGTTATATAAATAATTTGAATTGTATGTATTCAACCAAATTTAATACATAAATTTATTAATAAATTTGTAGATAGATATTTAAATTTTAAATGTCTAGAAAAAATATTGTAGATGAAATATTAAGAAATATTAGATATATATTTTTTAAAAATAAGTTTTAAAACTTGGAAGGAGTACATCTAATGCTATTGGTATTTAAGGGGGAAAAAGATTTCTTATAAAACCAATACCTATATGCAATTTTCTCGTTTTAAAAAGATAATATAAACTACACTATAATTAAAGTTCAATTTTTTAAATTGGTTAAACTACGTCTACCGTCATCCCACAATTCGTCGTCGGGGGATGTTTTTAGGCTATGTTTTTTTAACATGTTTTTTCTTTAACTTTTTTTAACATGTTTTTAGGCTACGTTTAGTTGAATTAAAAATGGGAGTTGGAAGTGGAAATAATTTGGATTTAAATCAAACCTTGATGTCTTTTGCCTTTCGGACATCAGCTCGGTTTGAAATCAGAGCGGTCGTATAAACACATTTGTCAGCAACATAACTCCCCTAGTTGTGATGCAATTCAATACTAGTGTGGAGTTAGTTTTGCAGGACACGAGCATTTTAGGAGCCAAGAATCATCCTCTTCGCCTGCTAGGTTTTAGTTTATTCCTTGTGTGGGGTTTATGTGTATAGATTAACAATTCAGATCTGTAAATAACGAATAACCCAATTGTGAAAATAAACTAGGGTTTCGATTATACCAGAAGCGAGAAGAATACCGTACTTTTGGCTGAATTTGAAACCTTGATGTTTCCATCTTAAATCCTAACCAGCGATTCTTGAATACAGCGTGGTCTGTATGCTATCAAGAATATATTCTCCCTTATACTATGCATTTTTGTTCTTGAACAAAGGTGTCTCAAATAAGGTCAAGAATGCTGGTATTTATAGGCTACAATAGAGACTCCTTGGAGAATTAGGGTTGTGTCTCCTGATGGGCTTATGACTCCTATGTTCAGCCCAAAACAAACATCCAAGCTCATCAATAATAGTTCAGTCCACTATCACTATAGAATTATTATTGAACTAGACTGCCTAATCCAAATATTATGTGGACTCCTTTTATTATATGCTTATATCATCTCCCCATGTTTAAGATTCCTAATGTCCATTAATTAAATTAAACTACTAGCAGTTTTATTTAATTAATATCTAGATCTTGAGCTATCACTCAACTTATTCGTCATGTCGGATAATTAAATCCACCTGCAGGGTTTGACATTGACAAACCTTATGAGTTCTCAAGATGACATTATCAACCCGAAATAGATGGGACATGGATTCCTTTGATAATCAACTTCTCACCATGTACATAGTGGTATTACCCAACTCATTGAGCCTTTTGATTCAATATGAACCTCAGTCTTTAATGAATCAAAGTGATAAACAATATGTAAACGTGTCCATTATTATCTCCGGATTAAAAGCGTAAGCATCCATAATAACAAAGAAATATATTCTTATGTAGTCAATATAAAGAAATCATTCTTACTTAGTCTCATTCAATACAGACAAAGTGTACAGTGAAATATATTAGTCAATATAGACTAATTCCATATATCACGACGATCCAACTGATGGCTAGTCTAAATCCATCCATGACCGTGAACTATTTCTTACATTCCACAATGAACTGATAATTTGATCTTCTATGTGTATTCTCTACACACCAAATTACCTACTATGTGAAATGATAGACCAACATGCTTAATTTAATCAATGTATAATATGTAACATTATTTGCCCATGATGTTTCTCAAATTAAGATAATAAAAGAAATTAGTTAAATGCATAAAAAACGTTGTTTTAAGTATACCAAAACTAACACCTTGTTGGTGAAGGGTTCGGAAATTATGATCCAAACAATGACCCTGCAATTTTAACTTGGTGGATCCCGCTGAAAGGAATACAACTGGTGTTCCAACAGGTGGATGGGTAGCCATTCGGTTCTTAGCAGACAATCCAGGTATATATTCTTCCATATATATTATCTTGAACAATGACATTGGTGTACAATCGAATGTATGATACAATATGAAGAGCTATAAATGGTGATAATTGTTCAATTTGTATTTTCTAAAATACACAGCATCTAATGGCAGCTATTATCTCGGAGCACCTACCACTATATCAAAGCTACAACTATAGGCGCTTGTAAACTAAATACTTAGGTCTAGACCATCCTTTTTTTTTTCTCCAACAATGTTTTGGATCATGATTAGGAGTATGGTGCATGCATTGCCACTTTGATGTACACACTAGTTGTGTATTGAGGATTGCCTGGATGTGTTAGATATATTGGGAATTTGACCATCAAAATTCACCCCTCATGATCTGTAGCTTTATGGGAAAAGAAAGCAAAATGAGAAATAATAACGACATAATGATTTAACTCGAAAAACTCTCAAATCAGGAGAAAAACCACCAGGACCAAAGAAGAAAATACACTATACGAAAAAATTATTACAATCACAAAATTTCTTTTCTCACCCTAAACACACCTACAAAGCTTTCCCACTAGCCACATTTTATAACTCATACATCTGCCCTTAATAAGAAAGACACCTAATAAAAGCTTTTTTGATGTGGAAGATCAGGTACAACTGCAACCACAGAACATACTCAGAATTTTATAAGATTCTATAACAAGAGAGGCATTTTTTTAAAGCCAAAATTTCCTAGACAATCTATTGCCTGGTGTACTTAAAACATGATGTATGAGCCTCCTTTTATAGCAAAGAATTGCCTCTCTCTTTTATCCACCCGATGTGGGACGAAGAGAACAATTCCAACAAATCTCCACTTTGTGACTTTGTCGTCCTACAACACTCCACCTCGATTAAGATCTCCATAGCTTCTTCTACTGCACTGCAAGTTAGTCGTAATTCTGAATATAGAGAATGATCATGCTCTACTATAAAAGCATACCCACTCAGAATTAAAACATTCTAAGCATTTCAATTTGGCCCATGTCAAAAATAACCATGCTGAAAATTATGGTGCAACTCCCACAATTGGGCTCTCCTGGAAGTTAATTAACCATCAACATATATTTTCACCACACACCCTGCATCAAGGCCAAACCAATGTCCGTTGAAAAACTATGGACTCGCTAACATCACACATCATTTATCATGGCAACTTGGCGATAGCGGCATGTCATAAGGATGTACATATCCTTTTCAAAGGACATCATGAAAATAGGCAATGTTAGCTTCACTACCAGCATTTTCATCTATTGACCCGGAGTAATTTACCGAACCGCTCCAGCTTTTGGCCAATAATTCTTGATGTGGCCAGGTTCTCCACATCTCAAACATGCTTTCTTTTCAGAGTTCTTCTTCTCCCAATCACAAGCAACCATTGCAAAGTTTTTATTTGAACTGTTACTCCTATCAGTCACATCTCTTTAGAAAGAAGCTTACTAGTAACCTCTGAGAAACTGATTTTCTCCTTTCCATGAATCAATATCGGTTTCATATGCTCACGTGAACGTGGAAGAGACCAGATGAGTCTCAATGCCTGATCCTCATAATCAGTTAACTCCAATAGATTCAAGCTATGAAACAACGCCATTGAGAATACTTAAATAATATGAAATAGTAGTATCCTCATTCATTCCAAATGTATGAAACTGCTCTTTTAGATACACGTGATTTGAGATGCCCTTTGTCTGATACAACTCTTCAAGTTTTTCCCAGAGTTCCTTTGACATAGACATTTCATGCAAATTTGCTAGAACATTTTTGGCCAGACACTGAGGGATTGCACTTGTTGCTCTCAAATCCAGATCCTCCCAAACTTCATTACTCATTCAAGTTTTGCCCGTTGCACTAGTCGTTTCACCAGTCGAACTGGTATCACTGCTGCTTTCAGGGATTACACTGCTCTTCAATACATTGTGTAAACTAGATTGAATCACACATCCTTGACTTGCACTTGCCACAAGCCAAAGTTGATTTTCCCATCAAATTTCTCCACATCAAATATGACTGCATTTGAAACTCTGCTTCATGACATTATCTTGTGATACTTTGATGAATTTTACTGTACATCTTAATAGTATACACTAAGTAAGCTTCCAGGAAAGAGAGAATCTCGATCCTTTCTAGAAAAAACTTCAAGATTCCTAGGAAAATTGGTGGGGTCACACTAGACCCACTTACATAACAATTTTCCTAGACAGAACCTCCATAGTTTATACGTATTCGTTTACCACACCAAAGCTCCACCACAACAAAGGGACCCTGGCTCTGATGCCACTTGTTGGGAGTTTGACCATCCAAATTCGACCCCCATGATCTGCACCTTTTATGGGAAAATAAAGCAAAAGGATAAATAATAACGACACAAAGATTTAACGTGGGAAATTCCAAATCAGGAGAAAAGCCATAAGGACCAAAGAAGAAAATACAATATATGAAAAATTATTACAACCACATAATTTCACTTCTCACCCCAAACACACCCACAAAGCTTTCTCACTAGCCAAACTTTATAACTCACACCTCTGCCCTTAACAAGAAAGACACCTAATCAAATCTTTGCTGATGTGGAACATCACTCTTAGCTGGAACCACAGAGTATACACAGAATTTTACAAGATTCTACAACAAGAAAGGAATTTTTTTAAAGCAAAAAAGTTGTTGACTGGTGCACTTAGAACATGAGGTATAAGCCTCTGAAAGCAAAGGAATTGCCCCATCTCTTTTACCCACCCGATGTGGGACAAAAGAGAGAAATCCAACAAGATAGACCGCTAGCCAGTCAAAGTTACCACCATCACCGTCCGATCTTCCCAAGTGTTGAGAAGATAATTCACTAAAGAGCACAAGTTTTTTTAAAAAAATTAAATATTTGATCTTTTTCTTCCAAATTGTTAATTTTCTGGGAGCCATAGGTACAATGTGCTTGCCTTCGAAAGCATGGTGCTGGTAATTCAATATAAGTATTTGTATTCTTGGTGTTCAAGTTGTGTATAGATCCTCCCTGTCTTGGGGCAGAATAAGATACTTGCGATCGTGTCAAATTTATGGCAATCTCAAGTCCGAGTTTGCAATCTTTTCAACAGGGAACTTCTCATTCATGAAAAGTTGTGAATAAGACATGTCATGAAACAATAAAACATATGCGTCCTTATAATTACGTTAGGAACTTTTCATGCAATACTAAATTTAATGTGTGAATTAAAAATATGATGTTTGACATCACCAAAGAGTGTGATTACCTTCTGATATCAATAAAAGGTAAGGCAATAGCTTCTTGTTCAATAATGCAAATAATAATAACGTCAATCTTGCTTAGGATCCTCACCTCAGAGACCTGGAATCACGAAACAAACATGAGAAGGGGCCTGAAGTTTTCCGGCGTGTTCCCTATGACGCTCAAGTCAGGCGAGAGGATACGAGAAAATATATGCTTGTAAAGTAAGTGAGAGATCTGCCCAAACATCTAGATTGAATTTTGTATTTATAGGCGGAGAACTAAGAGTTACCATGTATCAATGATTCCTTCCATGTTTATCCAAATCTACTCAGGATATGATAAGATATTGTGAATACAATCAAATCCCAGATATTGTTCCACAGATCTCGTGCTTGCCTAATTTAGGAGAAACAATTCTATCGATATGTCCACGTACTAAGAAAGGCTTGAGAAGAGCTCGGTCAATGAGCTCGGGCCCCAAAAGAGGTCGCCGGAATGTATGGAGGAAGGCACAGGTAAGGTACAACATGTCGGCCACCCAGGTCGATCACACCAAAGAGGTCGGAGGAATATGCGAGGTCTTTTAAAGTAAGACAACAAGGACGCAAATGAACAAGGTCGGCTTATCAGGTGGTGATTACTATTAAGGGGTATCATAGTCCCCCCTCCTAGCCAAGCTGACGTCGTAGACCAGAAGCTTTGGTGTACTGAGCCAACCTAATTTAGATATGAACCAGCTCTTCTATCCATTGATGGTTTAGGCGGGAATCCAACGGCTGATTAATTCAAATTTTGAATTCAAAATTTGACCGTTTGGATGACGGTTTGTATTCCAAGGCAAATCCTAGTCGTTCAATGAATCAAAGATCAACGGTCAGGATTTGAGGAGGCCCCCTTTATAAATACAATGCTCTGGTCCCCCATTCTCTTATTTTGCAACGATTGAAACAGATCGGCTCCGACCTCTTTTACTTGCATCATTCTCCATTTTTCTCTTTCTGAAAACTCCTAGGTACGTTATTCTCAACTGTTTTATTGAGAATGCCTTCTTCCTCTAATAAGTTATTTCCTTTCCCTCTGAGTGACAAGACTCTTAGTGTGGTAATCAGTACGGTTTTTTTTATTCTGAGGGGGTTGTGATGCCTGAGGAAGTCGCCCGAGCTGAGGACACCCAGGAAGCTGGGGCCTCGGCCGGTAATGAACTTCAAATAGCTAAGGCAAGCCCAATCACAGGTTGGAATCCCCTTTCACAATTATCCCTGGTACGAACTGTACGTTCCTGCCTTGGACGATTCATATGAGGCCCATATCCGCAAGCTTAGCCAAGCCCTTTCTGATTATGAATTCTTGTTCCCTTCAACATCCCAACGGCCTAACCGACCTCTTGAGGGTTACTACACCTTTTACCGTGGTCAGCTAGAGGGGGGTTTACGTTTTCCTCTGAGTTCTTTCAATTGCTCAGTACATATTACCAACTTAACCTTAGCCAATTCTCCCCAACTCTTACCGTATTTTGTGCAGACTGATAGTTACTTTTAAGGCTTTTGGGTTACCTTATGATAACCCCTCCCTCCCTTACTTTTTTCAATCAAGAGATCTGATGAGGGGCCTTGTTGTGACTAGCCGACCTGTTTGTGCTTTTGTTGGGGGGGTATCCTAGTAAGATCAAGGATTGGAAGAATTATTTCTTTTTGTTAAACCTCATCAACCATGGGTATGTTGTACTGACTGGATAGACTATCTTCCGGTCCTCCCATTGCCATCCAAAAATTCAAAAAGAGCCACATCTACTTAGATGCAATGAAAGCTATTGGGGGCCACTACTTCAATTCATCTACGCTGTTGGTGGAGGAGCTCCTTTATTTTGCTGGGTTGAGTCCGGTCGATATAACCTTAAGGGGGAGAGCTGGAACTTGTTTTAAGCAGGTTTAATAATCACTTTAAACTACTAAGTATTTTTTGCTCGGTTATCATGACCTCTTATCTGTTTTGTCATTCAATGGACAAAGTGATGAGTTCGGTAGTACAAAAGACTCTTCAGAGGAGGAAGCAAAAGCAAGCCCATCAATCCCAAACAACTAAGGAAGTGAATATTGTGGATGTGACAGTTGAGAGTCCTCCTGCAGCCGACGAGGTCCCCTTACGCAGAAATAAGTGGGTTGAAACAGGGGGAGCTGAAGGGACCTCGGTCGTTGATGCTCAACCTATGAGGCAGGTTCGGGTCCGGACTGAACCTTCAGACCCACCCCGAGTAGGCGAGAAGGGAAGTGAGCTAGCAAAGGTTGAGAGGCATCGCGAGGTGGTGATGGAAGCCTACCGAGGAGGAGTTTGTCTTTTGGAGAAGGGCCTAGCACAGTTGCCTTAGCTGTGGCTCATGATCTGGCTAATGCCGAGGATGCTCTTTACATGAGCCAAATGGGTTGGGGTGATCTTGTCACCCAAACTGGTAGTAGTCTTACTGAGGTAAGGCAGGGCCGAGCATAGTTGTCTTCACAGAGTTTTTTTTTTTTTTTTTTTACATGGAGTTTTTCCCCCCAGGCCATGCTTTTGATGGGGGAGTTTGCATCTCGGGCTACGTTGATCTGAAGACAATCTATCAAGGACACCAAAGTTTATGAGGCCATACAGAACTTGTAGGATCGAGCGCTTACCGCTTTACCAATAACTATAGTTAAGGGTAATTGTGCAACATCAATCTTTTCAACCATACACTGGCACAAGCGCCACGTGTTCGACCGATCACAAAGCAGAGGCAATTGTTGAACCCCAACAGAACTCACTGGCCGATGCCAAATCCTTGCATAACAAGGAAGTGGCTGAGCTTAAAGCTCAGGTCGACAAAAAGTCCATTTTGGAAGCTGATGCCCACTCTTTACTTGAAGCACAAAAACACAAGTACGAAACTGATATGCGGGAGCTTCGTAATGAGCTAGCACAAGGGTAGCTGATTCTGTTGAACAGGAGCTTGCCAAGGCTCGGAAGGAAGCAGCCGAGGAGAGACAGAAACCCGAAGAACAGGTCGGGGAGAAGCCCCTTACTTTTATTGAGGGTGTGTAAGCCAGTTCAAAGAGAAGATCTACCCACGCTTGACGTCTCCTTGGACTTTTTTGATGTAGACAATGTGGTTGCCGCTCTTCTTCCTGACCTATAGATATGAGTTCCCTTCTTAGGCTTGTATTTCACCCGTACTCCTTTGTTGTATTAGCTGTTTTCGTAATCTCACCTTTTGATTTTAATATAAATGCTATGTATTCACTTGTGCTCGGCTCTAATAAAGTTTGAACATTCAGATAGGACCCCACATATAATTAACTTGGCTCTATTAATTAATTACCCTGAAATGGCAAAGTAATAATAGGTATGACCAAGCACGTAATCAATTTGGTAATGTTAGTTAATTACCCTGGAAGGGCAAAGTAATAACATGTAGGACCCAATACGTAATAAGCTCGGCTATGTTAATTATTTACCATGAAAGGGTAAAGTAATAACAGGTAGGACCCAGCACGTAATAAGCTCGGCTACGTTAATTAATTACCCTGAAAGGCAAAATAATAACATGTAGGACATAGTACGTAATAAGCCCGGCTATGTTAATTAATTATCCTGAAAGGACAAAGTTATAACAGGTAGGACCAAGCACGTAATCAGCTCGGCTACAGTAATTAATTACCCTGAAAGGGCAAAATAATATCAGGTAAGACTCAGCACGTAATAAGGTCGGCTAAGTTAATTAACTACACTGAAAGGGCAAAGTAATAACAGGTAGGACCAAACACGTAATCAACTCGGCTACGTTATTTAATTACCATGAAAGGGCAAAGTAATAACATGTATGACCAAGCACGTAATCAGCTCAGTGACATTAGTTAATTACCCTGGAAGGGCAAAGTAATAACAGGTAGGACCCAGTACGTAATAAGCTCGGCTATGTTAATTAATTACCCTGAAAGGGCAAAGTAATAACAAGTAGGACCCAGAATGTAATAAGCTCGGCTACGTTAATTATTACCCTGAAAGGCAAAATAATAACAGGTAGGACCCAGTACGTAATAAGCTCGGTTATGTTAATTAATTACCCTGAAAGGACAAAGTTATAACAGGTAGGACCAAACACGTAATCAGCACGGCTACATTAATTATTTACCCTGAAAGGGCAAAGTAATAACATGTAGAACCCAGCAAGTAATCAGCTCGGCTATGTTAATTAATTATCTTGAAATGGCAAAGTAATAACAAATAGGACCAAACACTTATTCAGTTCGGCTATGTAAATTAATTACCCTGAAACGACAAAGTAATAACATGTAGGACCAATCACGTAATCAGCTCGGTTACGTTAATTAATTATCCTAAAAGGGCAAAGTAATCACATGTATGACCAAGCACATAATCAGCTCGGCTATATTAATTATTACCCTAAAAGGGCAAAGTAATAACATGTAGGACCAATCACGTAATTAGCTCGGCTATGTTACCCTGAAAGGGGAAAGTAATAACATGTAGGACCAAGCGCGTAATAAGCTCGGCTATGTTAATTAAATCCGTAGTGTAACCAGGGGTGAGGTAAGCTCGTTGTAAACGCGCTCCTGAGATCGGATGAAAACCCTTGAGCCTAGCGTAAGCAGGCTTCAGGTGAGCTCTTGTAAACGTGCTCCTGAGGTTGGGTGAAAACCCTTGGACTTGGCGTAACCAGGGTTGAGGTGAGCTCGTCGTAAATGTGTTCCTGAGACCGGGTGAAAACCCTTGAGCCTGGTGTAACCAGAGTTGAGGTGAGCTCGTCGTAAACCTGCTCCTGAGATCGGGTGAAAACCTCTGGGCCTGGCGTAACCAGGGTTGAAGTGATCTCATTGTAAATGTGCTCCAGAGATCGGGTGAAAACCCTTGAACCTGACGTAACCATGGTTGAGGTGGGCTCATCATAAACGTGCTCCTGAGATCGGGCGAAAATCTGGTACTTTAATTAGTAGACAACAAATGATAGAAAATTCTCAAAATTGTATTGAAATCATAAAAGAGCAAATCATACAAAAAACACAATCTTCGAAAAAAGAAAACAAAAAGAAGTGAATTAAGAATAGTGGTAGCGCTTATCGCGTACGCCAAAATTAACCCTCTCAAGGTAATAACAATTATGAATGTAGTAGCGTGAGTAGGGATCGATCCCATAGGGAATGATGTATTTTTCGTGTCAATCATGCAACCAAATAGTAAATAGGGGATTTTGGAATTTGATTAACTACTACCAAGCACAATTTATGAATTAAACTAATGAGCAAAATTAAATTAAGGTGATTAAAATTATGAGAAGCGATTCTTGTTTCAGTCGACTTTATCTTGGATTTATGCATTCAATCATCGACTATCACAAAAGATGTAATTTTACTTGAATATTCATCACTAGAAATTCAACTCTTATCTTACCTTATGCCTAATTAAAATAGTCCAAGCGTTCTAAATTAACCCGTATTTTATATCGATCAAAACAACAACAGTTAAGATAAATATTAACAATAAACTCAAACAACATAATCCAAGCGTATATGTTCAATTTAGTCACGCGTCTTTCATAAGAATTTAACAACACCAACAGCAGACAATTACCAATCTTAGTTGCTTCAAAGACCAAGCATTAGATTACATGCAAAAATCATTAGATGGCCAATCTAACAATCAAACACAACATTCATGGCATGAAAATCAGAAAAACACATGATACTCAACAAAAATTAATAAAAGAACATCAGTCTCATGAAAAAACATAAAATCAAAGGTATTGTCTTCTTTTAACCAAGAATCGAAAGCGTTCAGCCAAGCATGACTAAATTAAAAACAATAAAAACTACTCTAGAAAACTTTAAACTAATGGTAAAAGAAAGAATTACTAAAGGGAATCACGATTCCGGAGCGTCACTTCCTTCTTCGTTCTTCAAGTCGTTCTTCAAAAGTTTGAGAGAAAAATCTATTCTAATGTCTAAACTATGTTGTAAAGTCTTAATTCTGGTGTTATGAGGCCAATTTTCGAGTTATAGGGCTAGGGAGTATGCTAGGATAGGTTAAAATCTTCCAAAGATGGTAAAAAGATCAAGTTTCCTTTTTTTCTCGGACTCCATGGCGATCGATCGCTATAAAGTAGCGATCGATCGCTCGTTTATTTTTTTCAGGAAAATTCTTTGGGCGATCGATCGCCTCTTTGTAGCGATCGATCGCTTAGCTCCAGTAGACTTTGGCAATCGATCTCCTCTTTATAGCGATCGATCGCTTACTCACATATTTTGTTGCTCAACTTTCTGTCCATAGGCGATCGATCTCCTCTTCCATGCGATCGATCTCTTCTCCAAAATTACATTTTAAGCCTTTTTCTTGATCTACCTTGAGTCCTTATCATCTCCAAATCTTATCTTGATCTTTATTCGCCTTTTTTAGCTCGGTTTCTTCGATTTCACCTACATTTACATAATTATAGGATTAGGTAGCATATGTATCCAATTAACCATCATAACATACCAAATCATAGTCAATTAAGCTCAATAGATGTGTCTATTTCTAGTCACATCAAATAGTGTTTACTGAGGTGATATTTATTCCAAAGCCTCTTTAATGTCTTCCAATCAAGGTCTTCTAGGTAATATGCTCCTGAACTAACTTCTCTACTATCTTGAAGGGACCCTCCCACTTAGAATCTAGCTTTCCCACATGCACCTCTTGCAACTTTTTCAGTACTAGGCCTCCGACCTGGAAACTTTTCTGAATAACTCATTGGTTATACATCCGTGCAATGCGGCTACGATATGCTTCTCTGATGGCGGCAATTTCCCTTTTTTCTTCAATTAGATCAAGATAAACAACTCTTCTCTCACTGTTCTGATCATCGTAAAAATGTTCTCTTGATGATTCTGCTCAAATCTATGCTTGGAATATTGCCTCATTCCATAGACCATATTGAATGGTGTTTCACCTATTCCCATCCTTGGCGTTGTTCGATTAGGACCACATGATGTTAGATAGTTCTTCAACCCAATTTCCTTTTCCTCTCCCAAGCCTAGCTTTAATGCTCTGACCAGAGACCTGTTAGTGGCCTCTACTTGACCACTGCTTTGAGTGTAAGTGACAGAAGAAAAGGCCTGATGAATCTTCAACCACGTTCGGAGTAAAGCCTCTTGAAAGTGTCTTCCATTATCAGAGATAATCTTCCTCTGACCCCATATCGGCAGACAATTTTTTCCAGATGAAGTGGAAGACATCTTTCTCCGTGATTCTTGTTAATGGCTCAGCTTCGACCCATTTGGAGAAATAATCAATAGCCAGAAACCTCTTCTGAGCTCTAGCTGGTGGAAAATCTCCTACTATATCAATGCCCCACTGATTAAACGAGCATGCTGCCACAATTGCTTTTATCATCATGGCGGGTTGATGCTGAACTCTGGAGTGCCTCTGACAACTATAAAAGATATAACCATAGATGTAGAGTCTTTCTGAATTGTAGGCCAAAAGTATCCAGCGAGGAGTACCTTTTTTGTTAGGAAGTGTGCCCCTAGATGATTTCCACAGCATCCCACATGGATTTCTCTCAATACATAATCTGATTCTTTTGGTCCTAAACAACGCAAAAGTGGTTGAGCAACATACCTCTTATACAAGATTCCTTCAACGAGTATGAACCTCCGACTCCTCTGCTTGAGCCTGTAGGCTTTTTTAGGATCATCTGAGAGTCTAGCATTTTTAAGATAGTGTAAAAGATATGTTCTCCAATAATTTCATTCAAGGGATTCAGATGGATGATCTTGACTAGGGGTTAACTCAATTTGAAACACCACATCCATATACTGATATGTGCTAAGAGCACTAACCATTCTAGCCAAGAAGTCTGCTTTTCTATTCTCTTCTCTTGGGATCTGTTTGAACATTACCTCTAGAAATTCCTCTTTGATTTTCCCTATGGTAATAGCATTTTGAATTAACTTTTCATTCTTAACCTACTAGACCCCATTCATCTGTTGAGCGACTAGTTGAGAATCAGAGAAGACATGTATGCACTTCGCTCCAACACTCCGAGCAGCCCTCAATCCGGTTAATACTGTCTCATATTCTGCTTCATTGTTGGAGGCTCGAAAATCCAATCATACTGTAGTTGAACCTTATCTCTACTGGGGGATATTAGCACAACCCCAATTCCACTTCCCACATTACAGGAGGAGCCATCAATAAATGCCTTCCATAACTCCTCTTTCTCAGGATCTATAGTTTCCGCAATGAATCTTCTAACGCCTGAGCTTTGATGGATGTACGGGGTTAGACTGTATGTCATACTCTCCTAGCCCGGTTGTCCATTTCACTAGCCGTCCTGAGATATCTGCACCACTGAATATCTTTCCTACATAGCTGTTTGTTAATACAATTATAGGACGTGACAGGAAATAAGGCCCGAGTCGCCTAACAGTCATAATCAGCATTAAGGCCAACTTTTCGATCTCCGAATACCTCAGTTCATCTCCTTTCAAGGCATGAGATAGGAAATACGAGATGAGTTTATGGCCTCCTCGGTGGCTAACATGTATATAAATAAGTGCTCCGCAAGTAGAGGCTTAGCTAGTATATGTAGTTCGGCCATGTATTTTTTTAATTCTCCGAATGCTTCTTCACATTTTTGATTCCATTCAAACTTATCTGCCTTTTGGAGTATCTTGAAAAAGGGTAGACTCCTATGAGCTTATCTGGAGATGAATCGTGATAAAGCAACAATTTTTCATGTAAGGCGGTGTACCTCCTGAAGGTTCTTCGGATGAGACATTTCACAAATAGCTTTGACCTTTTCTGGATTAGGTTCAATACCCATTTCAGTCACCATGTAGCCCAGAAACTTTCCACTCTTCACCTCAAACACACATTTATGGGGATTTAGTTTTAACCCGTAGGACCTAAGAGTGGAGAAAGTATCAGACATGTCAGTTATGAGGTTGATGCCACTTTTTGATTTTAGCAGTATGTCGTCTACATATACTTCAAAATTTCTTCCTAACTGTTCTGATAATACCTTGACCATCAGTAGCTGGTAAGTAACCTCTACATTCTTGTGCCCGAAGGGCATAACAACTTAACAGAATGTTCCATCTGAAGTGACAAAACTCACCTTATCTTGATCTTCTTCAGCCAAAGGGATTTGATAGGCGTCCATTAAACATAAGTACTGATGTCCTGCAGTGGAATCAACCAGCTGATCGATCCTCGGTAACGGGTAATAATCTTTTGGGCATGCCTTATTAAGATCTCGGAAGTCTATGCACATCCTCCATTTTCCCAAACTCTTGGGTACAAGGACCACATTTGAGAGCCACATTGGGAATTGAACTTCACGAATGTGACCTACCCGAAGGAGTTCTTCAACTTGCTCTCTTATCACTTTATCTTTTTTCTGGACCAAATTGCCTTTTTCTTTTGCTTCACATGTCGGGCTCCTGAGAGCACATTTAACCTATGCTCTAAGATGCTCGGGCAGACCCCTTTCAGATCATGAGCTTTCCAAGCAATGATATCATCATTCTTGATTAGACATAAGATGAGATCTGATCTAATGTTTGTGTCCAGATCCCTTGCTACTTTTATTTTTTTATCTGTCGAGCCGAGCACAACAATTTCTGGCTCCTCGTGTAAGCTGTTTGGGATACCTATGTCAATGTGCATATTGTACCTAACTCTTTCAATACAACTGACCTCTCGACGAGCTCGTTTTCCCTCTTCTTTCACCTATTCCACATAGCATATGTGCGCTGTTTTCTGATCACCACATAGAACTCCAACTTCCCTGCCCACGGGAAATTTGAGTTTCTGATGGTAGGTAGAAGTTACTGCTTTGAAGTCCTTCATAGCATGTAGGCCTAAGATTGCATTATACGAAGTTAACCATTTTTGTTATGTGTGACATCCCATGACCAAGAGATAACGACAGTGTGATCTGTCCAAGTGGTTGAATTGCATGTCTCGTGAACCCATATAAGGGAGTAGTGATGTGCTCCAACTTTGACCCTTTTATTTGCATCTTATCTAAAGTGTATTTGAACAAAACATTAACTGAGCTCACAGTGTCAACAAAGATTATTGCGACATCATAATTGCTATGGTTACGGTAACAACTAGCACATCATTGTGAGGTGCGGCACAAAGCTTATGATCGGCTCATCTCTTTGAATTACCTCTTCCGCAACTTCAAAACTCTCCAACCTCCTGCCATGACTTTTTTGAGCTCGGCTCGTGTCTCCGTCAGTGGGTCCCCGAAAGAGTATATTTATTGTTCCACTGGTGGGGTAATTTTCCACCTGCTCGACCATTCTCCTCCGATTTTTCGTTTCTCTAGGAGAAACATCCCTCTCGAGGGATCTAGATCGGCTATCACGAGGTGTTCCCTCTTCTGTTACCTCGATATCGACTTCTATCATTATAGTTCTGATAAGGTTCCCGGGTCTTTGTTAGAAGAATTTTTATTTGAGAATCTCTTCTAATGATTTTTTTCTACCTCATCTTCAAGCTTATGACATTCGTTAGTTACATTGCCGTAAATCCACAGTATTTTTCAGATGGAGGCAGACGATGACCCTTCTCGGATTTCCTTGGCCTTTCCAATTTCTTTTTTATCATCACGGATTTTCATAGCTATTTCAAGGCTCATGGATAGAGGTGTGCACGAAGCAAATTGTCTTTTAGGTTTATTAATTCGTCGGCACTATCTACAGGTCTTTTCTTGATTATCTCTACTTTCTCTTTCTTTTCTAGTGGCCTTAGATCGGTCCTTTTCTGTCTTGGAGCATCTTCGAGATTAATATACTTTTCAACTCGCCCCAGAAGTTCATCATAACTGCGAGGGGGTTTCTTTACTAGTGACTTGAAAATTCCCCAATTTTAAGCCCTTTTGTGAAGATCAACTGTTGCAGCGGGGACCTCTAAGGCCACCCATTGATGCGTTGTACGAACTCTCTCGTGGATTTATGTTCATTCTATTTGGTAGTGAACAAACTCAAAAGAAGTTTTTTGATACATCCTGCTGCTGGCGAACTGATTTAGAAAAGTTGAACTGGATTCCTCAAAGCAGTGAAAATGTTTGGTCTAAGTAGACTAAACCACTGTTGTGCCGATCTGACAAGAGTGGTTAGGAAAGCACAACATTTGATCTCATCAGAATATCTGTGCAGTAAAGCATCGTTCTCAAATCTTCCAAGGTGTTCTTCTGGGTCTGTGCTTCCGTCATACTCTCCACTGCAGGTTGTCTTAAATTTGGTTGGAGCTCCTCTCCCAAGATAGCTTGTGAAAATGGGCTTTCTTTCCTAGCTAATGGAGTTCAGCCATCTAGTTGTTGACCCCATCGTCTTATTTCTCCCAATACCGCGTCCATTGGATCTAATAATGGAGGCTCCTCTTACGCGTTTTTATCAACACCGTCAACCCTATTAGGTTCAGGGGCCTGCTCTGATTGAACAGGCGGTGATCCTGATTGGGTTCTGGAGGTGGTGGAGCCTGGTTAGGTTCCGGAGGTGGTGGAGCCTGATGTTGGAATAAAGTATTCCATATTGTTTGATTGATGAACTGTGCCAGTTGATCCATAGTAAGATCTCCCACGTTCCTGACAGGAGGGGGTGTTGATCTTCAGGTGTGGATGGACATTATGATTTTCAGGGTCATGGCCTCCTCTTCCACAAGGGTTCATCCTAACTCCACGCCAACATTCACGTCTTCCAGCCATATCAACGTCTTGAACTCAAGTTCCCACAGACGGCGCCAATTGATATCACCAAAAAGTGTGATTACCTTCTGATATCAATAAATGGTAAGGCAATATTATCCTGTTCTTCAATGCAAATAATAATAGTGTCAATCTTGCGTAGGATCCTCGCCTCAGAGACCTGAAATCACGAAACAAATGTGAGAAGGGGGCTGAAAGTTTTCCAGTGTGTCACCTCCGACGCTCAAGTCAGACGAGATGATACCAGAAAATATATGCTTGTAAAGTAAGTGAGAGATTTTATGAATGCCCAAACATATAGATTGAACCTGGTATTTATAGACGGTGAACTAAGAGTTACCATGTATCAATGATTCCTTCCATGCTTATCCAAATCTACTTAAGATATGATAAAATCTTGTGAATACAATCAAATCCCAGATATTTCTCCACAGATCTCGCGCTTGCCTAATTTAGGAGATATAGTTCGATTGATATGTCCATGCACTAAGCAAGGCATGAGAAGAGCTCGGGCCCCAAAAGAGGTCGCTGGAACGTACGGAGGAAGGCAAACATGTAAGGTACAACACGTCAGCCACCCGGGTCGGTCCACACCAAAAAGGTCGGAAGAACAGGCGATGTTTTTTAAAGTAAGACAACTAGAACGTAAATGAACAAGGTCGGCCTATCAGGTGGTGATTACTATTAAGGGATATCAGTGTTCTTGATATCAAAATTAAATATATTATGTATTTACTAAAATAAATATTACTCTAAGAAATGAGACATGCATTTAATGAACAAAAAGGAATAAGAGTAAATGAAAAGTTGGACGAATCAATATACCAAGGGTCCATTTGCATGTATTATGCAAAATTTAACTAGAAAATCTTTCATTATGGTGTTTTCCAGTTCCAATGTTGAAGGTGGAGTAGATATGCTTATGGTGGATTCGATTGCACTTGCTTATGAAAAATGAGTGTCAGATTTCAGAACACCCTTTAAGCTGTTTCATTGTTGGCATCACTTACACTTACATTTTGCAAATTGGTTATCAAAAAATCCAGCTAAGTATGGGCGGACGCACGTGAAGACAATATCCTCTCTCAAAATATTTTTTTTTGTAGTACCCCATAAAATTGCTTTCCCCACTAAATTGCTTTTTGTCCCTTCAAAATTGCATATTACCCCCTTAAAATTATATTTTCCCCGCCTATAATATTTTCCCCCTTTTTAATATTTTTTTGCACCCCTCAACCTAAATTCTAAACCCGTCAGCCGACTGCCCCTAGATAAAACCAAACGGCCAAAATAATATGAGAAATATTTTGGGATCGAGACCATAAGCAGATACTTTAGGCTGTCTTAATTAACAACTAGTATTACACTGCACGCATTACATGCATGTAGAGTCGATTTTTTTTATAAAAGAACGTGGTAATTGTAATGCCATTTTTTGGGGATTTAATCAATTTGTTAAATTACTTTTTGAGTTTAATTGTTTGTTTATCTTTTTTTAAAACTATTTTTGGTGGAATTTAATATGTTTTTTTGATATTGTAGTAGGGTAATCCTGTAAATAATAATGTTGTTAGGAGCATTTTAGTAAATTCGGCATCATACCAAGAGGCCAAATGTATGTTTGGATATCTCTGACTTTATATATAGGTATAGATATTAATATATAAGGTAAAAAGCCCAACGTAGGGACAAAAGGCTACAAATACCTTGTACAACCCCTCAAAACTTTAATGATCAATCAAAAGCATAATCTTACATTGTTTAGAAAGATCTTTGGAACTTACAAGGTCACAATTTACAACTTTACCTTGCCCCAACCTTTGTGTCCCAATGAGGGTCCTGTTCTTTTTTACACCATGCATGTTAGTAAATCTCTACATACAACATGTTCAACCGAGGAACTTTTCTACTTCGGATGCTCAAGAAAAGTGGTGAGAAAAAAAAAATAGGCCCGGTACCTGTGATTCCTGTTAGCCGTGTGTATGGTTTCAGCCGAGTAAAACACGTTTATGGTGACGTTGATGTTCCGATGAGACTATCATACCTTGTCGGAAAGCGAATGCCAGAACCAAGATGTCCTGATATGGGGCAAAACCAGCCAAGAATGTTCGGACCAAGAATCTGTAACCAGCCAAGTCGAGCATGTGTACGGAAAAACCATTACATGAGAATTTCAAGATTTATTCATTAATGGCAAGAAAAGAAATGAAGTGATATTTTACAGACCGTAGTCAAATTCTCATATACACCGATATCATAAGGATGCAAATAGATTTCGCCTCCTTTTTCTGCAAGCCACATAGCTCTCACACCTTCATGGTACTGTTTGAAGGAAAGTGTAACAATTCACGTACTACAACTTTTTTCCAACAATAAATCCATGATAAGTGTCAATGCCACGAACCTCAATTGTAGTCTTGTTCTGTATAGCCAGATATATATGCCAGCCAAGAAAAAACCCCAGAGCCAAACTTAAAGGAACTAACAATAACATTGAAATCACCTGAACTTTAAATCATTTATAGTGAGCCAAGCAATCGAAGACCATAGATATTTGGAAAAAAGAAGAAGAGGAAATTACATATAAGATTCTGAGAGAATCTTCGGAATTTTCAGAATCTTTCTGAGAATCAGCAGTCAGGCTACCAATGAGAAGTACCTGAGGTAACACAGGGCAACCAATGAACGAAGAAGCATGAGAAAAAGGCTTGCATTATGGAGTAGTATTCAACCACAGCAAATGGCAGAGGGATGAGAATACAATTTACACACCAGGGAGTATATGCATGCGATAACAGCATAAAAAACGAAGACGAAGAATATCTTATAGTTTGCATGGCCCACACAATTATTGATCCAAATGCAATGGTGATCCTTGCATCAAGAGAGAGCAATTTTTAACACATTATCCAGGACATTCAAGAAACTGCATAACAATCATGTGGACTATGCTTACCATTCGTAAAACGCATCGATTACATAAACGGCAATGGTGGGCACGGGGTGGCTTGTAGTGGGAGCACTTTTGGCAATACCTCAAGTCACCACCCTGCAAAAATCATGAGGGTCAATATGTAGCTTGCTCAAATAACATCAATATTAAGCTTCTTTTCCCCACCCTCACCAGCTCACCCAAAAACCAAACATGCAAAAATGATAAAAAGGAAAAACAAATTGCTCAAGAGCCAATTATGCTTTGCTTGGCTTTGTTTTGGGGTGCCGGAAGAATTTTTGAAAATGTTTTCGATAAGTTGTATGTTACGAACGTTTTATGGAGATAGTCTTTACAGGACAGTTCAAATCACATTAAATGCTATCTGATAGTGATCTAAATCGTAATATCATACTATTTTAAAATTTTATGAATGGTGCTATAATGTATGATAAATGTTTTAGGGACTTCGGGAAAAAGCTCAACTAAAAGTAGTGATTATACTGAGAGACATGAAAAGGGGAGAATATATTTTGGGCAAACAGAATGAAAATGAACGATATCACTTGCTTTTATTCTAGGGGATTTAAAATTATTCTGGAGAATCATAAACAAACAAGGCCAAACTATCTCCTTTTTAGTGGTTTGAGAGGTTTATTTATAGAGAAAAGAGTACCTAGATAAATGAGACAATAGTAGATAGGCAATCACATAACACATTCCAATAGTTAAGGTGACAAGAAGAAGAAGGACATCACACATCAGCTACTCATACCCAATTTCCCTGTATTGGACATGCCCGAAGATATTTAACTGACCAAAAGAATACCGAATATTGCGAATAGCATTTCGTAGGGGCGTGATGCAGTATTCCTCCAAGTAAACCTTTCTATCATTTACATGTATCTGTATGTTGCCCAAACTTATTCAAGATTGTTACAAGTCTTTGTTTATTGAACCATATACAAAAGCTGATACGCATATATGGAACTGAATCTAGTGATACAGACATGAAAGCTATGTCCAAACTAAAACCAATACTAAACTCTTGTGTGTCACTAGTGGACAACCTACTAAAAATTGTTCCCTTCCCCAACCACCCATTCCATAGTTATTAGGCACATGAGACGCACTAAGGCTCATAGGTATTGAAGAGTCTAGGCATAAGGCAAGTAGTGCACTTCATTGAAATGAGCACCTAAAACTTGATATGCTAGATTCTAAGCACTCATTTTGTTTGTGTGATGGGATAATAGGTGATTGATATTTGAACGATAAAAAGTTTGATAGGAAGGGATATGTTGAAATAGAAGATGTTTGGTTAAGTATACTGTTTGAGTGATCATCTAAAAATTGTCATAAGTCAACAAATTTACCCTCATAACATATATTTTTCCAACTAATTACCAGAAACATCAATCTCTTTTATATTCCATAATTTCCTTCCCTCTTTCATCTTTTCCAAACCACAGGAGAACTCCACAACTTCTTTCTCCAACTTGCACACAATGTCAAACCCAATGACTAAGATTAGCGTTTTGACCTCTCCTCTATCCATTTCATCTCGTGTCTGTTCCCACCACATTCTCCCTCATCCTTACAGTAACTCATTTGAAACTCCAACCCAATCAAGCACAGCATATTATTGCATATTATTAGATAAATATTTCCAATTTTAAATCTCAAGAAGTTGCTCCATACAACCTTCAAAATCAGGTGGTCATTTATGTCTTCTCAAATCAGCTCTGTTGATGCTATTGTCTGTAACTTTTTACCAAACAAGGACCCCGGACCCCTATGTAAAATTGAGTATTCTGGGATAGCTATGATGAGTAATGGGGAATATTTGGCTGTCAATTAAGAACTTGATAAATTACCACATCCACAAATTAGGATGAGTTGTAGAGAAACAGTGATTGTCAAGCCTAAGTCTAAGATCTGGCCTAAAAATTCTAACCAAACGTGTGATAGAGCAATGTTTAATCTATCCTTCTTAATCACCTCCACCAACTCACCCAAATACTATAGAAAATTTCATCACATATAATCCTGTATATATTTTACTACCTATGCAATGAACTAGATAAATGCTAATTAGTCTATGAGTGAAAACAGATGACTTTTATCTTGCATTACATTTTTGATTTACTACCTCTAAAATGAATGAATTTTATCATGATTAAAAGGTGGTTTGAGCCTTTACAGCGTATCAAGGTTGAGGTTTTATGGTTAAGGCATGTGTGCCATCGATTGGATGCAATTCAGCTTTTGTTGAGATGCAAGGGCTGCTCATCCCTGAGCCTTGTGCCTAGTCACACACCTTGGGGACAATTAATATCCATAATCCAATCTTTTCAGAGCGAGCGACATAGAAAAATTCACAAAGATGTATGATGCAAGACCATGAACTCAATCTCTCTAGTGCATTGATTTTTCTGACATTTTAAGGAATTAACATCAAACTCACACACGATACACTTAGATCAAAACACTTTATCAAGTGCAGTAGAAAGGGAAATTCCTAAATTTAGAATAGAAGTAAAATCTATACCTATATTACAAATTGACTAGAAAAATAAACTTCTCAAAGCCAGAAACGTATTCCCAAAATGCATTTATTTACATAAATTGAAAGGAAACACAAGACTAAAATCAAAAGAAAGAAGTAGCCATTAAATCGTTCAACTTCCAAAAAGCATTATCAAAAATAGTAAGCAACAGTTCAATAACGGCCTAACAAGAATACCTTCAGATATCTCAAGAAATTAAAAGAACAATGAAACAAAGAGTGAAGCAAAACCTTGCGCTTGATCTCGTGGATCGAGTTACCAGAATCCTCAACATCGGGAACGAATGTGCCGGGCACCCGACCCGGATCAGTACAAATGGCCCGGCGGTAACAGAAGATGCACGTGACAGCCAAGAATGTGTAAACGGCGGCGTTTAGCATCCCCGGCGAAGATCCTAGCCCAAACCACTGGTCAATGTAGACGAAAACCGTCGATAAATAGATGTAAGCTATGGCGGCCGTCACGAAGATGACGTGGAATGAAAATTTAGAGCGGCTAACCATTTTTAGTTCTTTTACAGAATATTTACTAAATCAAGTGAAGGAAGTGAGGGACGGACGGGGCGGAGGCACCGGCGTAATTGTGGATTACGGCGGCATCTCCGGCAGCGGCGTTCTCTCGAGTTTTTTTTTGGCAGACTCGAAGCGGGCCGGTGGCAAAGGGGAGTTGGTCTGGGGTGTATAAATTATGATACCATGAGTCCATGACATCTAAGTTTTAACTTCTTCCAACCTTATTTTTAACTTTTCTTTTATAAATGCTTGGATTAAAAAAAATATTCCGTTCATGTAATACCTCGATCTGGAATTGGTCTTTGCTATCCTATGTGGTAGTGACCCATAAGGTAGATTCATCCATTGGATGGGTATATTTACATCCAATGTTGATGCGAATATACTCATATAATGGATGCGACTACCCCATGGGGCACCACCACATGGGGTAGCCAAGAATAAATCATCGATTTGATGTTGGTTCGGAAGAAGAGTATGAATTGATTGACTTCTATAACAACTTGAATCAATCATTTTTATAAAACAACCATGGATACATAGTTATTTCTACATGAACACATTATATAGTCGCGCTTGAGTGGTTTAAGTGGGGGTTCGAAAGAATGATATCAAGGACGACAACAACATTAATACAGAGAAATAAGTCTTATGTTGGGGAAAATGGTATAAGCCTGTCAGGATCGAACGGGGTGTGTGACCAACATACGAGTTCCACGAACTTGAGCTTCAATAGCTCGTGTTCTTGAAATGATTGAACTTAGAGATTATATTGAGTTCGGTTTCTAAATCGAGCGGAAGACACTCGACATAATCCACTCTAAACCGATTAACCATATGAAAGTCATTGTAAAGATATGCAAGTAAAGTAAATACTCAAGCATTGTTTATGAAAGTTCAAATGTGGTGTAATCCTTCTACGTCTCCCATTCTTCCACCTCATGGAAGGATTCCAGTAGAAGACTTTGATTTATACAACTCTTTGTACAAACCCGAACCAGCTGGGCATTCCACATCCAACGATAACTCCTAACAACTCAGCTATGTATGTTATTTAATGTCTCACATACAAAGACCTATCAATCGGTTGTGATGAATCATCAACCGTTACAATGATATTCACTCAGCTAATGATCCCTCAATATATCTGATACATGGAAAGCGTGCCTAAGAATCTAGGCTTGCTTTCATTTGAGCTGTTCTTTTTTGTACGCTGCCCATATTGAATCCCCAAATGGGTTTGTTTTGATCTTGCTTGGATTGATATTCAATCAGCTTATTTGAGCTTCCAAGACATGTATTTATACCCTCTAATAATGATATATACGTTAGACACAAGAATATGCCCGTTGGAAAAGGTTCTGAACGATTCCCGGGCTTGCAACAGTCATATTCTGGTTTATAGGTTATCTTTTATATTTTGGACCTGATTGGCCGGATCAGCTCGGACAGATCAGTCTGGCCGGATCATCTTGGACAATCAGCTTGGTCGGATCAGTCTGGTGCATGACAAGCTTGATACAAAACAGCTTGATAAACTTGCTCTTCCGATATGTTGCTTGTAGCTCTTGAGTATTTGATTTCTGGGCAAAGTGATGAACATAAAAGTCTTGGCTTTTCAAATAATCAAGAATCACTCGATTCCGAGTTTGTATGAGATCAGGCTGCTCGATATACCAGATCATGCGCATGCTGAAACATTCCTTGTTTCAGCAGCAAGACCAACAACTTGCACATTTATTTTGGCCTTCTTAAACTCCGATTCAACTCTCAACTCCTGAAGATGACTTGTATGTCTCCTTCTTAGCTTTCCAACACATACTGAATCGTCTCGTTACGATAAGCGAGCTAAGAGTTATGCCCAACAGACTGACCGTCGCTTGCTGTATCTTCGCGGTCCAGCTCGATCTTCCAGTCGTATTTTCTCCTTGATATTCGATAGCCGATCTGTTTGAAATATGACTTTTAGTATATTGCGTTGGCTGTTCAACCTCTTTGGAAGCACGTCATTTCGATATCCGAGTATGTGATATGATCGAAACAATACGCTATGCCAGGATTTCAGTTTTGGTCCAGCTTGATATTTTCAAGCTACTTCTTTGTAATTCATCAAGCTCTTAATCATGATCTATTAACTGCACACTTGATGAATTATGTTAGCAACACAATAACAAGTTTTGTTAACATCAAAACCAAGATTATTCGGGTTCTCAAAACCTAACAAAGTCGCATCTTGAACTTATATGAGCCAACTCTAAATCCATGATGCTGGTGGATCAATGAGTGAGGTTGAGACGAGAACAACACGTTCTGAAGAAGGAAAGATTGTACTATTCCAGTCATGCATTGAATCAGAAGAATAATTTGAATTGGTTTATTATGGGTTACTATGGACTTTTATACCAACTTTAGTTAATTATTATGGTCAAACGAGAACACCGTGTTCTGAAGCAGGAATGGTTGTAGTATTCCAGTCATACATTGAATAGGAAGAAGAGTTTGAGTTGGTTTTATCATAGGTTTTGACTCCTAGGCCAACTTTAGTTAATTATTATTTGTAGTTATCTATGAGCATGAACCCGGAACTTGACAATTTATGCTATAAATCCTTCAAAACAATTTTATAAAGTAAGTGTTAGGATATATAATTTCTAACAAAAATATGGGTATTTGGCACGGAACGTAATGTGATTTAAAAATAAATAATATACCCACATGCAATTTGTGAATATGTACAAAAGGCTCATCTACGTTGACTTGCATGACACGTACCTTCTTATATGTCTAGATTTTGAATTTACATGTTAAAATATCAATTGTACCATTGAGAAGTTAAATTCGCCTAAAGATAATAAATGTGGGTAAAATATACCTAAAGAATAACATAGAGTTTAATCTACATTAAAATAAAATAAAATAAATAAATTGCATCTAAAGAATAATATATGATGTAATCTGCACCTAAAATATAAAAGTCAATTTGGCATATTTTTACTATGTGCCATATTTTTACTATGTGCCAACTTACCCAACGTGGTTTCGGCGAATGCAACTTATCTCATGTTCCTATCAAGTGCAACTTATATCTATGAGGTTTAGAAATAGACAGTACACCCTCATGATTTGTGAATGGGTGCAAAATACTGAATATTTGTATATTATTTCATCCCGATATATTAAAGTTTGTGTTGGATTTGAGAAAATCTGCTAAGCTACTCATATCTAGCTTAGATTGCCTCCACTCTTCATAATAATATATAATAGATTTTAGGTACCATTATTTAACGTTGATGCTTCAATTGTCAATCTTTTCTTTGAATTGATACATGTAAATGAATTGCATATACATCTTTATTTGATAAATTGAATTATTTAAATATACGCATTTAAGTTTGAAAATGTTTACTTTCCTTCCAAATTTTAGTTAGATATTTTATGAGCTAATTCCAAATTTTAGTTAGATAGTTTATGAGCTACTTTAGTTATTGAGTATTAGAAAGGTGGCAAGACACACACACATATATATATATATATATATATATATAAGATTAATTTATTAAATTTATAGAAAAGTTGAGAACATATTAAAATTCAATTGTGATTTAAAAAAGCATGGAATAATTTTCAAGATACAATATGCAAGTACATAGCAATATGACAATATATTTAAAAAATTATTGTAATTATTGATGTATTTTGTGAACTTTCGTATCAAAACAGATAATAATTAATTTTTTTACGAAAAAATTTCAGGCCAGTACTATCAAGAGAAAAGTTGTCCAATCTAGTCCAGGTAAAAAATGTTAAATCGTTGAGGTCCACTTCGACCAAAAAGACAGATGTACCCTTATTTTTTGCATTATCTCTTCCCCTTTTTGATTTCTCTCACTTCCTTTTGTCATTTTGTCTCTTACTTTACGGATTCTCTATCTTCTTTTTCGGATTCTCTATCTTATTTTTTACATTCTCTCTCTTCCTTTACACAAGTTATAATTATATGCACCAGCTATAAATTCATGCATCAGTTATAATTTCATGCACCAGGTGTAATTATAATGCACAAGTTAGAATTTCAAGCACCCGTTACAATATCATGCACCAGTTACAATATATAATTTCGTGCACCAGTTATGATTTCATGCATCAATACAGTTTCATGCACCAGTTATGAATTAAGATACACTTGTTATAATTACATGCACCAGGTATAATTACATGCAATTATAATTATGTTGCACCTGTCATAATTAGATGCACCAATTATAAGTACATGCACTAGTTATAAATTCATGCACCAGTTAACTTCATGAACCTGTTATAATTTCATCAGTCATGGCGATTTTCATGTCTATCCTCATGGTTCCAACTCCACACCTCATAATTCAATACCAAAACTTTATGAAACATGATTCAATCATCATATGAACATGTTTTCGTAACAACACACTTTATTTCATGGAATTCCATCTCATATCAAATCAAATACATAGTAAACTACCAAGAACATCTTCATATGGTGAACTACCAAAACATAAACATCATATGCTATGAAATTCTAAACAACTAGCTTTGTTTTCACTTCTTATCCAAGTTTCTAGCTTGACCTCCAAGCCGAATGCAAGAGGAGAGATAAGGGTTTGAAGAGAGCACATGTAGAGATTTTTAGGTGAAATAGGTGCATTATGTGTTTCAAATATGAGTTTCACCTATTTATATTTAGTAATAACTCATGCCAAGTTTATTCCATGTGTCCTCTCATGCATCAAATCCTTGTCTTCCAATAGAGTTATTACTAAACCATGTTCATATAATTTCATAAAACTCATATATCACAAAAATATCAATTAGTTGTTCCCAACTATGTTTAGATCATTTCGCCAAGGATAACATGAACATTCTTTCGTCATATATCACATAATCCATTCCATCTTTCATACTCGGTTCAACTCGAATCCGAGTTCACATCATATTATAATTATCTCATAATTACGTAATAATCCAATAACACATGCATGAGTCATATCTTGGCATTACAAGACATCTTTGAAAAGAAACGACAGGTATTGTGGGATAACAAGATTCCGGCAACCAAAGAAACGTGCCGGAAGTTCTGCAACATTGTTCACTTTGGAATATGGCAGGACCATATCTGCCCAAGCTGCCCAGAACGAAAGGAGCCACTGCTCGGGAAAGGATTCCCTGTCAAAAGGGACCAAAGAAAATAGGACAAGGCGAGACCAGGAAAACGTGGACGATTCCCACGCGGACCGTAAAAACAAAATTTCTAAGGACCACAGTTAAACAGGAGTCATGAGACTCTGACGATGACCATTACCATTATCAAAAGAAACCAAAATGATAGGACCAGGGACCATGAGCTATCAAACAAGAACGAAGACGCCTGCAATGATGTCTGATTACAAGCAAGAATTGAAGTCCGGATTCAAATCCACGTCCAGACTTCTATAAATAGCAAGGCATTGAGGAAGCTAAGGACATCACAAATTCTCCATAGTTTTCTCACAAATAAATTTTCTAGTATCCAAGCTGTAATCTTATCAACTTTCATAGCTTGGGAATAATTTCTTTATTTCTTTGTAATATTTCAGTCTTTCAACTCGGTTTGTGTTTCGAGTCCAGCCTCATCATATGATAGGCTAAACAAGTTAGTCTCCTCCCAGTAGGAGATGTGTTAATATAATAAATATTATAAGTATTTCCAGAATAAAACGAAGGTTTTTGCCATCTATCTCCCAGATTTCTTAACTCAGTTTTATATCTGGTTATACCTTACGTCCTAAGGTAGGAAACGAATTAGGGCTGTGCTGTGCTGTTTCTAAAGGAGTCAGATAACTTGTAGACTACTTCACCCGAGGGGTTGGAAGTTGGATGGTGATGAGCAATCCATAAAACAGTCTAGGGCGGTCATTTTTCGACTGGTGGCTTTGCAATCCATCTCACCCGGTGCCGTTACGGTCAAAATGGTATATATCAGTTTGTTAAAATTTTATTGTAATACGGAAGTATGTTGGACCTGTTATTTATTTTTAACATGTTCTTCGAATAAGGGTTTTGAATTATGATTAGAATGATTTAAAGATGAATCGTGAGTCCTTTGAAAAGTATGCATTTGAGTTCTTCTCGAGAAGACAGAAACTGAATGATTTCATGTTCATAAAATGCCACTGTTAAAAAATAATATGATGAAGAAGATAATGAATAGTATACATACGTATCTTTGATCTTAAAACAAGTTTCAAGGGGTAAGAATGTAAATTAGATTAAAAGTTGGTTGGACCACGTGGACTACATGGGGTTATTTATGCCATTCAGCCAAGAATGAACATAGATGAACTAATGTTTTCATGCTAGACTAAGGATGAATATTGTTCACTAAATGGACCGGCCTGCATTTTTCCCTACATTTTATGAAACAAATTGGGTTTGAGGCCCATCTTCTACATCCAAGAAAAACCAATAACATTTTGGTGTCCTAGTTGGTAAATCAAGGTGAGCTCGGGATCGTATGGTAATGCGTTCGACTCTCCCTGTCAACACTTACTCGGTCTGAACCTGTGGCATCGGGATTGCCTAGTATGATTTACCTGACTGGGGTGGTTTGTAGGCTACTGCATCATATCTATTATTATTATTATATATATGCATATATACACACACACATACATATATATATATATATATATATATATATTAGATTATTATTATAATTATCATTTTATAATAAATTTTTTTTAGGATATATATATATATAGGAGGACTATTATTTTATTTTTATTATTATAGGATAGATAGGCAGATATATACATATATCAATATATACAGAAATATTATATTATTATTATTATAGATATTATTATGGTATTAGGAGGATTTTAGAAGAAAAATATTTTTTATCAGAGAGAGAGATATATTATTATTAGAGAGAGATAGATAGAGGATTAGGAGGAAGAGAGAGAGATAGAGATTCAGATTATTATAGATACATATATAGGGAGAGAGGATTATATATAGGATTAGTGGTATTATTTATATATATATATATACAAATTATTATTATAGATTCTAGAATAATATTATTATTAATATATAATAATAATAATAATATTATATATATATTATTATTATTATTATATATGATTATTATGTATTATTAATAATATATAATAATAATATATATTCGTATTAATAAAATAATAATATTAAATCATTTTTATTATAATGGCGATGGTATTTAGATATTATACCAAATAATAAATTTTATCAATAATCTTATCCTCGAACCAAACACCATATAACTTATCACACATTATTTTTACATTCATTTCATAATTTTTAATATTTACATTATTTATCAAATCATTCAAACCAAACAATACCTTAGTGTCATTTCAACTCTCAACATATGTAAATTCTCATTTGTGCGTGAAAATAAGATTTTTGTATTACTCATGAAGATAAAATTTTGAAATTCGAAAAAATTTAAAGAGACAAAGAATATATTTTCTTAAATATATGATACCTAAAAAAATTTGGTTTATAACAGAAAAATAATAATATGATTGAGGAAATGACAGCTGTTCATGAAATAAAATCATCTCGCCCACTTTGTGCTATATTTCTTGTTATATAAATATAAATTAATTTAAATTTTTGGGTAAGTATACATATATATATATATATATAGAGGGTTTTTTAACAAATTAATCGAAAAAAAAACAAAAATTTACAAAATATCCGAATTTTAAAATCTTTTTTAAAATAACCCAAAACGCCATCTTGTATGGCACCTTCAGGTAAAGGCGCCATCCGAGATGGCGGCTTTGGTTGTCTGAAAAAAAATAATGGAAGGCGCCATCTTGGATGGCGCCTTCATATAAAAAAATAATTTTTTTATGAAGGCGCCATCCAAGATGGCGCCTTCCATTATTTTAAAAATCGCCGAACACTTCTTCTTCCTCACTTTTCATCGCAGTTTATAAAATTTTTCCTCTTCTCATCTCAGATCTTTGCATATTCTTGTGCAAAAATTAAAAAATAATCGTGATTTATCATTTCTGAAGCTTGCTTGTTCAACATTTTTGAATTTGAGGTAAGATTACAAGTTTGAATCGAAATTCTTGAAATTTGTAAAATTTGAAATATGTTGTTGGTTGTTTTTAAATTTTGTTGTTTGATAGTTTTTATTGAAAAATTATTTATAGTTTCGAGATAATGGCAAACCGCCGGATGATTTACAAATTTTTAGTTTTTGCCGGAATTTTTTACTCCGGCGGCGGAGGCCGCGGCGGCGCGGCGTCGGAGTCGGCACGGCACTGCGTCGGCGGCGACGGCGGGTGGTGGTTGCCATGTTGATATTTTGTTATATTGATATTTATTGTGTAATATTTCAGGATGGATTTACAAAGAGGACCAGGACCGATTGACAGTCATCTGCTATCATTGCAGTCAGGTCATCGATCTGAAGCTGTTTGGGCAGGTGATATTGATTCTACACTTCGAGGCAGAAACCCTGATAAGTATTTTTGGGATCTTTGCCCCCTCGAACTCGTGTTGCGAGTTTGTTGGACAGTTTTGGTTTTTATGGTGTTTATAGGTCTGGTAGAATTACACTTGACTTTCACCTCATCACGGCTTTAGCTGAGAGATGGCGCCGTGAAACACATACTTTCCATCTTAGATCCGGATAGGCGACCATCACATTGCAAGACATTGCAGTTATATGGGCATTGCCAGTAGATGGTAACGTAGTATCCGGTATTGATTATGATAGGAGTATACCTGACTGGCAAGCATATTGCCATATGCTTTTGGGATTTATACCGGATACTGCACAATTTAAAGGTGCAAAGTTATTTTTAACTGCAATAAACAATCATTTGGTGAATAATGCTCTTACTGAGCACAGTACGGAAGAAGATGTAGTCCGTTATACTCGGGGATGTGTGTTATTGATGATAGGTGGAATTATGTTTCCTGATTCGTCCGGCAATACTGTAAAGTTATTATATTTACATATGATATTCGGATATTTTGTTAAATTAATTTGTTTTTTCGATTATATTAATAAAAAACCCATCTATAGAGAGAGAGAGAAAATAAAATAAAATACACTTTTAGGAAGTGGTAAAAGATAATTTATTGAACTCACTTAGCATTACAAAAGTGGAGAATACAAGAAATCTTTGCTCAATTAAATGTATAGAATAAACAATAAATTCTACGTGCAGAAATATATATGGGGGAGAATGAGTTGGGAACTCAGAGAAGAATAAAATTCAAAATTAATTAAAATGAAAACTGAAATCAGCATTTGGGAAGATCAATTGGAGGAGGAAGAAGCTTTTGATTAGGAAGCTTTCCATCTAATACCAGCCATGCCATCTTCAAACCCCAGCTCGTGTGAATTTCCAGATGACAATGCATGAACCACACACCTAATAATATTCCATCACCCGCAAATTAATAACAAAAACAGAATTCTACACTAATTATTACTAGTTATTGACAACATCGTTTTCAATAGATAACCATTTGAAAATATTCAGTTTACCTTGATCTAAAAATAAACAATTTATTCCCCTTGTTTTATGAAAATAGACATTTACCCGTGTAGTTCGTGAAAACCACAAGGGACAACTGTCTGCTTAATCACAGGGGGAAACTATTATCCAGTGTTTTGAAAATCGGTCCGAACCGGCCGGTTCAACCAGTTTAACATGTAACCAGTGCTTGATCCGGTCGACCCTTCAAAACCACCCTGATAAAAAACCAGTGGGAACCAGATTAAATCGGTTCAACCAGTGAACCGGTTGATTGGTTGAACCAGTATGTTCCTTCATTTTTCTTTCATTTTTAGCATTTTAATTCTTTTTTATTTTTTTAAAATTATAAATCAAATTTGTAGAACAAAATATATTATATATAACTTATTGTTATTGAAATGATTACAAAATAATGTTTTATGCGTGTTTTTATCAAAAATTTAATATAATTCAATAAATGTGTCTTATATATTATATATAAACATGCTTAGTTTCTCATAAATTGTATATATGTGAATAATTTCATAATATTTTAAATATTTTATTATAATTTGGGATATTGATATATTTTGACATTATTTGTTGTTTTTTAGATGTTTTATTATTATTATTATTTTTTTTATGTTAAGACATTTCATTTTATCTGATTTTTGAAGTTTGACATGTTATATTGGTGTAACGATATTTTTTTATTGTGAACAACTTGAAACTATAGTAAAATATATGGTATATATATTTTACAAAACTTAAAATAGATATTACATAATACTGAGGTCATAACCGGTTGAATCAATGGTTCAACCGGTTGACCGATCGAACCTGTAACCAGTAAGGGCACCGATTTCATGTCCGATCCAATTTTAAAAACACTGCTATTATCGATATAGGAGGAGATAAATTATCGCGGGCTCTAATTATTATATATATATTACCTGGATTATCAGCCAAGAATCGAATGGCTACCCATCCTCCCGGGGGAACTCCAACTGTATTCCTCTCAATCGGATCAACAAGATTGAACTTTTTCGGGTCATTTTTGGGGTCATAATTCCCAAACCCTTGTCCCACAACAAAAAAATTGAATCCATGGAGATGTAGAGGATGGCTTTCAGCTCCAAGAATGCTTGTATCCTGAATTACTAACTCCACACTCGTGTTAAACTTCAAAACCATCAGTTTCGTCCCATTGCTCACTATAATATTATTGGGAGGATTCCCTGTGTAGTTGAACCAATGGAATGGACTGTAAGGAAAATCCGGGCTGTAAACGCCTCTCGATTTGCCCGAAAAGTGGGCCTGGAGAAGTGCGGTTGTTGGCTGTATAAAGGATATGTTGCTTATAGATGCTGCAAGTTTTGTCCCGTTCGGACCCTGGCAGGTCTGGTTTTTATCACACGGGCTTGTCCCTAACCCTACCGTGAAAAAGAAGTGTTGGTCTATTTTTTGCGGGACGTTGGCAGGAAACTGAGGTGTGGCTAAACTGCGTAGCCTTTTCGCGAATTTTGAGGCGAAAGATGTGTCGTTTAGAGGGGGTAGAACTGGTTTGTGTAAGGGAAGTGTTTTCATTTGGCCAACAGAGTGAAGGGCCTCGGATTCGTATTCAAGAATTCCAGCGACGGTGGAGTTGTCAAATGTTCCAGGGCCCGTAACGTATGGCCTAGCAGTCATTAGAAAAGTGGCTCCTGGAAACTTTTGTTTTGTTTTCAAAAGAACATTTGTGGTCTGTCCAGGGGTGATAAGAATGGTGTTGGTTTTGAACGGTTTTACATATACCGCATCAGCATCCACAACTGTGAGGCTGTGGTTCGCAATACTGAAGAAAAGTTCATCATTTAGTGCAGCGTTGATCATGCGGAGGAGGTATGTTTTCCCGGGCTGAACCCTCAACTTGAATGTATCTGTTTGAATAACGACCAAAGTCAAACATGTGATCCAATATAATATATATTCACATTTCTTGGAATCAAAATGGAACAAGTTTTTACCTTTGGTAGAGCAGTTGTACAGTGGCCCGGGAAGCCCGTTGATTGTATAGGCATCAGAGACATTTGGGCTGCCACCCGTCTGCAAGGCTTGGCTGATAATGGCTTCAGCATCAGCATTAAACCATTCTCCTGCAGTTCAAACAATAATCAAGATATGTGTCGCGCCCCGAGCCTAAGTCCACGTCTCAACGGCACATCCCCTATAGTGTCGATCTTAGCCACGATTTAAAGATAATATTTTCTCGAATACTGAAACCATAACATGACAGAAACACTGCTAAAAAGGCAGAAAATTGTCTTGAGGATTTTAATTTTGATAGTTACCAAATATGACAGGCACTTCCTTGTATGGTTTTTCGAAAGGGTAAGGCACATTATGCTTCGGTAGGATGATCATTGGCCCGTATAGTGTCGATCTTAGCCACGAAATATGCGCGTGCCACCAAAGGGTTCCACGTTGGCCGACTATAGTGAAGTTGTACACATAGCTCTGCTCTGTTTGAATAGGGCATTGTGTTATGTAAGCAGGCCCATCTGCCCATCCACTGCGCAGCTGCCTAATTCCATGCCTATCGTGTATTTACGATACATGCCTTATTAGTCCAAAAAAAAATCTTGAATATTTTCATATAAATCAAAGGCAATAAATTATTGAGCTAGCACTTTTGTTATACCAGTGGATGGAGATGTTATTGGGAACATGATTATTCACTTTGATAAGGAGACGATCGCCCTCCCTGGCGACGATTCGAGGCCCTGGAAACTGCCCGTTTACAGTAACAATGCTCTTTGTATGGCACAATCGGGTGACGTTAGTCATTGTGATCTGTAAACGATTCAAGAAAAAATGTGATGATCATATACAAAAAACTGGCGAGTAAACATCAAAACTACAAAAAATTAATAAGTAATACCCTTATTCTTACAAATATATAGATAATAAATAAAATACAAGTTGTAGGAAATTTTAGGAATGACAAGGGTGATCGCCCCTTTCCCTGTTAGCGACGTCCTGGCTCTGCTATTTGCAAGTAACATGTCGGAATCACGACTAAACTAAGGTTCGTAACGTACATTAAACTCGTAGTTTCTGGTGATCATGGCTTGTACATGCTGGCGAAACAGGCACAATGTGATAAATGCCACCAAGAATTGCACAGAAATGAGGAATTTAATTTCAGAGGCACCCATTTTCTAGTGTTTTAATATGGGGTTTTGGTACGAGGTAATGAGGAATGTTTCGTGGTGCTGTTGGAACAAAGCCACTGGAATTATATAGAGTCAATTGGGATAGAGTGTTTGGTTGGTTAGATGATGTCAACCGAAAAATTTATAGAGATTGGAATGGAAAATAATGTACAAAAATATGTGTTTTTATTTTTTCTTGGTTTCGGAGAGATTATGGTTGGAATTTGGAAAACAACATTAGAGTGGTGTCCAAGACAATCTTGTTCTGTTTTTAACCCTTTCAATCTCTATCTCAGGTATTTGCTTCTTAGCTTCAAACTTACAAATTGCCTAAATTAAATTATTCATTTTGTATGAAACATCGAAATAACAAGAAAATAAAAGTAAAATATCCCATTTATAAAAAAATATGCATCCCTGTATTTAACTAATAATCCATATAACAGGAGTTTAGTGCATCGGGGACATGGCCAACTTATGAGATAAGCAATTGAAATGTTTGCTTTAGGCATCCAATTTCAAAAAGACTCCAAAATTCTAGACCTTAGGTTTATTAACTAAGAATTGATAATTTCAAAAAAATATGCATCCATGTATTTAACTAATAATCCATATTAATAAGTAATTATACGGAATCACACAATTCCCCTCATCTCCCAGTCTAAAAAAAGCACATCTCTTGTATTGAATTATTTCCAAATATGATGATATATTTGCTTTTTTATTTGGTTTTGACAGATTAAATTTCTATATTAATTGTGATTTGCAAAAAAAAAAAAATGTCTTGATCTTGAAACTTTTCTTAAAAACATGATATGCATTATGATATTGCTGGTTTAGATTTCTTTTCGAAGCTAACAGTCTTAAAAGAAATTGCAATGACAGAACTTAAAGACCCAATAGAAATACAAAATTTAATAAAAAGAACATCATTGTTTTCTTAATTATTTTATAGCATATACAATATTACTTACTGTACTTGCTACAACCACATCTGCAAAAAGAAAATTTTCAAACTAAATATTATAAAAAATTATTTACGAACAATTATGTCTCAAGATCGATTAACTGGATTAGCAGTTCTAGCAATCGAAAACGATTTATTGGTTAAACCTGAATAAAAAAGTTTAATAAACAATTTTGCATCAGAAAACACAAGAAGTAAGTTTTTAGTTTAATATTTATTTTTATTTTTATTTTTTCAGTAAAGACCTCATTTTTATAACTTGTCTAAGACCTTCAAAAAGTTTGAGCTACCCTGATCGGGGTTGCCCAGTTTTTTGGTGGCCAATGTTGTAAAATATGAGAATGAATCCATTTTCAAGTGTACAAAAACATAGTTTGTTGAATTAAACAGCCATAAATTCCAAAGCTTGAGAACACATATGCTTTTTGACAAAGCATGCAAAAATGAAGGCATGAAGAATTTAATTTGAAGACATATAGAACATAGTAATTAGTATATTATATGAATATAGTATGCTTATATTTTTCATGGACGACACGTTAAGGTGGTGGAGAAGATCAATTTGGTGGCTATGGAGTTGTCATTCTTTTAGGTAAATCCAAATTCCAAAGTAAAATAAGTTAAACAACGTAGGACTCAGACAACTTTAATGTTCTTTTCATTGTTCTAGATCTCTTTCAATTTCAACACCTAAATTTTATTATTTGCCATAGTTTCGAGTACACTTTGAATTTTCCAAAATTTCGTAGGAAGAAAGTACAAATGACTAGAATTTACATAATTTAACTATTTTCAGTAAATTATTGTATGTTTGGCTACAAAAGTCACAATATACATTAATATGGCACGGGAAATTCATGTATGGACTAGATCATGTCATACATCAACACATATAATTATGTATATATATGTATGTATATTTGTTGGTATTTGCAGGACCCGATCCATACAAGAATTTTCTGATATGATAGGCTGTCATCTTTAAAAAAAGTATCATTTTACTAGATTTGCACGCTGCGTCTTCAAAAATCTTGTAAAAAAAATTAATTTAGGTATAAAAAACGAAAATCTTATGTAATTTTGTCTAATTAAATCCTAGTTAGAAACATAGTAAAAATGAATAAAAATAAAATTATATAGCTTCGACTTTAGTTTGCTGTTGTCCCTAAGGACGGTGATATTATCACAATTGATGTTAAATATTCAACATCAAATGAGATATCAATTGTTGATAGATCATCAAATTTTCACATTCGGCTTCGTTAGGTGTAAAAACTAAAAATCCCATAATTATTTATTCCATTTTTCCTAAGTAAAATATTAATATATAATGTAGTTATAGATAAAACTAAAAATTTTAAAAACTAGAAATAATAAATTATTAAAGTAGGGATTTTCGGCGTGAAATGTGCAATGTGTAAGACTCATTTATATTGATTTATGTGGAAGCATTTGGGTGTTAAGATGTCGACGTGTTTGTGGTCATGCAAATGTTTTGTTTGGAAAAAAAAAGAAGCTGAATTTCTTTACTAAAAAACACATTTCTTTTTTCTTAATTTATAGTAGTTTGATAAATCTCTTTTAACCTCAACTCCGATTTCTTAGTTTGTCTTTTCACAAGTTTGATCATCATGTTGTCAAATTCCAGTCTTAATCTGTTATTTGTATCTTTTGTTTTTTAGCATAAAACACACATTATATTAATCAACAACATTTCCAAGCAAGAACAAATCAAATGCCATAGAAAAACGCAACAAATCGCAACGTAGCGATATACACAAAAGCCAGGCATGACCAATACAAACCAAGTAAAGTTGACAGGACCACCTGAGCCAAGCGGGCCCCCTCAACCAAAACAGGCCATTGTAAGGTCGAAAGAGTCCATGATATCAGGAGGTACATAAGAAGATAAATAGGAGACAATAACCGATAACAAATACAAAACGCAAAAACTTCCATATCCGGAATCCACAACCAACAGGAAACGACCAAAAATAAACCATACATTGGGCATGCAACCTCGAATTCCAGTAGTCAAAACCCGTCAAAACCCCAGCAACGATGAAGCACGAGCACTACTGTACCACCACCCATATAGTATAACTAGGCCACCAGCGCAAAAATGTTGTCCGCTACAGAACCACCACCAAAATGTCAATAGTTGTCCCCACCAAAGAAACACAAACAAGAGCTCAACCCAACATATAGCCAAACATGGGAAGATCGAATCAAAAGGGCAATAAAGCTGAGAGCTCTAGGGATATAACGCCACAACATAACACAACAAAACAGATTAATATAGCAAGTATACAATGGAAACAAAAGGGGAGAAAGCGCATGAAACCAGGTTTATGGGCAAATGAATGCTCAGTGTTATTTCCAATCGCCAAGCATTCCAACAAAAACTGATCATGACAAACAGCGGGGTTGCCCCACAACCACCGCCAACCCACAAAGCCCTTCAACAACCACCAGCAGCCAAGGGCCGCACAATCAGCGCCAATAGCCCCAGAAAGTGCGCTACTCAATAGGAGCTGCAGTAGAGAAAACCAGGAGGAACCCGAGGCTCCAGCACCGGAACCCCCCCACCACCTAAACCACCGACAAGGCTGTCACCACCACCGACGTTAATACAGACCCCACCACCACTATCAAAAAAACCTCCACCCCCTAGTTGGCTTCCCCCACTGCCTCCTAAACTACCCCTACCACCAAGAACACCACCTACGACACCACCAAGGCCACGACATGCAATGCCACCAAGACCACCACTGTGATATCCGGAAATTTTTGTGTTAATCCTAGAGTGATTATGATCCGTAATGGATTTTAGTTGAGATAATTATGACATAATTACGGTGTTGAGACTCCCAAGAATTTTAATCCGATATTGGGGTTGTTGGATCCAAGGGTTGAGATTTATTCTCATTGAGGTGTTAAACCTTGGAATTGTAGTGGTAGTGGGATTTGGAGTCTGTGGAGTTTTGGATTGATGTTTGTGATGTAATTAGTGAGTGTGAGATAATTAATGAACACACATGATTTTTAATGAGTTATAGTGCGAGTATTTGAGACTCGGGTTTTTGGATCCTTGGTACTATATATACCAAGTGGACTCGGTGTTCGACCATTCCCACTTCACTCCCTCTCTCCTTCTCCACGTTTCCTTCTCCCCATCTCTTTCTCTCCATCTTTTCCTACCCTTTTTCCATGAAGGAAAATCGATGGGGCTCGGTGTTGGAGCGGGAATCTCGACCAAATAGTTGGTAATCTTCTTCCTTCTACTTTATCTATGTTTTGATAGTACTTTTGCAAGTTTTGGTTAAGATTTGTGCTGGGTATGAGTTTTAGAGATTTTGAAGAAATTGTTAAGTTGTGTTTATAGTGTTTTTATTGAGTTTAAGTAGAGTATTTGAAGTGCTGAGGATGTTGAGCGTGTTGGATTTGAGTTTGGATGTGAAAACGACATTGAAGCAAAAAAAATTCGAAAAATCGTAGGTCACGATCGACGCCACGATGGCGCCGATCGATCGCGACATAACACTGAGTTTTGATGGCGCTGAATAGTCGCGGCGATCGATCGCGGAGGAGAAAATTTTGGCAGTAAGATTTTGTGATCGATCGCGAGAAACAGCAATCGATCGAGGCCCTGTTTTGTTGTTTTTGAAATTTGGTAAAAGTTCGGATTTTGGAGATGTAAGATTTATGGTAGATTTTCATTATGGTGTCTACATTCCATTGGAAATATTACATGTTAAAATGTAGTGGCTTGAGTTGAACTTTAGTAGGATGTACTACATGTTTGAGTTAAATGATAACTCATTGAACATAGAATTAATGGGATGCCTTGGGTAGTATACAGAGTTCAGTAATTGTGATAATCATCATCATGAGGTTGAGTACATCTTGAGTATGTGGTTGTGTGCTTATAATTGATTGTGAGTCATTAACTGTGTATAGCGAAGAGAAAATGCAAGGATTGGCTATTGCTATTGGATTATAAGGTACGTGTAATGTAAAAGCATAGTTAGATATATTATTGTCATGTTTATGAATAATGTATGTAATGTTGTTGAAATCAATTGATATGCATTGAGAATCGTGGTGATGCCGCTATTGAGCGAACAATACGTATAATGTTGTCGATGTTGAGCGAGCATTGGTTATGATGCCACCGCTGTTGAGCGTGCGAGATGTTAGAATACCGCCGTTGTTGAGCGAGCGATGTGATACAATGTGATAAGATGGTGAAATCATTAATTGAAATATATTAGATTTCCGTAAATAATTATTATAATGATTTAGCTATAATTGACTATGGAATGGACGGTTGGAGCATGTATATAGTTAATCAATGTAATGATTAACTAATTTTAGAGTTTGATGATTTTGGTTATTGTGAGAACATGAACAACATGGAAGATCCCATATGGTGATAGTACTATACAGTGAGTATCTTTTAAATTTATAGCTTTATATTCTGTAAATTATGAATTGTGAGATTGATGTTATTGAGATTGTGTGATTGTTATGCTCACCGCGTGTGGGGGCTGTTTATGTTGAAACAGGTAGAACATGTACACCATTAGCTTTGGAGATGAGTTCGAGTTGTTGATTGGGAATGCTCCCGAGACTGAGGTACCAATATTGGTATTGGGTGACATGTTTATACAATAGATACACATTTATTTATTCAATGCTCGTTTGTGAGCATTCTCATATGTGTATATGGTATGTATAAATGTTGTGAGATTTATCTTTTCAATTATGATTTGCATGTGAATAATTATGGAGAATTGCATGATGAATTGAGAATATGAGATTAGTGCATTGTACAATGTATACTTGTGTTAGTTGGATTGTATTGAGAATTGAATGAGAAGAGGATTAATGTAAATTTTTTTATTGTTGTCAGGATATTGCTAGTGAATCATGTATAAGAATTCCCTAATGACATGAAAGTATGCACTAATATATGTGATAATGCACAATTAGCGGGGGGTTAAGGATGTGGGGTCCTTACATTAGTGGTATCAGAGCAGTGGTTTGCTCTTTTGGGCTGTTGAGGACTTAAGGATGTGCTTATAGCAACGAGTAGCACATAATTTATGCATTATTGTAGTTAGTGCTGTGTGACACAACTTTTTCGCTTATGTGCATAGTATGATATGAGATAATAAATGAAATGTATTATTGATAACCATCGTGGTTGCAGGATCATATGTAATACGAAGAAATGATATTGATTAAAATGATTTGCACCTTATGTAATGAGTGCTAAGAAATCTGATTGTAGGAAAACCAGAGAATGAGAAACATGATGTGATGTCTGGGGATATGGAAATGTAGACAATGTTGTGCCATCAATATGTGACGGCAGATGATGTGATGACTAGGTATGATTGCCTTATGATTATGAGGATGCAGGTATATGTGAATGTACACATGCATTGAAATTGATTGTTATCAGGATGCATGAATGATTGATATTGTTATTGTGCGTATGAATGTATTGCAAATATTGTACTGCTACAGTTATATCGATTAGCGCTGGATCAGGATATTTGCCTCTGTCATATCGTAGCACGGGATGCTGATATGTCGAAGCGAGGGATATCACTGAGCCGCTGATATAACATAGTAGAGATTGTGAAATGTTGTATTGGTTTGTGTATATTGAGATTATTGCGATGATGCACTTATGTTGAGCAACGATGGATCAGAATATTTGCCGCTATCTTATCGTGCGTTGGATCATGATATTTGTAGTTGTCATATCGTAGCAAGAGTCGCTGATATGTCGAAGCGATGGATATTATTGAGCCGCTAATGTACAAAATATTTGTCGTTGTCTTATCATGTGCTGGATCATTATATTTGTCGTTGTCATATCTTAGCACGGGTCGCTGATATGTCGAAGCGAGGGGTATCTTTGATCCGCTAATAATTCAAAGAGAAGGATATTATTATGCCGCTGTCACGTCGAAGCGATGAGATTAGGAGTAAAGTGCTACATGTGATGTGAGTCACCTCTTGAGTCCGAAAGGAACAAAGTGCTACATACATGTGAGTCACCTCTTAATTCCATATTATGCCGATGTATTCGTAGCGATGGATTATGCCGATGTATACGTAGCGATGGATGATGCCGTTGTATATGTAATGTATTATGTCGTTGTATACGTAGCGATGATGTGATACCGCTGTATATGTGGCGAGAGGTTGTACATCCATTGGGCCACGAGTATTGATTGTGTACCATCGTTGGGCGATGGATATAGATGTGCCGCTATTATGTTGGCGATGAGTATTATTATATTGCTATTGTGCTAGCATTAACTGTGAATGTCATGTGTTGACATGTACCGTCATGAGTTGACGAGGATGTTATGAATGTCATGTGTTGACATGTACTGTCAAGAGTTGGCGAGGATATTGTGAATGTCATATGTTTACATGTACCGTCACGAGTTGACGAGGATGTTGTGAATGTCATGTGTTGACATGTACCGTCACGAGTTGACGGTGATGTTTATGAATGTCATGTGTTGACATGTTCAGTCACGAGTTGATGAGGATATTATGAATGTCATGTGTTGACATGTACCCTCACGAGTTGACATGTATCGTCACGAGCTGACGAGGATGTTATGAATGTCATGTGTTGACATGTATCGTCACGAGTTGACAAGGATATTGTTTGTCATTTGTTGACATGTACCGTCACTAGTTGACGAGGATATTGTGAATGTCATGTGTTGACATGTACCCTCACGAGTTGACATGTATCGTCACGAGCTGACGAGGATGTTATGAATGTCATGTGTTGACATGTATCGTCACGAGTTGACAAGGATATTGTTTGTCATTTGTTGACATGTACCGTCACTAGTTGACGAGGATATTGTGAATGTCATGTGTTGACATGTACCGTCACGAGATGACGAGGATTGACGAGGGTGTTTTGAATGTCACGTGTTGACATGTGCTGTCACGAGTTGACGAGGATGTTATAAATGTCAGGTTGACACAAGACCATTATGCCGAGCAGGTTTGCTCGATGGATAAATGGTTGTGCCGTACAGATAAATGTACTGCATTATGTATACTTGTTAAGTTGGCCATAGCTAAGCGACTGGTAGCGTATGTAGTTGTCGAGGGATCTACATACATATATCAATGTGGTGTATGATGAATATGATTGCACATACACATGAGAATATGTAGATAAATCCTAATGGGTTAGGATTGAGATGTGATTTAGTTAGGACATTGAAATGTCACTTGTGTATCAGTATTAGAGAAATGCTAGATGATGATCTACTATACCTAATTATTCGTAATACGAATTAAATTCATGATATGATTCGTGAGTAGTGAGAGTAGTAGTGGTATGAGAACGATACGGTATTGTATACCGGGGTTGAACGTGGGACACAATAACAGGTTTTGTATAAACCTAAGGAGGCAGCGTGCTAGCCATGTATGGTGATTTATTGTTGCAGTAATATATTGAGCTTGATGTAACCACTATTCTGCTTGTCGGAACCAAGTACGGTGAATCGTATGATGATACAATGAGAAGTTGTAGTGGACTACTGTAGTCACTATTTTTTGTGTTTGAGGTAAGAGATAGGAACTGGTGTTGTGACAGCTCAGATTTGTTGGGAGTACCAACGTGAGTGTCAACAAGTTATTGTTATCTCTATTTGAGTGTTTTTGCATTGAGGGTGCAATGGTGAACCGTAACCGGAATCTTGGGATATGGTTAGTGTGGTAACACTAATATATCGATTTTATCTCTTGGGGAGATTTGGAGCAATATTACCGTGGAGACGATTACTGTTGATTGCGAGTCAATTCGTGAATCAACCGTGGTAAGCATTACCTTTGATGGACCTAGTAATTGCTTCGAGCTAATTGTGAGGCGTATGAGGAGACGTCCCTATAGAGATGCTCGAGAGTATTTGAGTACTATGATGTTAGTACGAAGCATCGTTGGAGTTTGTATCAACCGTGCTAAGAATTAATTATTGGTACATGGATGCATTTCGGTATAAATGTATCAAGATTGTTTGAACGCTGGTTCGAGTTTGGAGAGTCTTTGGTGTATGACACTTTTCTTGTGAGGAAATAGGCATTGATATATATGTTGGGAATCTTTGAAAGATTCGATGAGTCTGTGCGCGTGGTGTCGATATTGAATTCACACCATTAGTCTTTGGTTCGTCAATTATTATTCCCTCCTGAGTGGGAATAACTTAGTGATTGACAATCGTGTCTGGGGCTTGTGTGTATGATTAGAGATACCCAAGCCTAGTGCATTAAGTATGCATGTGGTGTCTTTGGCGTTCATGCATAGGAATCAGTAAGCATGTATGAATGCCATCATTTTTATGCTTGTTGATTAGCGGGTTGGTGTGCTTGGATTAGTTAATCTATGGTAAGAGATTGTAGTATCCTTGAGATTGATAATCTCAATGGAACGATTTATTCTGAGGAATAATTGTGAGGTTTTGGTTGACTCTCTCTCCTAAGAAGAGATTGTCGTATTGTGGGATAAGGAGGTTCATTGTTAATTGATTCAATAGTCATCCTTGTATTAGATGGTTAATTCTAAGGGTAAACAAGGGATGACCATGATTCGAATTCGCTTGATGTCATTGTCGACACATGTGGTGAGAATGCAATTGATTTTCTTGAATGTTCTCTATGGAATTTTGAGACTTTGTGGAGTTTCAATAGTGTGTTGGGACCAAGATGTGATTCCTTGGAACACACAGATGTTGACATCTGTGAATGTGTGTTTTTGCGTTGATTGGTGGCTGTGAGTTGCCCGATTCGAGTTGCAAATGGTGCAACTATTCCTTGATGAGTAAGATTCCATTGTTTGTGATGGAATTGGAGAACGGAAACCGAGTTTAATTTGAGTATACTGTTGTATACTGGTGGTTTCCTTCGTAGCGATGTGTATTTGTATCGTAGACCAAGTTATAGAGATGTCATTGATGGGATATTTGTTGGAATCATGAATAATTCGAGTAGATAGCAGTTAAGGTTGACTGACTGCTTTTGGGTAGTTAACATAGAGGTATGCTAACATCTTCTAAAGATTGTGGTGGTTTGAAAGGATATCTCCATTACAGGGTTTGGTGCGAGGTCGATGTCCTCACAATTAGTGTTTCGTTCATGATGTGTTCATGAATCGATACGGTACATTCGAGTTGAGTTGTGTAGTCTTGGTGGTACACTGTGTAAGCGTGTGCGAATTTGATTCGTGGGGGATAAATGTGATATCCAGAAATTATTGTGTTAATCCCTGAGGGATTATGATCTGTAATGGAATTTAGTTGGGATAATTATGAGATAATTATGGTGTTGATACTCCCGAGGATTTTAATCCGATATCGGGGTTGTTGGATCCAAGGGTTGAGATTTATTCTCATTGAGGTGTTAAACCTTTTAATTGTAGTGGTAGTGGTTTTTGGAGTCTGGGGAGCTTTGAACTGAGGTTTGTGATGTAATTAGTGAGTGGGAGATAATTATTGAACACACATGATTTTTAATGAGTTATTATGCGAGTATTTGAGACTCTGGTTTTTGGAGCTTTGGTACTATATATACCAAGTGGACTCGGTGTTCAACCATTCCCCACTTCACTCCCTCTCTCCTCCTCAACGTTCCCTTTCCCCATCTCATTCTCTCCATCTTTTCCTACCCTTTTCCATGAAGGAAAATCTATGGTGCTCGGTGTTGGAGTGGGACACAACCAAATAGTTGGGTAATCTTCTTCCCCTCTACTTTATCTAAGTTTTGATAGTATTTTTGCAAGTTTTGGTTAAGATTTGTGTTGGAAATGAGTTTTAGGGATTTTGAAGAAATTGTTAAGTTGTGTTTATAATGTTTTTATTGGGTTTAAGTGGAGTATTTGAAGTGCTGAGTGTGTTGAGGGTGTTGGATTTGATTGGATGTGAAGAGCGACATTGAAGCAAAAACATTTCGAAAAATCACAGGTCGCGATCGATCGCCGTGATGGCGCCGATCGATCACGACATAACAATGATTTTTATGGCGATGAACAGTCGCGACGGTCGATCGCTGGGACTCGGCGGTCAATCGCGGAGGGCACGGCGATCGATCGCCAAATCTCGCCGATCGACCGTGGAGGAGCGAATTTTGGCAGTAAGATTTCATGATCGATCGCGAGAAAACAACGATCGATCGTGGCCCCTGTTTTGTCGTTTTTTAAATTTGTTAAAAGTTGGGATTTTGAAGATGTAAGATTTATGGTAGATTTTCATTATGGTGTCTACATTCCATTGGAAATACATGTTAAAATGAAGTGGCTTGAGTTGAACTTTAGTAGGATGTACTACTTGTTTGAGTTAATTGATAACTCATTGAACACATAATTAATGGGATGCCTTGGGTAGTATACAGAGTTCAATAATTGTGATTAATCATCGTCTTAGGATGATGTATTTGGAGGTTGAGTACATACTTGAGCATGCAGTTGTGTGCTTATAATTGATTGTGAGTCATTAACTGTGTATAGCGAATAATTCACTGAATCTCGGGGAAAAGGCAAGGATTGACTCTTGCTATTGGATTATAAGGTAAGTGTAACGTACGAGCATAGTTAGATATATTATTGACATGTTTATGAACAATATATATACTATTGTTGAAATCAATTGATATGCGTTGAAAATCGTGGTGATGCCGCTATTGAGCGAGCAATGAGTATAATGTTGTTGCTGTTGAGCGATCATTGGTTATGATGACACCGCTATTGAGCGTGCGAGATGCTAGAATGCCGTCGTTGTTGAGCGAGCGATGTGATACGATGTGATGAGATGGTGAAATCATTAACTGAAATATATTAGATTTCTGTAAATCATTATTATAATGATTTAGCTATAATTGACTATGGAATGAACGGTTGGAGCATGCGTATAGTTAATCAATGTAATGATTAACTAATTTTAGAGTTTCATGGTTTTGGTTATTGTGAGAACATGAACATCATGGGAGATCACATATGGTGATGGTACTATACAGGGAGTATCTTTAAAATTACAGCTTTATATTCTATAAATTATGAATTGTGAGATTGATGTTATTGAGATTGTGTGATTGGTATTCTCACTCTGTGTGGGGTTGTTTCTGTTGAAACAGGTAGAATATGTACAACATTGGCTTTGGAAATGAGTTCGAGCTGTTGATTGTGAATGCTCCCAGAACTGAGGTACCAATATTGGTATTGAGTGACTTGTTTATATAATAGATACACATTTATTTATTCAGTGCTCGTTTGTGAGCATTCTCATATGTGTATATGGTATGTATAAAGGTTGTGATATTTCTCTTTTCATTTATGATTTGCATGCGATTAATTATGGAGAATTGCATGATGAATTGAGAAAATTAGATTCGTGCATTGTACTATGTATACATGTGTTAGTTGGATTGTATTGGATGAGAATAGGATTAATGTCAAAAATTTTATAGTTGTCAGGACATTGCTAGTGAAGAATGTATAAGAATTCTCTAATGACATGAAAGTATGTACTAATATATGTGATAATACACAATTAGCGAGGTTAAGGACGTGGGGTCCTTACACTGCCCCCAAACCACCACCAAGTCCTAGACCTCCTCCTGTACCACCACTGAACCCACCGCAATAACGAATCCCACCGCCAGATCCTTCACCAGCCCAAAGCCCCCCACCAAAACCAGAACCACCATAGAGGAAACAACCGAAGGCGTTGCCAAGAAGGCCGAAAAGATGCAGAAACAAAAAGATCTGTTCAAGGGAGCACGAGGAGATGAAAGCTCTCATAGAAGAGAGAGAATTAGGCATATATTTATTTTTTTTCAATTTTAATCTTTTTTTTTTTTTGTGCATGACACCGACATGTCAAGTATTATCGTAAGCATCCCGACAAAAAGGGACTAAAATTACAAGCCAAGAGATCGAAATTACCAAATTTTGACAACATAGTAAGCAGATGAACTTTTTTGTTTTGGTCGTATGGAGTCAAATTGGGTCGTGCAACATGGCCATCACCAAAAAAAACAAAGGAGGGAATATGTAATATAATAGAGAGATTAATTTGCCGTCCCACAATATATATATATATATATATATATATATATATATATATATATATATATATAACTCTCACACATACATACAAATACAAAACATAATTTGCAGTTTTCTATTTGAAAATTCGAACTCTACTAAGATCAGAACCAACAACTCCAAATGTTTTCGGGCCTAAGGTCCTCATGTTAAGATGAGCCCCATGGTCCCAAATACAACTGAGGTTGTTGATCCTGGAGTCAAGTGACGATTTTCCCGTTTCTATTTGTCGATTTGGTTGAGCTTGCCAAGGCCCTTGCAATTTGAACATACAATTTGAGCTTCATCTTTTCTTGCCGCATTTGCTCTCAGGGTCGACCCAGATTTCCTCACAAATCCTGCTCCATCGCATACCGGGCACCTATAACCAAACAACTTCACATTTACCGATTAAACATGCAAAAAATTTAGTAAAATTAACTGGTGATTATACTAAAAAAAAAAAGTAAAACTAATAATATGACACATTGGGTTTAAATTTGTTCATAAAATTCAAAATTTGATTCATTATAGCATTAAAATTCCTGAACAAGCTATATCAATATTTGGTACAATGTATGTGATGGAATAAGTGTGAATGAGTGATTAAAAATTATGTTACATCTCACGCTTATCAATATATCAAATGGTTCCTTAGTAAATGTTATATCAAGTATATTTCAAACATATAATGTATCATGAATGATATAATTACATTTTTTTAACAATAACTACATATATATATACTATTTATTAAGTGTAAGGGTAACAAACCGATAGTGGTCTCATGGTCTGGCCATGAAATTACACTAACGTCCCCGAGTTTGTTATTAATTACGAATGGTATGACCAACACACAAAGTTACTGAATGCCCCTAAATACTTTCACTATACGACCATGAAATTACACTAGCGCGTGTGAGACTTTACAAAAATACCGAAATCCCCCTGAATACTTTCACTAATTACAAACGACCACTTTATCTCATGATACTACCATTAAGTTACACTAAAGCTCCTGAGACTGTTACTAATATTAAACTAAAATATTAAATTCCAAAAAAAAAGTTATTACATCCAAAAAAACCAAAATAAAAAAATAGACTTTACAATTATCAACTTATTTTACAAAATAACGATTGTAAATGCATGCAATACGTATAGATGAATAAAACATAAGCATAAACTTGTAGACTCCATTATCATTGTAATACAATGTAGAAAGTAAGTTATATTTTTATAAAGGAAACAAAAAATGTAATTGTTTGACAAGCCTCCACGTTAGCATATAGGAAAGGATATAGTTAAATAAAAAATAAAATCACTCAATCAAATTTGAACTGCTAAACTATGTCAGTAGCACAAAAAAAAAAAAAAATATATATATATATATATATAATGAAATTAGAGTGGGAATATTGTTACATGTCTTTGCGGGCGAAGAGAATAGGGAAAGCGGTTCCAATCAACGCCACAGCGGCAGCGCCGGCGAACAGATAGACGGTACCGTCGGATGAAACGTCACCGACGGCGGCAACCACCGTGAGGGCCTCTCTCTTTAAACTCCTTTGCGGCGTACCTTGCGTGGAAAGTTTTGAACCCAAGAATGTGGTTCCGCCATTGGAGCTGAAGACAGGTGGCGCGGATTGCTTGATTGAACAAGTGGAGAAGAGAGCCATGGAAGCCATTTGCGAGTGATCGAGTATTTTGGAAATATATAGTAGTTTATGTTTCAAGGAAGTGGATAAGAGTGGATGGATAAACGAGTGTTGAGGAATCCTCCTGAGTTTTATTGGATAAAGGTGAGATTCACTTTGCTGACACGTAAATTCATGTCTTTTTCGGGAATCCTCTCTCTCCCTCTCTATAATATTCTACAATTAATTAAATTAGAGAAAATGTTATTTAACACATAATATATGCAAGGAGAATGCTTGTATAGACCTGACGTGAATTTTATATATTGACTAATATAATATGATATTCTGAGATAGTCGACATGTTAATTTATATAATTTTTATCTAAAAAATATTGTGTTTTAACAGTGATTTAGTATACAAGTGCATATAAGGTTTTCATGTATGCATTATATCATATTGTTTACGCATTTTCAATTAAAGATTATTTTATTAACTAGATGCCATATGTTTGTTTTAGAAAATTTTGAAAAATTGTAAGGAATATTTATTTTAAAGAGTGTTTTAGAAATAATAGAAAAAAGATATCAAGATATAAATATAATCATTATGCATGACTCTGCCTTAATAATATAGCACATATAATAGAGATATGTTTCATCAAGTTAAATGTGAGATAAAAAATGAATTTGGCATGTTTAATTTTAATATGTTATTATGGAAAATCCTTTATAAAAAATAAACGTGGTCATTTTAAGTAGGTTTTCAGGATTATTTTTTTTCCTTTATAACCAAAAGAATTAGCACACCCGAGCTCGTGAATTTAACTCACTTGGTAAGAGCTCCCCTTCAATTTAAAGAAATTCTAGTTTGAGTTTTATAATATGTGAAAAAATATTTAATCTCTCTTTTTTTAAAAAAAAATTAAAAAGTATTGACCTATATTTATTCAATTCTGAAAGTGCTTGAATTAAAAAATGTTAATTAATCAATATAGAGGTATGCTATGGTTGTCATTTCTCAAGACGTGTTCACCCTAAGTACCTCAAGTTAAAAATGATGAGATAATAAATATTTTTGTTTTATATAAATTTCAAGGTATCATAATAAAAAAAACGAGTTTAGCAAACGGAATATGAGTTAAACAGTCTACTTCATCTTTTTCTTTTTCTTTTTTATTTGACAGGACTGCTACTCTTTTGGTGTATATTGAATAAACTCTTGGGCTGATGCAATAACTTGCAAACAACACCAATTAGATATATCGTACTAGGGAAGCCCGTTGTCACAGTTTGAACGAGAAAATGTTGGTAGGGGAAACAAACTCATGACCAAAAGCATCCGTGCTCACCTACTCCACCAATCCAATCTCCTCCCAACACCCCATTCCAAATACAACATGATTTGTTGGTTTTTTAATAATATAACCATATTTTTTAAAAGTATTTAACAGTATAACCTGATTTTTTTTATTAGCAAACTAACCGAAGTCGTCATGTGTGATGACGACTTTCTTAAAAAATATTTTTTTTTTGTCGTCATGTCAGATGGCGAGAACATTATTTTTTTATGTATGTCGCCATCTGAGATAGCGACATCCTTTCAATCTGAAAATGGATATTTTTATTTGATGTCGCCATCTCAGATGGCGACAACAGCAAAAAAAAAATTTCATTGGTGCGGATGGCGACACCAATAAGAAAATAATTTTTTTACTGTTGCAGTGCTAAGAGAACAAGTCAGCCCTGTAAAGATAGAAGGCCAGCCCTGCCTAGATAACAGTATTCATTGCAGGTCGGCCCTGCTAAGAGAACAAGTCAGCCCTGTAAATATAGCAGGTCAGCCCTGCCTAGAAAACATGTCAGCCTTGTTCGAGGTTTACATGGCTGTCCAGTTCAACCTTCCTCTCCAGCTCGACTTGTTATCTATAGCCCAAGCGTATTAAGCCATTTTTATAGTATAGTGGGTTGGGGCGATATAGCAGGTTTAGCATATTAAGCCCAGATCAGGTCTTGCCAAAATACCCGAACAATCGAGACAGCGTTACACTAGCTCAACTAGAGGGGGGATACTGGTGTTACCCTGGTAAAAGTATGGACTCTGCAAGACCTGACTTGGGCAAGACCTCTACCATGGCCACCCCCAGGTCGGCCTCAGGAAGCTCTACCTCGGCCACCACAGCTCGGCCGCGTGGATGATCTCCAGCTCGGCCGCGTGGATGACCTCCACCTGGACCACCCCAGGTCGGCCTCGAGGATGACCTCCACCTCGGCCACCCCCAGGTCGGCCTCCAGGAAGATATACACCTGAGGAGTGATCACATAAATCAGAGGCACAGAACAGATCTCCGTATACAAATAATATCTTAAAAGCTGCAGAAATCGTACAAAGAGTGCAATAGTTGTCTGTGGTTCCCATTACTGGGACTCTGACCCCTGCCTTCAGCATCAGACAATGCCCCCTAAACCTTGGGTAGGTAGTTACAGGTTGTCTCCTCCATTCTCATATAAATACCAGATAACTCTCACCAAGCAAGGGAAAGATTTTCCGTGAGAGAGCAGGCAGGAGGGTTGAGAGGGCATGGGGAAGGCCAACACCTCTTTCTTGGGGGGAAAAGAGAGCATGCCTCCTTCCTCCCCAAGAACAAGCAACAAGGTCTTCCCCCTTCACCATTTTCATTACTTTGCTAATTTCTTGTAAAGAAGACACTGTAAATCACACACATGTTTATAGTGAAATTTATACCGGACTTGATCCCGTGGTTTTTCCCCATCTTTTGGAGTTTTCCACGTAAAAAATATGGTCTCATTTACATTTTTTTATATTGTTTTGTGCTTGGAAGAAATACACGTCTACCCTACCAAAATCCGAGGCAACAATATTTTTAAAAAGAATATTCTTATTTTACATTATATCAAATGCAACCGGTCGTCAATATGTTGTAATCAGATTTCTCGCACTTTTATAATTTCAAAATAGTAAGAAAATCTCGCTTAATATCATGTTTGATCATCCAAATAACTTTTTTTTTTTTAAAAAGTTCACTTTTTCAAGTATTATATCTCATTTGGCTCAATAATTAATACCAATAATGATTTAGGTTATATTTGACAGTATTTAAGTTTTTAAATTTTACATGACCAAGTAAATAGATAAATGAGAAAAAAAATGTCGTATATATATATATATATATATATATATAAAGAGTTTTTGGCATTAAAATGTAGAAACATAAACACTCCATAAAGTTCAGAATAAGTACTTGTGATAAAAGTAGCAAAATTAAGGCTATGCTTGTTTATGTTACCGTTTCTTAAAAAGATTTTCTACCTTTTTTTAAAAAAAAATTAACGAATATTAGATTTTTGTTTTTGAAAATGATAACTTTTTAAACAATTTTTCGGCGATCCCGAAAAACAATCGATTAATATAGCACACCATAAATGTATTTTCAAATTTTCAAATATCTACATAATTTTAAAAATTATCAGTATTTTCACATTTTGACCTATAAAATAATATTTATTTTATTTCAAACATAAATAAAAAATAACACTTATTTAACAATATTTTTAAAAAATATTATGGTATAGACAACCGGTTAGCTTAACGATACCCGTGAACAGATCAAACTTTTGATTTGAAATATTTAAATCAAGACTCGGCTATAAAACTGACAAAAACCATAGTCTTGGGTAGAAAAAAAAATCAGAAAAACCAGGTTATTTTTATATGAATTGGATCAAACAAACACCAACACACTTCATTGATGTATAGGAGAACCAATTGAATAGAAGTATTTTCCGACAAAACCCATGCCAAATGTCAAGTATCAAGATCTCGATAAGTTCAAGAATCGGATCCTTTTTTTCTTTTGTGACGCATGCCAAATGCCGAGAGCTGGAGCATTGATCGACAGATAAATATAAAGACAACGTTTTTATTTGTCCCCGAGTAATTCCTGGCAATCAATATAAAATTGCCCTTATTTCATATAATCATTCATCCTTTGACCTCACTAATGGCTGAAAAAGAGACCCGACCCGAAGATGTCTCCGAAAAACCATCCCTCACCCCATCATTTGGACCAGGTACTCAATTTTCATGGCTGCCCTGTTCAAGATTCATGTTTAATCATTTATTGTTATATAATTTTAATTTTACGACTTGGGTTTCTCTTTTTCGATAATTTTTATATTGTTCAGTACGAGGAAGTCATTTTCGTGGGAAAACATTGTAAGGAGTACGTCCCGCTTTACAGTCCCGATTGATGCCTGCAATCAAGAAACAAAAGCAATCACAGTATACAATTTCAACAAATACAAACAGAAACTGAAATGAAAAGCAAGAGTAAGGAATTAGGGCTCAGGTCGAGCTGGGTTTCCTTCCAACGTCGTCACCGGGGAACCAAGGTATCGTATTCAAAAGGGGAGACACACACACTGCCCTAAGACACTACCCGAAGACCCTGCCCGAACCCACTGCCCAAGCACACAGCCCGAACACACAGCTCCACCGGACAACTAACCACACTGCCCGAGACCCACGGCACACCAGTGCACACAGCACCACTCTCACAGCCACACACACAGTGCACGCACACAGCGCACACACTCAAGCTCACGGCCACACAGTGCACACAGCACTAAGGCTCACGGCCACACCAGTACCACAGCGCACACACAGCACCACTCATGCACTAGGCGCACACAGCACCAACACTCAGCACAAGCCAGCGCACACAGCACCAAGGAGCACACACAGCACCAACACTCAGCACAACCAGCGCACACAGCACCAAGGAGCACACACAGCACCAACACTCAGCACAACACTCAGCACAAGCCAGCGCACACAGCACCAAGGAGCACACACAGCACCAACACTCAGCACAACCAGCGCACACAGCACCACACTCACGGCCACCCACCGCACACACAGTAACAAAAAGGGGGGGACGAAAACCACACTCTGGTTTTTGGGTTTCAGAGGTTGTCCACTCATCATGAACCAAGGCCAACATAAAGGCACCGAAGGGGAGATGAAGGGATGGTGCAATTTCCAAGTGGTCCAGCCGAAGAGGCATGTGAGGAGGAAGCTTCTGGACGTAGGAGATGAAGGGTGAAGGGGAAGAATGTGTGAAGACAAGAATAAAGGGGGGGGCTCGATTAAAAGATGGAAAAGGGCCAAAGCCCAACAACCAATAACAAGGTAATGGGCCAAAAAACCCAACAAATCTCCACCTTGGCACAATACCGGCTCCACCTCGACGTAAGGAAAACCCAATAGATGACTCATCATCGCCCAAAGGTCCCCACAACACACACAGGTGTGGACCAATTTCCTGTCATAGCACACAGCACAGACAAAGGAAAAACAATAACAAGCACACAGCAAGTTAAAGTGGGAAAGTAACCAGGGTAACAGTTTTATAACGAGCACACAGCAGGTTATAAATACTAACCAAGGGACAAAACCTGCATCAATCATCAGTATCAAATTTTAAAAAATTAAAACATGATTGAAATTTACTAAGGGACAAACACTTAGTACACATATCAGTAGGATTAAACACATAATCACTTAGATTATCACCTACAGATAACAACCATTGAACAACATTCCAATGCAACATGCTAGGATTAGTCATATACCTACTAAAGCAACTAATAGCATAAGCTATATCATGCCAAGTACTAATCAGCAAATACATTAAGCAACTAATAGCATAAGCTATATCATGCAAATCTTCATGTTCATTCGCAACCAATTCATCATGCACAACATGTTCATGTTCAACAACACTACCATGATTTACAGGCATTCCATGGATTTCAGGTTCATTAACATGACGTACACCAGTTAAATGCTCCACCTCGCAGGGAGTAGCACTGGACACAGACTCGTCAACATGCACAGGACACATAGTCACATTAGGGGAAGGGAAATCCGGGAATATCACTCTTTGTTGTTTGCCAAAAACACACGAATCACAGAAAGGCATGCAAGACAACACGTCTTTACCAATGCAACCTTTTTCATGCAAATTCTCTAGACCTTTAGAACTTATATGACCTAATCTCCTATGGCACAGATCAGTCAAGTCATCAGTCACAGAATTCACATTATCATATACAGATTCAGTTTTGCAAACATAAAGATGTCTTTTCTTTTCACCTTTGAAAACAACCAAAGAACCCTTTATGATTTTCATAACTCCATTTCCCCATCTACCCTCAAGACCATATGATTCTAATCCAGAACAAGACAACAAATTATTGCACAAAGCAGGAACATGTCTCACATCTTTTAGAGTCATAGAATAACCAGAATCAAATTTTAAATAAACATCACCAATGCCAGCGACTTTACAAAGTTTCTCATTAGCAATAGAAACAGAACCATTTTCAACTTCTTTATAATTAGAAAACAAATTTCTAAGAGGTGACATGTGATAAGAGCAACCAGAATCAATTAGCCATTCATTTTCACACACAGTAGATGAATGCACATAATTCACAGAATCACATAAGTCAGGCACCATAAAGACATCACCAGAGTCTTCACCAGATAAAGAAGCATGATTCACTTGTTCATTAGATTGGTTATTATTATTTTGATTCTTGTTTTTCTTTTCAGGACAGTCTTTAATAAAATGATCAGGATCACCACAATTAAAGCACCTCCTATTCGTAGGCCTAGACTTAGACATTTTCCCCTTGTTATACCTATGTTGAGACCTACCTCTAACATGCATAACTTCACCAGAGTCTTGCTTACCGCCGTTGTTCACTTTTAAATCTAATTCCTTGCTTTTCAAGCCGTTCATTACAGTATCCAATGTAATAGAATCCCTACCGTACTTAATGGCGGATTTTACATCACTATAATTCTCAGGAATAGCATTTAAAAGAACAATAGGTGAATAGTCGTCAATGTTCTTATCTCCTGTCAATTTAATATCTTGAATTAATTTAGTAAACACATCCAAATTCTCATATACGTCTTTGTTCAAGTCTAGCTTGAATCTGAAAAATTTTTCTAACAAGAAAAGTTTACTAGGCAAAGATTTCTCAGTAAACATTCCTTCTAATTTTTCCCAAAGTTCTCTAGCAGATGATAGTTTACCACACTTCCTGAGCACAGAGTCAGACAAGTTCAAGATAATAGAAGAATAAGCATATTCGTCATCTTCCAGTTTTTCTTAGCAGTAGTAATGTTCTCAGCCCAATTACCATCAATAGCTTTAAATACCTTTTGTTGTATTAAAATTCCTTTCATCTTTTGTTGCCATATAGAAAAATCAGATTTTCCATTAAACGGTTCAAGGTTATATCCAGAAATTGAAGCCATCACAATTAAGCAGAGAGGCACACACAATTTCTATAACCAAACAGCAGAAGCAAGGACCACAAGGCACACAAAACACAATGAAAGAATTTACCAAGCTAAGGGAAGGAAAAATCGCAATCACCCACAAGATCACAATACACTCAACGGTGTACGAGCATGGGGTTTCAGATTGAGATTTTCCTACGGGTAAGGGACACAATTACTTAGAAACAACGTAGTAAATAGATTATGGGTCAAGATAATCACTTACTACCCAGAGACAAAGCTCTGGGGTGACGAAACCACACTGACCGAAGCACCGAAGGTACTGCCCGAGATCTGCCCGAGATTCTAGTCGCTGCCCGAGCTCTCCAGCCGCTGCCCGAAGCCACCAGCTGCTGCCCGAAGCCCACTGCTGCTGCCCGAAGCCCAACAAGCACTGCCCGAGCCCAGCCACGCTCTCCAGCAGCTGCCCGAGGTCTGCCCGAGACCAGCCAAGCTCTCCAGCCGCTGCCCGAGGCCTGCCCGAGCACTCTTGCTGCTGCCCGAAGTCCACCGAGCACTCCACCAGGCACGGAACGCTCTGATACCACTGTAAGGAGTACGTCCCGCTTTACAGTCCCGATTGATGCCTGCAATCAAGAAACAAAAGCAATCACAGTATACAATTTCAACAAATACAAAACAGAACTGAAATGCAAAGCAAGAGTAAGGAATTAGGGCTCAGGTCGAGCTGGGTTTCCTTTCAATGTCGTCACCGGGGAACCAAGGTATCGTATCCAAAAAGGGAGACACACACACTGCCCTAAGACACTACCCGAAGACCCTGCCCGAACCCACTGCCCAAGCACACAGCCCGAACACACAGCTCCACCGGACAACTAACCACACTGCCCGAGACCCACGGCACACCAGTGCACACAGCACCACTCTCACAGCCACACACACAGTGCACGCACACACTCAAGCTCACGGCCACACAGTGCACACAGCACTAAGGCTCACGGCCACACCAGTACCACAGCGCACACACAGCACCACTCATGCACTAGGCGCACACAGCACCAACACTCAGCACAAGCCAGCGCACACAGAACCAACACTCAGCACAACCAGTGCACACAGCACCAAGGAGCACACACAGCACCAACACTCAGCACAACCAGCGCACACAGCACCAAGGAGCACACACAGCACCAACACTCAGCACAAGCCAGCGCACACAGCACCAAGGAGCACACACAGCACCAACACTCAGCACAACCAGCGCACACAGCACCAAGGAGCACACACAGCACCAACATTCAGCACAACCAGCGCACACAGCACCACACTCACGGCCACCCACCGCACACACAGTAACAAAAAGGGGGGACGAAAACCACACTCTGGTTTTTGGGTTTCAGAGGTTGTCCACTCATCATGAACCAAGGCCAACATAAAGGCACCGAAGGGGAGATGAAGGGGATGGTGCAATTTCCAAGTGGTCCAGCCGAAGAGGCATGTGAGGAGGAAGCTTCTGGACGTAGGAGATGAAGGGTGAAGGGGAAGAATGTGTGAAGACAAGAATAAAGGGGGGGGCTCGATTAAAAGATGGAAAAGGGCCAAAGCCCAACAACCAATAACAAGGTAATGGGCCAAAAAACCCAACAAACATCATGGGATGAAGTGGTGGGATTAACAGCAGATGAAGCAGAGAGGAAGATTAAGGAAGAAATGGGTGAATTGATCCGTATACATGTGGTTCCATCCGATTCCTTTGTTACAATGGATTATAGAACGGATCGGGTACGGGTCTTCGTTGATTCCTGTGGAAAAGTGTGTAGCCCACCAAGAATTGGGTAAATCTATTGCATGTACTTCCTAATATTAATGTGTTTTATAAAATTTATGAACCGTTTTAAGATTTTGGAGTATGACATCATAAGCGAATAAATGCGAGTGATCCTGTTTATTAGTTTTCATGGTCTTGAAAGTTCCGGTTGTTAATGTCTTGCAAGCTAATCGGGGTACTCAGTGACTGATTGACATCTATAAATGCATCGTCCCAGTGACACACGAAAATAGATGTCACATATTTTCTGTACGTGACATCAAACTAGCATTGTTGTTGGACTCTTAGATCTGGTTAGATTGATTAGACTCGAAGAATTACTACAATTCTTATTATCAACCTTACTTAGATTTCTTCCCCTAAAAAACCAATTGATTTTCCTATCTAATGGCAATCCACAACAAAGCCAATCTCGCAAATCGAATCACACGTACAATCATACACGTATCTGTCGATTTTCATGCTTATAACTCAACCCAACCAAGATCTCTGCAATGGCAGCTTCTGTCTTCTCTTTATACGAAAATGCATGTCCGTAACAAAAGTACACAAGGCTTCAAATCGAATTTCATCTTCTCAAAACTCCTCTCCATCTGCCACTACACCGTGTTGCGAGCAACGGGTGCAAAGCCAACCCAATATCTCGGCCATAGATTCCCTCCATCCCTTGGCCAACAAAAAATCGTCTTCTGCCCATTTCATGTTCTTGCGAAGCTTTATAAGGACAATAAGTTTCAGTGTTTAGGCAGCATTTGGTATAAAGATTCGTGATCAATGTGGCCAAAGGATTTTGTTGGATCCAAATAATTTCTGCTAATAGAATCATATTCGCGTAACACAATGCGAAGCACCTAGAGTTAAAGGTCCTGCCGAGTTGAATAAACTGCTTTCGAAACATTTTCAGTGGATAAAAAGATACATCTTGTTCATTCAAGAAAGGTCCGATTTTGCCCCCAGGGGCATAGCGAGTTGGTAAAGTCTGGGGTGACGTAGGGGAACCCCTCGACGCCAGGTTTGATTCCCATGTGGAGCGCATTCCCTGCTGAAATATTGTGGGGTGTGCTCTGGGGTCGTATCCTGTAGGTCCTCTCCCACAGATGTCTGTCAGCTCGAGCACATCCCTTGATTTACTTGGTGGCGGCGTTGAGAGGATGGTTCCATCACCCAAGAACTAGTCAAGCGAAAGCCTGGATATCTTGTAAAAAAAGAAAAAAAAGAAAGAAAGGTCCGATTTTTGGCTGTGAAACCTGACAAGAGCAGCCTTTCAACCCATTGTAGAGGCCGAGTGGTATGTAAATTGTTCCTTTGACTGATTCAATCATGGTTCGCCGTTATGAGAACTATGCTCAAAATGGAGGTCATCGTTTCAGTTCCAATATCATTTCATAGAACGATCATGACGGGAATTTTTTTAAAAATATATTAAAAAATTCAAAAAGATTGAATATTTTGAAGAAAAAAAATATTTTTATCTTCTTTAATTCATAAATAATATTTAAAAAGATTAGTTTCTAAAATTATAAGAAAATAACATTAACATAGAAAAATACTTGTAAGTGTTATATCACCTGGGCTAATACCATGAGTAGTGATATGAATGAACAAAGTTATCAGTGTGCCAGACTAAATTTTTAATTCAAATTATTAGATTTATATGATTTAACGATATATTTATTAAATTATACTCTATTGTTAATTTTTATGGGAAAATATTGAAAATAATTTAACATATTATCATAATTAATTATATTTAATATAATGATATTTTATAGATATAAATTTACCTATACAATAATAATTAATTACAAATTATGTCCTCGTAGAACTAAAAGTGATCAAAATGATTAATGTGTATAAACTATATATTAATAAATAGATAAATTAATTTATGATACTAGCTTTTAAAAGTTCTACAATATTAATGCAAAACACAATTATTTTACATTTAACTATGTATTTGTTAAATGTTTTTTAATTAAAATTTAAAAACTAATATTCAAACTAATAATCCATCTCCCTTCGCCCAACATGATTCTCCTTCAACAAACCAGACACACGCACTAATTTTACAGAAACACGGTGTTCTTTCCCATAAATGTCGGAAAACCGCGCCTTCCCCAAAAAAACGGCCGTTTCACCGCTCTCACCACTATTATCAATGTTATGAAGCATCTTCTGTATGTGAAACTAGACTCGCTCACCTCCATTCCGACCTTTCCGTTCTCGATTTTGCAAACCATGGGTTCAATCATGGGCATCTCTTAAAACACACCAAGTTTTGGAATGAAAAGGAGGAAATATTTGGAATATACGGCCCGAAACAAATTCTTACGTAAACAGCGCACACATTCTTGCCATAAGGCCAACACCTTTATCAATTGTCTTGCACCATAGCAAAATCTCCTGGAAATGGCGAACCATCTTGCGCTGATTCTCGAGTTTTTCAGCGCAAGGATCGAAATTCGACTTCATAAAATGCATCTTTTTATTCTTACCTTGCCACAACTTCATGTTCAGTAATCTCCAACTCTGACAAAGCCTCCAATGCTGAGTGTAGACGCGACGTGGCTGAGATTAATCTCTGCATTTCGCATTCAATCTCGACCCGCACTCCAATTTCCGCCAATCAATGATCCCAAGTTTCAAATATCACGTAAGCAAGATCAAACCGATTAAGCCCAAAACCGTTGCATTTCTTGCCAATCCGAGAAACGGCGGCGGTGATCAAGAGATTCAAGCATTTCCCTGCAGGCGAGGCCCAACAGAAACCCTTCATCTCTAGAATTCAGAAACGCTACTCCTTCCGATTTGAAAATCTCTTTTTCTTTTGCCAATCTCGTCATCGGATAGGGAGAGGGTAACCAATATTGACTTGATTTTGGCCGTTTCAAAAGTTGTGTTCTTGAATTCAAAATTGGCTTGATCTTAGCAATTTTCCACATCAAGCTCATTTTTTGAGTTCGATCAAACTTGCAATGGCTCAACAGTATTCCAACTTTTATTTTGGCAATGTCTTGGTTATCATATCACATTCATTTTCATCTATGTGGATCTTCTCAAGCTTTAACAAATTCTTCTCTAATACATCCTGAAGTGATTCGTTATTTTCCGTGTTCGGTAGAATTATGTGTTGCAGAAAATAAAGGAAGAACCACAATTTTTACGTGAAAAACCTTCAAATCGAAGGAAAAACCATGGGACATAGTCCGGTATAAATCTTCAGTATAAATTTGTTTGGATTTACAGGACTTAGATACAAAATAAGAACTTCAAGAAACATCATAAGAATGAAAGACCAAAGAGACTATAATATGCTCTCTTCGGAGTCTTTTCTTTCAACCCATTGCATAGACACACACCTGTGTATTTATAGTGTTGATCCCGGTGGTTGGCACGCGATAAATCCGTAATACGATCTCCTCTGATTGTGGCATTATTGAATCAAAACGTGTCCTAGAAATCCGCGTTCCATTATTGCACGTTTGTTTGCGCCGGTTGATTTGTTAGTTATGTCCGGGTCTTCCGCTATCCCTTGATCAGTATGCCGAGCAGGTATTGATTTGTTAGTTATGTTTGGGGCTCTTTGCTCGGGATATCTCTTGCCCGACGCTTGCATAGGATTTTACCGAAGAAACTGATTTATCATATGTCATCACTTCACCCCTGAAGTAAAGTGATACGAGAGAATTTGTAAGGACCCCGTGCCTTTAATCTGCTATTAGTGTATTATCCCATGTAATTAGTGCATACAATCATTTAATCAGGGGGAAAACCACATGCAACCATAGCATAATACACCATCAATCTTCCTTACATTATCCCATATAATGTTCAAATCCCCCATACCATTCAACCCTTAAGTATGCATCTTATAATACACTAACGTGTTCTCAATTCGTTTAGCAATTCCTTAAGTAATTGCATGCAACCCATAAATGAAAAGAGAAAGACACATATCCTTTATTGTGGTAGTCCTGTAACCGTTGTGCTCTTGTTTTTCATTTTTTAATCTTTACTGTTCTATTAAATGATTTATTGTTCTATTAAATGGGTTAATTTATTTTATATATGATTAAGAAAACTTGGCATATAATCTATATCATTTAATTTATAAAATTTAAACATATATTATGTCCATATATAAATATATATAATGTACTAGTAATATTTAATAATTCTTAGTAATTTTATATGATGTCTAATATCGGAAAACTATACTGTGATTATTTCATATTTTTCAATCATATATAAAACTATCTCAATCTTATCCAAATTTTATTATAAGATATCTGATCTAAATTTAAATAATCATATCATTCCTAGTCCAAAAAAAAATTACAAGATGTCATAAATTTAAAATAGCTAAAATCATCATTTTAAATGATTATTCTAATTAATTATTAGAAAACCTTTTTATAGGTTCATCTTTACGTTTTAATTTTAACATAATACACAAGAAATATTCAACACTAAAATATTTGATGTGTTTTAGTAATTTAAATTACTAAAATTCAGTAATTGAATGTATTTTTTAAGACAATAGTAACAATTTAAGGAAAACAGATGTAAATTAATATTACATTTTGTTTTCTTAATTGGAGAGTTGATTGGTTATGCTCACAGCTCACACCAGAATATGTCAATCTAAAAATTTAAATAAAAACGACCGTACAAACACGCAACGTATACCCAGAACCACTAGTGTTTAATTATATTTGGACTCATTTTTTAAGTATTAAATGAATCATGTGATGACAAATTAATGAGCTCCTACATTTATCAAGATTTTCTAATCTTCATTCATCATCCGAGCATAAAATCAAATACAGCTAACATGTCATTGCTCAGAAATAGGAAAAATAAAAGATCCTCTGTACAAGTGAATTGAAGTCAAACTCAAAATGATGAATGGATCGTTAATAAAATTTAGTTTCACGGATGATTATAATTTTCAATTTATTGTGGTGTTACCGATTCCCATGGACTGCAGTCTCTGATTCCGACCCGTATCACGCCGTCTGTGTTATCTGTTACATCGATTAGCTCCACGCATTGTCTTCGCAGTGCCTGTTTTAGCCAAAGTTTATGAACAAATAATAACGTATCAAGGGGAGTAACTCCAAAACTTAGGTATTCATTACATATATCCCATATAGTTTTGAAAATAGACTCTTTACTATTTATGGTTTGCAAAATATAGAGGGGTGTTTTCCACGGAGCTAAACTATATATTTTACAAAAATACGGTAGTAAACTGAATATTTTTAAACCGGGAAAATTTTCGATTTGAAAACCAAAAGGGTAAACTGCATATTTTCAAGTAGATGTATAATCTGCCTATTTGAAAATCATAAAGAGGTCCATTCTCGGTAACCCTAAAAGGAGGTTTCATTGTTGTTGCCCTTAAGGGCACTGCCCTCAGGTGCATCATCTACCATTCATTTAGAATCTTTTTTTTTCTTTTTTTAAAAAAAGATTTCAAATGAACGTTGATGATGCCCCTAAGGGCACTACTCTTAAGTGATGATGCCCCTAAAGGCACTATTCTTAAGGGCATCATCAAACAAACCCTAAAAGGAAAGGGTGTATTATTTCAGAAACTTGGATTCTCTTGCATGTTTGTCCTTTTTCATTCAAATACTGACATAACGCCATATTGATGACATTTCCAAAGTCATATCAGAACACAGATGTGGAAAAATGAGTAAAAGTACAGAATAAGCTAAGTTATTTCATTATGACTAATTAGAATATCAAATTCCAATTTTAGATCGACTGAGGTTACAAAGAAATTGATATTTTACCTAGAGTTATATTGGTGGGGCTTGTTCAATTTCATTCCCACCAAAGATTTTGCACTGTTACTACCTAGGCTAGCACGTACCTTTCTCCATTCTTGTGGATCCAAAATCGCTGCAGACACATTAAAACCCCTCACGGAATAAGCCGCCGCATAGTCTTCCCTGTTACACCGTCTGTTCGAATGACTACTCGGCCTCCGATACCAAGTCGAAGTGGTTTCATTTCCTAATTCCTTAACCCCATCGAAATAAAAAATAATGGGCCTCTCGCAGGGCCCCAAGTTCAACACTCGGGTATTGAAAGTAAACGGCTCTTTACTCCAAGTTCTCCACGATACAAATGTCTGTAGGGGAGTGCTTAAGTCCTTTCCAGTCAACAAAAATGGGTACAATTGCACACTGTAGCCCCATGAGATCGAAATGGACCAGTTCCGTGTCGTGTCATAGCCGAATGTATGTTGTAATACCCGGCTCGGGTCGGATTTGTAGCCGTTCATGAGTTTCTTGACCGATCCTACTCGAGTTTTGCCCGGAAACAAGGGCTGTACATAGTCTAGATGGTGCAGTGTGACTAGAGGTGCAAGCGGATGAGCCGAGAGTAAGCCGTATGGGCTTCCCCGAATATCAATCTGCAAATCATAGAAATATTTTTAGTCACTTTTCATGATATTAGATACCATCTTTAATTTGATGGTCAAATATTAAAAGTGTAGCAATGAGTTTTACATTTGTGCGTAATTATAAGGACAAACTGGACATTATGACAAGCTAAAAATAACATCATTTTCAAAGAGATTCCAGCATCTAAGGAGGTAATTATGGATTTGATTAGAGTTAAAACTTGGCAACGATTTATCGGCTAGGGGAGGTTGGTTCAATTCTAACTCAACTAACGGTTGGTTCTAAGAACCCAGAATTTGTATAACTTCTTTCTGAGTATGTGTTTTGGTGGTTTGGTTTGCAAGTTGAGTCTTGCTCTATTAAGAGTGTAATCTTGACTAATATAAATTTCGGTTTTGAAAACCTTTAATGCTCCATTTATATATATTTGGCTTATAACAATGAACATATTTAACAACTTAACATCTATAACAAAATGGGTAAACTTGATGCACGAAACCCCCGCTATATTGTTTTGAAGAAATGACGGGTCATTTGAGCATAAATGTAACATAAAAAAGTAACTTCAGCATTAATGCTGAAAATGGAATTCTCACTCATATTAATTTTGTGCATTGAAATCTATAAAAGAGACAACTTTCATTTACTATTCGAAACTCTCATGTCAAATAAAATTCATTTGTGAGTCAAAGATCCTATGGTGTTTGCTATACACAAAATCTACGAAGATAACAAAATTAATATAAAATCCGATGTATAAAATTCACTAAATAATAGGACCAAAGGTGCATTTTCCCATGTGAATTATATCACTCACTAAAATTTCATGTCAATTATCAGAGCAAGTATATATTTTACTATTTTTGTTTATCTCCACTAACTGTTCTTTTTCTTTCTGCAATGTTTTATTTTTACTAAATGTTTGAATGCAGTTTTAGGGTAAATTTAATAGAATATAGACTTTTTTGATAAAAAATTGTTCACATAAATATTTTTAACAAATACAGAAATTAAATTTTAACAAAAGTTAAAGTTGGGCTTTAAGAACACTTTTAATTAAAACAAAAATTCGGGACTATTTTTGATTAAAAACAATTTCAATGAAACTGGATTTGATTAGTCCAAAAGTTTATGAGCATATCGCCAAGATCAATATTTTGTGGCACCATTTTTAAAATTTAGCGCACAGCAGTTTAATTTAAAAATGAGATCTAAAAGATGATAAATTGTTTAGTTAAGATAAGATTGGTCGAATGAACTCTACGATAATCCTATGTATTATGAGAATGAACTTTTTTCTGAAAAATATTGATAATCTAAACAAGAGCACTGTTAATCCAAACAAGATCTGAAAAAAAAAAAAAATCTGTGTAATTCATTCTAAAATTTTTACCTGATGGAAACCAAGTTCTTGGGTTAACGGCACCCCAATCTCACTCATGCAGCCCCCAATCTTCTGATCGGACCCATAAAAATCAGCATACCTATCAATGCATCCATCCAAAATCCTCACCAGCGCCGCCGCCAATGGGTAGCTCACGGCGAACCCACCGCCGCCGTATCCCATTGTATACGAATGCGTCAAATCTTGCTCCACACTCTCAGAATTCCCACCAATATAGTACATTTCATTATGATCATATTTGTTAAGCACATTCACCAAATTCTCTGTGAAAAAAATAGTGTCATCGTCTCCCATAACAAACCATCTCACATTCTTTAACCCTAATTCGAAGCTCTCTTTTATTATACGCGCGATGCGCACGGCCGACCGGGAGCCGTACGAACACGTGTATTTGAACCGAGACGTGTCGGCGGATACTTTATAAGGCGGAGAAGTTCCGAGCCACGGCCCGTCTCGCTTGGCGGGTTTCTTATCGAGCCAGACGAAGCCGCGGTGTGTGCCGGGTTTCCACCAGAGTTCGCAGTAGTGGCGGCGCGTGCTCCATGTCTCGGCAGAGCCACCGATGCCGAAGAGAATGTGGGAAATGTTTGTTTTCACTTCGTGTCCGGCATTGATGGATTCGTGGTGAGATTCGTATATCAAAATCCGATCGCATTCCGGGCAAGGTACGTCAGTTTTCCAGCTGGGGAATATGGAGACATAACAGAGGGAAAATGCAGTGAAGATGCTGATTGCTAGAAGGCCTTTCATGAAAATTGGGCTGATCAAAATGAAATTTGAGAGTGGTGAACTGAAACTTTTGCAGGGTTTTAACGGTTCTGGAACTGTGGTTTCCGAAGAAGGACGCATCATTGTTTGCCACCTGAAAAATTTGAAAGAGTTTTGATAAATCTGAAGAGAGAAAACTGTTGGAATCGAAATCAAATTCCTTCCGAATCGCTGAAGATTTATTATCAACTATTTTGAACTGATTCTATCCTTTGGATCATACGAATAAACAGGAAATTTTTGGGATAATGGTGCTGATTTTCAATAGATTGGGATAAATCTTGACTGTTTTTTCTTAAATTCTTCGGTCGGAAAGTTGATTTTAGTATTCGGTATTTGTATAAATTTATAATCTCCATTTTTTCATTAATAACTGAAACGTAATTAATAATATTAAATACGAGTGCCTATAAATATACCATACGTGAAATATTGGATTTTTAGAATGATACAATTGAAATAAAAATGTATTGAAATAAGAAAATTGGTTTTGTAACATCATCATTTAAAATTTCTAAACTTGTTTTTCTACGAAAAATACAAAGTTAATCATGTACGTTGAAATTTTTTAAATTTTGATTCTTTTAAGTAGTTAAAACTTGATCTTAGTGTCAATAAATTGGCTTTAAGGGAAATTGCCAAATTCATCATTTAAGTTGTCATATTTTCTATTTTCACATTTAACTTGTTAATGTTGAAATTTAGTACAATAACTTTGTGTGTTTTTTTTAGTTCTATTTCGTTGCAGTGCTGACGTGGCACCAGAAATTATGGTTGACATGTCCAGCGTTATATTAACACTCCGAAAAATTAGGACTAAAAACCAGTGATAGGAAATCGGAATCACTTTGCCAAGAGATTTGAACACTTCAAGTGGAATAGACCCAATCTGCATGGGTCAACTGTTAAGAAGTTGAGCGACCCTGAGAATCAGTTTTTGATTTCGGCCTTTACTGACGAGGATATAAAAAATGCAGTGTGGTTATGCGGAAGCTCAAAAGCCTCATGGTCGGATGGTATTAACTTTAATTTCATCAAAAAGAATTGGGACATGGTAAAAGATGACTTTTGCGTTGCTACAAAGAGTTCCACCTGTTCGGAATGATTGTAAGAGATGGCAACTATTCATTTGTCACTCTTGTTCCAAAAAGGAAGAATCCAACTACGGTTGAGGATTTCAGGCCTATCTCATTGGTAGGCTGTGTGTATAAGATTATTTCAAAGTTGTTGGCCAATAAATTAAGCAAAGTAATGAAATTAAGCAAAATAATGAATGATGTAATCTCAGAGAACCCAGATGCGTTTATGGGGAATCGTCAAATTTTGGATAGTGTGCTGATTTTGAATGAGGCAATTGATGATATCAAGTTGAGTAAGAAGCCTTGTATATTACACAAACTGAATTTTGAAAATGCATATGATTCTGTCCTTTGGGAATTCATCGATGAAATGCTTTAGAACATGAACTTTAGTGCTAAATGGCGTGGTTGGATTAAGGAGTGTATTGAGACGGCGATGACTTCGATTCTGGTGAATGGGACACCTATGGAGGAATTCAAGTTGGGTAAAGGGCTTCGCCAAGGCAATTCCCTTTCGCTGTTCTTGTTCTTAGCAGCAGGCGAAGGGCTTAATGGTATGATCGCAAGAGCGATAGAGGGAGGGTTGTTTAATCCAGTGTCGGTAGAAATAGGGTGTATCCCTCTATCTATCTTTCAGTTTGCAGATGATAAGATATTGATAGGTGAAGCTGAGGAGGAGAACATATGGGATATTAGGTGCATTCTCAGGAATTTTGAATTGGTATCTCTGTAAGGAATCCAACACACAAGTGCGCAGCGGAAATAAAAATTTGGATTCCTAACCGAGGACCTATACAGAGTATTCATATCGGAATGATTAAAAGAGTCTCACCCTTGTAGCGTGTTTGATGCAGAAACGATGCCAAATCACGAGCAACACCTCCAAGATCTTGCCTCTACGGTATCCACACGATCAAATCGAACAAGGGACGTTCGAGAACAAGTTGCTAGACTTATTCTTGAACCAAAGCTGAACTCACGGTTCAAAACCGACAATGGCGGCCAATCAAAAGGCTCACAACCCACGGCGGATTAATTCTTAATTAACCTTGATATCATATATATATTAGATTTAATTAAAGGTTCAAAACTTTCTTAAAGCTTCATGGGCTCAAACCCATGATTTATTTAAATCCTTATAATCATGTAATTAAGACTCTTCTTAATTAATTAATTCATCTAATGAATTTAATTCCCCTTATCGATTTAATCTTTTGTGCGACCCGATAGGATCTTGTAATGTTGGCAGTGACATAAAATCTCATTTTATGTCACAAGCAATGAGCGGTATCTAGCAACAATCAAGGCTACCCAAATTACAAGAATGTCATTGACTCGACATAACCTTAGAACTTGTGATAATATTAACCATGTAACTTAATCCCTTTGTCCATGTGTTTAGATTGAACATGAGTCATGGAATAGTCATACTCATATATTCAATCTTTTATTTCTTGATCCCCAAGTAGAACTAGAATAAACGAATAAGCTCGATATCACATATCGACTCATTCGAGCATGGCCATGCATTTTAGTCTTACTTGATCAAGGGAACAAAAACTTCTCCTGTTATATAGGAGGGACAAATCCTATCTTGATCAATCAACATCCCTCTACATAATTCGTAGTGTATCCAATATTTGCCTTTATAGTTTACCCTGTTATAGGTAACGTTTGACAATATCAAGATACATAACTCCTTATGTTGGGATCTCTGATGATCTCAAGTCGTAAGGATTACATACATTATTATCACTATGAGAATTGCTTATGACACTCATATAACTATCCATGTAGCATTCTCATGGTGGGTCTGTCCAGTACATTGTTCTCTAACATGTACCAATGTGTTGATTTGATATCTCATATCCATGAATTAATTCATCAATCAAAACATACTAGTCTCAATGCATTATCATTATCCTTATTCATGATAATACTTGACTAGGGACAATCTTTAAGAACAATACAATATTATTCTAAGGACATTAACTTATATATCAATTCATATTGCACAGACATTCGAATAAGATGTAATAATGATTTGCCATTAATAAAGTCATAATACATTGTATATCATAAACAATCATCTAATGACTTGTCTTAGGGCATATCCCAACAATCTCGATTTAAGGTGAATTACCAAAAAAAGTGAACTGATATGGCTTACTGTCGAGGTTAACATGCTAACTAATTTGGCAGAGGTTCTTAATTGCAAAGTGGGTTCTGTGCCCTTCAAATATTTAGGTTTGCTTGTTGAAGCAAACCCGAGGAAAGCGTTGACATGGAAACCTTCAAATGACCTAGTTAGAAATAGGTTGGCAAGCTGGGAAAGCAAACATCTTTCTCTTGGTGGTCGGTTTATCCTGATTAAAGTTGTGCTCAGTTCGCTACCCATCTACTATCTTTCCTTTTTCAAAATCCCTAATTGTGTTATCAAATCTATCTCGAAACATCAAAAGAATTTCCTTTGAAGTGGGAGGTAGATAGTAGGAAAGTAGTCTGGGTTAAGTGGGAGGTTGTATGTTTGAGTAAGGAGGATGGGGTTTGGGTGTTAGAGTTGGCATCATTTAACTTGGCTTTATTGAGTAAGTGGAGGTGGAGAGCCTTAACTGAGTCAGATCACCTTTAGGTAAGAGTGTTAGTAACAAAGTATCTGTCGGAGAGTGTGTTAGGTCTAGGGCAGCATCATATAATTGGTAGAAATAGAGTATCTGGTTGGTGGTGGAAGGTTCGTAGGGCTTGTGTGGTTGAAGGTGAGCCGTGGTTTGATAAAAGGGTGATGAGAGTCATAGGTGACGGAACAAATATTTCTTTTTGGCATGATACATGGGTAGGAGACGAACCTCTGTGGACAAAATTTCTTAGACTTTACAGTATACCATTAAACTCATTCAATTTTAATAGTACTATGGGGGAGTGGGCGTATGGGGTTTGGTGTTGGGATTGGCATTGGAGAATACCGATATTTGAATGAGATTTTATGTGACTTAACATCTTTTTTGAACAGGTGTATCTCTAAAGTGGATGTGGCTGATAGGCGGAAATGGAATTTTAAATATGAAGGCACATTCTCAGCATATTCAGCCTACTGTGCAGTAAGGACGGCTAGACTTCCGGATAGCGTAGAAAACTATGTGAGTAAATTCGTTTGGACAAAAGGAATACCAAGTTGCTTTGTATGGAAACTGGTGCTAATTATAAGTGTCATTTTTGCACTTATATTTCTATATTTTCTCGTTACTTTTTACCTTGATTATATCGATATTACACTTTTGGTACAAGTTTTGCATGTTTTAGGAATCTAGGTAGAAGTTCAATAAAATGAAGAAAATGAGCTAAATAATGATGGAAAATGACTGAAATGAGTTTATGTGGTGAAGCAATGACTCTTTTAAAAGTTCTAAAAGAAGACTTTACCAACTCCAACAAGGACTCCTTTAAGAGTTATAAAATGAGGCCTTTGCCAACTCCAACAAGAACTCTTTTAAGAGTTATAAAAGTACGCTCATACAACATCTATATATACCACTTTCCACAATCCATATACCAAAATTCATATCTTCCTTGACCCTATGATTTGAAACATACCAACAAGGAACTGAGTGCACGATCGATAAGGAAGCAAGAGAATGAGCAAAGATCTACAATCAGAGTCGACACTGAGAGTTTATTCTTGTCTTTTGGATTTTAGATTTGATTTATTTTGGATTATTCATGCTTAGGTTTGGTTTTTAGATTTAAATATGATGAACTAAGTTTATTTATCAACGCTAGGCAATTCTTTGTCTTGAACCTATGAATTGATGATTTGTTATTTGATTGAATTCCTATAGCTCTTTGTGTATGTTTTATGATTTTAATGCTTTTGAAGGATTGATCACATTTTTGAATGATTTTTATATTGCAATTGACTTGGTCATATGATATTGTGATACGAAACTAGTAATTCATACCATGGGTTATAGATTGAGACAGAACAAGTAAAATATAGCACACGTGATAGCAATAGATTTACCAAAATAGAAGGCTAGAAGTTTTCACAAAGCTTATGCAATATTGAGCGTTAAATAAGTGCATGATCATTGTCTTGTTGCATCTTAATATTAGGTTTAATACAACTTGACCACAGTATATTGAATAATTAAGGAAAAATCATCACCTTAGAAATGTTTTGATATTTAATTGAGGGCCATATGGGAGTATTTGGTAAACCGAAGTATTGATAATCTTTTCAAATGGAATTTTCTCGTCAGTTTTGGTTTGCTTGGTTGGAGTTTTAGTATTAGTTTAATTATTTAGTTTATTTATTAATTAATTATCGTAGGTTAAATATAGTTTAAAGCATCTTGTTTGGTACTTACATTTAGTCCATGTGGGTTCGACAACATATTCTTCATATTCTATACCAAAACTTGGCAAACGTACACTTGAGGTATAATCACGCTACTCTGGAATTTACTATTTTAATAAATCGCGATCAAGTTTTTGACGTCGTTGCCATGTATTAACTTTAGTTGATAAGTGGTAGCGCTTATCGCGTACATGTTACGCCCCGAGACTGGCATCGATAGCACCGGCGTTGATTCCAAATACAATTGAAAATCAACAAGCCTCATAGTATAGAATTTAATTACAACCAATCTATTTATTCCATAAACATAAATGTTTTACAACTGAAAATAAAACCATAACTTAAATCTTAACAGAGTTTAGCAGAAGCATAATTATGTAAAATCTTGAAATAATTGCGGTAGATCACCAACCCCAAAAGTTGTGTTGTTCTTCGTCTTCGGTATCTGTCTCACTTTTATCTGGGGAGGGGATGTAAGGGATGAATGTTCTGGTTGACACTTAGTAAGCGGGGGCCAATCGAATATGCCAAAAATATATACTTATACAGATTCAAAACAGATTTCAAAACATAAGCTGATACACATAACAGAATTTTCTCCTTTGAGCCATACCAAAAACATCATATTAGAACACATATCATATACTTATCAAATTAGATCGATCTACATAACATAAGGATTATAGAGGTGGCTCCTACGAATTCAAGAGGTGGCTCCCGTACTATAGCACTTTGCCCCATTGGTTCAAGAGGTGGCTCACACATACGTAGCACGTTGTTTCGCATAGCACTTATCTCCCGATATTCAGAATTTTCATGACATCATAGTTTTAAAATAGTTCATATATTCAACTGTATTTTTCATAAGCATTTATATGTTATCAAAATAAAAGGATAATATAACAAAAGCCCACTTACCTGATTGTTCGCTTATCTGATTGTTTACGATGATTCTTTAAACATAAAAGAGTATGTATGGATCTTCAACTTTCAAAAATCAACTTCTTTTCTTGCTAGAATATTTGATATTTTGAGAGTATTTCCTTTAAACTTTTGTGTTTCTACTAATGAATCTAGCTTGGTATTTATAGAAGATTTTCAAAAAATTATGTAATCAATGACATCAACTTAATATTATGTAATCAATGACATCAACTTAATATTATGTAAGCAATGATGTATTTAAGGATAGTTTGATTCAATTCTTGGGACCTAAATTCAATGTATCATGTTGTGGTAAGGTGGTTGCAAGAGTTGCAAGTGGTGATCATCACCTTCTTCCCTCCTTATGAGAAGTTTCGTCCTCGAAACTTGAATCGGCTTGATCTTGGAACAGATAGGGATATTTTCTCTCATTTTCTCTTCTGGTTCCCAAGTGGCTTCTCTCTCTGTATGGTTCGACCATTGAACTTTGATATATGGAATGGTCCTTCGTCTCAGTACTTGATCCTTTGAGTCTATGATTCGGATCGGAATTTCTTCATACTTCAGAGTTTCATTCAAGTTTCCTTGATCTACTAAAGGTTCTGCTTCGAGTACATGATTTGGGTCAGCAATGTACTTCCTTAACTGTGATACGTGAAATACATTATGAATTCTTGAGAGGCTTGGCGGTAGTGCTATTCTATAAGCTAGAGTTCCCACTTTCTCTAGGATTTCAAATGGTCCAACATATCTTGGTTAGTTTCACTGCTTTGTCAAATCGGATGACTCCTTTCATTGGTGAGACCTTTACATAAACCTTGTCGCCAATATCGAATTCTAACGGTCTTCTTTTCATATCAGCACAACTTTTCTGTCGATTTTGAGCTGCCTTGAGCCTATATCTAATTATTGTGACTTTGTCGATTGTGGTCTGTACATGCTCAGGTCCGATGATAGCTTTCTCTCCAATTTCATCACACTATAATGGTGATCGACATTTTCGCCCATAGAGTGCTTCGTATGGTGCCATTCCAATGCTGCTATGATAACTATTACTTTAGGCGAACTCGATCAGAGGCAAGAGCTCGCTCCAATTTGCACTGAAATCTATGGTACACGCTCTTAACATATCCTCGAGGGTTTGGATTGTCCTCTCTGTTTGGCCATCAGTTTGTGGCTGATAAGCCATGCTAAGAGTTACCTTAGTTCCCGTAGCTTGTTGACAACTATTCCAGAAGCGTGACACGAATCTGGGATCTCTATCGGATACAATACTTATCGGGACTCCATTAAGTCACACAATATTATCCATGTATAGGGTGGTCAGTTTATCCAAGTTATAATTCATACGAACTGGGAGGAAATGTGCAGATTTTGTGAGTCTATCCACAATTACCCATATACTGTCATGACTTTGTCGAGACTTTGGCAATCCTACTACAAAGTTCATGGAGATATGTTCCCACTTCCATTTCGGAATTTCAAAAGGTTGAAGTAATCCTCCAGGTCTTTGATGTTCAGCTTTAATTTGCTGACAAACTAAGCATGTAGCGACAAATTCAACAACGTCTTTCTTCATTCCATTCCACCAAAAGCTTTCTTTGAGGTCTTTGTACATCTTTGTGCTTCCAGGATGGCTGGAGAACTTTGATTTAAGTGTTGTAATCATCACCTCTAGTCTAAGGTCCTTCACGTTTGGCACACTTAACCTTCTTTTCATCCGTAAAGTTCCATCGTTGTCTGTCGTGAAATCTGGTAATTTTCCTTCCTTAACTTGTTCTTTCAGTTTAGTTAGGCTGGGATCCTGACTTTGGTCTAACTTTATCGTTTTCTCGGAGGCAGGGATAAGCTAAAACGGATGCTAAAATCATCTTCCATGTGCCCTTCCAACTTAGTGTGCCTGCGACCTTATTTGCTTTCCCTGGATGGTAGCTTATCGTATGATCATAGTCCTTCAATAGTTCTATACATCGTCTTTGCCTCATATTTAATACCTTCTGGGTGAACAAATACTTGAGACTCTGATGATCCGTGAAAATTTCACACTTGGCAGGTAATGCATCCATAGTTTCAAGGCAAAAACTACGGCTGCTAACTCAAGTCATGCGTATGGTAGTTTTGTTCATACGGTTTGAGTTGCCTTGATGAATAAGCAATCACTCTCCCTTCTTGCATGAGAACCATCTAGACCTTCTTTTGATGCATCGTTGTAGATGGTAAAATCCATATTCTCAGTTGGCAATACTAACAAAGGTGTAGATGCAAGCTTCTTCTTCAAAGTCTCGAAACTTTCCTCAGACTCCTCACTCCATATGAATTTGGAGTTCTTTTGTGTGAGTTTTGTAAAGGGTATGGCTATCGAGGAAAATCCTTCAACAACTTTTCGATAATAGCCAGCTAGCCCTAAGAAACTTTGAATTTTCGTAACAGTCTTTGGTCTTGGCCAGTCCATAATCGCTTCCACTTTCTTAGGATCTACGGACACGCCTGCTTGATGATATGCCCTAAGAATGCAACATTGTTTAGCCAAAATTCACATTTCTTGAATTTGGCAAAGAGTTCTTTCTCTCTTATGGTCAGTAGAGTAAGACGAAGATGTTCTTCGTGTTTCTCTTTACTCGGTGAATAGTCCATAATGTCATCGATGAACACTACCACAAACTTGTCCAGGAATGGCTTGAATACTCGATTCATCAAGTCCATGAATGCGGCTGGAGCATTCGTCGAACCAAATGGCATCACTGTGAACTCGTAATGCCCATATCTTCTTCGGAAGGCAGTCTTCGAAATATCTCCTGCCTTAATCTTGAGCTGATGATAGCCCGATCTTAGATCAAGTTTAGAAAAGACTTTAGCTCCCTTGAGTTGATCGAATAGATCGTCTATCCTTGGGAGAGGATATCTATTTTGATTGTGATCTTATTTAATTCTCTGTAATCGATACACAATCTCATACTCCTCTTTCTTCTTTACAAATAGTACTGGAGCTCCCCAAGGAGATGTACTTGGTTTGATGTGCTTCTTGTCCAAGAGTTCTTGCAGTTATTCTTTTAGCTCTTCCAATTCAGCTGGAGCCATTCGATATGGCGCCTTCGAAATGGATGCAGCGCATGGCACCAAGTTAATCTCAAACTCTATTTCACGATCCTGGACTAATCCGGGGAGATCATCTGGAAAAACATCCGAAAATTCTCGTGCTACCGGAATATCTTCTAGTATGAGTTCAGCTCCTTCCGTGACTTTGTTTATCATGGCTAGGTAAATTCTTTCACCTCTTCTCATGGCTTTCCAAGTTTGTGAAGCAGATAAAAGAACTTTACGCTCTTTTGTATTGCCACAATATAAGATTTCTTCTTGGTCTGGTGCTCATAGTTTGACTTTCTTATTATGTCAGTCAACGAAGGCGTGGTGTTTAGATAACCAATCCATTCCTAGGATAGCATCAAACTCCACCATGTTGAGTTGAATCAGATCGGTGTTGAACTTTTTGTCACTTATATGAATGTTGCAACCTCGATGAACACTATGTGTTTCCAGGGTTTGGTCGCAGGAATTGATACTCTATATGGTTCACTAAGTATGTCAGGAATAGATTTTAACTTCTTAGCGAACCTCTTAGATATAAACGAGAGCGTAGCACCACAATCAAACAGCACATAAGCAGGCAATTTGTTGATTAAGACAGTACCTGCTACAAAGTCATTGGAGTTATTCGCCTCATTCTGTGTCATGGCGAAGACCCTGGCATTGGGTTTGTTTGGAGGGATGTCATTGCCTGCTCCAGTCCCCTTCTTCTCAGTCTCAGGGCAATTAGCAATTCTATATCCAAACTTCCACATTGGAAGCAAGCACCACTTTGTCTACGACATTCCCCAGTATGTACAAGATTTCAGATTGGGCATTTTGGGAAATCTTTGTTGTTTGGGGTAGATGTAGATCCCCTTTGTTGATTATGGAACTGATTTGGCCATTTGAATTTATGGCCATTGTTAGAGGGCTGATGAGGGAGAGGTCGTTTGCGCTTGAACTCTTCTTCTCGGTGATGGATGTCAGACTCGGCCTTGATGGGTGCTCCCATCACATCCTCAAAGTTGATGGTTTCCAACACTGCTAATGCTGATTGGATCCGATTGTTCAAACGCTTCTTGAAATGGTGTGGCTTCAAGTCATCATCTGCCATAATGGTTGGGGCATAAGTCCCAAGAGAATGGACTGTTGAGGAATACTCTACCACTGGCATTCCTGGAGTTTGTGTCAGGTTATCAAATTCCTCCAACTTTTAGAGTTTAATGGCTGCTGGGAAATATTGTTTTAGAAATGCACCATGGAACCTTTGCCAAGTGATTGGTCCGGTCACTTCCATCGAGGGTGACACACTATCCCACCACTTATTTGCATCATCAACTAGAAATGGTGATGTAACTTCCACTTTGATCTCTTGAGGCACTTCTAGTAGTCTATGATGTTTCTCTACTTCTTTCAGCCAGTGCTGAGCCACTTCTGGTTTTGAGTTACCATCGAATGTTGACACTCGATTCTTGTGAAGAGACTCGTAATGGTATTTTACCGCATGCGACTGAGGCTGTGGATTTGGTTGTGCCTGATTAGCAGTTGGGTTAATAAACCCCTGAAGAGTAGTGGCCACTATGGTAGCTATGGACATGAAGTCTTCATGACTTAAACCCTTTTTGGAGATTGGGGTGGATCTTGGCTTGCGGTTGTTACGGGGTGGTCGTCCAGCCATGTCCTACAAATTCACACATTTGTAATTTTGGTCCAAAAGTAATTCTCCCACATTGAGACATTCATCAATCCAAGCCTCAAATTTTATTATAAATAATGGCTTGATGCTGAGTTGAAAATCACACCTCTAAAATCTTCGTTGTTATCATTTCGTGTTTGGTTTCAGTAATTACTACTCAGACTGAACTTTCCAGTCTCAGGTTTGGCTAGAAGCACGGGTGGTTCATCTGGACAAGGGCGAGCTTCAAGACATGTCTGAAGAAACCCCAATGTTTTTAATATTGTATTTTATTTTGCAGTTTATTATGTTTTCATGTATGTTGGTGATGTCGTTTGGAAATTTAATATTATTTATCATGAGTTTATTTCTTGTTGTATATGGATCAGATATGTAATATTTTGAATTAAATATTCAGTTTGTAATGATAATTATATAAAAGAAATAAAGATTTCACACCGCTAATATTGCAGTTATAAATTACACTCCTCTAAATTTTTGTTGATAAAGATTGTCGATTTGCAAAACGTTTATGGTTTAAAAAATATTGAAGAACATTGCAAATTCTAAGGTCATTCTTACAAGCGACATTATATGGTCGTCATATAGATTTGTCAATGAGAAATGAGTTTAAAAATAAAGTTGTGGAGAGAATACGCTAAAAGAAAGTTTTAAAGAAACATACAACACTAATATCTAAAAGTTTAGTTTATTCTTATTAACCAAAAATTTATATAAAGCAGAACATGAATTATCATAATCTTGGTGTAATTTGAAAAAAAATTATGTTTTAAGTGATTGAATGATAAATCTCAAGCTTTTTATAGGCTAATGGGTGCAAAAATTACGATTCAAAATTCTATCAATCCGGATCTGGAAATTCAAAATTGGCCAAGGGATTTTAATGAGCATTATATGAGTATCATAAACCCAGAATTAATTTGAAAATGGTGTTCGAATTTGGGAGAAATCGAAGCTCAAAGTTTTCGAAATTTAAGGGTTCTATAGCGTGAACTTTGATTCCAAATTGAGCATGTTACTTTGTTTGTGAGAAAGATATGATAGAGGGTTTTTATTACCCATACAATGGCGAGTATAAACACGAAGTTAATTAAGATTTGGCTTTCGAATGGTCGAGCAATTTATCAAATGAAGTTTCGCCAGCTAGGGTTCAAAGGGCGTGGGTTTCAATTTAAAATTTGGACACTTTCTTTCGTTTGTGAATCCAGTTTGTTAGAGGGCTATGGATCGAAATGTTATAAGTAGTAATAAACCAACTTTAATTTGAATTTTATGTTCGGATTATAGAAAAATCGTGGATCGAAATTTTAGGGTTCTTCAATGCTCGGCTTCGATCGATCAATTCGGCATCTTTCGGTAGTTGGAACTTGGAAATTGTAGAGGACTTTCGTACTAGAGTTGATTCCGGTTATAGGGATATGCCCGATTGGACCATCGGTGGTCGGCGACGGCGGAATCGAAAAATTTGACGTGTTTGGTTTCGTGAGTTTTTGATCGGCGATTTGGCCGGGAAATCATCGTCCGTTCGGTTCGATTCATGGTGCATTGGCTTTGTCTCATTCAAGCGGTCATGGTGACGGGTCGATTTTCCGGTTACGAGCAGCGGCGACGGCGACAATGTAGCACCTGCAGTAGCCATTTTTTTTTTATATTCAGATTGTTATTCGATTCCCAACTGATTTTTAGATTTAATCAGTTGCTCTATTGGATCCGGGATTCATATTCCGGTTAATTTGTATCAACCAAAAATCTTTTCCCAACAGGATTATTGAACCTGGCTCTGATACCACTTAAATGTCACGCTCCGAGATCGGGATCGATAACACCTGCATTGATTCCAAATACAATTGAAAATCAACAAGCCTCATAGTACAGAATTTAATTACAACTAGTCTATTTATTCCATAAACATAAATGTTTTACAACTGAAAATAAAACCATAACTTAAATCTTAACAGAGTTTAGCGGAAGCATAATTATGTAAAATCTTGAAATAATTGCGGTAGATCACCAACCACAAAAGTTGTGTTGTTCTTCATCTTCGGTATCTGTCTCACTTTTATCTGGGGATGGGATATAAGAGGTGAGTGTTCTGGTTGACACTCAGTAAGCGGGGGCCAATCGAATATGCCAAAAATATATACATATACGATTTCAAAACAGATTTCAAAACATAAACTGATACACATAACAGAATTTTGCTCCTTTGGGCCATACCAAAAGCATCATATTAGAACACATATCATATACTTATCAAATTAGATCGATCTACATAACATAAGGATTATAGAGGTGGCTCCTACGAATTCAAGAGGTGGCTCCCATACGTACAACATTTTGTCCCATTGGTTCAAAAGGTGGCTCACACGTACGTAGCACATTATTTCGCATAGCACTTATCTCCCGATATTCAGAATTTTCATGACATCATAGTTTTTAAAATAGTTCACATATTCGACTGTATTTTTCATAAGCATTTATATGCTATCAAACGAAAGGATAATATTACAAAGCTCACTTACCTGATTGTTTACGATGATTCTTTAAACTTGAAAGAGTATGTATGGATCTTCAACCTTCAAAAATTAACTTCTTTTCTTGCTATAATATTTGATATTTTGAGAGTATTTCCTTTAAACTTTTGTGTTTCTACTAATGAATATAGCTTGGTATTTATAGAAGATTTTCAAAAAAATATGTAATCAATGACATCAACTTAATATTATGTAATTATGACATCAACTTAATATTATGTAAGCAATGATGTATTTAAGGATAGTTTGATTCAATTCTTGGCACCTAAATTCAATGTATCATGTTGTGGTAAGGTGATTGCAAGTAGTTGCAAGAGTTGCAAGTGGTTGCAAGTGGTGATCATCACTGTACGCTCAAATTAACCCTCTCAAGTTAATAACAATAATGAATTTAGTAGCGTGAGTAGGGATCGATCCCACGAGGAATGACGAAAATTAAACTAATACTATGATGCAAAAATCTAAGAAGACTATGAATTAACTATCATGCAAAAGTAAAATAAAAAGTAATTACATTATGAGAGAAAGACGATTATTGGCTTTCGGTTGACTTTACAATTAGGTTTATTATCTTAATCATCAATTCTCACAAAGGTTCAATTTACATATGAATATCCACCTTGGAAAATCAATTCCTATCTCACCTTAATCGTAGTTAGGTAGTCCACACGTTCTATTCTAACCCTTATCGAAATTATTCCAAATACACCCGATTAAGATTAAAGGATGATAGATTCATAAACTAGTGAGAAAAACGAACCTAGACCATACAATCCACGCGTCTATATTTAATCTAATTGAATGTTTTTTCTAAGAATTTAACAATCTCACACGCACAAAATGATTAATCTTAGTTGCTTCATAAAACAAGCGTTAGATTGCATGCACAATTACTAGGTGATCAATCTAATAATTAGATTGATGAAGCATAGAAAAACAATCAATACTCATTCAAAAATTGATGAAAAAGCACATGAATGTCATAAGAAAAGTAAATCCCAATGTATTAACTAATGGTTATAGTTATGATTCGACCTTTATTGTTGAAATAATTGTTAAAAATTGGAAAAATGTTTAATGTGCTTGAATGTGTTTTTTCCATGGATTAATCGTAAAATAACGTGAAATAAATTGAATCTCGAGTAATCAAAATATGTAAGATATATTTTTTTGACTAATATATAAAATTATAACACGGTTTACTCCAACAAGATCAGTGGATTTTTAAAGCTTTATAAAGACTCAAACTTGAGCCATTTTCTCAAAGGAGAGGTGACACCATTGAGGCAAGCCTCAAGTGTCGGATGTTCCACTTTCTAATCTCTATTTTCCCTATTTAGTTTTTCCAACATTTAGTTTGATATTTATCATATTTTCCAATTTCAGCGATGCCAGGCATCATATTAGTATTTCGTTAAAATCAGACTAAATATGTAAAAAAAAAAAGTAATTTATTGCACGGGAGACCAAATTTAGCTAACCAAAACTATAACTAAATCAACATTCGAGGACGGCTTCTAGGATTTTTCCATTTTGAAAAATATGGGGTCTGTGCCCTGGAAAATGCTAGTTTTGGTAAACTATTGCAGTCGGGAAGACTAGCGTACACTAAATTAAATAATCAATTTACGTTTGTATTATAAGATTGAGGTTTTGGAATTCTAATTAAGCACCGACTTTTTATATAACTTCATGCATACAGGGGCGAACCCAGAGAAAAATTCTTGGGGGAGCGACTTTTTTTTTGATAATATTTAAAAGTTAAAAAAATTTTGGGAGTGCAATAAAATAAGGGTAAAAAAAAAAATTTGGGAGGGGGGCGGGTCCGTCATGTCCAGCTCAAATTCATTGATCTATTTGTTTTAACTAATCTAATCAACCTTTCATGATTTGAGACATTTATGCTCTATACTTCCCCACAGTTTACGTAAAAGAGATGCTTATAAGCCGGAGAACTCTGCGAGCTAGGGACAGCTCAAATAAAAAAAGTTATTTTTTATTCATAATTTTTCTAATCGTTAAATTTGACCTATAATTCATGTAGACTAAGCAAACGAATGCGAACTAGATTTTCGCGTACGTGGTGTAATCAAGAAAGAAATGCATGCAAATTTTCTACTCAAAGAGTATATATTTACTGTTAGCAGCAGGTGACTCATTTCAAGAAGCTTCAATTGCAAGATAGATAGATTTTGAGACATCTTCTCATCCATATGTCAAGAGATGGTAGAGTTCAAGTTCAAGATGATAACAATTTTCGAGAGAAGATGCACTTATATATACAGGGGCGGAGGGAGGGGTAGCGCAAGGGGCAACCGACCCCCTAGAAAACATGTTAGTATATAAATATATGCTCCATTTGTTTAGAAGGAAGTAGATAATGTATTGATTTTGTTTTGCAGTTTGCAATGGGGATAGATTCAGGTTTGATTCTTGTTTGACTCGATTTTTTGGAAAATCTTGGAAAATCAAGAGAATCAAGATTTTTGGTCCTTGTACTTTAGGACTTCAGAACAATTTTAGTCCTTCAATCAATATTTTATTGAATGATTTTAATATTTAATATGTTTAAAAAATCATAAAATAGTCCTTACCGATAAACTAGAGTTGAAATTGACAGCAGTAAATTAGAGTTAATCAAATTTCTTACCATTTTTCAAACAAAAAAAGTAAAAAAAAACTAGATAACTTATCGATTTAGATAATTTATTTTAAAAAAAAAAAGATCAACTAGATAACTATCGATGTAGATAATTTATTTAAAATTTTATTTTTATTGAATTAAATTAATATCTTTTTATAATAATTTTTGTATTAGAATATAGGTATAAATATAATATTGATTACATATTTTGCGTCTATGCCAATTAAATATTTATATATTATTTAATAAATAATTATTTGAAAATTTATTTTCGTGCCCCCTATTTTATTTTCTTGGCTCTGCCCCTTTATATATATATGACATTCATTCTCTCCCAAAATTATCTCTTCAATCTGAAATCGCTTTATAAACAAGCTTTTAAGCATTGTATCTCTTTCTGTGAGTTGTGAGTTGTGAGTTGATCCTGAAAAGTTAGTAATTCTCATCTGAACTTTCCAATAAATTGTGTTTATCTCCCATGGACGTAGGCAACTGCCGAACCACATAAATATTTGTGTTCTTGTGTGTGTATGATATTTACACTTTATTTTGGGTATTCTAGTATAACAAATGGTATCAGAGCCCTGTGTTCGTGAAAGAGTCCGAAAATTGAAAGTGTCCAAAATCGATTTCTGACCAAACCACTAGATTCGCCTCGTCGACGGGATTCCAGAACAATTTTTTGGTTTTTAATTTCAACTCCCGAGTAAATGGGAAATCGAAATTAAAGTGTTGAAGATTGTTTTTTTAAAAAAAAGCTACGTAAAGTTCAGAGAAATTGGGCGAGGAAGAAGAAACCCACTTTCATATCTGAACAGGGTCGACTCACGACCGGCCCGCCGACCCAAAACCACCCCACTACAAGGCCCAAAATTTCAGCCTCCAGCATTAAATTTCCGGCTCATCACTATTCTAGGCCAACATTATTCATCAGCCTAGCATTGTTCATCGGCCCAACACTATTCACTACCCAACACTATTCATAGGCCCGGTATTGTTCACGCCCAAAATTATTCATCCGAACAGAAATTACCAGATTCGGTCTATCTTTCGCTCGTTTTTATCGACCCGGGACTGGTTCCATACTATTTTGACCTTTCAGACTCAACGGTAGCATATGTTTATGCTAAATAGCTACCAAAAAGTCGAAGTAGTGGATCAAGAAGCATCCACACGCGGCAATGTGAAGTATTAGATCTCTTATTCCGTGAAGGATCTAATATAGACTTGGAGTCCAAGCCCATGACATGTCACCTGAGGATTGGAACTATGTCAACAGACAAGCTTGCGGCACGATCCCACTCTGTTTATCCAAGGAACAGAAGTACTTTGTCATGAAATAGACATCCGCAACGAGGCTCTGGAAAAAGATGGAGGACAAGTACATGACGAAAAACATAGAGAACCGTCTCTATCTGAAAAATAAGCTTTTCGTTTTCACTATAAAAAAAAAGGTACGCCGATGGTAGAACATTTTGATAATTTCAACAAAATTATTGCCGAGCTGCAAAATCTGGAGTTTGAAGTTAACAATTGAGATATGGCATTATTGTTATTGAATTCCCTACCAGAATCTAATGGCATCTGACAATGACTTTGTTATACGGCAAATGCGAAGTCAAATTCATGGATGTTTTCAATGCATTGGTAAACAATAAATATCGAAGGAAAGACCAGCATCGTCATAGAGATACCACATCTGAAGCATTGACGTTATCCAAAGGGAGAAATAACAACAGACAATCCAAACGACGAAGCAGATCGAGATCGAAGTCCAAAGGAGAATCAATACGGAGACATCATGCAAAGGATGAATATGCATATTACCACCAGAAATGGCACTGGAAGAAGGATTGTTCGAATAAGGTAAAATCCAATGCGAATGTTGCACAACAAAATTCTGACAGTGAAGATGACTCAGCATTTCGGCCTCATCATCTTCATGCAATCCATCTGATAGATGGATTCTGGATGTTCTTATCAGATGTGTCCACATCGCCAGTGGTTCTCAAGCTTCGAAGATATCAACGATGGGGTTGTCCTCATGGGCAACGATAATGTCCGTCATACAAATGGCATTGGTACAGTCCGCTTGAAGATGCACGACGGTAAGATTAAACAAATTACAGATTTGAGATATGTTACTGATCTGAAGAAAAATATAATCTCACTTGGAGTCCTCGAGTCCAATGGCTACAAGATAACCATGGAGGGCGGAATTCTGAAAGTTGTACGATGTGCACTCTTAGTAATGAATCTAGAAAGAAATCTATATTTTCTGGATGTTCACACAGTCTTTGGGAGAGTTGTAGTCTCCACTAGCACAGGAGAAGATTCACCTGATACCTCACGGGTCTGGCATATGCCTTGGGACATGCCTGTGAGAAGGCTTTGCCGAATTTAGTGAATCAAGGTGTTCTGAAAGTTGCCAAAAGTGGGAAACTTGACTTCTGTGAACATTCTGTCTTGGGAAAGCAGACACGTGTCAAGTTTGGTAATACTATCTGTCGTACCAAATGGATCTAGACTATGTGCACATCAACGTTTGTGGGCCTTATCAGAATGCTTCATTGGAGGTAAATGTTGGTTCATTATATTTATAGATGATTTCTCAAGATATGTCTGGGTGTATACTATGAAGCACAATGATGAAGTTCTGGACATCTTTCTCAACTGGAAGAAGATGATCAAAACCCACATGGGAAGAAAAGATAAAGAGGCTCAGATCTGATAATGCTGTCTGCCATAAAGAAGGGATAGTCAGACATTTCATATTATCAAGCACGCCACAGCAAACTGGTGTAGCAGAACGGATGAATCATACTCTGATTGATAAAGTCTAATGCATGCTATCCCATTCTGGATTGAGCAAGGCATTCTATGTTGAAGCCTTGTCATATACCTCTTATATCATCAACGGGCTACCAACTTATGTACTATATGGAAAAACTCCCAATGAGGTATGGTATGGAAAACCCGTTTCTGATTATGATTCTCTGCATATATTTGGGTGTCCCCGCATACTTTCACGTCAGAAAATCAAAGTTGGAACCTAGAGCCGAGAGAACTGTTTTCATGGGCTTTAGTGAAGGAGTGAAGACATTCCGTCTACGGAACCCTGAGTCAAAGAAGATTGTCTTAAGCCGAGACGTTACCTTTGACAAATTTGTAATGCTGAACCAGACAGATCAGAGATAGAGAACAAGATCCGAGTTCTCAGATGCAGGTGGAGTTTGAAATTCCCACAATTCCAGACCAACCTGTTCAGATTGATGATCATCATGAAGAAGACTCTGACGATCAGATTGATGACTCTATTCAAATGGAGATACCAGATTTAGTATCAACACTTGATTCTATTTCTACCAATAGACCAAAGAAAATTACCAGGAAACCTGCTCGGTTGACTGATATGGTAGTGTTCGCTCTTCCAATTGATCAAGATAGTATTCTGTACAGTTATAAAGAAGCTATGTATAGTACAGAAAAGGTCATGTGGAAGATGACGATTGATGAAGAAATGAAATCGCTTTATCATAATAAAACTTGGAAGCTGGTTTCACGCGATGTGATGTAAATGGATCCTTGCAAAGAAGGAATGTGCATCAGACAAAGACAGTATCAGATACAAGGCTAGACTAGTAGCAAATGATGAGGTTTTCTCACATGTTGTCAAGCATTCGTCTACTCGACTCTTATTAGCTTTGGTTGCAACGTTTGATCTCGAGTTAGCCTAGCTTGATGTCAAAACGGCATTCCTTCATGTAACTTTGGACGAGGAGATCTATATGACTCAACCTGGTGGATTCAAAGTTTCCGATCATGAAAATTGGGCTTGCAAGCTCGATAAGTCACTTTAGGGTCTCAAGCAGTCACCGAGACAATTGTACAAACGATTTGACGGCTTTATGAAGAAATAGACGTACACATGCAACCATTTTGATCATTGTGTCTACCTGAAGAAACTCCAATATGGTACATTTATATATCTGCTTTTATATGTTGATCGCATCTAAAAGTAAGATAGAGATTGATAAACTGAAGGCTCAGCTCAGCTCAGAATTTGAGATGAAAGATCTTGGAGAGGCAGTATCTGAAGAATGTACTCCAGATATTTGGTATAAATGAGAATACCAAACCTGTAAGTACCCTGTTTTCTCTGCATTTCAAATTGAGTGCATCAATGTCTCCTACTACAGATGTCGAGAGACGACAAAGGGATACCCATCCTTATGCAAATCCTGTCGGAGCTCTTATGTATGCTATGATGTGCATAAGACCTGATATTTCTAATGCAGTTAGCATGGTGGCCGATATATGCACAATCCTGGTAAAGACCATTGGCAAAAAAAAAGGAGGGCTTAGCTTTCTTCTTCGGTGGAGATGTCACGAGCTACGTTTTATTGTCAGCTTTGGACCGCTTTTGCATATATAAAATTTTTCTTCCTCTGGTGTGATGGAGAGCTAATATGTAGTAAACAAAGATACACTCAGACGACTAGTGAAGTGGTAAACTTCACGTGAGATTAATTTTTATTCTAATTCAAGTGCAATTTCTGGTATTTACAGTTCTTTCCCCTTCAGATATGTGTCTCTTATGCTCTAACTTGTAAAAACTTGATGTATTAGACGGCTAACCTTATATACGTTCTCCTTTCTTTTTGATATATTTTTGGAGATATTGGACATCCCGCCTTTTTCTTTATATAATAAATCTTGCATAGTTGGTGTTTTTTCGGGAAAAAAAGATTTTTGACTGAATAAATATATATAAAAAAGGACCGTGAAATTTTATTTATTTGGGATATTTTATTTTTTGCCACCATTCTCTTTAGTCAAGACATTTGGCAATTGTGAATTAAAACGAGAGACGTAACCATAAATTATTATTTTGATTGACAAAATTTGTTTCAATGCATACATACGAACATATAAAAAAAATGTAAATATTTTATTAATTTTAAGGATTAAAATGAAAAGTATTAGTAATATTCAATAAAAAATATTAAAATGTTAAATAAATCGCAGCTTCTGATTCTCCAGAATATCAAATTTATCAATGATAAACTCTACCCATTAGCTAGAACAATCTCTCTCAATATAAATATCTATGGTACCGGTTGGAACATTTTCCATTTTATTGAACTCTGTGTTTTCAAAATTGGACCCCATATGAAATTGGTGCTCTTATTGGTTACATGTTAGATCGGTTCGATCGGTTGAACCACCAGTTCAACCGGTGATGCGTCAGCACTATGTAATATCGATTTAAATTTTTGTAAAATATATATACACCATGTATTTGATATAGTTTGAAGTTGTTCATAATAAATAAAAAAAAGCATCATTACACCAACATAACATGCCAAATTTCAAAAATCAGATTAAACCAAATGTTCAACATAAAAAATAATAAAAAATCTCAAAAAACAACAAGCAATGCCCAAAAAGAATAAGAAGAAACTAAAAAAAAAATCCCCATAGTCAAACTTAATTATGGAATCAGTCCTCATGTCAGAAAAAACGTAATTCAAACTCGCTACTGCAACTTAAATTTTATTCTAACTCCTTATCTTATTAAAATGACTATGATACCCCTCTATTAAATGTTTGAAGCTTTAATTTTGAGAAATCATGACAATCGGTACGAAACCTATACAATTTTGGTACACGTTACAGATAAAATCGGTATGAAATCAATACATTTTTGGTACAAGTTACACATGAATTGGTATGAAACCTATACTATTTTCGGTACACACGTGAAGTTAGTATGAAACATATACAATTTTTGTACTAGTTACACATGAAGTTGGTATGAAACCAATACAATTTTGGTACTATTACACATGAAATTGGTATAAAACCTATATTATATTCGGTACTTATTACACGTGAAGTTGGTATGAAACATATACAATTTGTACTAATATACATAAAATTGGTATGAAACATATACAATTTTGGTACTAATTATGAATAAAATTGGTACAAGTTATTCTATTTTTGGTACTTATTACATATGAAATTGGTATGAAATCTTTATAATTTTGGTACTAGTTACACATGAAATTGGTATGAAACATATACCATTTTGGTACAAGTTACGCATGAAATTTGTATAAAACCTATACTTTTTTCGTTACTTATTACACATGAAGTTGGTATGAAACATATACAATTTTGGTACTTATTACACTTGAAGTTGGTATGAAACATATACAATTTTGGTACTAATTACACGTGAAGTTGGTATGAAACCTACACTATATTCGAAACTTATTACACGTAAAGTTAGTATGAAACCTATAATTTTGGTACCATCTATGCATAAAATTGGTATGAAACCCATATATTTTGGTACTAATTACGAATAAAATTGGTACGAAACATATTCTATTTTTGGTACTTATTACAAATGAAATTGATATGAAATCTTTACAATTTCGGCACTATTTACACATGCAATTGATATGAAACATATACAATTTTGGTATAGTTATACATGAAATTGGTATGAAACTTTTTCGATACTTATTACACATGAAGCTGGTATGAAACATATATAATTTTGGTACTTATTACACTTGAAGTTGGTATGAAACATACACATTTTTGGTACCAGTTACACGTGAAGTTGGTATGAAACCTACACTATATTCGAAACTTATTACACGTAAAATTGGTATGAAACCTACACAATTTCAGTACTAAGTATACATAAAATTGGTATGAAATCTATATAATTTTGGTACTAATTACACTTGAAGTTGGTATGAAACTTATATTATATTCGAAACTTATTACACGTAAAGCTGGTATGAAACTTATACAATTTCGGTACTAAGTATACATAAAATTGGTATGCCTTTTGGTACTAATTATGAATGAAATTGGTATGAAACCTATACTAATTTCGTTACTTAATACATATTAAATTAGTATGAAATTTTTACAATTATGATACTAATTACACACGAAATTGGTATGAACCCTATACAGTTTTGGTATAAGTTACACATGAAATTCGTATGAAACTTATACTAGTTTCGGTACTTATTACACGTGAAGTTAGTATGAAACATATACAGTTTTGGTACTAGTTACACATGAAATTGGTATGAACATATACAATTTTGGTACTAGTTACATATGAAGTTGGTATGAAATATATACTATATTTGGTACTTATTACACGTGAAGTTGGTGTGAAACCTATACAATTTTCATACTAAGTGGACATAAAATTGGTATTAATAATGAAACCTATATAATGTACGTACTATTAAACCTATACAATTGAAATTTGTACTAAACTTATATAATTTAGTCCTAGTTACAGATGATACGAATTAATACAAATTATATGCTCGCCTGTGAGCATAGAGATATGTTATATATGAGTTGTATAAATGTCCTTGGCATTAGACCTTTCAATTGGGCATTGCATGCAATAAGTTTAAAAGTAAAGGTGCTTGCTGAATTGAATTAAGTGCAAAATTAATTAAATAACTAAAATAAACTAACAAGATGATGGATATTTAAGTGGAGAAAATCAATGAAAACGGATTCTAGAGATTCGACTTCACCCAACTATCAATGATGTTGTGTTATTCAGTTTATTAACCACAGAATCCTATGTTATTCTATTACCTCTCCTAGCGTTAAGTAGAAATAGTCATTCAACAATCATCTTGATGTGTCCACCTAAGATAAACTATTAAACAATTTAAATAGCACAATGATTCGTTGGAGTTATACGCCTGTCGACTATATAATTTTCCAACGATGTAAATTATTACTATCCTATTCCAAACCCCCTCTTCCGAGTGATAGATTCTAAATAAATATGACGATTCAACTATCATACAATTAATTGAAACGCATTCAAATCAGGAATCACAAGTAATGCACGATGGACATAATCCATTTGTAATGCACTAATCATATTCTCGATTCATCATGTACGTTTACTCCTAAACCTAGTGCATGCAATGCCCAATTGAAAAGAGTAATGTCAACGATATTTATACAACTCATATACACATATCTCATGTGTAACTAGTATAGGTTTCAGACCAACTTTACTTGTAATAAGTACTGATAGTATATGTTTCATACAAATTTCAAGTGTAACTAGTACCAGAACAAACAAATATTGTTTGTAAAGTTTGAATTGATGTTATTTGAAATTGATACTTTTGTTTGTTCGATATAGAAGATTAACATTAGTATAAAAGATTCTATAGAATGTTGTTATTGTTGTTTAAAAAAGATATTGTTTGTTTATTCGATATATAAGTTTAACATCAATATTGATGTGTGATTAGTACTGGAATTGTATCCGTTTAATACCAATTTCATGTACAACTAGTACCAAAATTGTATAAATTTAGTACCAATTTCATGAGTAACCATACCATGCTTGTTTTTAGATGAACAATTAAAATCCCAAAACATGGCATGAGAGCCACTTGCATACTTTATATCCCATCACCCTCTCCATCAGCTTTTTGGTCCCTAAACCCCATCCACTCATCCATAAGCTGCTATTTTCGTTTTTGAAACAAGAGAGGAGGAGAAAGCTTGGAAAAAAGGAGTCTTTGGTGTTTCCTTGCTTGAAACTTGGAGCTCAAGTGGTAAGCTTCCACTATGGTAGAGTTTTATTGAGTTTTGGTTGGGTTGTAGCTTGTTTTGGGTTAAAGGGGGGTAGATCTTGCTCCAACATCTTGTTTATGTTTGGGGGTTGTATTTTTAAGGTTGTTTTGTGGTTATATGTGGAGCATGGAAGTTGTTCTTGGTTGTATATGAGTTTAGGTGTTGTTGAAAACTCATACATGGAAATTTCTCGCAAAAAACAGGGCTTTTCGATCGATCGAAATCTGGGTCCGATCGATCGAGCGGGACAGAGCCTGGCCAAGGCTTGTATCGAGATCACCGATCGATCGGGAAAATATTCCGATCGATCGATGTGTGAAATCTCGATCGATCGAGAGAATGTCTCGATCGATCGGCAGAGGAAGAACCAACATACTTTTTGTTGAACATTGGCGGTCGATCGGGGCTTAGATGGCGATCGATCGCAAGGCATAAAATGTGGATTTTGGGATTTTGTTTTAAATGATGTTATTTTTGGTAATGGTTCACTTATTGGCTTCTAATATGGATTCATGTGATTGTGTAGAACCATCCCAGGTAGCCACACATCAAAGGAGATAAAGTTCCATGACATCTCCACTTTTGGAACTAAGGTACGTAGTGAGACGTACGAGCATCGGACGGTAAAACGTATTTATTACGCTTTGAATTGGCTATGCATTATGGTTGCACATGTGGTCTTATTTATGCATTATGGTTGCATATATTGTTGGAACATGCATTATGGTTGCATGAAATTGTGAGTCGAGGTTATATCACAGTGATGAAGAATACTTGCCGCCTTCATGTTGAGGCGATGATAGAATACTTGCCACTGTCATATTTAGCGATGAAGAATATTTGCCGCAAACATGTCGAAGCGAAGGATCATGCCGCTGTCATGTTGATGCGAGGGATATTATACCGCTAATATGTCGAAGCGAGGGGTATTAATGCCGCTGTCATGTAACGCGAGGGGTATTATGCCACTGATATAATAAGACTGGGATTGGCCATTGGTATACATGGAACGGATGCATGTCATGACATATCTTATTGGTGTTATAATCAATTAATTGTGATGTATGGTACAGGGACAACCAAGGGAGCTTTTATATGTGTTAAGTACATGAAGTGATTTGCATTTTGGTTTATGCATTGAATTATGATCATATTATTGTGAATATGATTTATATACATGCTCATGGTTTGGGGTTGTTCCTGTAGGTACTTTCGGGCGGACGGGCTAAGGCGGGTTGATGCAGTGAGCCAGTGAGGAGTGCTTTTGGCATAGCAGGCTTAATTCTTGTATAGTCTCTACTCTAGGAGTAGTGTAAAGCTATAGGATTAGCATTCATTGGTTGAGAATATAACTAATCCCTTTTGGAACTTCATTTTGGCACTGTAATTTAATAGCTCAGGGCATCAACACAACCTTTATACTCTGTTATGCATGGAAATTTTTATTTACGCCTTTAATCCACACTTAAGGAACTAGGGTCCTTACACAGAGAATAGTTCTGGGTAGTGCTGTACCATATGTCGTTCCGTCTCCCACGTGGCCTCTTCGACACCCCGACGATCCCACTGAACCTTGACCATCGGTATAACCTTGCTTCGAAGTCTGCGATCCTCTCGATCCAGAATTCTGACTGGCCGTTCAACATAGGATACATCTGAACTCAACTGAACCTCTAAAGGCTGCAACACATGAGACGGGTCTGGCTCATACTTCCTCAACATAGATACATGGAAGACATCATGTATACCAGACAAGGACGGCGGTAGGGCCAAACGATAAGCCAAAGTGCCGATGCGTTGCAATACCTCGTACGGCCCAACATATCTCGGAGACAACTTCCCGCGCATACCGAAACAAACTACACCTCTGAAAGGTGAGATTTTCAGAAAGACTATGTCTCCCACTTGGAATTCCAATGGTCGCCGTCGTTTATTAGCATAGGCCGCTTGCCTATCTTGACCCGCTTTCATTTGCTGAGGGATCACTTTGATTTTCTCTTCCATTTCTCGAATCAATTCCGGTCCTCTGACCGTCTTACTGGTCAAATCTTCCCAGTACAATGGTGACCTACAGCGTCGACCGTAAAGGGCCTCGAATGGAGCCATCTGAATGCTCGCCTGATAACTGGTGTTGTAAGAGAACTCTACATGTAGGGTCTTCCTACCTTAACATCATCTTAATACACAATTTATGGACTAAACATGCATTAATAACGTCTTAGGGTTCCGATTGTAGTTTCGAGCTAAAAAGATTTCAGGCCAACAATGAAATTTCAAAACTTAACTCATTACATTTCCAATAATGAGTGTTAAAGCGATAGAATTCTACTACTCCTAGAGTAGAGACTATCCAAAAGTCCTGTATCATATCTTCTTTCATGCTCCTTTTAGCTCACTGCCTCAACCCGACCCTTAGCCCTTCGGTCCAAAAGTGTACCTACAAGAACAACCCATCATGAGCATGTACATCGTTACTTAACATCACATGGCAATGGCATATAAATAAATGCATGAAAATAATTGGTAACATATACTTCCTGGTTAATTGCATTAACCCTCTTTGGTTGTCCCTGTTTCATAGCCATGCATATAATCATTAATTCTTGACATGAATGATTAAAATCATCGTCTTATAATTATCATCATCTTACAACATCATCATCATATAAGCATCATCATCTTATAGCATCATCATCTTATAGCATCATCATCTCATAACATCATCATCTTATAGCATCATCATCTTATAGCATCATCATCTTATAATATCATTATCTTATAGCATCATCATCTTATAACTTCATCATCTTATAACATCATCATCATTTAAGCATCTTAACAAAATATAACAGCAAATATACAAAGTCTTGGTTAAGTAACTTGCTGGTTATTCGTTAACTTCTTTTTGTTGACTCTGATTTACTTCCATGCATATGGGCATCTTACCCCGTGGCATCTTACCACACAATAACATCGTAATCTTACCCCGTGGCATCTTACCACATAATAACATTGTATGGTACCAAAATTGTATAGATTTAATAACAATTTCATGTGTAACTGTACCAAGATGATATATGTTTAATACCAATTTTATATGTAACTAGTACCAAAATTGTATAGTTTTAATACCAATTCATATGTAATTGGTATCAAAATTGTACAGGTTTAAATCCAATTGCAAGTGTAACTAGTACCAAAAGTATATACGTTTAATACCAATTTGAGTGTGTGTAACTAATACCAAAATTGTATTTGATTAATACCAATTTCCTGTGATATATGTTTCATATCAATTTCATGTGTAAGTAGTACCAAAATTGTAAAGATTTCATACAATTTCATTTTTAATAACTACTGAAAATAGTATAGCTTTTGTACCAATTTCATTAGTAATTTAATTTGTTCCGAAATTGTATAGGTTTCATACCAACTTCACTGTAATAACTACCGAATATAGTATATGTTTCATACCAATTTCATGTGTAACTAGTACCAAAATTGTATAAGTTTCATACCAACTTCACGTGTAATAAGTACAAAAAATAATATAGGTTTCATACCAACTTCACGTGTAACTTGTACCAAAATTGTATAGGTTTCATACCAATTTCATGTGTAATTGTACTAAAATTGTATATGTTTCATATCAATTTCATGTGTAAGTAGTACCAAATTTTAAAGATTTCATACCAATTTCATTTGTAATAAGTATCGAAAATAGAATAGGTATCGTACCAATTCTATTCGTAATGAGTACCAAAATTATATGGGTTCATACCAATTTATGCATAGTTGGTACCGAAATTGTATAGTTTCATACCAACTTTACGTATAATAAGTTTCGAATATAGTATATGTTTCATACCAACTTCATGTGTAATTAGTATCAAAATTGTATATGTTTCATACCAACTTCAAGTGTAATAAGTATTAAAATCGTATATGTTTCATACAACTTCATGTGTAATAAGTACCGAAAAAAGTATAGGTTTCATACCAATTTCATGTATAACTTGTACCAAAATTGTATAAGTTTCATATCAATTTCATGTGTAACTAGTACCAAAATTGTACAGATTTCATACCAATTTCATATATAATAAGTACCGAAAATATTATAAGTTTCGTACCAATTTTATTCATAATTAGTACAAAAATTGTATATGTTTCATACCAATTTTATGTATATTTAGTACCAAAATTGTATAGGTTTCATACCAAGTTCACGTGTAAAAAGTACCGAATATAGTATATGTTTTATACCAATTTCATACGTAACTAGTACCACATGTGTAATAAGTACCGAAAATAGCATAAGTTTTATACCAATTTCATGTGTAACTTGTACCAAAATTGTATAGATTCCATACCGATTTATGTGTAACGTGTACCAAAATTGTATAAGTTTCGTACCGACTATAATGATTTATCAAAATTAAAAGTTTAACTTTTAATAGAGGGGTATTATAGTCATTTTAATAAGATAGGGAGTTATAACAAAATTTAAGTTGAAGTAGGGAGTTTGAATTAAGTTTTTCTGACACAGGGACTGATTCCATAACTAAGTTTGACTATGGGGATTTTTTTTAGTTTTCCCAAAGAACAATGTCCCAAAATTAGAAGAAAATATTTAAAAAATTATGAAATGATTCACATCTTGTATAATTTACGAGAAATTAAATATGTTTATATATAATACACAAGCCATCTTTATTGAATTATATGGAATTTTTGATAAAGACATACATAAAATATTATTTTGTAATTATTTCAATAACAATAAATTATATATAATATATTTTTGTTCTAAAATTTTGATTTATAATTTAAAAAGAATAAAAAAAAAAATTAAAAAAATTAAGGAACTGACAAGTTCAACTATCGATCAGTTCACTATAACCGATTTTTTTATCGGTCCGATTTTCAAAACATTGATTGAACTTATCTAATTATACAGGACTTGTACATGGTTAATACCTGTCAGGTACATTTAATGAAGCGATTGGAAGGAAAATGTGGCCACCTTGGATACACTTGATCAATATATTATATTATTATATTAGTTAATAAGTTATTTAAATTAAATTTATAGCACGCTTCATATAAATCTCCATAATAAATCTCAGCCGACCATTTGACCCCTCTAAATATTATTCATTTTGGATCAAAAACTCAAATTCCTTATTAATAATATCCGGTGTTTTCAAAATCGAACTGGATATAAAATTGATACTCATTGATTAAAGGTTCAGTTCGATCTGAACTTGACCCCTCAAGCTTCAAATATTCCGATCAAAGAATTAGTCGGAGATATCACGAATATTTGCAAAATATTTAGGACACGACAAGATATATAAATGCACCTTCTGTGAATGAACGAGGACTCTCTAACGCACAAGCCTGAGGTGGGTACATGAATATTCATAGAAAAGATAAGGAAAACTCGAGGAAATTTCATGTGAAATTCGCCTTCTTTGGATATCGACAAGACTACAGATTGTAGAGATAGTCACCCTCCGGAGCTTAATCTTCAACTAGCCATAGATTGTGTTTTCAAAGTGGAACAAATACTAAACTAATTCTGATCATTTAAGTTCATATCATCAGCCTCCCACAAGATGGACATGTATGTTTTCCATGTGCATCTTGTTGAATGACTGAAATAATTAAACACCCAAAGATTTTGTCAAAAAAGTCTGCGATTTGTTCCACGTCAGGAAAGTGATAATCTTCATGACTCCTTGTTGAACCTTTTCACGAACTAGATGACAATCAATCTGAATGTGTTTTGTTCTTTCATAAAACACTGGATTATTTGCTATACAAGAAGCAGACTTAGTATCAGTATAAATCAAAGCTGGAAAATCATGTAAAAACTTTTAAATCAAGAAGTAAATAAAGAAGCCATTGCACTTCACATGTCGTGGATGCCAAATCTCGATATTTAGCCTATGCGGAAGAACGACTAACTATGGGTTGTTTCTTTGATTTCCATGAGATTAATGAGTCTCCAAGAAAGATAGTGTAACCCGTAACACTACGTCTGGCAACCAGCCAAATCACTGTCGCTATAGGCTTTGAGATGTAAGGATGATGCTTTTGAGAGGAAGATTCCTTGAGCTAGGGTTGATTTTAGATATCGTAAAACTGTGGGTGGCAGCAAGGTGGGAACGATTTGGCTTGGACATGAATTGAGAAAGAACATGGATACTAAAAGATAAATCAGCTCTGGTTATGGTTAAGTAGAGTAATCGTCCAACAAAGTCGTATGTATGAACTAGGATCTGGAAGTGGTTCATCATCAGAGGACGTGAGTTTTAAGTTTGATTCCATTGGAGTAGAGGATGTCTTACATCCTAGGTAACCTGCATCATGTAATATATCGAGTGCATACTTCATCGATATATGCTAATTCCACTGTTGAACTAGCTATTTCTAATCCTATGATGTATTTTAGATTGAGGTTATTTATTGTGAATTTATCATCAAGATGTTTCTTAATTGCCTCAATTTCAACTAAGTTATCACTTGCTATGATTATGTCATCGACATAAACTAATAGACAGTAAAATGATTATGGTGAGATAAAGTAAACAAAGAGTAGTCAGATGTGGACTGATAGAAACCGTAATGAAGTAGGCAAGTAGTGAGTTTTTGAAACCATTGTCTTGATACTTGTTTTAGGCCATATAAGCTTTTTATAAGCTTACAAATGCTTGTGTCATTGGAGGTGGTGTCATATAAGCATCCTCATCTAAGCCCCCATGTAAGAATGCATTATTTACATCACATTGATGTAAAAAACCAGTTTTTATGTGATGCAACAACAAGTGAAGTTCTGAGAGTAGTTAATGTTGGGTTTTTTGGCCCATTACCTTTATTATTTTTGTTCTTGGGCCTTGGCCCCTTTTGTCTTTCATTCCCGAGCCCCCCCCCCCCCCCCCTACTCTGTTGCCTCTTAATCTCACCCGTCCAGAAGCTTCTCCTTCTCTGCGCTTCTTCGGATGGCTGGCTTGACCGCGATGCTTGGGACTTGCTCCCCTTCTCTTCAGCTTCCTTGCTGCTATTTATCATGGATTTATTCCATGATGAGAAAAAAGCCCGAAATCGGTCCAACTCTTGAGTATTTTCCCCCTTTTCTTCGTGTCTCTGTTTCCTTTGTGGTTGACCGAGAGCTTTGTGCTTTCTGTGTGAGAGTGGTGGTGATGTGTGCGCCTTGAGCTTAGGGTGGTGCTCTTGTGGTTCGAGTGTGGTGCTGTGTGCACCGTGGCTGGTGTGTGTGCGCTGTGTGCGTGCACTGTGTGTGTGGCCGTGAGTTTAGGGTGGTGCTGTGTGGCCGTGAGCTGTGGTGCTGTGTGCACTGGGGTGGCCGTGCGTTGAGTGTGTGCGTCTGTGGTTCTGCTTGAGGCAGTGCGTGTGCTATTCCCTTGTGTCCAAGTTGACTGTGTGTCTTGGTGTAACCCTGTGTGTGGTTCCCCTTTCTGTGTTCGGCCGTCGCCTACTGCTTGTGTGTTCGGGCAGTGCTTAGGGCAGTGTGTGTGTCTCCATCTTTTGGCTACGATACCTTGGTTCGCCGGTGACGACGTAGAAAGGAAACCCAGCTCGACCTGAGCCCAATTCCCTTACACTTGTTCAATATTTGATTTATATAATTCTTTGTGAATTGTATACTGTGGATTGTTTTCTTGTTGTGATTGCAGGTTAACAATCGACGATTCAAAGCGTAACAAAATCCTTACAGTGGTATCAGAGCGTTCCGTGCCTGGTGGAGTGCTCGGTTGGTCTCGGGCAGTGCTCGTTTGGTCTCGGGCAGTGCTCGGTGGACGGTGGGCAGCAGCAGGAGTGCTCGGGCAGACCTCGGGCAGCGGCTGGAGTGGTCGGGCAGCGGCTGGAGAGCTCGGGCAGCTACTGGAATCTCGGGCAGATTCCGGGCAGAGTACTTCGGTGCTTCGGGCAGTGTGATTTCGTCACCCCAGAGCTTTGTCTCTGGGTAGTAAGTGATTATTTTAACCTTTAATCATTTTACCATTTTGTTTCTAGGTGTTTGTATCCCTTACCCGTAGGAAAATCTCTATCTGATAGCCCCATGCTCGTACACTGTTGAGTGTATTGTGATCTTGTGGGTGATAGCGATTTTTCCTTCCCTTAGCTTGATTAATTCTTTCATATTGTTTTGTGCCTTGTGGTCCCTGCTTCTGCTGATTGGTTGTTGAAATTGTGTGTGCCTCTCTGCTTATTTGTGATGGCTTCAATTTCTGGATATAACCTTGAACCTTTTAATGGAAAATCTGATTTTTCTATATGGCAACAAAAGATGAAAGGAATTTTAATACAACAAAAAGTATTTAAAGCTATTGACGGTAATTGGGCTGAGAACATTACAACTGCTAAGAAACTTGAAGATGACGAATATGCTTATTCTTCTATTATCTTGAACTTATCTGACTCTGTGCTCAGGAAGTGTGGTAAACTATCATCTGCTAGAGAACTTTGGGAAAAATTAGAAGAAATGTTTACTGAAAAATCTTTGCCTAGTAAACTTTTCTTGTTGGAAAAATTTTTCAGATTCAAGCTAGACTTGAACAAAGACGTAGATGAAAATTTGGATGTGTTTTGTCAGGATCGATTCCGGGGGTGGGTTGCCATTCCACACCCGAGTTCAACCAACTTGAGCTTCAATAGCTCGTGTTCTTGAATTAATGCACCGAGAGATTATATCGAGTTCGATTACAAAATCGAGCGGAAGACACTCGACATAACCCGCTCTAAACCGATTAACTATTTGAAAGACATTTTAAAGATATGCAAGTAAAGTAAATAAACAAGCATTTGTTTATGGAAGTTCGAAGGTGGTGTAATCCTTCTACGTCTCCCCTTCTTCCACCTCATGGAAGGATTCCACTAGAAGACTTTGATTTATACAATCCCGTTGTACAAACCCGATCCAGTTGGGAATTCCCCATTCAACTAGAACTCCTAGCAACTCAACTATGTATGTTCTTTAATGTCTCACATACAAAGACCTCTCATCGGTTGTGATAAATCATCAACCGTTACAATGATATTCACTCATCTATTAAGCTCTCATATACAATGAATAGAGTGAATATATATGGCACAAATGACCTCTAACTAGATCTGATATAGCAAGGTAAGTGGTGCCAAAGGTTTGGGGAGTGCTCTTCATTTAGCAACTTTTGTCTTTGAAGTTCCCCAATTGAATCCCAAGTGGGTTTGCTTTGGAAAGCTTGGATTGATCTTCAATCAGCTGTTATTGAGCTTCCAAATCATGTATTTATAGCCCCAAGTAATGATATATACGTTAGACACAAGAATATGCCCGTTGGAAAAGGTTCTGCACTATTCCCGAGCTTGCAACGGTCATATTCTGGTTTCTAGGCTGTTTGTATTTCGGACCGGACTGGTCTGGTCTGCTGGTCTGGTCTGCTGGTCTAGTTCAGTCTGGTCTGGTGGTTTGGCTCAGTCTGGTCTGCTGGTCTGCTGGTCTGGTCTGGACAAATCAGTCTGATGCAAGACAAGCTTGATACAAAAACAGATTGATAAACTTACTCTTTGATCTGTTGCTTGTAACTCTTCATTCTTTGATTTCTGGGAAAAGTGATCCATATGAAAGTTGTAGCCCTTTCTCTTAGCTTTCCACGGAATTAAGAATCGCTCGATTTCGAGTTTGCATGAGAGAGTTATGCTCGAAATACGAGGCGATGCTCCTGCTGTCTGTTTGCTGGATGCAGCAGCACATGGCGTGACTTGCAGAAGCTTTTTGGCCATCTTAACGTCCGATACAGTCTTTCACTTCCAAAGATGAATTGTAGATCTTTGTCTTAGCTTTCCAACCCATACTGAATCGTTCCGTTCCGATAAGCGAGCTAAGAGTTATGCCCACCAGACTGATAGGGACTTTGTTGTAACAGCTCGATCTTACAGGCGTCACATGGCGTGACTTACAGAAGCTTTTTGGCCATCGTAACGTCCGATTCAGTCTTTTACTTCCAAAGATAACTTGTAGATCTTTGTCTTAGCTTTCCAACCCATACTGAATCGTTCCGTTCCGATAAGCGAGCTAAGAGTTATGCCCACCAGACTGATAGGGACTTTGCTGAAACAGCTTGCTGTTTCTTCGCGGTTCAGCTCGATCTTGCAGGCGTCTTTTCTCCTTGATAACATTTGAACTAGCCGATCTGTTGTGAAATATGACTTTTAGTATTTTACGTTGGCTGTTCAATCTCTTTGGAAGCACGCCATTTCGATATCCGAGCTATTAGATATGATCAAAACAAACCGCTATGCCAGAATTCCAGTCTTGGTCCAGCTTGATATTTTCAAGCTACTTCTTTGTAATTCATCAAGCTCTTAAATATGATCTATGAACTGCACACTTGATGAAATATGTTAGCAACACAATAACAAGTTTTGTTAACATCAAAACCAAGATTATTCGGGTTTCCAAAACCCAACAATCTCCCCCTTTTTGATGATCACAAAACTTGAATAAAAATATGAACATTAAGGCACAATGTTGCATAACAAGAAAAATCATATTTTTTAAACAACATATTTCTCCCCCTTTTTGTGTGAATCAAAAAGGAAGACAAATAAAATGTTCTCCCCCTCAAGGATTGAGATTAAACTCTCCCCCTTAATTTTAAAATGTTTGAAAATTTGAGCAAGTGAGGGGCAAAAAGGGTAGGCTAAAACAAATTAAAAAAAAATGCAATGCACATTAATTTTTGAACAAAAATAACCTCTTTTGATGATGCATGTAGCATACTTGGCAACAAATTTGAATTTCTTGACAAAACTCAACAATGTCCATTTCATCTTTCAGCGGTGGCAGCACATGAGTCAACTTTACAGAATAAACTGCTTTTCCTCGTGAAGAATTAGGCTGCAAGACCTATACCGTTGCGATCCTCTATGAGTCTAGTTTGTAACGCAAAAAACGGTTCGTCATTTGGACATCCGAGCAAGAAGTTATGCAAATATTCCCAAAGTCGCTGCAAGCTGCCAAAAAAACTAAAATGCTTCGAAATTGTTAGATAAATCTCAAAATAAAAATTTTAAACTTAAAATGAGTTAAGAACAGATTGAACGAAAATTAAACCTTTAAAATAGATTTTAAAATTATTTTCGTGCAAAATAAATGCAATGAAATTGATTTTTATGCTAAAAATTTTCATACACCAAATTTTGAAAAAATATGCTATGAAAATATTTCATGCTCATGAGAAAATTTTGAAAATGATTTTAAAAGATATCCGCTAAAAATCGGTTAAAATGCTTTCCAAGAACAACCCGCTCTGATACCACTTGTCAGGATCGATTCCGGGGGTGGGTTGCCATTCCACACCCGAGTTCAACCAACTTGAGCTTCAATAGCTCGTGTTCTTGAATTAATGCACCGAGAGATTATATCGAGTTCGATTACAAAATCGAGCGGAAGACACTCGACATAACCCGCTCTAAACCGATTAACTATTTGAAAGACATTTTAAAGATATGCAAGTAAAGTAAATAAACAAGCATTTGTTTATGGAAGTTCGAAGGTGGTGTAATCCTTCTACGTCTCCCCTTCTTCCACCTCATGGAAGGATTCCACTAGAAGACTTTGATTTATACAATCCCGTTGTACAAACCCGATCCAGTTGGGAATTCCCCATCCAACTAGAACTCCTAGCAACTCAACTATGTATGTTCTTTAATGTCTCACATACAAAGAGCTCTCATCGGTTGTGATAAATCATCAACCGTTACAATGATATTCACTCATCTATTAAGCTCTCATATACAATGAATAGAGTGAATATATATGGCACAAATGATCTCTAACTAGATCTGATATAGCAAGGTAAGTGGTGCCAAAGGTTTGGGGAGTGCTCTTCATTTAACAACTTTTGTCTTTGAAGTTCCCCAATTGAATCCCAAGTGGGTTTGCTTTGGAAGGCTTGGATTGATCTTCAATCAGCTGTTATTGAGCTTCCAAATCATGTATTTATAGCCCCAAGTAATGATATATACGTTAGACACAAGAATATGCCCGTTGGAAAAGGTTCTGCACTATTCCCGAGCTTGCAACGGTCATATTCTGGTTTCTGGGCTGTTTGTATTTCGGACCGGACTGGTCTGGTCTGCTGGTCTGGTCTGCTGGTCTAGTTCAGTCTGGTCTGGTGGTTTGGTTCAGTCTGGTCTGCTGGTCTGCTGGTCTGGTCTGGACAAATCAGTCTGATGCAAGACAAGCTTGATACAAAAACAGATTGATAAACTTGCTCTTCGATCTGTTGCTTGTAACTCTTCATTCTTTGATTTCTGGGCAAAGTGATCTATATGAAAGTTGTAGCCCTTTCTCTTAGCTTTCCACGGAATCAAGAATCGCTCGATTTCGAGTTTGCATGAGAGAGTTATGCTTGAAATACGAGGCGATGCTCCTGCTGTCTGTTTGCTGGATGCAGCAGCACATGGCGTGACTTGCAGAAGCTTTTTGGCCATCTTAACGTCCGATACAGTCTTTCACTTCCAAAGATGAATTGTAGATCTTTGTCTTAGCTTTCCAACCCATACTGAATCGTTCCGTTCCGATAAGCGAGCTAAGAGTTATGCCCACCAGACTGATAGGGACTTTGCTGTAACAGCTCGATCTTACAGGCGTCACATGGCGTGACTTGCAGAAGCTTTTTGGCCATCGTAACGTCCGATTCAGTCTTTCACTTCCACAGATAACTTGTAGATCTTTGTCTTAGCTTTCCAACCCATACTGAATCGTTCCGTTCCGATAAGCGAGCTAAGAGTTATGCCCACCAGACTGATAGGGACTTTGCTGAAACAGCTTGCTGTTTCTTCGCGGTTCAGCTCGATCTTGCAGGCGTCTTTTCTCCTTGATAACATTTGAACTAGCCGATCTGTTGTGAAATATGACTTTTAGTATTTTACGTTGGCTGTTCAATCTCTTTGGAAGCACGCCATTTCGATATCCGAGCTATTAGATATGATCAAAACAAACCGCTATGCCAGAATTCCAGTCTTGGTCCAGCTTGATATTTTCAAGCTACTTCTTTGTAATTCATCAAGCTCTTAAATATGATCTATGAACTGCATACTTGATGAAATATGTTAGCAACACAATAACAAGTTTTGTTAACATCAAAACCAAGATTATTCGGGTTTCCAAAACCCAACATGTTTACTAAGTTAATTCAAGATATTAAATTGACAGGAGATAAGAACATTGACGACTATTCACCTATTGTTCTTCTAAATGCTATTCCTGAAACTTATAGTGATGTAAAATCCGCCATTAAGTACGATAGAGATTCTATTACATTGGATACTGTAATGAACGGCTTGAAAAGCAAGGAATTAGATTTAAAAGTGAACAACGGTGGTAAGCAAGATTCAGGTGAAGTTATGCATGTTAAAGGTAGATCTCAACATAGGTATAACAACAATCATAGATCTTATTATAACCAAAATCAGAATATTGATAAGAACAAGGGGAAAAGGTCTAAGTCTAGGCCTAAGAACAGAAGGTGCTTTAATTGTGGTGATCCTGATCATTTTATTAAAGACTGTCCTGAAAAGAAAAACCAGAAACAAAATGATAATAACCAATCTTATGAACAAGTGAATCATGCTTCTTTATATGGTGAAAACTCAGGTCATGTTTTTATGGTGACTGACTTATGTGATTCTGTGAATTATGTGCATTCATCTACTGTGTGTGAAAATGAATGGCTAATTGATTCTGGTTGCTCTTATCACATGTCACCTCTTAGAAATTTGTTTTCTAATTATAAAGAAGTTGAAAATGGTTCTGTTTCTATTGCTAATGAGAAACTTTGTAAAGTTGCTGGCATTGGTGATGTTTATTTGAAATTTGATTCTGGTTATTCTATGACTCTAAAAGATGTAAGACATGTTCCTGCTTTGTGCAATAATTTGATGTCTTGTGCTGGTTTAGAATCATGTGGTCTTGAGGGTAGATGGGGAAATGGAGTTATGAAAATCATAAAGGGTTCTTTGGTAGTTTTCAAAGGTAAAAAGAAAAGACATCTTTATGTTTGCAAAACTGAATCTGTATATGATAATGTGAATTATGTGACTGATGACTTGACTGAATTGTGGCATAGGAGATTAGGTCATATGAGTTCTAAAGGTCTAGAGATTTTGCATGAAAAAGGTTGCTTTGGTAAAGACGGGTTGTCTTGCATGCCTTTCTGTGATTCGTGTGTTTTTGGCAAACAACAAAGAGTGAAATTCCCGGATTTCCCTTCCCCTAATGTGACTATGAGTTCTGTGCACGTTGATGAGTCTGAGTCCAGTGCTTGCAAGGTGGAGCATTTAACTGGTGTACTTCCTGTTAATGAACCTGAAATTCATGGAATGCCTGAAAATCATGATAGTGTTGTTGAACATGAACATGTTGTGCATGATGAATTGGTTGCTAATGAACATGAAGATTGGCATGATATAGCTTATGCTATTAGTTGCTTAATGTATTTGATGGTTAGTACATGGCATGATATAGCTTATGCTATTAGTTGCTTAATGTATTTGATGGTTAGTACTTGGCATGGTATAGCTTAGGCTATTATTTGCTTAAATAGGTTTATGTCTAATCCTAGCATGATGCATTGGAATGTTGTTCAATGGTTGTTATCTGTAGGTGATAATCTAAGTGATTATGTGTTTAATCCTGCTGATATGTGTACTAAGTGTTTGTCCCTTAGTAAATTTCAATCATGTTTAAAATTTTTAAAATTTGATACTGATGATTGATGCATGTTTAGTCCCTTGGTTAGTGTTTTATAACCTGCTGTGTGCTCGTTATAAAACTGTTACCCTGGTTACTTTCCCACTTTAACTTGCTGTGTGCTTGTTATTGTTTTTTCCTTTGTCTGTGCTGTGTGCTATGACAGGAATTTGGTCCACACAATGCTTTGTGTGTTGTGGGGACCCTTTGGGCGATGATGAGTCATCTATGGGTTTTCCTTACGTTGATGTGGAGCCGGTATTGTGCCAAGGTGGAGATTTGTTTGGTTTTTTGGCCCATTACCTTTATTATTTTTGTTCTTGGGCCTTGGCCCCTTTTGTCTTTCATTCCCGAGCCCCCCCCCCCCCCCCCCCCCCCTTTTACCCTACTCTGTTGCCTCTTCATCTCACCCGTCCAGAAGCTTCTCCTTCTCTGCGCCTCTTCGGATGGCTGGCTTGACCGCGATGCTTGGGACTTGCTCCCCTTCTCTTCAGCTTCCTTGCTGCTATTTATCATGGATTTATTCCATTATGAGAAAAAAGCCTGAAATCGGTCCAACTCTTGAGTATTTTCCCCCTTTTCTTCGTGTCTCTGTTTCCTTTGTGGTTGACCGAGAGGTTTGTGCTTTCTGTGTGAGAGTGGTGGTGTTGTGTACGCCTTGAGCTTAGGGTGGTGCTCTTGTGGTTCGAGTGTGGTGTTGTGTGCACCGTGGCTGGTGTGTGTGCGCCGTGTGCGTGCACTGTGTGTGTGGCCGTGAGTTTAGGGTGGTGCTGTGTGGCCGTGAGCTGTGGTGCTGTGTGCACTGGGGTGGCCGTGCGTTGAGTGTGTGCGTCTGTGGTTTTGCTTGAGGCAGTGCGTGTGCTATTCCCTTGTGTCCAAGTTGACTGTGTGTCTTGGTGTAACCCTGTGTGTGGTTCCCCTTTCTGTGTTCGGCCGTCGCCTACTGCTTGTGTGTTCGGGCAGTTCTTAGGGCAGTGTGTGTGTCTCCATCTTTTGGCTACGATACATTGGTTCCCCGGTGACGACGTAGAAAGGAAACCTAGCTCGACCTGAGCCCAATTCCCTTACACTTGTTCAATATTTGATTTATATAGTTCTTTGTGAATTGTATATTGTGGATTGTTTTCTTGTTGTGATTGCAGGTTAACAATCGACGATTCAAAGCGGAACGAAATCCTTACAGTTAATTTGGCTACTGGAGAGAAAATATCAAAATAATCAATTCATTCTTGTTGTGTATAATCTTTAGCTACTAACATTGCCTTATATCGTTCAATTTTGCCATCAACTTTGAATTTTATCTTATATACCCACTTACATCCAATACAGAGCTTTTATTTTGGCAGCTATGATGTTACAGATATTGCACAATCTTCCCATAACAACAAAGATTAACTTGTATTGTTAAGATAGGATTTTGTAAGTCTTTGAGATTGTATTATATCATGTATAACTCCTTAATATGAAATAGATGCACCACCAAAGTTCAAGGAGGAATTATTCAATTCTTTACATGGTATCAGTATCCATCAAAGATTAAACACCAAATTTCTTTTTCGACCCCACCTTCTGGCGGCTTCTCCACCGCCACAGCCGCTGGCTCTAATACCGAATCCTCCCCTCCTTTTCTACTCTCATATAATAAAACTAAATTCATCAAATTACCATTTATGGAAGAGTCAATTACTTCCTCTTCTTATATGTCAAAACCTTATATGATTGTTGATTGGTCGTCTCCACCACCTTCGCCGCATACTACGGCTACTAATGGTCCACATATGCAATACCCGGCCTTCACTGAATGGTTTTACAGGACCAGCAGCTTCTCAGTCTTCTTTACTCGTCCCTCTCTAAAGAAGCAATGGATGCAGTCCTTAGTTGTTCAACTTCTCGAGCAGTTGCGCTTGAATCTTCTTTCAATCACAACTCAAAAAATCGTGAACTTCACCTCAAAGACAATCTCCAGCTTATCAAAAAGGGCACCCGATCTGTTACTGATTACTCTTGTCAATTTCGATCATTGCCATCAGTTAGCGGCTATCGGGCGTCCCGTTGACAACACCAACAAAGCTGGCTTCTCTATCGCCCAGATGGCCCTTATGCCTCTTCCTTCATTCTAGGATATTGTCCCGAAGGCTGAGAGCTATGAGATTTTCCAACAATCTCTTGAAGGCCATTCACCATCACATGCTGCCTTTTTTTGCCTCCTCTGGTCCATCATCGCACTTCCGCATTTCCAACTAGATGCACTCCGCTAATGGCGGCTCTGGTTCTTAGGGACGTGGACGCACAAGCCGCGGTCGTGGATTGCACAACTATGTACCTCATTGCCAAATCTGTCGCACAGAAGGTCACACATCCGACAAGTGCTCCCAGCGCTATGCTTCGTCTTCTGCTCCCAGTACGGTAAATCTCGCCGAAACATTCAACAATTAATGTTCTTTATCCTTTGGCAACACATCTGATTGGTATGTGGAACTGGTGCTTCCGCCCACATGACTCCATCTTCGTCACATCTTGACACGACTAAGCCGTATAGTGGTAAGGATAGTGTTGTTGTTGGTAATGATGCATCTCTTACCATATCACACGTTGGTTCTTATTCTATTTCGTCCGATGTTCAGTTACTAAATGTTCTGGTCAGGGGCGTAGCTAGGAATTTTGCATATGGGGGGTTGGAGCCGAAGGGATGTGGGGGTTCGGGGGCGGAGCCCCCCGGAAAAAAAATTTGGGGTTCCAGGGAATAACATTAGATTGCATGAAAAATTTTGGATGATCAATATTCGAACAAATCAAACGATAAAAGACTTGGGTAAATATCACGAGAAAATAGAATTCCAATGTATCGTGATCCTCAACCAATATTTAAAACTTAACCATTCAAACCATAAAACTTCTATAAAAAAAACCATGAAACTAAACTCAAATGCATCACATTACTCTTCAAAAAAAAAAAAAAAAATTACAATCACATTAGAAACGTCGAACAAACTATTCACCTAATTCTTTTCTTGGTATTTTCTTTTTCTTTGTGTCTTTCATGTTCCATATTTTCAAAATCATTTTCCAAAATAATCTCTTATTTTTGAAGTTCTAAAACTGAGAAAAGAAGAAGAAAAGTTATTTAACCTTAATTTTTGGACTACAAAAAAATATAAAAAAAACAAATTGGGATTGAGTGGTGGGGGGGGGGGGGGGGGGGGGGGGGGCTTCAGCCCCCCCAAGCCCACAAATAAGGCACGCCTCTGGTTCTGGTTGTTCCTCATATTACACGCAATTTATTATCTATCAGTACACTGACACGAGATTATCCTCCTAATGTGGTTTTCTTTGATGACTCCTTTATTATTCAGAATCGCCAGACTGGAAAAGTGTCATTCTACACTTTTGACAACCATCCAGAATAAAAGTCTTACTGGCTCATTTGATCTTTGGCATGCACGATTGTGACATGTCGCTTATATTATTATTTCTTTATTAAATAGGCAAAGACATTGAGGATTGGGATTCTCTTGTCAAATGTTGCCATGTTGAGTGGCGAATCAATTCATTCTGTAAAAGTTACCTTGATAATAACTCTAATGGCTTCTATATGAATCCATAAAAGTGTGCTAGCAACTTCTCTTTTCACCTTGTTCTTAATCTCCTGGATTTCTCTGTAGGGGATTAACTGCATCTCAATTTGTTTTCCCGTGAATTCCATCAAGTTAACAAATTCTCAAGTCATTATCTTATAGATAATCAAATGCTTCTTGCTTCAAAAACCAATCATATTCATGGCTCTTTCCATCGCTCCAATTGTAAATCCATCGTACATCTGAAGCCTTGGTTCCTCTTTCATGATTCTCATAGAGTTTTATGAGAAACTGTTGTATGAGACAAGAATCTTGTTGTATATTCTCTGATCATGTGTTGAAGAAAGTCTCATTCACTCTGATTCTTAACTGGATCCACTTTCATCTTAAGAATAGATATCTTCTTCATAGATGTTTTAATCTGAGGGGATATCCTCAAAATGATACACACGTACCAAATTTGGAAATAAACAACATCCTCGAACTCCTTGGTATGCTCGAATTGTTTCATTCCTCTTTTTTGGTTCTCTTGGCAATCTGTAGAGATATGTCCCCTTGCTCAGCACGTCCAACAGTTACAATCTTTAAAACTTTCATTCATTCTAGTGTGAGTTCGTCTGAAAGTTCTCTTTGTTGGTGTTCTGCTAGCACTTGCTTGGTTGGTCCTGATCTTTGCCCTGATCTGTAACTTCGGGCTTTCTGCTTTGACCAGAACTTTCTAAGTCTCCATGAATACCTTACTTTTCTTGAACTATTTTCTCTGGAATATGGATGATAAGTGCTTCTTCATCTTTCGCTTTTGGGGGTAGCTTCCAATGCCAGTAGGGATGTCGTTTTGGACATAGCAAAGAGGAACTGTTTTGTTTATTCCTCTTAATCTCATGTAACTCTTTTGGAGTACTGCTTAATTGCACCACTCTGCAAGTTTGACTTTGAGAAATGACATTCTCCTGGCTACCGTCTCTGTTTCTTGTAGTATATACTCCTGGATAAGCATTTCTCTCAATGGGCTTGAGATTTTGGCAAAGAATAGGTCATATGCATCTTTGTCATCAATGCCTTCCATTTGTACTCTGTGAAGAGTTTGATGTACTCATCAACATGGCAGATGTCATGTAGTTCAAGGTTGTAAAGAGCTTGTTTGTACTTCTTAGCCTTCTCCTTTGAAGTATCCCACTCCGATGAAAAGGATTTGAATAATTTGGCCATCCTGTCAATAATTGCTTTTAGTGACTCTCCAGCTAAACCTTCCTCTTTGATGCTTTGGGAAGTGAATTCTCAAGCAATTTTAGATGATCCTTCCAAGCTCATATTAAGAAGTAATATGAACCCTTCTTTGTTGAGATCAGCTAAACCTTCCTCTCTTGATTTTTTATCCATATTGAGCATAAGATCGTAGGGATGTAATGGATCTAGCTGAGATTTTTGTATGGGGTTTGATGTATATCTGGCCTTCGGGAACGACTCCTTGTTCCAACTGGGGGATCTAAACCTCCTGTGGTGAAGTCTCCACTATGAGGCATGTGTTGATCTCCTGATGGTGGATTATGTGACCCAAAACTTTCAGTTTCAGGTGATGCCTGTGGTGGAGGATTTTGAGTATTTCTGTTTGCCAGCTCTCTTGATCCATCCGCCTGGTTAAATCTTTAGATTTACTAGATTAGGTCCCGCATATGACTCTGCAAGATCTTGTAGATCTTCAAGATTAATTATTTCCATTACTTTCTGGGAAGTATTGGCACTCCTCGTATGTTGGCAAGCATCTTTTCAGTGTCTGCCATTGGGCGTTGGACCTTCTCGGCTTTCCCTTTTTGATGTCAAAGGGGTTCTGATCCATAGGATGGTGGTAGACACCCTCCTTTTATTCTGACTGAAGGACTGGTCGTGATTCCAACTCCTTGACTCAGGTTTGAACATCTCGGAGGTTTTCAAGAATTCCCTCCTGATGTTAAATCATTATCTCCATCTGAGTTTGAATCTGATGGATTTGTGCAGTGACATTGAGTTGTATCCATAACGCTGGACTGTCTTCTGAATTTCTTTAAGATCTTTGGAGATCTTTGAGCTATCCTGCTCGATTTCATAAAAGGTTGGTTCTCCCATCCTATTCTTCTGGTTCTGGCCCTATTGATCTTCGGGGTCTAGAGTAACGTCATCATGTGAGGATGATCGTCTTCCTGAACTTTTGGTTAACTTGAACTGTAGTTTGAGGTTCACTTGGTCAAGCCTCTTAGCCATCATCTCCAGTTTCTTGTAATGGTTTATGACAGGTAGGCATACACCTGTTCCTCGTAATATTTTCCACTTGTAGTTGAAGCGTTGGGCTTCCGCCAGATGCTTCTGACTCTGTGCTTCCAATTTTTGAAAGTACCACATGTATGAGTGACACATAGAATATTCGTTCGGATCCATATTTCTCGAATTGTCTCCTCCGTTGAGGATAATATTAGTATTCAAAATATTATTTTAATATTTCCAGAATAAACTAGGCTATGATACCATTTTGTGCCAAGGATCTCAGAAATAAGGGGACTCGTAAAAGAAGGGGTTCAAATGCATCTTTTTTTTTTTTATATAAATATAAGGATATAATAGATCATCTAATATTACACAGGGGTCTATTTGTTCTAAAAATAAAATTCAACAGAGTAGAATGCAACTTACTAAACCATTGAGGGTATAAGAGTCAAAACAAAATACCAAATTGATTTGAAACTTTGAAATTGGACATATTTGAATAAAAGATTTTGAAAATTTGATTTTTCTGTACTATTATTTTTCACATGACTTAAGTGAATTATGTTTCACAAAAGAATACGTTCTTGCAGTTCTCCCTATAAAATCCAAAGACTAAGTCAAATCTCTAACTGTGTGGGCCCCTTTAACCATAAATCATATTTGAGGAAATTAGATAAATGTATCACTTTTCAAAACATCTTTCAACTAAATCTCCCAAAAAAATCCTCTTTCAACTAAATACATATTTTAGAAAACTTATTTCACATAAGTCCATTTTATCAAATCCTAATCTAATTAGTCCATTACCTATGTCTAAAATACCCATGATCTCCACCTTCATCCTCTCTCAAACAGCTTTGCAATGGCAGACGCCTCACCCCCACTCTTCCGCCTTTGCAATCAAATGATTGAGCATTATCTTCTTTCCTCTTCTTCTTTTTTCGGAGAGACTGCGAAAGGCTTACGCATGTTTCTTTGTTCTTGCACTGTAAATCTTGTGAAAATGGGATGGTTGTGTTCGTCTCTTATGTTGCCCAATATGTGAACTTTTGGTGAACTGTCTTTAGCCCAAAACATAGTCTATCGGTGCATATAAATTACATGCACCACCTAAATCTATCGGTGCATATTAGGGCTGCAAACGATCGAGTCGGCTCGTGAACTTTTAAAGCCGGCTCGAAAAATATTTGACTCGTATACGAAATTATCGAATTCGAGCCGAATTCGAACATGTTCGAACTTTTTTAAGCCGAACTCGAGCCCAAATTATATTGTTCTTCAACGAACTATCGCGAACATTAACATTTTTTTATATAATTTTTTTATATATTAAATATATAAAATTTTATGTATATTAAATATTATATTCTTTTTGTTCAATACCCTAACCAATATTTCTCTCTTCTCCGGATCCAAACTGCCGCCATCTCTCATTTTACAAACGCCGTTGCCTTCTCTAATTTCCAGATCCGCGTAGTCGCCGCTGAGATCCTACCACCGCCGCTGCCTTATCTCATTTTCAAGATCCTGTCGTCCCCGCTGCCTTCTCTCATTTTCCAGATCCACGCCATTGCTGCTGCTTCTCTCATTTTCCAGATGATACACGTCGCCGTCGGCTGCTCATCTTCGTGGATTGTTTTTCTAAGGTTATCGAAGTTTCTTGTTTTTCTCCCCACGTTTTGTAGCTTATTACATGGGTTGTACTAGAGATGTCACGAGGCACGACACGAGCACGTCACGGAGCGGCACAGCACGACACGTTTTGTTATAGTGCAGTGCCGTGCCAGGCACTGCACTGTAACATTGGTCGTGCCGGGCGATAGGGTGCCGGCCCGTGGGCCGGCACGCCCTATGGCCCGGCATGGCACGCACGAATAGTAAATTTTTTTTTTTTTTACATTGTAGCGATCGATCGCCACCTAACTGGCGATCGATCGTTAAGCCAAAAAATAAAAAAAAACTTGAGATGGGCCGTGTCGGGCCCGGCCTCTTGTGGAAATGGGCCGACACGACACGGCCCATTTTCGAATCGTGCCGGCACGATTAAGTGGGCCGTTAGGTTGTACACAAGATTGGATACTGGCATTTTTGGTGTTTATTTAGAGTAGTTTAAGATGTGTTTATTTAAGATGCACAAGAGATACAACAAGCAGAAGCTACGCAGATGAGATGAAGAAGACAGAGGATGATGATGAGTGAACTGCTTACTGTGCATCAGTATAAATCCGGATTTTTTTAAAAATAATGAGTGAACTGCTTACTGTGCATCGCTACCTGCATTTTTTTTAATTTTTAAAAAAATTAATACTTTTTTAAAAAATAAATTGAGGGACCGCTATTAGAATAGGCGGCCCCTCAATTTTTTAATATTATTATAATATTATTAATAAATTCTATTATTATTAATTTAATAAATAATATGTATTTATATTATTTATAATTTATATAATATAATAATAATATTTTATTATATTAGGTATACATAATAAATAATAAATAATATATTATTATTAATATAATTGCTCATTATATCATCGATCATGTATTGTTATTTCTATTGTTGCTGTTAAATGATTATATATTGATGGTTTTGAATGAACGATATTGAAGGTCGTTGAAATGAACGATATATTATTCTTATTATTATTGATTGTGTCGCGGATGTTAAGGGTCGTTGAAATGAGCAAGAGCAGACGTAAGATTTTCGGGAAGGGAGGTAAAAAATACTTTAAAAATGAGGTTGTTATAAATATACCCAAAAACGTAATTGCCTTGTTAACGGTCCCCTATATCATTTAGGGGCCACCACCTTCTATTATATGTTTTTTCAAAAAATTTAAATTTTTTCAAAAAAATATGTTGGCCGATGTTACCCTCTTAATTTTTTTAAATTTTTATTAAAAATTTTTAAAGTTATTTTAATTAAATATACAGATTTAAATATATAATAATAATACATATAATTAATAATAATAATATAATAAATAGTAATATATAATTAATAATAATAGTAATATATAATTCTTTAATTATTATTATTAATCATATATAAAAATTAACATATATATTAATTTAAGAATTTTTAATAATAAATAATCTTATTTATTTTATATAGTTAAATAATTAATAATATTTAATAATATAATGAGTGGCACCTGTATAATAGGCGGACACTCATTATATGAGGGACGCCTTTTAAAACAATTTTTTTTAATTTATTTGTTTTAATTTAATTTTTTATTAAATTTATTTTAAATGATTTTTATGTTTAAAAAAATATTAAATATATTACTGAAATATTGTTGAAATTGATTACTCAAATATATTAATAATATATAATAATTTTTTAAGAATACATTGAGTAAATATTTCTAAAGTACTTTTTACCTCCCTTCTCGAAAATCCTGCGTTCGCCCCTGCTCATTTCAACGGCCCTTAACATCCGCGACACAATCAATAATAACAATAATAATAAGATTAACATATAGCTCATTCGACCTTCAATCGTTCATTCAAAATCATCAATATATAATCATTTAACAGCGACAATAAAAATAACAATACATGATCGATGATATAATGAGCAATAATATTATATAATTTATTATTAATTATGTATACCTAATATAATAAAATATTATTATTAAATTATATAAATTAAAAGTAATATAAATACTTATTATTTATTAAATTAATAATAATAAAATTTATTAATATATTATAATATTATAATAATATTAAAAAATGGGGGGCCGCCTATTCTAATAGCGGGCCCTCAATTTAAATTTTTAAAAATTATTAATTTTTAAAAATAAAAAAAATTGGAGGGGCCGCTACCTGTTATAGCGGCCCCTCAATAAATCAATAGCCTCACGAGTAGACGGCCAGTCAAGAAGCATTGGCCGCTATAGTTTTGCAACGATTTTAAAATGTGGTATTTTTGAAATTAAATTTTTTTTTTCAATTATTTTTTTAAAATATCCGTCTAAATCCCCATAAAACTTTGCTTTTTGTTCTTTGTTTTGCTTGTGTAACAGGAATTTGTCAATGTTATTATTGTTTTTGGACAATACTTGTGTACTTGTGGAGAGGATTGATTTTTTTCCTGGCCCAAACTTTAACTCATCAATCCATGTTCTCAGATTCCAAAGAAAAAGAAAAAAAAGATGTGGCTCGAAAAAGGTCGAAGCTCGAAAATTTCGAATCAAGTTTGAATTCAAGCTCTCTGTTTGAACAAAATTCGAGCCTAAAATAATATAAGTTCGACCTTCAAATTGAGCTTCGAATATGTCTACTCGAATTCGAGCTCGAACTCGAATACTAAAATTTATTTAAAGTTCGGCTCGATTTGGTTCGTTTACACCCCTAGTGCATATACAATACATGCACCATAGAAAATATTTTTGGTGATAAAAGTGGTTTGCCATTTGGATGACTGAAGAATGATTGTCATATATGATCGAGAAGATGGATAATACAACTTGCAAAAAATGGCGACATTGATGATTAAAATGAGCTGTTTGTGCCAATGAAGATATTCATCTTGAATGATACAAATACCGAGTACAGTGTGTTATAGTAACTTTTAACTTATATTATTTTTTCACTTGTGCATGTAAATTACATGCACCGATAGACTCTTTAACCAAAAATATTATCTAATGGTGCATGTAAATTACATGAACCACTGAGTCTTCGGTGTATATAAATTACATGCACCGATATGCTCTTTAACCAAAAGACATAGTCTAATGGTGCAAGTAAGTTACATGCACCGCTGAGTCTATCGGTGCATATAAATTACATGCATCGATAGACTCAGTTATTATCTTTAACCAAAACATAGTCTATCGATGTATGTAAATTACATGCACCGCTGAGTCTATTGGTGCATGCTTATACGATGCTGTTGCCTCGGATTTTGGTAGGGTAGACGTGTATTTCATCCGAGCAGCAAACAATATACAAAAAATAAATGAGACCAGATTTTTTACGTGGAAAACCCCAAAAGATGGGGAAAAACAATGGGACCTAGTCCGATATAAATTTCACTATAAATAAATGTGATTTACAGTGTTCTTTACAAGAAATGAGCTAAGAAATGAAAATGGTGAAGGGGGAAGACCTCGGCTGCTGCTTGTTCTTGAGGAGGAAGGAGACATGTTGGCCTTCCCCATGCCCTCTCAACCCTCCTGCCTGCTCTCTCATGGAAAAATCTCTTCTTGCTTGGTGAGAGTTATCTGGTATTTCTATAAGAATGGAGGAGACAACCTGTAACTACCTACCCAAGGTCTAGGGGACATTGTCTGATGCTGAAGGTAGGGGTCAGAGTCCTAGTGCTGGGGACCACAGACAACTATTGCACTCTTTGTACGATTTCTGCAGCTTTTAAGATATTATTGGTGTACGGAGATATGATCTGTGCCTCTGATTTATGAGATCACTCCTCAGGTGTAGATCTTCCTGGAGGCCGACCTGGGGGAGGCCGAGCTGGAGGTCATCCCCGTGGCCGACCTGGGGTGGCCAGGGTGGAGATCTTCCCGAGGCCGAGCTGGAGGTCATCCTCGTGGCCGACCTGGGGTGGCCAGGGTGGAGATCTTCCTGAGGCCGGCCTGGGGGTGGCCAGGGTAGAGGTCTCGCCCAAGTCATGTCTTGCACAGTCCATACTTTTACCAGGGTAACACCAGTATCCCCCCTCTAGTCGAGTTAGTGTAACGCTGTCTCGATTGTTCGGGTATTTTGGCAAGACCTGATCTGTTACTTGTGCAGGGATGACCTGCAATAACAAATAGAAATAATTCTAAATATAGATTGAATAACAACAAGGATGACATGTTTTCTAGGCATGGCTGACCTGTAATGACAACTAGAGAATTCTAAGTATAAAATTAAATCTTAAACAAGGCTGGCCTGTTATCTGGGCAGGGCTGACCTGCAATATTAACTCTAAAATAATTCTAAATAGAGAGTTCAATACAGAATAGGGCTGACCTGTTATCGTAGCAGGACTGACCTGTAATGACAACTTGAAATAATTCTATGTATAGAATTAAATAACAACATGGCTGGCCTGTTACATGTGCAGGGGTGACCTGCAATAACAACTAGAAATAATTCTAAGTAAATAATTAAATCTAAAACAAGGCTGATCTGTCTGAACTCCAAAGATAATAAACCGAGCATGTAATGCCCTCGCGACCTGAGCTCCATAAATAATGAACTGGACACATACATCACGTTTGTCCTGAACTCTAGAAATAATAAACTGAGGACAAAGTCTCTCGACCTGAGCTCCAATATAATAAATATGAGCGGATAATGTTTTTCCGACCTGAGCTCCAGAAATAATAAATGTGAGCAGATAATGTACTCCCGACCTGAGCTCCAGAAATAATAAATATGAGCCGATAATGCTCTCCCGACCTGAGCTCCGGAAATAATAAAGATGAGCAGATAGTGCTATCCCGACCTGAGTTCCGGAAATAATAAATATAAGCCGATAATGCTCTCCCGACCTGAGCTCCAGAAATAATAAATGTGAGCCGATAACCCGACCTGAGCTCCGAAAATAATAAATATGAGACGATAATGCTCTCCTGACCTGAGCTACGGAAATAATAAATATGAGCGGATAGTGCTCTCGACCTGAGCTCCGGAAATAATAAATATGAGCCGATAACCCGACCTGAGCTCCGGAAATAATAAATATGAGCCGATAAGACGTGCTAATATTTGTCAGGGCCTCATACATCTGGGCTCGAGCAATCAGGGCGGACCTGTGCTAAATATTTGCCAGGGACTCATACACCTGGGCTTAAGAAATCAGGGCGGACCTGTGCTGATATTTGCCAGGGCCTCATACACCTGGGCTTAAGCAATCAGGGCGGACCTGTGCTAAATGTTTGCCAGGGCCTCATACACCTGGGCTTAAGCAATCAGGGCGGACCTGTGCTGATATTTGCCAAGGCCTCATACACCTGAGCTTAAGCAATCAGGGCGGACCTGTGCTGATATTTGCCAGGGCCTCACACCTGAGCTTAAGCAATCAGGGCGGACCTGTGCTAAATGTTTGCCAGGGCCTCATACACCTGGGCTTAAGCAATCAGGGGGGACCTGTGCTAAATATTTTGCCAATGCCTCATACACTTGAGCTTAAGCAATCAGGGCGGACCTGTGCTGATATTTGCCAGGGCCTCATACACCTGGGCTTAAGCAATCAGGGCGGACCTGTGCTAAATGTTTGCCAGGGCCTCATACACCTGGGCTTAAGCAATCAGGGCGGGCCTGTGCTAAATATTTTGCCAAGGCCTCATACACTTGGGCTTTAAGCAATCAGGGCGGACCTGTGCTGATATTTGCCAGGGCCTCATACACCTGGGCTTACTTCGAATATCCCATCCGAACTCCCAATCATCACACCATCCGAATAAGTTCATCCAAAGTCCAGAACAAATAAAGATCCCGAGCTGATCCTCAATCCGAGCTGATGTGGGGCTTACTGCGAGATTGCATGCCCGAGCTCAATATAATAGGGCCTTACTGCTAGATTGCATGCCCGAGCTGGTGACCCTGTCCTGAAATAATAATAAAATAGCACCACGCAAATATATATGTACGAAACTCAAATATCAGTTGGACAGGAAAAACCATAATTAAGGCATAGAGATTAAGCGCCCAAGTTGAGTTTGATTGATGAGGTCTAGCTAATGGCTGAGGTGGCCAAGCTGATGTGGATGAGGCCGAGCTGGCATGGTTGAGGCCGAGCTGGGGCCGAGTTGGCCGAGCTGGGGCCGATGAGGCGAGCTCATTGTAGAGGCCGAGCTGATGTGGATGAGGCCGAGCTGGCATGGATGAGGCCGAGCTCAATGTTGAGGCCGAGCTGGGCGATGTGGCCGAGCTTGGGCTGAGGTGAGGCATTGATTTGATCTGTGTCACTCTTAATCAGCTCCAATCCTGCAACAACAGCTCCTAACGCCACCAAAAACGAAATGCTAAACCAGCTCCATTCTCCAAAAATTGTGGTCGGCTAGGGGGAAGAGGTATCACTAGAGATCTGAGGCCAGATGTATCATCTCAAGAATCATTACACTGGCGTTTCTTCGAGTGCAACCCAAAAGCATAGCAACTTTCATACAAGGCTGCACCCCAATAACCAAAACCTTTCCCCTTTTTATCAAACCCATCGCCGCCGCTTACCAAAGGTTTTTCTTCTCCAGAACTTAGAAAACCCATCTCCCAACAGAGATGCAACCCTCAAACCATCCTTCTCCTTCCCATATCTTAACATCTTGAGCTGACGTTCCCACATACGGCGCCAATTTGTTGCCTCGGATTTTGGTAGGGTAGACGTGTATTTCATCCGAGCACCAAACAATATACAAAAAGTAAATGAGACCATATTTTTTACGTGAAAAATCCCAAAAGATGGGGAAAAACCACGGGACATAGTCCGGTATAAATTTCACTATAAACAAGTGTGATTTACAATGTTCTTTACAAGAAATGAGCTAAGAAATGAAAACGGTGAAGGGGGAAGACCTCGGCTGCTGCTTGTTCTTGAAGAGGAAGGAGACATGCTCTCTTCCCCCCCCCCCCCCAAGAAAGAGGTGTTGGCCTTCCCCATGCCCTCTCAACCCTCATGCCTGCTCCCTCATGGAAAAATCTCTTCTTGCTTGGTGAGAGTTATCTGGTATTTATATGAGAATGGAGGAGACAACCTGTAACTACCTACCCAAGGTCTAAGGGACATTGTCTGATGCTGAAGGTAGGGGTCAGAGTCCTAGTGCTGGGACCACAGACAACTATTGCACTCTTTGTACGATTTCTGTAGCTTTTAAGATATTATTCGTGTACGGAGATATGATCTGTGCCTCTGATTTATGAGATCACTCCTCAGGTGTAGATCTTCCTGGAGGCCGACCTAGGGGAGGCCGAGCTGGAGGTCATCCCCGTGGCCGATCTGGGGTGGCCAGGGTGGAGATCTTCCCGAGGCCGAGCTGGAGGTCATCCTCGTGGCCGACCTGGGGTGGCCAGGGTGGAGATCTTCCTGAGGCCGACCTGGGGGTGGCCACGGTAGAGGTCTTGCCCAAGTCATTTCTTGCACAGTCCATACTTTTACCAGGGTAACAGATGCATTTAAATGTAATATAATGTAGGTGATGCATCATTTGCAAGTTGGAGAGTGAATGTAACCCACTTTGAGTAGAAGAAGCGTTCAAATGGAAATATATGTACCAAAATTGTGTGTATACTACCTGCTACACACTTTAAAAAGATATTTCCATCATTAAGGTTAACTATAAGTTTTAGTAAGGAAAAATTCTCGGGTCCAACCTTACAAATTCAAAACCACAGCGCTTAAAATTTCTCGAAGGATACAACATCATTACAAAGTTCCATGGGGAAATGGTAGTTGATACATCCATTGATTAACCCGGTAAGAACGCACAGAGTATAATTTAGACCTAGAATTTACAGTAAATGGTAGACTAAGATGCCTCATCTTGAACGAAGAGACCTCCGACGTGCTGGCAACGGAGAAGCCAAAGTCGTTGCATTCAATGGTGAATGGTATTTCAATGGTGAGACAGCAAAAGACTCGAAAGAAGCGCGATTCTCTGAATTTGAATATCTTGTTGTGTTTCTTGGAGCTTGAAGTTGTTCAAGAGCGGCAAAATGAAGTCCACGCGATGAAGATGAAGAAGACGCGATGAAGAGACTGTAGTTTAGAGATATTTTGGTCATTTTGACCTAAAATGGACCTAATTGAAAACAAAATATTTTGGTGGACTGAACGGAAAAAACTTTACCTTCTGGTACTCTCATAATATTTTGCACAATATTAGGCCCAAATTTTCACACAGTGGAATGGGCTCCAATTTGTTCAATCATCCTGGGCCAAAATACTTTTTTGGGACATAATCAGAACTTTTGGAATTAGTGTTTTCTAAAGATTTCAATAATGCTCTATCTATTATGTGTTAGATCAAAGTCAAAAATATTAAAATTCAATTCCGTCCCTATTGTCTTTTTTTGTTTTGATTTGTTATTACATAATATATACTAGCGATTTTTTGGCACACGATGCGTACACAAATTTTATTGAAAAAAGATATCTTGGTCATTGTACTTGGTTTAACCGCTGATGTAAGATTATAAATTATATGGTATAAAATTACAATAAATATGTAATTACAAATATTGTGTGAAATGATAATATTGTAATTGATGATATTATTAAGGATATTACAGATATTTTAAGAATATAGTATATTATGATAAATTGAAATTATTAAAAATCTCAGGGATATTTCAGTCATTTTGCATGGCAGGGGTATTTTGGTAATTGCATGGTCATACCATGCTCCCTCTTTAATATATACTAGCGGTCGACGCACACGCGTTGCGTGTGTAACGTAATATATAAATATTTTGTATTGGATATGTGTAATACTTTGCGCATCATATCACAATTTTTAAAAATTGATGAAGGGATTCCTTTTTTTTTCTTAAACTGGAGCAGTTTTGGAACATTGAGGGAGATATGTGATGTTTTTTTTGTTTAACTTTTTTGCCCCTTAATAATAAAAAGCCAAGTAATTTGTTTGGACATATAAGTAATATGACATTGGTTTATTTAGGACGGACCAAAGTAGTTATTATAAGGGGTTTACACTTTATAATATAGTATATATATATATATATATATATATATATATATATATATATATATATATAATCTTGCATCAACGGTTAAACCAAGTACAATGACCAATATATCTTTTTTCACTAAAATTATTATTAAGTGCAGTTATACCAAAATACGATGACTAAATTATTGTTATTCACCAAAATTATTACTAACTCACACTAGTTTCTCACAAAATTATTAACAATAAAAGAATATTATATGTAAATAATTTTACCAATTGATTATAAAATATAAAAAAGTCATTAATTTTATTTCAAGTTTAAAATTCCGTGTCAAAAAATTTATTATATATGCATGCAACATGTGCATATAAATAATATGTGATGCATAGAGAACACGTGCGTTTAGGTCGCTAGTATATTATTAGGTATTATGTTTAAAGTAACTACTTTTGAAGTCATAGTTAGATTATTGAAATACAAAAAATATTCCTTTCAAACTACAAAGTATTCCATTTTGATTTTAATAAATTTAAAACTCACCTATAACTACCATATCTCATCCACTTCTTGAAATTTTTAAATTCCTAAAATATCATTATTCTATATTTTTAATTTTAAATGATTTTTTCACTCCTAAAACTAAAAAAAATCAATAAAAACCACAAAATAATAAATAATTTTTCTAAATAACTATTAAAAATCTTTAAAAAAATCATTTCTAAAGTTTTTTTTATTTTAATATAATATCAAGATTTTTTTTACACAAACATTATTTAATATTAAAAAATTAATATATATGGCCACATCACATGCAAAAGATTACTGTTATATTTTATTTAATCTTGGAAGTAGTCTATTCAACGTAATAAATAATACCTAACGATCACGGGAGCCAAGATCTCGTATCGCTATTGAAATTAAATATATAAACATACCTTTCAAATATACTTAATTATCAAATTACGTCACACCAAAGCTGCTAAATTCGGGAATCAGTATTAATAACAATTCCATTGAGTTTCATATTTTAATGTAATTCTTGAAACTAACAAATACTCTACAAAGAGTAACACACATCTAAACGGTCTCGAATAACATACTAATTTCAAACTATTAGTACTAATCAAATATAATTTCACAGAAATTATTTTTAATCAAAAATACTCTCACGTAAATATTATTAACAAATTTAGTAGGTGTTTGCAATTGCTTATGAAACTGCTTATCTGCTTTTCAGATAAAAAAAACAGTTTTTGGGTGTTTTATTTGTTTGCTTCTGCTATTGCTTCTCTAAAAATAAGCAGAAAAAAGCAGAAGTAGAGAAGCAGGTCATGACATGCTTTTGACTGCTTTAAGTTGTTTTGTGGCAATTTCGTAATTAATTTAAGTTTATTAAGCTGCTTTTTTATTTAAATAACAAACACTCAATGCTTTTGCTTAAAATCAACTTTTTCCAACTTTAAGCAAAAGCAACATAGAAGTGCTTTGAATAAGCAATCGCAAACACACCCTTAGTCTTATAAAAATTGTTTTTTTTATCAAAAGTGATACAAAATACCTTATTGAATTATTGAACCACTTTTGAAAAATACAGGATTATATTTGGTTCGAGGACTATTACTGGTTAAACAATTTATATAAGAGTATATTTGATTAGTACTAAAAGTTTGAGATTAGTGCTGAAAAACTAATATTTTATAGGACCATCTTTTAAATTTCATATATATAAATATATATATATATATATATATATAAATATATATATATATATATATATATATATATATATATATATATATATATATATATATATATATATTGCTTTCACTAAATTCCTCAGTAACAGACATATTTGAAGCTCCCATGTGCACTTCTTAAATTAAATCTTTCTGCATTCCATCAGAAAAGTAATTAATTAATTCTCATTAAATTCCTAAAGAAGACAAACAATAAGCTAATTGCCTTAAAAGATTTTCTTACACTCATTCATTTGTACTGATCTTCGATAATATCAAAGACAAATGTCTGTTTCTATGTTCTTAATCAAGGCATGGTTTGCTCCTTTTCAACTCAAGGTCTGCTCATTATTGAGTATGTGGATTATGGTAATATCATCATTACTATTTGGTAATCAAATAATGTTGTTTTGTTCCTTGATTGAAAAAAATATATCTTATTAGAGAATATTACGAAAACGGTCTAACATAACATAACAGAGGAATTTGCAATGGTAGTTCAAATATTTAGTATTAATCAAATATAGTCTCAAAGAAATCGTGTTTTAACAAATTTAGTCTAATATAAATGTTTTTATCAAGTTAGTCACACATAAATTATTTTTTTAACAAAAGTGGTTCGTAAAGATTTGAAATAATGGTAAAGTGGTATAAGGAGGTACTTCATTTATACTAGTGTTATTGTGAACGAGTTGGTTTTTTGTGTTTTGTGGGTTTTTTTTTTTTTTTTAATAAAACTACCAAATTATATTGAAAATATTTGTGAGTTTTTTTTGTTATATATGGATAATGTGTGTTTTTCTGAAGAAAAATAATGATACAACTATATTAAACATATTCGTAATTTGTATAGATTATGTGTGAAATTTTTTAATTCTGAAAAGTTGATGGGATATGATTAGTTATGTTTAAATTATAACTTTACTAAAATGGGTCTTAGTGGTATTTTTAATTAAATGAAAAAAGATCTAAGTTGATATGAGTATTTTTGTTAAATTTAATTAGTGTCATAAAGTCGGGCCACTAAAAATCTCATGCTTTATAGATTGATATCAGGTAATTTTTATCGTAAAAAATTAGAGATTGTATTAAAATTTTAAAAATTAAAAAAGATTTTTCATAATTAAAATAATTATTTAAGTTTGATAATTTTTTGTTATTTTTTAAAATTTATGGTTTAATAATTTTTAATTTTTCGAATTATTGGTGATATGATTTTTTTGTGACAAATACCATGATACAAATATGATTACTCTACACCATCCATCAATTTAATATATCGTCTGTCTCATAATATATATATATGAAACAAGTCGGCAGACTAAAGAATCAAGGACATAGGTAATAATTTGTTTATTCCAAGATATGAAATCGGTGGTAGTTTAATCTAAAATAATTGACACTATTATTCGACCTAATTATTTAAATCAACATCCTCACAAAAGGATTTAGTTAATACGATACCACAGCTAGGACTTAGGGTTTGTTTATAAATATTACTGAAAATTCCTTATTCTTACCCTCTAAATATTCATTTTAGTATATTATTTATTCGCTCAAGAAATATATATAAAAAACGTAAATGAAATTATGCACAAAGAAAGAAACAAAAGACGCCTTGGTAACATGATTCGCCGACACAGTCGCATAGGATATCGCGGAGATTGGAGTTCCAGTTCCATTGACATTTCGTGGAACGGTTGCGACTATTGCAAATTATTAGATAATTTGGACAAATTATTAATGAAAATTGGAAATTTTTGAAACAATATAAAAATGTCCTGCAACAGCCATTCCGGACCGCGAATCACCGTTTCAGGTCACGGAATCGTCGTATCGTTCCGCGACAACCGTGAAATCGTTGTTATAGTTACACATCCGTTTTATCATGGAACATTGTCGCGGTAGCTGCCGTTCCCATTCCAGTAACCGTCCCCCAAGATTTAATGATTAAACAATATTATGTTTATGAACAGAAAAGGGTATGTTTACAATACTTAAATGGGATTGATTCCTTTTAGTTGGTGGCAAATTTTTGGAAGCATTGAGAAATTAAAGAAAGAAAAAAAAGTGAAAGAGGGGACGACAAGTGCATGGATTTATGCTTAGTTACAAACATATTTGGTGATAATAATACAAAGGAAAAGGGAATCCATGTTGTGTTGTATCTGACTTATTTGTACTTCAAAATTACATAAACCAATCTGTCTCTGCTTCTTTCATATATTATTGAGTTGATTATAGAGTGTCAGTGGGTAACTTAAATGGGGAAAATAAAAGGAATCACTTCACTCCGCGCAGTACATACTTGCTCTCTCTTTTTAAACCAGAAAATTTCAAATTTTAGTATCTAAAATTGGGTAAATTTCAAAACTGGTCGCATAGAATATGAGTTTTCAATACTAGTCCCAAACTTTTAGGACTAATCAAATATAGTCTCACTTATATTATTTTTAATCAATAATTGTCCCAATTTTTTAAGACTAATCAAATATAATCACACAGAATTGCATTTTATCAAAGCTAGTCCGAAGCCACATATTTAATTATGAGACCATTTTTGATAAAAATATAATTTATGTGAAACTATATTTGATTAGTACTAAAAGTTACGGACTAATATTGAAAAACTACTATTCTATGGGACCATTTTCGTAATTTCCTCTCTAAAAGTTTAACGAAATATTTCAAAAATATATAGTGTGGCTAATTTCAAGAATGACCCAACGAACTGCGGGCTTTTTCGTTAATTCATGCTTATTAGAGAGTGAAATGGGAACAAATGAAACGTATGGGGTCTTTAGTATTTGCTTGAAGTAGCATTGAAATAAGAAGGAAAATTATAAAATTTAGAAGTGAAATGACATCTTTTTTTTTTTTTAAGGATGAGTAAAAACTTGTTTGTTTCTTTAGATGGCCTCTCCAAGATTTATAACCCAATCACGTAAAACTATTTTTTTATTAAAAACAATTTCCATGAGACTATATCTGATTAGTCATAAATGTTTGGGACTAATATTGCAAATACCTCTATTCTATGAGAATAATTTTTAAATTTACCCAAATTTTAATGAACAAGTTTGGATCGACGAATTTGATGCGCATGGATTCATAATCCGTCATCCAAATAAAAGACATGATGTGTTTGGCAATAAGAACAAATGATAAATAGAAAGGAAAGTCATCAAACATAATATATTTTAGTTATTTTATGGGTCATTCGTATTTTTAATCAAACATGAATATTAAATCAAAATTGATCTTCAAATTCTTCCATTTTAGAATCCCTTGTTAAATCCCAAGTATATCCAACCACAATGTAGCCTTGAAATTAGAGTCCACGACCAACAAGTTATATAATAAAATATTGAAAAATTGTTCTTACCCTAATCGAATCATAGCACAAAACACTTGGGATGAACTGTTGGATTCCCTACATGCGTTTTTCATCTTCATATATGTAAGAACTTCATTAAATTGAATCTCTCCTACTTTTTAGATAAGCCAAAATTTATTGAAATGAGCACCGTGAGTGCTTAAATGGTATAATAGTTTGGGACAAAGAGCTTAGTGATGGTAAATGGCTAAGCGATAACAATCCTGACTCAAACAAATTAAAGGAAAACGAAACCAGTCATTGACACTGAACGTCCCAAAACCTTTTTTTTCCGCTAACCAAGTCCAAAGTCTAATTTTTATTCTGTCAAGAGTATTATGATCTTCCGAGTTTGCTTCTTTGAAAATCACCGCATTTCGTAGGTTCCAAATACCGCATTTCGTAGGTTCCAAATACTCCAAAGTTTCATATCGAGCCATTGAAGCAGCGCGTCGGGTACACAGAAGTCAGGACCGACTTTTCCAGGCAATAAATTTGAGAAGTGGGAAAAGTGGGAGGCTGGTATTGAGTGAGTTGCTAAGAGAATGCCTATCCATCGGATGCAATCTCTCCTACTGACAATTTGTATGTATTTCTAGTGGCTTAAACATTTAATGAGATTAACACCTCTACTATAGTTAGTATACCTTTGAGAAAAGAGTGTATGCAAATACAATACTCTCATACTTTCTTGTCTTGGTTACAGACAAGGAAAATGACTTCAGCTATATGTCAATGCTTTGATTAAAGGGTCAAAGTGTGAAAAGTCGGTCAACTAGAGTTTTTTTCAAACCGTAACTAGAGTTATTTAGTGAACCCAAATACTTGATGTTATATGATCAAACTAAATACTGAGTAAGATATAATATTAAATTATAATATCATAATCTCTTAGCAAGATGATATAATATTGAATTATGTTATCATAATCTTTTAGATATCGAGATATGACCGAAATCCGAAGATAAGACAACAATTCTATTTTATGGAATAAAAAACTGATTATAGTTAAATTGTGCACTATGAGGCTTGTTGTTTTCGAATTTATGAATTTATGTTTGAAAGCAACGCTGGTGTTATCGACCCCGGTCTCGGGGTGTGATACAAAGCTCTTGATTTATCTCATCTTGCAGCCATGGGATGTGTTCAGGAATTCGCACGACTAATTGTGCGACTCCAAGTATATAAAATTTTTATACGTACTTTTTAAAAAACAACACATAAAATTCATATGAAAGTAGACTTTAAACATGATCAAATTCATGGCTGCAAATTCGGCAAGAATTCCAGGGAGAAACTCAAAATGTTAAAACAAAATGAAGATGCCATCAGCATCCCATATAATTAACTAAAACAGGAGTTTAGAGGAGATCCATAATCTTGGTTTCTGCTGAAATGAACAATACAACAAGGTGTAATTCTTTGGATACAAACAAAACGATTAATTTTCAGCTAATTACTTCACCTTTGGAGCATCACCAAGCCTTAGCTCGAGATCCAATTCCTCTACAGAAACCGAACGCAGTTCGAACACATCGGTTTGAAATTTAATTGTTTTACTTATTGGTTGGAAGAAACTCAAGGGCTTGGATCCAATTCTCCTCCTCTTGCAACTACCCACTTCTTCATCGTTTGATCCATTCATATCTGTCCGACAAACTACCAAATCCAGACTCACTGATAAATCCACGGCAGAACAATCTTCTATAGAGTTCGGCTCAACTATGAACGTTGATTTCTTTTCTTGGTTCTTGATCGAATCCAAAACATGATCTTTTTTATCTGTAACAAAGCTTGACCAAGAAGGATGAGTAGATGAAACTGTGGTATTCTTCAAATTTTTCGGAACAATGGGGGAAATGAAACAAAAGGCTGATGTATCTTTTGTAGCAGGAGGAGATGAAACCCTAATACTGATATTTCTTGGGTCTGAAACCAAAGTATCAGAAATTTCAGGGTTAGGGTTTTTGTACAAGAAACTACAGATTTGAGGTGTGTAATCAGCAGCAACTTGATGATCATCATTTGAAGAGATAATCGGAGATTGTTTTAGTCTAGCCCTTTCTCTTCTATGAACATTCATATGGCCTCCTAGAGCTTGAGCTGACCTAAATTCTCTTCTGCAAAAGCTGCAAGAATAAGATCTTGGTGGCCAAACACACCCGCCAAATGTTCCAGCTGCATCAAATGCAAAAGCCTGTTCTTCCCACGAATCACCATAAGAATTCATGGACGCCGAAAGAATTTGAGGATTCGGATCCTGTGTCGTTTTAGCCCACATCCAATGCCTTGCTTCTTCCATTAGAAAAAAAGGAGAAGACCTGTTTTTTTTTAAGGCAGGAACTAATTTTGAGTTGGTAGGAAACAAAATAAGGTTGTAATGAATGAAGAATGATGACAAGTCTACGTCGGAGTAACTGAGAAGATAATTAATTTACATAGGTATCTATTGAGGAATTCATAATGACGAAATGATTAGCTGAAAACAAGCAGATTTTAGACGAGTTGGGGGTGGGTGGTGGCCACTCTATTTCGGTAGTTCATGCAGCTAATTAATCTTTGTTTTTTTGTGATTATTTGAAATTTTATTTAGGGAAGAGTGGGTCCTCAAATTAGACTCTTGATATGTATGTTGTAATTTGGAATTGTATGGAAATTGCACACAAACTAAGATTGTGTGATTGCATGATAATGTCTTGATTTGAATTTCTTTTGGTTAGTGTAAAATATTTAAATAAGGGAAAATATTTTAGGGAGACAAAATACAATTGTAAGGGAGCAATGCAATTTCGGGGGATGGAGAAAAATGTAATTTTAGGAGGGAAAAATGCAATTTTAGGGGGTAATACAAAAAAAAATTTGAGGGCGGACGCTTGCCTCCCTTGTGTTCATGTGCATCCGCTCCTGATTGTATCGACATGAATTCAACATATATGGGATGGATTGAGCTCGATTAAGCCTTTGATTGTGAATATGATGAAGTATAGGGATGTCAAAGGGGCGGGTTTGGCCAATTCCAGGACCCGCCCCGCTACACATAAAACCCGGACCCGCCCCGCCCCGCCTAGACCCGCGAACCCGGCGGGTTTACCCGCCCCCGCCCCGGTTCCAGTTTTTTTTAATTTTTTTTAAAATTTTAGCTAGAAATCAATTTGAACACAAAAATTGAGTTTTGTTATTGAATTTCATGTTTTTCTATAGTAAATATTTATAATAAGCATTGCAAAACTATCTTTAAGCAACCAAATATTTATTAATTTACTCTCATTCTCTTCAAAATGTCCAACTTCTTTAACATGAACACATAAATTTTGATATAAAAATAAATCATGACACTTATTGTTCAATCAAAGAAGTAAAATGTATATTCAATATTAAATTTTTTTTTTAAAATTAAAAATCTATAGCGAGGCGGGTCCAGAGCGGTTTTGGCCAATCTCAGGACCCGCCCTCCCCGCTTTCAAACCCGGTTGAAGCGGATCCAGACCCGGCCCGACGGGGGGATTCAGTGCGGGTCGGGTCTGAACCCGCCCCATTGCCATCCATAATGAAGGATATAATAATCCCTTTATTCACAATGCTTCCACATATTGCACACATTTTAAGTATCTTTGGATAAGGGGAAAAACATTTTTTTGTTCGATAAGCTGACTTAATTGGATTTTGGTACTCTAATTCATCAAAAAATGGATCTTAATGCAATTTTCGTCAAAAAATATATAACATCATCTCAGTATTCATGTGAAAAATGACTAAAAAAAGAACAAAAGAATCCAAATTAATGCATTAAGATCTATTTTTGATTAATTAGAGGATTAAATCCAATTTAGGTCAACTTACATCACCAATTTTAATATTTTATATGCAAAATTAGTGATACTTCAAGAATACAGATGTGTTGATGATAACGAGAATATCTAGGGGTATTTATGTATATATTTTATAATAAAATTATAATTTGATCCTATAACTTGGTCATTTTTCATTTTCAACCTCGCTGAACGGAAGAAATCAGTTGAGCATTTAACTCAACTGATTCGCATATAGACCAATTGACTAATCTATAGAACAGAAGTAACAAGACAAGCTAAGTGATAAGCAACAAGATATCAATTGATTTATCACCGGTGAACTCTCATATTAGAAGACTTACCAGCAAGGTCAAAGAACATCAGAGTTGTATAAAGCCAACAAAGCCAATATGATCGTTAGAAAGTTAAAGAAAACAAGACGAAACAGAGTTCATACAAACACTTTCCAACGAGAATATCAATGTATATAATGGCCAAATTCTTGTCCATGTTCTATATATACTTCAAGACTAAGAAAGAAAAGAGGACGATCAAACTATTCTTACAGCCATATGTGTGTTCAATGGAATTTTTATTATATTATAAGATATTTCAAATTAAAGCCAGTGAGGGCACTAAATAATAATTAGATTGGTGACATATTTTACAAAATTTGACAGTCAAATAGAGAATGCCACTGGCTTGACTAAATAGAATCTTTTAGATATTGGGTGTTAGCAGATGCTATTGTTGACCTAATAAGGAATTAAAGATCTATATTTGTGGTTTTGATCCATACTTATTTTATTTAATTTTTAGATTAAATTATATATCTCCATGTTTTTAGAATAAATTTATATAATTTTATATTTGTACCACGAAGAATATATTCAGAGTAGTGTTACCATGAATCACGGGTCTAGTTGCTTCATGGAATATGTTGCTTAAGCTCTGGCAATCGTGATATTTTTGTCATATTTTCATGGTAAAAGTGGAAAATATGATCATGTTTACACTTTTTAAATAATTATTATTCTTATATTTTAATTTCCTTTTATTTATTTTTTTATCTTTCCAACTGGGCTTCCAATTATTTTGCATTTTACGTGGAAAAAAAACGAATCTTTCCCTAAAACTATTTGGCATGCTGCACATCACATGAAACAAGAAAATTATTTGAAATTACAAAACGAGAAAAGTACAAAAATGATCTTATAGAATACGAACATTTTTAATAGTAGTCTCAAATTTAATAAAATTCTACTAGAATAATTGCTTAGGACGTAATATCTTGGTTATGCAAAGTGAAGTGGCTTGCGTTTTGTGTAATTTTGAGGTTGAGGATGTATCATTTATATATCTTGTGCCCCTTGGCAAGCATTGTGTGAGGTAATTGTTATGGGTGATTTGGAATCTCTTATGTGCGTCAATCGTATCAAGGATTGAATCATTTTAAGAGGTACTGTAAAACGTGGAATGAGTTATGGCATTGTATTGTTTGGAGCATTTGGAAAGTAAGGAATGATGTTATTTTCAGAGGGCCTGGAACCGATTGCTGATAAAGTTTTGGAGGAGTTGAATGTTAGATTTTGGATATGGTTATCTTCGTTTTCTCTTCACGCAATTTCTCTTTAACAGACTGGTTTGTCAACCCAGTTTTTTTTTTCCGTTGTATTATGTTGTGAACCCAGGTTTCGTCATTTGTCTTCTTTTGTGGTTTCGTTATTGTACTGCTTTGTTGAGTACTTCTTGTACTTTTGAATAATTTTTTTTTATCAAAAATAGCATATAGTCACACAAAATTTATTTTTTAGCAAATATAATCCCACACTTTGGACCTTTTTTTTAGAAAATAATTTATGTGAGACTATATTTGTTAAAAAAATTTGCATATGACAAATATTTGCATGTGATTACTTTCATTAAAAAAAATAATTTCTTTGTGAGTAGTAATTACCAATAAAAAATGAACTTAACCATAAAGTGGCTGAATAATAATAATAATAGGGGTGAATCAGATGAAATATGTATTTTGTGTTTGTGTGGTCTATATATATATATATATTGAAATAAACCGGCTGGGTTACGTTTTAAACTGTATTTCTATATTGATACTTTCAAAAAGAATGATGACCTCTAAGTATCAATGAGAAGTTGGATTACCTCTCCTTTTCTTCTTTAGGAGTTAAATAACAAAGGGCAAATCTTGAACAGACCTGCTAAGATTTGAAACAAGATGTTTAAGGGTGACAAGATTTTTTCGACGGGTCCCTTCCGCGTTCAAGTCAGGTGGCGGGAGATATGGGAAAAATCTGTAAGGGAATAACCGTTGTGTGTAGGTGCGTATATGAAAAATGCATACCTGAAATCTTGTATTGATTTCCTATTTATAGAGTTTACCTCATGAATATGCATCTTGGCGCAGTAAGGCCACGATTCACACTATTCCTAGGATTTCGGAACATGCCTGCCAACTGATAAAGCTATTACTCATTTCCACTTCCTGAAATTCGGGAAGTGTGCGATCAATGTGGACCTGGTCAACATATCCTCAGAGGCAGGATGTCTGGAATCTCTAGGTTGATGAGCATCCTCGCTGGTTAGTCAGATGGGAGCTTGGAGAATTAGGTCTTCTTGTTTTGAAGGTGTGATCATCTCGAAGACAAAATGGTGATCAGGTCGGAAGGTCGAATCAAGGTGAATGATCTGTACTTTGACCCAGGTAGGGTCGGAAGGTCGGGAACTAACCTCGATGATCGATCACTTTACCTTTTAGGTCGGGAGGTCGGTCAAGTATAATAAGGTGAAGTAATATCTTTCTCCTGCAGGGTATCATAACCCCCCCTCCCAAGTCGAGTTGACATTAATGGTCGAAACTCTTAATCTGGCCGAGTAGCAAATCACAAGGTGGGAAACCAAAAATTTTGAAATTCATTGTAAACAGTGCCATTCTATTTCCCGAGGCTAATCGTGACCCTTTATATCATTTTCATCCTACGGTCTCTTTTGCCCATACTTTTACTATAAATATCATGTCTCTTTCGTTCATTTCATATTTTGTTTTTAGTTGCAGATAGCTCGAACCCGACCTCTTTCCTCTTTTCGTTTACTAGGTAAGATCTGATATTTGCCTTTCTTTTCCTTTTCATCTCTTATTCTGAAAAAAAAGACTTCTCTTGGCCATTATATCATCTAATAGTAGTTCCACCTCTTCCACCTCGGGTGCTGTGTTTCGGGAGATTGCTCGTTACGAATCTTCTGAAGACTCACCTTCGCTCTCGGGTTCTTCCTCCCGAGGATTCGACCTTATCAACAATTCAGGTCGGGGAAACTGAAGATTCTCTTAAACCAGAGGACTCCCCCTGGTTTGTCCTTTACCGCTCAGGCCTCGAGGATTCGACTGAGGCTACAATCCGAACCCTGAGCCATGCTTCTGATGATTATGATGTCATCATACCTTCTCCCGAGGACCGACCTCATGAGCCCCCCTCTGGTTACTATACTTTTTATCTTGATCAATTTGCCCCAAATGCCTTCCGCCTTCTTTGTACCTTTGTAATCTTGTTCCGGGCCTTAGGATTGAGGTTAGACTGTTTCTCTCTTAGTCACTTCATGCTTCCTAAGAGGTCCAAAGAAGGACCTAATTATTTCTCTGCTCGTCCTGGATGTAAATTTTTGGATGGATATCCTTCAAGTAACAAATACTGGAAAAATTACTGCTTTTTCATCAAACCTCCTCGGCCATGGGCAATGTTCTCCCGTTGGCGTGATCATCTCCCCAATTTACCCTCTCCACCTGATGGGTTTCGGAGGAGTCCTTTATTTACTAAGGTGAGGTCGGTGATCGGGTCGAGGTGTTTCAATATTTCTCGTCTCTTATCTGAAGATCTCTTGTGTCATTGTGGTCTAAGCTCGGCAGACGTACCCTTGAAGGGAAACTTCGGTAGCTACATAAAACTTATTTCTCTTCTTTCATTATTATCTTCATTATTACTATCATGTCTGACTCAAATGCATGTACCTCTTCAGTTGACAGAGCCATGAATGCATTTATTTTTAGAGCGGCTGCCAAGAGAAAAAGTAAAGCGAGTTCAGCTACTATACCTGAGCCGATTACCCCTGCTGTCACCATAGCTGTGCCAGGAGAACCTAAAGCTATTGAGACTTCCTTGAGGCGTAAGAAAATGTCTACCCCTCCTACTGATGAAGTGATTACTGACTTAACAGTCATGAATGAAGCTTCAGCTCCAAAGGTGGAGCCCTTGAGGCAGGTCAAACCCCGTACTGAGGCTCTGAGGACATCAGTGGAGAGATTGAGGGACAGAGCTTTTGAATCTAATCATGATGGTGGGTGAAGGTCCCAGTACTGTGGCTATTTCTTTGCTCCGTGATTTAGCCGTCAAGCAGGATGCTGATTTCATGGCAGACCTATCCTGGTCTGAGCTTGCCAAAGAACTTTTAGCGGATTTACAGAGGTTTTTGCCACTTTCCTTCTTCTTCTTTTTTTTTTTTGTTAATCAATTATGACAACTTTATTCTTTCCATCTTTAGTCTATGCTTTTACTAGGCGAATTTTCTTCGCGAGCCAACAACTTCCGTCGACAATCCTTAAGAGATTCCAAAGCCTTCGAAGTTAATAACGTCGACCTCCAACGTTCCTTGAACAACCTTAAAGTTCTTCATGAAAAAGAAGTGATCGAGCTAAAGGAACAACTAGAAGCATTCAAGGCCCAGCTTGATGAATCTCAGAAGACTGCCCACCTATACAACAAGGAGCTAGAAGGAACCCGCCGAGCTTTGGAGGCGTCTAGAGAGGTTGCCGAGGCCACTGCTCAAGAATTGGAAGTGGTTAAGAAAACTTTGGAAGATGCAGAGGCAAGAGCTTCCCAATCCAAAGCCACCTTCAAAGAAGAGTTCCTGAAGTCTTCAGAAGCGCTGAGAAGGCCTTTGTGTATTTGGAGGTCAGATTCAACGGTTGTATTGCTCAATTCAAAGAAGCAGGCTACCCTCCTGAAGGAATTTCTTCAGATTTTCTTGACTTTGACCGTGTCATCCAAAACCTCCCTCCCGATGTCTGATGTATCCCTGGCTTGTAATCCAAAATTGTAGAAACAAATAGTATCTTGGGCTTTCAAATTTTTATTGTATCTATTTAGACAAACATTTTATTTTAAACTGCACGTTAGATGATCATATTTTTATTTTGTATCAATTTCAAAAACTTGGGAGCTCGGAAATTGCTCTAATGCTTGAATCATTACGAACCAGATAAACAATTAATCAGTGAACATAATCTGGTTGTTAACCGGAGATTAACATAAGCTAAAATATTTTGGGATCTCGCAAGCCAACACTTACAAAGTTCGGCGTGCTCACAATAGTTTATATACATCTTGAATGATATAACGTATTCTGAGATCCGAGAAGATCGATTACGATTTATGCATAAGTTGAGTAGTAAACCCGGAGTTATCTTACACCTATTTTAAGGAGTAAACACAAGTTCGGGGCTCGGGATGTAAGCTAAAACAGATATAGTATTTAGCTTATGAGATTCCTTTAATATGAGCTAACTAAACTTAGTCTTTGCGTTCGTGGGGGTCGGACGAACTTAAGAAGCTCGGAACTGGGACATAGTTTGCAAAACTATGCTGACTCGTAAAGTCATTTTGTTTGTGGAGATCGGACAAAATCGTAAAGGCTTTAAGACTCGTAAAGCCTTTCTATGTGTGGAGGTCGGACGAGTTCGTAAAGCTCGGACCTTGGACATGGCTTGTAAGGCTAAGCTGAGACACGTAAAGTCTTTCTGTATGTGGAGGTCGGACGAACTCGTAGAGCTCGGACCTTAGACATAGCTTGTAAAGCCATGATGAGACTCGTAAAGTTTTTTTGTATGCGGAGGTCGGGCGAGCTCATAAAGCTCGGATCTTAGACATAGCTCGTAAAGCCATGCTGAGACTCGTAAAGTCTTTCTGTACGTGTAGGTCGGGTGAACTCGTAAAGCTCGGACCTTAGACATAGCTCGTAAAGCCATGCTGAGACTCGTAAAGTCTTTCTGTATGTGGAGGTCGGGCCAACTCGTAAAGGTCGGACCTTTGTAAAGCCATGATGAGACTCGTAAAGTCTTTCTGTATGTGGAGGTCGGACAAGCGACAAACTCGTAAAGCTCGGACCTTAGACATAGCTCGTAAAGCCATGCTTAGACTCGTAAAGTCTTTTTTGTATGCGGGGGTCGGGGCGAACTCGTAAAGCTCGGACCTTAGACATAGCTCGTAAAGCCATGCTGAGACTCGTAAAGTCTTTCTGTATGTGGAGGTCGGGAGAACTCGTAAAGCTCGGACCTTGGACATAGCTCGTAAAGCCATGCTAAGACTCGTAAAGTCTTTTTGTATGCGGAGGTCGGGCGAACTCGTAAAGCTCGGACCTTAGACATAGCTCGTAAAGCCATGCCGAGACTCGTAAAGTCTTTCTGTACGTGGAGGTCGGGCGAACTCGTAAAGCTCGGACCTTAGACATAGCTCGTAAAGCCATGCTGAGACTCGTAAAGTCTTTCTGTACGTGGAGGTCGGGCGAACTCGTAAAGCTCGGACCTTAGACATAGCTCGTATTCGTTATTGTTTTTAGTAATTTTCCTTGAAGAAAATACTTCATTTTTTTGTATTAAACAACAAAGAAAGAGTAGGAATTCATTACATCATAAAGGAAAAATAAAATCAAGCATAATATTTGCGAAGGTGATAAGCATTCCACGGCCTCCTCAATACTTTTCCTTCCATGTCTTCTAAGTAGTAAGCACCCGAACTCAACTTCTCGATTACCTTGTAAGGACCCTCCCATTTTGGATCTAATTTCCTGATTTTCACTTCTTGTACTTTCTTCAAAACCAAGTCACCCACTTGGAAACTTCGTTGAATGGTCCGCCGATTATAAGCTAGTGCTACTCAGCCCCGATAAGCCTCCATTAGAAGAGCATCTGATTCCCTTGCTTCCTCTATAAGGTCAAGGTCAATGGCTCTTCTTTCCTCATTTGACTCGTCATAATGAATTATTCTACACGACAGAGCTCCGATCTCTACTGGACGGAAAACTTCATTTCCATATACTAGGCTGAAAGGAGTTTCCCCAGTTCTGTCCTCGGAGTGGTTCTGTAAGACCATAAAACACTGGGGAGCTCCTCTACCCAACTACCCTTAGCTCTTCCTAGTCTGGCTTTGAGACCTTGCACAAAGACCTGTTGGTAACTTCTACCTAACCATTACTTTGAGGATAAGCTAATGAGGTAAATGCCTGTTGTATTTTCATCTCTTTGCACCATGCTTTCATCAAGGCACCTTGAAATTGCCTGCCATTGTCGGAAACTACTTTCTTGGAACCCAAACCTGCAAACAATATTCTGCCATAGAAAATCCAATATTTTCTGCTCCGTAATCTTAGCTACAGCTTCCGCCTCCACCCACTTAGAGAAATAGTCGATTGCTACAATTAGGAATTTCTTTTGGGCTGGTGCTATTGGAAAAGGACCAACAATGTCAATTCCCCACTGATCAAAGCGACATGCAGCTACAATTGCTTTCATCATGGCCGCAGGTTGGAGCTGAAACCTGTCATGCCGCTGGCAACTATCACACGTTCTGACAAGAGTTGCAGCGTCTTTCTGAATAGTAGGGTCTGCCATTGTCGGAAACTACTTTCTTGGAACCCAAACCTGCAAACAATATTCTGCCATAGAAAATCCAATATTTTCTGCTCCGTAATCTTAGTTACAGCTTCCGCCTCCACCCACTTAGAGAAATAGTCGATTGCTACAATTAGGTATTTCTTTTGGGCTGGTGCTATTGGAAAAGGACCAACAATGTCAATTCCCCACTGATCAAAGCGACATGCAGCTACAATTGCTTTCATCATGGCCGCAGGTTGGAGCTGAAACCTGTCATGCCGCTGGCAACTATCACACGTTCTGACAAGAGTTGCAGCGTCTTTCTGAATAGTAGGCCAAAAGTAACCAGCTATGACAACCTTCCTAGCTAGTGACAATGATCCAAGGTGATTACCGCAACATCCCTCATGAATCTCTTTGAGGACGTAATCTGAATCCTTAGGACCCAAGCATCTGAGGAGAGGTCTGGAAAAAGACATCTTATATAATATTCCTTCCAAAAGTAAGAAACGAAGACATCATTGTTTTAATCTGTAAGCTTTCTTAGGATCACTCGGCGTGGTACCTTTTTTTTAAGAAATCAAAAATACCCGCCCTCCAATCATTTTCCTCAAGATCGGGCAGTTGGGAGAATGAGAAAGGACTCAGCTCCACCTGTGATATGATCTCCCGATCTTTCCATCTGTATAAGGAACTTGCCATTTTAGCCAAGCTATCAGCTTTATCATTCTCTGCTCTTGGGATCTGCTCAAATATTACTTCCACAAAGAAATCTTTAGCCTTCTCAATTGCCCGAGC